>CM072813.1:72271402-72996424 GCA_036937905.1 Salvia rosmarinus
AATCATATATGGAAAGGATCTATGCATATCCCATAAATATAATAATATCCTTATAGGATAAAGAGAATCAAATCCTTACCATAATGCGTAGGGGCGCCGATTTTCACTCTAAGCTTGGTGCGGATGGGCCACCAATGATCAAATCTGAGGAATAAAGATGGGCCTCAAATAAATTAATTATCTTATGTTCACCGAACATAAATTAATTTATAAACATTTATTCATGCCACTAGAGAATAAATCTTGACTTACCCTTTATTACCGAAGTTGAGTCGGGCTTGCACTTAGACATTCTGAATCCCGTATTTAAGATATCGAGCGTCCATTAATTATTTATAGCATTACATTGCTTAAAATAATTAATATCTTTAATTCCTAAGTAGTACCACTCAACCTTATTATTGTACTTGAGCTAACTCAACTCTTTGGGTTTAGTACAATAAACCTTTGAGCTCCTTAAGGGACGTCATCATCCTAAACGGATACGGTGACTCGTCTGAGATAACTAGCATGACATACAAGCACCGCCACCACCCAAGATGCGGAGAATATTGGGTTAGAACATATAACCCTCACCCATAACAAGTCAAAGTGATGGTCAAGAACTCATACTCATCTAATACCTTATCGAGGTTTAGATCATCGTAAGTCACCGAGATCTTGGTTCTTCACGATGGTCGATAGAAGAACTCATCTCACTTGTGATCCTTCTATACGTCGAGACGCATACCGGCATGACAAGCAACCAAGTCAAGTCACTTCTTATCTCCTCAAGTTGTCTCAACTGTGAAACTTTTTATATCTCATTAAGCTTGACCAATCATACGGACTTACGTGATCTTCTACACATCGTATGATCTAACTTATATATGAGATAAGGGGACACGATATATGCAATCAAGTATTCATTTCAGATAGGAGATTGTAATAGTGGTAACAGGAAACATTGTATACAAGCTCAACCAAAACTGCTTTCAGTATACAAATCCAACAAAATCATCCTAATTTCTCGTATGCCAATCCCAACAATTTTCAACTGCCTCCGCCAGGTTTCTCAGTTCAGAATGGAGTGATTCAAGAGACGAAGAAGCCGAGTGTAGAAGACATGTTGCAGCAGTTGGTTGTGAGCAACCAACAATTGACGACGAATCAGAATTCGTTTATAAGCAATACCGGACAGAAGATAAATCATCTGGAGTCCAATATGACTTCTATGGGGAAGCATTTGAAGATGCTGGAAAATCAAATCGATCGGATGGCGCTGTGAGAATGGGCAACACAAGTCGGGCCAATTTCCGAGTAATACGGAGGTGAACCCGAAAAATCAATGTAATACCATTCAATTGAGGAGTGGACGAGCTTACCAGAATGATCCGGGATGAAAAGACGAAAACGTCGGAGAAAATAAGCACCTCGCGACCGAGCTCACGACCGCGAGCCCGGCCGCGAGACAGCACGCGGCCAGTAACACCGAAGAAGAAGAATGTCGCTTCGGAGACAGAGTTAGCGACCGAGCCCGCGACCGCGAGCCCGGCCACGAGGAAGACTACCGTCGCTGCCCAGACGCCTAGCGACCGCGAAGATGGCCGCGAGGTGACTCCAGCGAAGGCATATCCTACGTACATTCCTCCGATTCCGAGTCGATTGGCCAAGCCCAAGTATGATGAGAAGCTGACTCGGTTTATGAAGATGTTTCAAAAGGTGCATATCAATATTCTTTTACTTGATGCACTCCGAGACATGCCGGGATATGTGAAGTTCTTGAAAGATGCTGTGGCCAATAAGAAGAAGCTCGGGAAATTCGAGACGATCAATCAGTCTCAAGAGTGCGATGTTGTCTTGCGAGAAGAAGTTGCCGCTCAGCGATGATCCGGCGACTTCACTATAGCATGTGTCATCGGAGGACACACATTCTCCAAGGTGCTGTGTGATTTGGGGGCAAGCATCAATCTGATGCCGTTGTCCATTTTTAACAGATTGGAGATTGGAGAGATCAAGCCGACCACCATTGCTCTACAGATGGCAGACACATCAGTAACATATCCGAAGGGGATAGTGGAAGATGTGCTAGTGAAAGTTCGAGATTTCATCTTCCCTGCAGACTTTGTAGTTCTCGACATGCCAGAGGATGGGAATACGCCTCTTATTCTTGGGAGACCGTTCCTAGCTACCGGTCGAGCTTTGATAGACGTGCAAGATGGAGATCTCACCTTCAGGGTCAACGATGAGGAGATGAAAATCTCTATTTACAACACAATGAAGCAACCTGAAGAGAAGACGATGGATGAATGTCGTGTTATCGAGCAACTGCCTTCCACTTAATTGCAATCAGCTGATCCGGTGGAGTTTTGTATGCAGAACTCGATTTTCTCACCTGCAGACCTTGATGAGGCGTGTGACGAGATTTTAGAGTATCTTGAGGCTATCGGAGAAGTCGAGGCCCTCCCCGAGGAGTCAGTGCCTTATCTAGACGTGAGGAAGCCCATTGGAGGAGAGGATGCTGTGGTGAAGAAGGAAGAGACCACACCCAAGTTGGAATTGAAGGAGCTGCCGGATCACCTTTAGTATGCTTTTCTAGGTGACGATGAGACATGCCCAGTGATAGTATCTTCGGCTTTGACAGATGAGGAGTCACAGAAACTGATGGTTGTGCTGAAACAATATAAGTCTGCAATTGGGTGGATGATAAACGCGCATTTTACACGTTTATAGTTGATATTTGAAGATGAGTTTAGCTCGTTTAATGTGCGTTTATGTATCGATTCTTAATGTTTCATCTATTTCTAGAAGATATTTCTCTTGGGTGTTATTTTGGTGTTTTGTAGGTTTATGTGTTGAAAATCGAAGCAAGGAACGAAGCACGAACCAAATGAGCAACCGACCTATTTCTAGCGACCGACTAGCGGTCGCTAGGCTGGTCATGAGCAAACCAATGAGCATCCGGAGGAGAAGCGACTGCGACCTCGTGAGCGAGCAAGCCTAGCGCCTAGAACTCACCGGGCGATTTCGCGGCCGGTGCGGAATTGCTAGCGACCGCTAGCCCGGTCATGAGTACAAAGCGAAGGCGGAGGGACCATGGCGAAGAATAGCGGGAGATGGCTCATGGTCAAGCTAGCGATCATGACGGCGATCGCGAGGCGGCGCGGCAGAGCGCAAATTAGGGTTTCCACCCTTTTCTATAAATAGGCGAAGAGCCTTGCGCCCGAGACACGCTAGGCGCCCACTCGTTTTATTGATTTTCCTCGGTTTTATAGCTTTTAGTCTTTAATCTTCCGTAGTTTAATTCTAGTATTGTTTTTACGTTGTTCTAGTTTAGTTTATCATTTCGTTTTCGATCGGAAAGTTTTGTCCGATCGTTTTCCGTCGTTTTCGTTCGTTCGCTTGGATTGGATTGAAGACCAACCATTGTTCATCAACGCTTCCTACGGGTTTTATATATTTAATTTCCGTTTTTATGAGTAATTCGTATTTCATTCCGTTTATTATGTCTAGCTAGTTTTCCGTTCTAATCCTAGGGTTTGCATGATTCGATCCTATATGTTGTGATTCCTGCTATTGTTATTTACCTTCCAGGCATTGATTCATGATTCGATTGTGCTTATTTATATGTGTTGATTTCTGATCAATCTTGATGCATATCTAGTTGTCGGTTAATTACGTAATTGTATTAATTGTCAATCGTTATCGAATGCATGATACGAATGAGCCTTGAGTCATAACGAGATAGGACATTCGTAGGAAGCATATTCTTAGTGATCCTTTTGGGTTGCTTATTTTCCTCTAGAGGCGTAATCGTGATAGGGAAAATTAGTAATCAATACCCGCAATTATCGAATGGCGAAGTTGTTGGTTATATATGTGATCTTCCGTCTTATGCGGATTAAAGCGGTTAATAATAAGCGGGATAAACATCGTTGTGGATAGGATTGGTGCATCCCTGGGTTAGTCTTTCTCCATAGTTATCTTTCGTGATTTTATTGCTTTATTTATATTTCTGCTTGGTTACCTCTGCTTTGGATTAATTTCCGAAGCCCAAAACCTCTCAACTAAATTCTGTGCTTGGATAATGATGAATTGTCGTTGAGCTAGCTTCTATGTTTTCGTGATACAATCTCGTGGATCGATGCTTGCCACCCTATACTTACACTTTTGCGTGTGAAAAGGCGATCAAATTTTGGCGCCGTTGTCGGGATTGTTAAGATCACATAGGAATAATTTGTGATTTGGATTTATTAATTCAAGTTATATATATTATATTATATTTATTTATTTTTGTCATCGCTAAATTCTCCTTTTCTCGGGTGGTTTATCGTCACAAGATCTTAGGGACCTCACGAAGTATTTTTAGATCCCGAGATCGAAAGCTCTCAAAGGAGAAGAGGACGAGAGAAGAGACGGGCTGCAATGGCAATCCAGCGAGCAGAATTCCTCCCGAGCAAGTAGACGCATGCTAGGTGACTTTGCGAGAGATCGCGTCGGATGGAGAACATGGGAATCATTGTCCCTGCTCCGGAGGAAAGACCTCTGAATCACATGTACCGACATCCCACGAGCAGTTCAAGGAGGCGGTTGGGGCCCGCGTAGATCTGAATAATTTCGAGCTCAAACCGCCCCGATCGGTATGGTCGAGGAGAGCGGTTTGGGTGAGGAGTCACGAAGACCGAATGCACATCTCGAGACTTTTCTCGATATTTGTGACACCATCAAACAGAATGGGGTGCCACAAGACACGATCCGGATCGCATGTTCGACTTCTCGCTGCGACGGTGAAAGATTGGTTCAAGAGTTGGACCGGTGGCATCGACACTTGGGGAAACTTTGAGAAGTTTCTTCGAAATACTTTCCGCCGTGGCGCAGAAGATCATCGCGAAATCTCTCATTTTGCCAAAACCACGACGAATCATTATTGAGGCATGGGAGAGATTCGAGGTCTATTGAGGCGATGTCCACAACATGGGTTCTCGAGGAGCAACAAATCACACAGTTCTACGGTGGGTGACATGGCGGACAAGGAGCATGGTGAATGCGTCGTGGGGGCTGCTTATTAAACCGACCGATGAGCGAGGCGAGCCGTATTTTAGAAGAGATGGCTGCCAACAGCTATCAATGGCCAGCGGAGAGAACGCCATCGTTCAAAGCATTCTTGTTGAGAGTGATTCAAAATATGACGATCTCATGAAGAAGTTCACTATTTTGAAGAGTCGATTGAGACGGAGAACGTCGACCACATCAATCGGAGGAGTCATTGAATTTCCAACAACCTCCAAAGAAGCTTCAATATTCAGAATTCGATTCAAGAGCCGAGGAAGCCAAGTCTCGAAGACATGATGCAGCAGTTGGTTGTAAGCAACCAACAATTGGCAACGAATCAGAATTCGTTCATAAGCAACACCGGGCAGAAGATAAATCACTTGGAGTCCACTGTGACGGCTATGGGGAAGCACATGAAGATGTTGGAGAATCAAATTGGTCAAATAGCCGTGCAAGTGAATGCACTACAAAAGACGGGCCAATTTCCGAGTAATACGGAGGTGAACCCGAAGAGTCAATGCTTCGCCATTCAGACGAGGAGTGGACGAGCCTACCCGAGCCCTACCGAGGAAGAAGAGCATGATAGCACACTGACGCAGAAACTCGCGACCGAGCTCGCGACCGCGAGCCCGATCGCGAACCATCCAGAATTTTTTCCACAGAAGCCCGCGACCGAGCACGCGTCCGCGCACCCGACCGCGAGCCATCCGAGTATCCGCGCGCCAGAGTTGTTCGCGAGCAACCCAGCGCTCGCAAACCCGACCGCGAGCAATCAGTCAGAGCACATGGCCGAAATCAGCCCATGAGTCTCGCCATGACTCTCGCCCTGCTTCGCGCGAGGAAGGAGTCCAATGCATAATGGATACCTCGCGACCATCCCAGTGTCGCGAGGTCGACCAGAGGCAACAACGAAGCAAATCCTCGCACGTACACTCCTCCGGTCCGTTTAGAGTCGACTTGTCAAGTCGAAATATGACGAGGAGTTTGCTCGTTTCAAAGAGGTTTTCAAAAGTTGAGATAAATTTACCTCTCTTTGAGCGTTCGAAACATGCCGAACTACATGAAATTCTTAAAAGGCGCTTGCAAGCAAGAAGAAACTTGGGAAATTTGAAAAATTTCCCTATCCGAAGAATGCGGTGCCGTCTTGCAAAGGCTCCCTTTGAAGCGAAGGATCGGCGGTTTCACGTTAGAGTGCGTGATCGCCGAGCGATTTTCCCAAATGTTTTATGCGACTTGAGGCGAGCATCAATCGATGCCATTGAGCGTTTTCAACCGGCTACACCTAGGAAAGATGAAGCCGGCGAAGATTTTATCGATGATGGCTGACCGATCGATCACATATCCAAAAGGTATCGTCGAAGACGTGTTGGTAAGAATTGGGATTTTGTTTTTCCCGCCGACTTTGTTATTTTAGATATTCCGAATTCAAACAACAACCGCTAATCCTTGGTAGACCTTTTCTAGCAACCGGTCGATGCGTTGATTGATGTGCGGGAAGGCAATCTCACGTTTCGTGTTAACGATGAGGCTCAAGATTTCCATTTACGACGCCATCAAGCAACACGACGTTGGAAAGCCGGAAGATTGCTTTGCTCGATCGTGATCACTTGCCGCCACATCTCGTTTAGATGGTACTCGACCAATCGAGGAATCTGTGAGAAGAAGAAGTGGACTCGGCATGGAACTCCGAGTGTATCGTTCGAGTTTGGGGGCCACTTCCATAGTCGGTGGTGGAGATCCGTGAATGCTAAGTTTAGGAGAATCCACGAGTTGAGAAGGATTGCCACCAAAATGCCGATTGAAAAGGTTAGTGACGGTCAGCTAAAGGCGTTAAAGTAAGCACTTGTTGGGAGGTAACCCAGCGTTTTCTTTGTTTTGTTTTCGTGTTTTGTCGTGTCTTTCGTTTGTGTTGCTTTTTGTCGTGTTTACGCTTTTCTTTTCATTTTCGTGTGCATCGATCAACGAGTTAAGTGAAGTGTGTTAATCCATGTGGCCATGACGATAGAAAATTTTGTGAAATTTAATGATAGTGCACATGATATGTTAGAAAATGACGCATGAATGACGTTAGATGGCTTAGCTTGTTGTTTTCCACCATTTGCTTAACCCGTGAGACTTGAGCTTCAATTGTATAAACATCTTGATCTGATTTCTTTTAATTGTGTGATATCATGCATGTGATCATCTTCTAGAACTTGCCGTTCTTATGTGTCGAGGCCGCAATATGTGTTTGGTCGGAAAGGATAAAGGCCATCTTTGTTAACCACATATTCACCCAAACACTAACCCGATGTTATATACCATTTGTCGCCTTCTTTGAGCCTTTATTAGACTTTTTCTTTCGATTAACCGGATGATAGGAGGTGAGGATGGATATGGGAATCAAAAGGAGTGAAATTTTGATGTAGTTATGATGAGAAAAGTTTCTTTTAGAAAATACATACGTGGTAAAGAATAGTACCTTTGTTGTGAAAGTTAAACCCTATAAGCTCTAGAAAGAAAAAAAAAGAAAAATGTTAAGTTCACTATGAGCGTTGAGCATAAAGGGTCTTTAATCGAAGTATAGGTACCTTATGAGGCATAAAACGTCAATTTAGCACGTTGGGAAAGAAGAGGAAAATGGACAAAGTCCATATGTGTCGAAATATATAAATGGTGGTGCTTGGAGTTTACTTGAGTCACTTAGCCATATATTATCCTACCTTAACCAATGTGCCTATATTATAACCTATCAAAGACCTCTTTGATCCTTATTTGAACATATTTGTGCGGTGGAGATGTTAGAAAACGGCAAGCCTATGGTAAGATGTTGCATTGCATTGATCGTTGAGTGTATACACGTCCTTAATTTCTTTATGAGTTTGAGTGTATCCTATATATATTACGCACATGCCTTTGTGAGGGTTGAAATAAATGAGTTTTTGCCCTCGATGGTTGTTTGTGTTGAGTTGGCTAACGTCGTCATGTGCGCTAATGTTTTTGAGCGTTAATATGTTTCTGAGGCCTAGAATGGTTATCCTCTTTGCTACGCTCGTTGATCTTTCGTTTGTCTTTCTGTTCTGTTTTTGTTTGAGGACAAACAATGCTTTAAGTTTGGGGGGTTTGATAAACGCGCATTTTACACGTTTATAGTTGATATTTGAAGATGAGTTTAGCTCGTTTAATGTGCGTTTATGTATCGATTCTTAATGTTTCATCTATTTCTAGAAGATATTGCTCTTGGGTGTTATTTTGGTGTTTTGTAGGTTTATGTGTTGAAAATCGAAGCAAGGAACGAAGCACGAACCAAATGAGCAAACTGACCTATTTCTAGCGACCAGCCTAGCGGTCGCTAGGCTGGTCGCGAGGCAAACCAGCGAGCATCCAGAGGAGAAGCGACCGCGACCTCGTGAACGCGAGCAAGCCCTAGCGCCTAGAACTCACTGGACGATTTCTCGCGACCGGTGCGGAATTGCTAGCGACCGCTAGCCCGGTCGCGAGGTACAAAGCGAGCGCGCGGAGGGACCGCGAGCGAAGAATAGCGCGCGCGGGAGATGGCTCGCGGTCGAGCTAGCGATCATGACAGCGATCGCGATACGGGCGCGGCAGAGGCGCAAATTAGGGTTTCCACCCTTTTCTATAAATAGGGCAAGAGCCCTTGCGCCCCCGAGACACGCTAGACGCCCCAGACTCGTTTTTATTCAGTTTTCCTCAGTTTTTATAGCTTTTAGTCTTTAATCTTCCTATAGTTTAATTCTAGTATTGTTTTTACGTTGTTCTAGTTTAGTTTATCATTTCGTTTTCGATCGGAACGTTTTGTCCGATCGTTTTCCGTCGTTTTCCGTTCGTTCGCTTGGGATTGGATTCAAGACCAACCATTGTTCATCCAACACTTCCCTACGGGTTTTATATATTTAATTTCCGTTTTTATGAGTAATTCGTATTTCATTCCGTTTATTATGTCTGGCTAGTTTTCCGTTCTAATCCTAGGGTTTGCATGATTCGATCCTATATGTTGTGATTCCTGCTATTGTTATTTACCTTCCAGGCATTGGTTCATGATTCGATTGTGCTTATTTATATGTGTTGATTTCTGATCAATCTTGATGCATATCTAGTTGTCGGTTAATTATGTAATTGTATTAATTGTCAATCGTTATCGAATGCATGATCTGAATGAGCCTTGAGTCGAATCGAGATAGGACATTCGTAGGAAGCATATTCTTAGTGATCCTTTTGGGTTGCTTATTTTCCTCTAGAGGCGTAATCGTGATAGGAAAATTAGTAATCAATCGCCGCAATAAATGGAATCAAGTTGTTGGTTATATATGTGATCTTCCGTCTTATCCGGATTAAAGCGGTTAATAATAAGCGGGATAAACATCGTTGTGGATAGGATTGGTACATCCCTAGGGTTAGTCTTTCTCCATAGTTATCTTCGTGATTTTATTGCTTTATTTATATTTACGCTTGGTTACCTACGCTTTGGATTAATTTCGAAGCCCAAAACCTCTCAACTAAATTACGTGCTTGGATAATGATGAATTGTCGTTGAGCTAGCTTCTATGTTTTCGTGATACAATCTCGTGGATCGATGCTTAAACCCTATACTTACACTTTTGCATGTGAAAAGGCGATCGAGGGACTATTTCGATATCGAGGGTCACCATTCGATTTGCATGTACCGGATCCTGTTGGATAATAAGTATAAGCCGAAGGTGCAACCTCAACGCCGCCTGAATCCGACAATGCAAGAGGTCGTGAGGAAGGAAGTCCTCAAGTTATTAGATGCGGGCATGATCTATGCTATATAAGACAGCGAGTGGGTTAGCGCAACTCAAGTGGTATCCAAAAAAGGGGGTATCACGGTGATCAGAGATGAGAAGAACGAGCTTGTGGAAACAAGACTCGTGACAGGATGGCGAGTATTGTAATATCCCGAAGTTTTAAAAGCCAAATTGCGATAATAAAAATCGCTAATTAGGGTTTTGTTTCGATAATCGAAATAGTTAATTATCGAAGCTCGATTTCAACTATCCATTATATGAGGATTTCTATATCATATTCACTAATGATTAGTGAATTAAGGAATATAGTTTATATTATTCCTTCGAAAGTATCATTCTAACGTCGATCAAATTTCGATAGTTAGTCTTACGATATTTTCTAAGTAACGAAGCTTAGAAATTTAAATTCCTTATTATCAAAGGAATGGATAATGTGACTACGAGTCTATTATGAACATTTTAGAAGATAATTCGATTAGCATTATATTAAGACGATTAGAACGTCGATGTTTAGAGATGAAGCGAAAACTTAGTCTAATGATCATGGAATTATATTATTTAAATTCCTATGATTATTTTATGTTATAAGAACAGTATTTTTATATAATGTATCATTAAAATAATGCTAGAGTATTAAGGAACAATTATTGGTGAAATTGTTCTAATTTTCGAAAATAAGATTCGAAAATAGTAAGATTTTGACATGGGATTATTTTAATAATTTTTCATATGATTTAATTTATCACCTAGGACATATATTATGTCACATAGCTATTAATTGGAGAAAAATAAAATGTATGGCATTTATTTAATAAAAGTGCGAAAATTTCATCTATATGTATAAGATGAATAAAATCCCATGTTTTTTTTATAAATGCTATGTAATAATTATGATAGTGATATATTAATAAGGTGTAAGATAAGGTATATCACATTTTATACAAGTGGGATGCTTTTAATTATGAAAGAGCCGAAACAATTGAATAAATTGAGGAAAGAAAGAAAATTGAAACTCTATGATAGTGATATATCATGCTATGATAAGGATGGATTAATTCTTGTATTATAGTGTAAGAAAATAAAATATCACCCCTTAATAAATGCGGTAGTCGATTTTGTTGAATAAAATTTAGGAAAAAAGAAAACTTTAAACTCTTTGATAATGACATATATCTTAATATAAAATTTTTACTTTTCAAATATGATATTATCCTAAAGTAATATTATAGTATAAAAATAAAATTTATTCCTCTACATTATGTAATGGCCGAAAATAATATATATAGTATAAAGTATTGAATTTTCTTTATCTTGTGATATTAATAGGAGTTGAAATTGTTGACTTTGAAATTATACTTTCTAAAGCATAATTAAAGGGTATTATCATCAAAATAATTAAAATATCATCCTTTGGTAAAATAAAGGTGTCGTGAGTTCTGTGAACAAAAGAAAGAAGAATTTTCTTCTTTCTTTGAAAATGATAGGAATTGATAATGATACATATTAATTATATATAGGATGAATTATTAAAGTATATTATGATAAGATAAAGAATAAATTTGTGTCTTGCACTTCCTAGTTGGCCGAGCACTCATGAATAAAAGAAAGAAATGTGCAATTTGTAAAGGTGATAAATATAGGTATTAATTATTGGATAAGGTAGTACATGATATAATATGATGTGATAAATAAAAAGATTTTGTCAACAATTGAATTCAAGTGGGCCGAAAGATTGGCATGAGTTGTAATGTGATTAAGTTATCATTTTAGGTGTTAATTACATACAAGTGGACAAAAGTTTATAAATATGGCATAAGGTCCAAATTTCTCCATTTTACTCCCTTAGAATCGAAACCATGAAAGAAAAAAAGTTGAGAGAAAGTCATTCAATTCCTTCCCAAATCTTAGATAGAAAAACGTTGCCGTTAGAAATCGACTCCGATTAAAAGGTTAGAAACGTTACGAGCTTTGTATACGTGTTAGAATCTTTGATTTTCATCCATGAAATCATATGTTATATGCTTATAATATTTATGATGAAATTTTAGGAAAGTATGTTCATATGCTAAATTGTTTAGAAATTATGTTTATATGATGTTTCTAAGCATATATTATGAATTTATCACAAAGTTGAGCATGTTATAAAAATATTTGATAGGACCGAAAACTTATAGGTTCATATGTTGATGAGAATGATTTTTAATTGTTGGTTTGAGCATGAATTAATCATAGTTGGAAGTATTAAAGGTTGTATGATTTTATGTGGAAATTTTGGAAAACTATAGCACATGTTCTTAGAATTTTCGAAAATTATAAGATGAGCACATGATGAAGTATAATTCATGATTAAATGTTATTATAGCATATTAATGATGTAGAATCATAATATAGTGTTGTATGAAATTATTGGAGTTTTTAAAAATTAATTGTACCTAAGTCATATTTTCGAAAATATGAGCCTAGAGTATAATGATGTATGAGTTGTAATTGATGGAAATTATGTTATGGTGATGATATATAGTGAGGATTATGTGTTATGTGATTTAATTGAAAATTTTGAAAAATGTTTAATATGTTTTTCAAAAATACCGAAAACCATATAGTGAAATTAAGTGGTGTACAATCTTTCTATGATCAATATTATTACATATTATTGATCATATATTAATATAGTGTGTTATGTGAATTTATGAGAATTTATACATAAGTCTTGGAAATTAAACCATGAGGACCGAAAACTATAGAATATGATATTGGAAGTTTTAAATTTATTTTATCAAGCATAATCACATAATATGTTCTAAAAATATGTTTTAGACATACTATGAATTTATGTGATTTTTAGAATGAGTCATGTTATGTTTACGTCAAAACAATTTATTAAATGACGTAAGGTTGAAAAGTAAAGTGTTATGATCAAGTTGGCTCATACTTGTGCGTATTATTGAACATGATTATTGAATAATGTGAAAAATCGAGACTTATTATAATATGATTAGAAATCGATTGAAAATCGATTTATATGAAATCTTATTGATATATATGAATAGATTGAAAAATATATGTTAATAAAAGTCAAAGACGTTGACTAAAGTCTAAACGTATGAAATACATTAGTACGTGATCAAAGTGATGTGGTACGTCTAGTAAGAATACGGTTTACGATGATTAGACACGCTAAGACATGTAAGACGTATTGAATTGATTAGAGGGATCCCTGAATCTTATTAGACCTTGACGTTTTAGGAAAACGTGATCGACGTACTAAAATAGTTTCTTACGTAGAGATGGAACGCGACGTGATCGTTGACGTTAGAAAGAAACTTTGTTGAAAAGCTACGTACCAGGTGGGCTTTACTCGAAAACCCTTTTATTTATTATGCTTTCTTCGAAATGCAAAGTATTCATTTATAAAGCTTTCAGTTGAAAAATGATGATGAGATGATTACCTGCCCAAAGTGTTTATGTTTTTATGTATGGATCCTATCAAGCAGTTGGGCAAGCCAACTATGAAAGTGAAACAGTTGTTGGGTCGCTCCCAACTTTATAGAAAATTGATATCGGATCCGTGCTAGATGCAGAATTCCTAGCCTGGATTAACGTGTACACCATAGGTATTTGTGTCTTGAAAGCAACATCTTGACCGTCGCGCGTCCATGAAGGAGGCCTCCTTCTACGGCGTGAGAGCATAGGTGACTGTGTGCCGAAAGGAACATCTTTGGCCGGTCACAGCGTCCGTAGAAGGTGGCCTCCTTCTACGGCGTGAGATGAGATTATGAAAAGTGATACGGATCATACATACAAGAGAAAATGCCTGCGCAGGCGATGTTTTTGAGAAAATGAGAAAATGTTTTAGTTAGCGCAAGGCCTTTTCAATAAAACCCTTGTGTCTTACCATGTGGGCAGTGTAATTTAAAGTTGATAAAATGTTTTTGCAACGAGTCCAATGAGTGCATTATTTGTACTCAGCCCTGCATGTTTGTTTTTAAATGTGCAGGTTGAGCTGATTGATGGGATGGAGCAGTGTTGAAGAGTCGGATCCTTTGTTGCTGATAGTAGAACCTTGAGTATACATTGTCACATGTGTACTTCACATGTTTTCCGCTGCTAGATTATGAAGTCATATGTATATTATGTTTTGTCAAACCTCAAACACTTGGAGTTCTAAAAATATTCCCGATATATGTCACACAATTCAGTGTTCTATGTTATTATTCTGTTTCCTAATTTCATTCCAAGTAACAGTCCCTGCTTATCCGTACTTTGGTTGACGGGCTGTTACAAAGTGGTATCAGAGCAGTTCGTTCCTTGAAACCCAAAAATTTCTTTGAAAGTTAAGTCTAGATTGAATCACTAGACTTCTAGAGATCAGCTGACTATGCTCAACACTCCATCACATCAAGCTCAACCGGAATGAGATAAATGATTTCTTCGCAAAAGTTTTGAAAAATAAGAGATTCTAAGAATATGCGGTATGGGACCCATATTCAGGAAAGTTCAAAGATTCCAAGAATATGCATGTATGGGACTGCATATTCATGGAAAACTTAAAAGATCTGATATGCGTTGGGAAAAAGATTTTTTCAGTTTTGAAAACGAAAAAGTTTGAAAGTAAATGCCTCTTACTCAAAGTTTTGAAATGAAAAGTTTGAAAATGGAAGATGATGCTCCAAAGAGATGAAAGTTATGAGAATTTTTTGAAAGTGAAAGTAATTGCAAATGTTGCAATGAAGCTTTATGTTGTAAAGAGAAAAGTGATATGAGAAAGAGTTGAAAGTGATATGATAATATCAATGGTGTTGGTTCGCTACCAACATATGATGATATGATGAAATTATATGAGGAGGTTGAGATGATGATGTTAAAAGTTGTTGGTTCGCTACCAACGTATGATAATGTTATGATGATATTGATAGTTGTTGGATCATTACCAACATATTGTGATGTTATGATAATATTGAAAGTTGTTGGTTCGCTACCAACGTATGATGATCTTATGATAATATTATATGAGAAAGTGTTGACATTGACATGTCAAAAGTGAAATGTTTGAATTCGTGGAATTCAATGAGATTTATTTTTATGAACAAAGTTATGTTATCAAATGTTTAAATTTTTGAAATTTCAAGACTTGATGACAATGAGTATGTTACCCCAAAAGAACATATACTGTTTAAGTCGCATGATCCCTTTGCGAAAAGAACATAGAAAGAGAACTATGAGAATTTTAGTCTATCGTGAGAACAGAAGCGAGATCGAAATGAGAATTTCCAGTTGAATGACGAGAACAACGAGAATAAAGAGGAGAGGATCAAAGAGCAAAGATGGGGATGATGATTTTGAGATGATGAATGTCACTATACTACAGTGACATGAGTATAATCTTTTGTTTGGATATTCACGTACGACGGAAATCCAAATGGACTATGACTTTCTCGTTAGAAATGAAATAGAAATGGGATTAAAGAATCAGTTGAGTTTAGTACTATGGTTTACATAGAATGATAGACCACGAGGTGGTAGAAATTTTGAAAGTAAATTGGAAAATTGGATTTTAGTAGTATGAGTAGAGTTTGAGAAGTATGGTAGTATATTGATAATCCTTACAATTTATGATGACCTATTCCGAATTATATGAGGTTTCAAATTTTATTCATAGCCCAAATTCAGTCATTGAGTTTAACTCTACGATCTAGTTTCAATTGAGATATCATTTGAATTCTCACTTTTTCTGAAAGAAGTTTGCAACCAGAAGATTTCATAAAACGTCCTAACCAAGCCCTTGTGTGACTGAGAAAATATTTGTGACGGGTCTGGCCAGCCCATATGACCAAAGAAATCCCAGTAGTCGTTATTCTGGTCTTCGGACCTTATCTTCCAATTATTCAGTTCACAGAACATATTGTTCCAAACCTTCAGAGTTGTCATCTTAAATTGTAAAACCATACCTCTTGTAAGTTGTTACGATGAGTTACCATCAATCCTTGAAACCAATAAGAACGACGTAGGTTGACGTATCTTGTCACCTAAAAGTTTCAGATCAGTAAAGTGATAGACATCAAGATATGATGTAAAAAAAGTTCTCGATGAGACGAGATATATTTTTCCTATGATACACATAGGTGGATCGACCCTTGATGGGCTTTCCCAGTACTGATAACAGTAAAGTTATACCTCCACGTGAGTGTATGATGACTAAGTTATGAACGAGATACTCTTTGGCAATGAGTGCTAGAGTAAAGACAAAGGAAAGTATATGATATCCTTGGGATATAACCCCCCCTTATTACATTATAACAAAAGAAATTACAACTTATCTTTAAAGATAATTGTTTGTCCTTATGACCTCATTAGTAGGTTGGACATGTCTAGAGTTGGAAGTACGTGAGATTCTTTCCTATAGATATAAAAAGGAATGATAGTATTTCAGTTAACAAGTCTCTCGCTTTATCCCTAAATCGATAAGATTATGTTTAAGTGGAATTGATTCCAAGTATTTGAGACCTTGGTTAAACCAATGATAGTGAGATCGATGGATCATAAACAATGAAATATGTGGACAGCTAGGCTATTCCTAGTATTTAAACTAAGTATGGGAAAGATACCCCGAAGATGAGACTTGGTAGGGAAGCATTGATACTTGGAACTTAAGTTTTGGTGTACAAACGTACTACCTCACCAGTCTAGAGAACCAAGTATAATGAAAGTAATATGACTTTCAGATATCGTGCTCAAGTAAAAGAGCAAGAGTTAAGAATAGCTAAAGAAACTACAAGCTATACAGTTGTGAAATAGCCCCGGAATATGATAAAAGTTTTAGAAACAGTCTGATTACGATAAGTAAAGTAATTCCTTGGAAGTAAAGAAGTGGATTAAAAAGTAGATTTATTATCTGAGATGAAACTGTCGTACTCTAAGACATATAGAGACAAAACACTTATCTTATGCGTGATTTAGAAATTAACAAGTAAGATAACTTATAGAGACGATTGCAAGAGAAATACATTTAAGAGAACAAAGAAAGAGATTCACATGGAAGGACCTTAAGGTACCATGACTGAAATGAAGCAAACGTAGAATGTCGAGAGGATGGTAAAGAATATGACGTCAAGAAGAAAATATGGTACATTCCCAGTGGACAAGGGATTTTAACTTATGCGAAAATACTTAGTAAGTTAATAAAGGTTAAGGGAAATGACGTATATCCGAAAAGGATATTACGTATGATAACGCAACAAATGCCAATATAAGGATTCCTCTTGAAAGGATTTTAAAGAAAGAATATATGGAAGATATATTCTTAAGAGAGATAAAAAGGAAAAAGGAAACTGAATCATTCATACTGGTTAAGAAAGTATGATAGTGACAGATAATCACGATTTTTACGATAAAATTAGACTATCAAGGTAACAATACCAAAGGATAGACTGATGTAGACCTAGCCGCAAAATGCAATTGATAAAGAAGTAATTGCACTGACAACCGGGAAGGATACGGCGAACAAGATGGCAGAAAGCCCTAACAAGAAAACATAATACATATGTGAAACGTAGATATAATCCTAAAAATAGATTGGTTAGTCGAAAATCATTCAACGATCCTGTACAAGGAGAGGGGAATTTTGTTCCATTTCTCCAGACAAGAAGCTACGAGTTTCTATGGAATCCACATGGAGAAGAAAATTCCGACTATATCCGCACTGCAAATGAGGAGAATAATAAACAAGAAGGGATGTCGAGCATTCCTTGTTTATCTAAACAGAGAGGAAAGATCGGAAATAAAGGTCGAGGATGTGGAAATTGTTCAAGAATTTCCAGACATTTTTCAAACAACTTATCAAGATTACCCCCTGATAGGCAGCTAGAGTATTACTATCAACCTAGAACCATTATTAAACCGTGTCAAAAGTATTTTTATCGAATGGCTTCAAGGAAATTGGAAGGACAGAGTTTCAAAATTAAAGGTTATGAAATCTAAGTTTTATCGGACCTAGTGTATCACCTTAAGAAACACCCAGCTTGCTTGTCAAGAAGAAAGATAGCCCATTAAGAAAGTGCATAGATTATTGAGAGAGAATAATCCATTACCAAGGATAAATGAGTATTCGGTCAGTGGAAAAGAGCAAGAGTAGTCCCGAGAACCGATCTCAATTGGACTATAATCAACCTAAGGTACGAGCCAAAAATGTACCCAAAATGGCTTTCCGAACAAGATGTGGCCACTATGAGTTTATAGTCGTGCCATTCGGACTAACAAATGCACCAGCCATATGTATGGACCTCGAAGAAATCGAGTGTTCCATCCTTACTTAGACGAATCGTCTTAGTCTTCATAGATGATATCTTCATCTATTTGAAAAGGAAGTAAGAACATGAGGAACATTGAGGACTGTCTTACAAACCTTAAAAGCCGAATAACTTCTTGCCAAGTCTAGTAAATGAGAAGATTGGCTTAAAGAAGTAATGTTCCTTGGACACGTTGTGTCTTTAAAAAGTAATTAAAAATACGGTGAAGGTTAAAACAGTGCAGGGATAGAAAACGCCAACGACCCAAATGAGATCAAGAGTTTCTTAGAATTTTCTGGTTACTATCAGAAATTCATAGGAGGATTCTCTAAGATAGCAAGGCCAACGAAACAGCTACTCCAAAAAGGAATAAAGTTTACTTGGATTGATAAATGCGAGGCGAGTTTCCAAAAGTGGATTAGATTGTATGTTAATGCAAGAGAGAAAAGTGTTAGCTTATGCATTACAACAACTTAGACCACATGAATGGAACTATCCAACTCACGACTTAGAACTAGCGACGATAATATACGTATTAAGTTTGGAGACATCACCTTTATAAAGCGAGGCGTGAGATCTTCACCAATCATAAAAGTTTGAAATACTTTTTCGAGCAAAGAGACTTGAACATGAGGCAAAACAGATGGCTCGAATTAGTAAAGGACTACAACTATGGTATAAAAAATCACACAGGAAAGGCACATATAGTAACTAATGCCTTGAGTTGTAAACGTCATTCCAAATCAAGATACCTCTCAACAAGAAAAGAGAAACTCGTTGAAGGATATTGAGAAAATAAAGATAAAAATAGTGGAGTAACCAGAGACGATCATGAGTTGTATTGCTACACTCACTCTGACATCTGATTTAAGGAAAAGGATAATAGAAGAACAAGGGAAAGATGTCAAAGTCGAAAGAGGTAACACTGCTATATGGGTAGTAGTGGATCGACCTGCTAAATGAGCTTATTTGCTGTCTATTCGAATTACTCATGGATCTAATAAGTTAGTTCCGTTTGATGTAAAGAAAATCGTACATTTAAATGAAGTACCAAAATCTATCATATCTGATAGAGGTTCCAAGTTTGCTATAGATTTTGAATTAGTTTACAAAAGGAACACGAGATTGAACTAGAGCATAATTTCTGCTCACAGATAGATGGACAGTTTGAAAGACAATACGAACGTTTTTACGATATATTAAGGACATTAGTGTTGAATCAAAGTACAAGTTGGAAACACGTTTTTCCACTTATGAAGTATCGCCTACGACAATAGCTTTCAACAAATGGTCAATAGGGGCCATATGAGATATTGTACGAAAAAAAGTGTCGATCACTTCTTTATTGTGATAATGAAAGTAAGAGGAAAGTTTTAAGGATGATACTGTGAATCAAATGATCGAGATTATCTGCCAAATAAGGCAAAGAGTAGAAGAAGCTCATGATAGACAAAAGTCTTACGTTGATATGCGTAGCTATGAACTGCATCTTAAAATGCAGAGATAAAGTTGTTATCAAAGTTTCTCCATAAAAAGGGATTATAATATTTGGAGAAAAGGGAATGTTGAGAGCACGTTTATAGAACCTTACGAGATCCTAGAAATGATAGAATCGGCAGCCTATAGATTGGTACTTCCACCAAGGTTGGAGAATGTACAGAATATATTCCACGTGTAATAATTGAGAAAGTACGTGTAGGGGTGGGAAACGGTTCGGGTTCGGTTAACCGCACCGATTTTTTCTTGTTAACGAACCGAAATTTTCATAAATTTAATAACGAAACCGAACCGTTTATTAAGTTGGTTAACGAAACCGCATCGGTTAATGCGGTTCGGTTTTGGTTAACCGAAAACCGAAATTTCTTGGAGATTACATGAATTTATAAGACGACATGTCATAAGATACAACTTTGCAATCGGATGTAAAACTTTTCAAATTTTAATGTCCATAAAAAATTCATCCAATATCCATCAATAATTGAAAATAAATCAAAGCAATCAACATCAATCCATCAACAAACTATCATGTTCATGCAATGATAATTTGATACATTAGAGTAATTTGATAATTTGATACATTAGAGTAATAGGGTTTAAATTTAATTAATATTAGTAATTAGTTTTATAGATTTATAAAAATTAAAATAATTATTAAAATAGAAAAGATTTTCGGTTTTCTTAATAACTGTTCGGTTATCGGTTAACCGAAAACCGAAAAAATTAAAATATTATACCACAAACCGAACATAAACCGAATATGCGATATCGGGTTAACCGAACATGGCGCGATTTCGGTTCGGTTCGATGATAACCGATAACCGAAAACCGTTTCCCGACCCTGAAATGCGTGTATGATTCAAAACACGTGATTCATCATGATGATGGTGTTCTTAAACCAAGATATGAGTTATGAGGAAGAATCTACGACTATTTTGATCGTAAGATTCAACGGTTAAGAACAAGTTTATACCGTGAGTAGATGTCCAATGGAGAAACCATGGATAAAAGAAAGCCACGTGGAAACTTGAGAAAGTTATGAAGGACAGATACCCCATACCGTTCTAGGATATGCAAATTTCGAGACGAAATTTCTTTTAAGGGGGGTAGAATATAATATCCCAAAGTTTTAAAAGCCAAATTGCGATAATAAAAATCGCTAATTAGGGTTTTGTTTCGATAATCGAAATAGTGAATTATCGAAGCTCGATTTCAACTATCCATTATATGAGGATTTCTATATCATATTCACTAATGATTAGTTAATTAAGGAGTATAGTTTATATTATTCCTTCGAAAGTATCATTCTAACGTCGATCAAATTTCGATAGTTAGTCTTACGATATTTTCTAAGTAACGAAGCTTAGAAATTTAAATTCCTTATTACCAAAGGAATGGATAATGTGACTACGAGTCTATTATGAACATTTTAGAAGATAATTCGATTAGCATTATATTAAGACGATTAGAACGTCGACGTTTAGAGATGAAGCGAAAACTTAGTCTAATGATCATGGAATTATATTATTTAAATTCCTATGATTATTTTATGTTATAAGAACAGTATTTTTATATAATGTATCATTAAAATAATGCTAGAGTATTAAGGAACAATTATTGGTGAAATTGTTCTAATTTTCGAAAATAAGATTCGAAAATAGTAAGATTTTGACATGGGATTATTTTAATAATTTTTCCTATGATTTAATTTATCACCTACAACATATATTATGTCACATAGCTATTAGTTGGAGAAAAATAAAATGTATGGCATTTATTTAATAAAAGTGCCGAAAATTTCATCTCTATGTATAAGATGAATAAAATCCCATGCTTTTTGATAAATGCTATGTAATAATTATGATAGTGATATATTAATAAGGTGTAAGATAAGGTATATCACATTTTATACAAGTGGGATGCTTTTAATTATGAAAGAGCCGAAACAATTTAATAAATTGAGGAAAGAAAGAAAATTGGAACTCTATGATAGTGATATGTCATGCTATGATAAGGATGAATTAATTCTTGTATTATAGTGTAAGAAAATAAAATATCACCCCTTAATAAATGAGGTAGCCGATTTTGTTGAATAAAATTAAGGAAAGAAGAAAACTTTAAACTCTTTGATAATGACATATAGAGCCGGCAAAATTGGCCCGACCCGTTGGCCGGCCCGGGGTGCCTGGAATTGAGGTCGGGTTGGGCTCGTAAAAATAGTGGCCAGAAAAAAATCGGGCCTAAAAAGCCCGCTCACATAGCCCGGCGGGCCTACCGGGCTTTGGGGCTAAAAAGCAGGGGTTTTGCCAAAAGCCCGCCACACATTTAAAGTTTTAATATTTTATATTAGTAGTAAATACTAAATAGTAAATATAGAAAATAAAATGAATGACTATTAAAACTCCTTCTTTCGTCCATCCATTTCTATTACATTTCTTTAAGGTCGATGTTTGATGTTTGATGATATTTGTAACTTTAAGTTTATCTTATTTACGTTGAAATTGATATTAGACTTTTTAGTAGATTTAATTTATTTTATTTATTTTGGAATTGATGTTAGTAGACGTAATTAATCTTATTTACTTTGAAATTGATGTTAGTAGATTTAGTTTATTTATTGTTATCATATTTTTTTGAAATTAAAAATAATATCTTATTAAATTAAATATTGGGCGGGTTTGGCCCGGTGGCCCAGATGGTGCTGGGCTGGGCTACCACATTTTCAGCCCGATAGCATTTCGGGCCGGGCCAACCCAACCCGGTAAAAACCACAAGCCCGCTGGGCCGAGCTGGGCCAGCCCGACCCGCCTTTTGCCAGCTCTAATGACATATATCTTAGTGTAAAATTTTAACTATTCAAATATGATATTATCCTAAAGTAATATTATAGTATATGATAGTATAAAAATAAAATTTATTCCTCTACATTATGTAATGGCCGAAAATAATATATATAGTATAATGTGACGACCCGACTTCCCAAGGAAGTACGGATCATATGGATCGTCACTGGTATGATAAAGCAACGGATACAAACACAACTAATCAATGCAATTAACCATTTTACTACTCAATAACGCATAGACTAAAAAGGGATAGGCTATTCAATACCAACTCAAGTCATAGAAGGACTAGTCAAAAGGTTCGAGGTTCAAAAATAACCTAATCAGGGCATAATTCAAGGAATGAGGTACGACCTCAAGTTCAATACGGTATGAAAGCAGTTATAATCAAAACATCAAAATAATATCGAGTTAGGCGGCAAATAAGCGTGTGGACATGCATATGACGATGCATGCCCAAGATTCTAGAAACCTTTCTAATAAAGCATCAAAACAATCGCTACTCTGCACCACCGCACCCATCATCGATCCTTTCAACCCGCACATCAAAACGAGATGCAGGGCTAAGTACAAAAGTACTCAGTGGACTCATTGCCGAAAACATTTTCTTTATCAAAAGTTATTGAACTGCCCACAATAGCACATGAGGATTTTAGTTGAAAGACTCATGCCTATCAAACATTTTATCATTTTCCAAAAGTGTTCGGCTGGACTATTTCATCCACGTTGTTCCATATCTGATCATTCATTCATTCATTCAATCGCGCACTATGGGGGTGGCCACCTACACATAGTCGCCGTGACCGGTCGAGGTAGCTAACCTTAACACACAGTCATACGTGTACACAATCCGAGTTAGTCCTCAACTAAGTCGGATCCGATCGTTACCCTTTTTTAACGTTGGTGGACCAACTCATTCTCATACCACGTTTGATATACCAACCTCAGATAGGATCACAACAAAACATAAACATTTGGCAGTCAATAACAGTTCATGGAATAATATTTCATAAAGCTTTTGTAAATCATGCTTTGAGATAGATATGCATATCATTTTGTTCAAGAGAGCCCACCTGCTAATCCAAAGCTAGTAAGTCTAAGTGAGCAGGGTGTGGTTGTTCTTCCTCGCCGACTACGTACGATCAAACCCTTCATAAGAAAATAACCTTTCTTAGATTCTTTCTATCGATCGAAGGTCGTTTATAGATTACGACTTAAAGTTCCCAATTAGGGTTTCTTTATGATTTTATGTGATTGTTTTAAGATAATTTCTATTATCTTACATTCCCAATTCTCAAGCTATATTACCTCATCGTTCATAGGTGAACTTCAATTATGAATCACATATTTCGAGTCTATTCTTGACTCTTAACCTTAGTTTTATTATAACGTTGTTACGTTATAAGTTATCGATAATCAAATTATGATTGGTAAATTAGGATATTCTCAAGCCACTAACTAGACTTAACAATTATAGTTACGTCCCAAGTAGGTTATGTTGACGACTTGTCGATTAGCACGATAATTAAAGAGAATATTGACTTACAAATCAGTGGACATATGCTATCATGTAAGTAATTAGTACTTAAGAATAAATGGAGTACTTCGGGAATATTAACTCGGCTTTTGAGACATAAGGATCGACATCTTATGTTCGAATCGTTGCTTACACATTACGACATTGTCTATTTAACTTAACTCGCCAGAGGTTACATATGTCGTATAATCGTTATTCACTATCGAGTTGTGTTTACGCCCGACTAATATCGTATTGAGTCGTCGTTATTGAATATTAACGTTGTAGCTCGACTTTTGGTTTTTCTAACGTAGGAACTCACGTTGAGTATCTTTTCATTAATAAAAACCCTAATTTGTGTCTAACTTCGATTCTCGTTTATTCCGTCTTAAGTTATCGACATTGGTTGATTCCTTTTTGGATTCTCGTACATATAGTATTATGTTGTTTACGTTTGGGTTTCGGTTTGTCGGTACAACATAAACATAAACATCCAACACCAAACAATACCATACACAACATAAACTATACTAAAGCATTAGAAAACCCTAATTTCTAACATAATACACAATCATTGTGTAAGTGTGCATAAGTGTTCCATTCATCCACCTTAATCACAACCACTCATTCTAAGTTTATAATTAACTATCATAGCATCATTTAACATTAGAATCGAACTCATACTTAGCAATTTTGTTACGTTTTCGATAATTAGCAACAATTAGCATATGTATCCAATAAATTCCAATAAAATCATGTTATACTCCTATCATACTATAGAACTCAATATCATCATATAAAATTTTAAACCATAGGTTAAAATTGTCCAAAGTTTTCGGTAATCACAATTTAGTGAGCTTTGGTGTTCAATAAATTCCACAAAAATTATATCATGCTTATACCATATACTAAACATGAAATATCACTCCATATCATGCATTAAAATTTTAAACCCATGCTTTCTATCCTAATTTCATTTCGGTAATTTCATGTATATATATACATATTCAATAAATTCAACCTTGCACAAAATGGTTATATGTGCAATAACATGTAATATTAACATCAAACATTAACCAATATTTCATAATATCACATATCCTATTATTTTTAACAACAAAATCAACTAAATCATTATATATATATATATAATATAATGTAGCTCACGGTTTTCTCATCAAAAATAGGAGAGGTGTTTGAATAAATTCAAGGTTAATATATGATGTTCATATCATACCCTAAACACCATATCTCAACTATTTTCAACAAACAAAAATCAAACCATGGCTTAAATAAGCCTCAACACTCACGTTTTTTACAAATAATTTTCAAAAGTATTCTGGAAAATTATTATATTTATAATACATGCTTATAATACATTAGCAAGCAACAATATCAAATAATATTCACAAAATCATGCTTTGGCATATATAAAAATAAATAAAGCATAAATCAAAAAAATATAAACATGCTCCAAAAATTATGAAATTTTTACAGTAGCCTTAGAACATCATTCTAAGAATTTTTCATTCATGGCTCAAGAGAATTTGGAGGATCTAAAGTCACGAAAATAAATGGGGAGCAAACTAGGGTTTTTAAACCCAAAAATTGAAAATAAATATTCCACTCCATTAGGATGGAAGAGGATGATGAATAATACCTTCCTATGGTCTTAGAAGGATTATTTGAGTGTGGGAGAGGTTGGGGATGGAGGATTTAGAGTTGGGAGTTTGAAAAGTGTAGAGAGAAATTTGAAAAATGAGAGAAAATGTGAAAGAGTGAATGGGGTCTGGTCTTGAACGACTCTCTACTGTTATTACAGACCTAATGGCTGTCATTGCCCATTTTTGGGTGGTCTTGGTGGTAGTTGGGAGGTGGATTGGTCAAATTACCCGTTTTGGTATGTTAATATCGACTCTTTAAGTTTTAATGCACTTTCGATCGATTTCTCGGAACCTTAAGGTTCTATCTTATTAAATAGCCTTTAAAAGACTTATTTTAATGTTCATAAAATTTCACGAAGTTCGGACGTCGTTCGATAAGTCAATTCCGAGTTATCGCGAAAACTAGTTCGGCGATTAAAAATATGCTCATTCAAAATTTTATTGAATTTTGAGCTTTCATAAATAATTTGAGTCTTATAAAGCATATTTTATTGATTTAGACCCTCGGTTCGAGTTTCGGGTCGTTCGGATCAATTTAGGGTTTTCCCGGTATATTTTACCAGCGTTCGGTTAAGTTCTTCAGGAATTCCCTTCAGAAATTGATTCTTATAACTTCTAAATTCATAATAAATTATTCCTTCATGATTTTGGTTGTTATCATCATTTATTACGATTAGCACGGACTGAAAGTTGTCCCGGCTCGTAAATAGTGTTTTTAAGACTGACCGGGCAAGTATGCCCGAAAATTCTCATTCTTCGCATTCTCACATGTTTTCGTGTGAGGATTCTAAAAATGAAATCCGTTCGTGGAGATTCATTCTCGATCTTTCATTCTATGTTCAGGCTACTCAGAAAACCCTAATCCCAGTGGGACTAGTTATCGATTTTGATTTCTTTAGTATTCGATCTCCGAATCGATTCTAATTCGTTTCATTGGTTTCCTTAAACATAATTAAGGTCTAAGAACCACAACTAAGTGATTCAAACATCACTAATAAAAGTTTTAAATTTTTCGGGTTATTACATATAAAGTATTGAATTTTCTTTATCTTGTGATATTAATAGGAGTTGAAATTGTTGACTTTGAAATTATAATTTCTAAAGCATAATTAAAGGGTATTATCATAAAAATAATTAAAATATCATCCTTTGGTAAAATAAAGGTGTCGTGAGTTTTGTGAACAAAAGAAAGAAGAATTTTCTTCTTTCTTTGAAAATGATAGGAATTGATAGTGATACATATTAATTATATATAGGATGACTTATTAAAGTATATTATGATAAGATAAAGAATAAATTTTTGTCTTGCACTTCCTAGTTGGCCGAGCACTCATGAATAAAAGAAAGAAATGTGCAATTTGTAAAGGTGATAAATATAGGTATTAATTATTGGATAAGGTAGTACATGATATAATATGATGTGATAAATAAAAAGATTTTGTCATCAATTGAATTCAAGTGGGCCCAAAGATTGGCATGAGTTGAAATGTGATTAAGTTATCATTTTAGGTGTTAATTACATACAAGTGGACAAAAGTTTATAAATATGGCATAAGGTCCAAATTTCTCCATTTTACTCCCTTAGAATCGAAACCATGAAAGAAAAAAAATTGAGAGAAAGTCATTCAATTCCTTCCCAAATCTTAGATAGAAAAACGTTGCCGTTAGAAATCGACTCCGATTAAAAGGTTAGAAACGTTACGAGCTTTGTATACGTGTTAGAATCTTTGATTTCCATCCATGAAATCATATTTTATATGCTTATAATATTTATGATGAAATTTTAGGAAAGTATGTTCATATGCTAAATTTTTTAGAAATTATGTTTATATGATGTTTCCAAGCATATATTATGAATTTATCATAAAGTTGAGCATGTTATAAAATTATTTGATATGACCGAAAACTTATAGGTTCATATGTTGATGAGAATGATTTTTAATTGTTGTTTTGAGCATGAATTAATCATAGTTGGAAGTATTAAAGCTTGTATGATTTTATGTGGAAATTTTGGAAAACTATAGTACATGTTCTTAGAATTTTCGAAAATTATAAGATGAGCACATGATGAAGTATAATTCATGATTAAATGATATTATAGCATATTAATGATGTAGAATCATAATATAGTGTTGTATGAAATTATTGGAGTTTTTAAAAATTAATTGTACCTAAGTCATATTTTCGAAAATATGAGCCTAGAGTATAATGATGTATGAGTTGTAATTGATGGAAATTATGTTATGGTGATGATATATAGTGAGGATTATGTGTTATGTGATTTAATTGAAAATTTTGAAAAATGTTTAATATGTTTTTCAAAAATATCGAAAACCATATAGTGAAATTAAGTGGTGTACAATCTTTCTATGATCAATATTATTACATATTATTGATCCTATGTTAATATAGTGTGTTATGTGAATTTATGAGAATTTATACATAAGTCTTGGAAATTAAACCATGAGGACCGAAAACTATAGAATATGATATTGAAAGTTTTAAATTTATTTTATCAAGCATAATCACATAATATGTTCTAAAAATATGTTTTAGACATACTATGAATTTATGTGATTTTTAGAATGAGTCATGTTATGTTTACGTCAAAACAATTTATTAAATGACGTAAGGTTGAAAAGTAAAGTGTTATGATCAAGTTGGCTCATACTTTTGAACATGATTATTGAATAACGTGAAAAATCGAGACTTATGAAAATATGATTAGAAATCGATTGAAAATCGATTTATATGAAAGCTTATTGATATATATGAATAGATCGAAAAATATATGTTAATAAAAATCAAAGGCGTTGACTAAAGTCTAAACGTATGAAATACGTTAGTACGTGATCAAAGTGATGTGGTACGTCTAGTAAGAATACGATTTACGATGATTAGACACGCTAAGACGTGTAAGACGTATTGAATTGATTAGAGGGATCCCTGAATCTTATTAGACCTTGACGTTTTAGGAAAACGTGACCGACGTACTAAAATAGTTTCTTACGTAGAGATGGAACGCGACGTGATCGTTGACGTTAGAAAGAAACTTTGTTGAAAAGCTACGTACCAGGTGGGCTTTACTCGAAAACCCTTTTATTTATTATGCTTTCTTCGAAATGCAAAGTATTCATTTATAAAGCTTTCAGTTGAAAAATGATGATGAGATGATTACCTGCCCAAAGTGTTTATGTTTTTATGTATGGATCCTATCAAGCAGTTGGGCAAGCCAACTATGAAAGTGAAACAGTTGTTGGGTCGCTCCCAACTTTATAGAAAATTGATATCGGATCCTATGCTAGATGCAGAATTCCTAGCCTGGATTAACGTGTACACCATAGGTGACTGTGTGCTGAAAGCAACATCTTCGACCTGTCACAGCATCCGTAGAAGGAGGCCTCCTTCTATGGCGTGAGAGCATAGGTGACTATGTGCCGAAAGTAACATCTTTGGCCGGTCACAGCGTCCGTAGAAGGAGGCCTCCTTCTACGGCGTGAGATGAGTTTATGAGATGAGATTATGAAAAGTGATACGGATCATACATACAAGAGAAAATGCCTGCGCAGGCGATGTTTTGAGAAAATGAGAAAATGTTTTAGTAAGCGCAAGGCCTTTTCAATAAAACCCTTGTGTCTTACCATGATGGGGCAGTGTAATTTAAAGTTGATAAAATGTTTTGGCAACGAGTCCACTGAGTGCATTATTTGTACTCAGCCCTGCATGTTTGTTTTTAAATGTGCAGGTTGAGCTGATTGATGGGATGGAGCAGTGTTGAGCAGTCGGATCCTTTGTTGCTGATAGTAGAACCTTGAGTATACATCGTCATATGTGTACTTCACATGTTTTCCGCTGCTAGATTATGAAGTCATATGTATATTATGTTTTATCAAACCTCAAACACTTGGAGTTCTAAAAATATTCCCGATATATGTCATACAATTCAGTGTTCTATGTTATTATTCGTTACTTAATCCCGTTTCAAATAACAGTCCCTGCTAATCCGTACTTTGGGATGGCGAGCTGTTACAAGTATGCATTGACTATCGTGCTCTGAACGCAGCCACGAGGAAAGACCATTTCCCCTTACCCTTCATTGATCAGATGTTGGATGGGTATGAGTTCTATTGTTTTCTAGATGGATATTCGGGGTACAATCAGATTGCCATCGCCCCTGAAGATCAGCACAAGACGGCATTCACGTCCATCTTCCATGGGTTGATCGAGAATATTATGGAAGTTTTCATGGACGACTTTTCCGTGTTTAGTTCTTCGTTCGACCATTGTCTCCACAATATGTCCCAAGTGCTACACAGATGTAAGGAGACGAATCTTGTTCTCAATTGGGAGAAGTGCCATTTCATGGTAAAGGAAGGTGTGGTGCTTGGCCACAAAGCAAAGGGCTTGGAATTGGATCGAACAAAGATTGTGGCGATCGAGAAACTGCCTCCTCCCACAAATGTCAAATCCGTGAGGAGTTTTCTAGGTCATGCGGGCTTCTATAGAATATTCATCAAGGATTTCTCTACGATCACGAAGCCACTGTGTGGACTGCTCGAGAAAGATATGAAGTTCGTGTTCACGGTGAGTGTTTGGGGCGTTTGAGAAATCAAGCTAGCCGATATCGACCCCGCTTTGGTATCACCGATTGGAGCCAACCGCTCGAGTTAATGTGCGATGCTAGTGATTGGGCAGTGGGAGCTGTGTTGGGGCAGAAACGAGACAAGCTTTTCCGAGTCATCTATTATGCAAGTAAGACGCTCGACTCAGCTCAAATGAATTACACCACCACCTAGAAGGAATTACTTGTTGTGGTCTATGCTTTTGATAAGTTTAGAACTTATTTGGTGGGCACCCACACTATCGTCCACACTGACCGTACCGCCATTCGTCATCTGTTCGCCAAGAAAGACTCGAAGCCAAGATTGGTGAGATGGATCCTCCTTCTTCAAGAGTTCGACATGGAGATTAAAGATAGAAAGGGCTACGAGAATGTGGTTGCCGACCACTTATCGAGATTAGAGAAGCCAGTCGAATGAGAGGATAAGAAGATTGGGATCAAGGAAAACTTCCCAGACGAGCACATCTTGAGCGTCATTGATCACACACCATGGTATGCCGATTTTGTAAATTACTTGGTGATTGGAGTTTTACCTCCATCGTGCAGTCCTCATCAGAAAAAGAAGTTTCTCCACGATGTCAAGTTTTATTATTGGGACGATCCCCATCTCTACCGTCGATGTACCGATGGTCTGATACGCCGCTGTGTTCCCCAAGGAGAATGGGAGAACATAATCCACGAGTGTCATAGTTCTTTAAATGGAGGACATTTTGCAGCGGCCAAGACAGCGGCAAAGGTTTGCCAAAGTGGATTCTATTGGCCTTCGATCTTCAAGGATTGCCAATCTTTTATCAAGAGTTGTGATCGTTGTCAAAGAATGGGGAACGTCACTAAGAAAGACGAGATGCCACAGAAGATCATCATGGAAGTGGAACTATTTGACATATGGGGGATCGACTTTATGGGTCCGTTTTCCATGTCTTGTGGTTACACGTACATCTTAATAGCTGTGGAGTATGTTTCCCGATGGGTAGAGGTGATTCCCACTGCCACGAACGACTCCAAGGTAGTGATCAAGTTTCTCCACAAGAATATTCGACTGATTTGGAGTGCCGAGGCGTTGATTAGCGATGGAGGTCGATTTCAATAATAAGTGGCTAGGCAATGTCCTAGCTAAGTATGACGTGAAGCACAGAGTCACCTCCCATATCATCTCGCAGTTTAATGGGCAAGCGTTTAACTCGCCAACCGAGAGATAAAGCAAATTTTGGAGAAATCGGTTGTGCGTAGGAAAGATTGGGCCAAGCAATTGACGATGCTCTTTGGGCATACCGGATCGCTTACAAAGCTCCCATCTGCTATCTCCATATCAAATGGTATTTGGTAAATCTTGTCGCCATCGGGTTGAATTGGAGCACAAAGCTTATTGGGCCACGAGGAGAATCAACATGGATTTCAAAGAGGCCGGTTTGATGAGAAGTGAACAATTGTTGGAGCTTGATGAGTGGAGGGATGAAGCTTTTGAAAATTCCCTGATATACAAGGAAAGAGCTCGGAAATTCCACGACCTTCACATTCGTTCCAAAGGATTCTCATTAGGTAATGAGGTTTTACTATACAATGCTCGACTCCGTCTCTTCCCGAAAGCTTAAGTCAAGATGGTCGGGGCCGCATACACCGCCTCACCGAGCTCGGACCAACGGGAGTTATGAATTGCTGACTCGAGTGGAAATATTTTCAAGGTGAACGCCAATACCTCAAATCCTACTTCAAGTCACACTTGACCGAGAAGTCAAGGTGACCAAGCTCAACGAACCATGATGAGAGGTAACGCCGAGCTAGCGACGATAACTCTAAGACCGGGTCGAGGTAACCCAACAAGTTTTACATGCTTTATGTTTTTGTCGTTTTTGTTTTTGTTTGTTTTTCTTCGTTTTGTCGTGTCCTTAATGTTCGTTTTTGAGTCCCAAGGTTTTTAATGGCTTAATTTATAAAAAAAAAGCCTACCTAACGACCACCCTCGCGACCGCGAGGAGTGGTCGCGAAAAAACGGGCAGTAGCTGTTTTAGTTGCGAGAAACAAGTGCATAAATTTGGGCATACCTCGCGACCGAGCTCGCGACCGCGAGCCTGGCCGCGAGGCGTGCCCCGACCGACGCCCAAAACGCGACCCGCGTATTTTGCCCATTTTTAACCCCTTCCCCCCCCATTTTTGACACACACACATGAAAAATTGCAGCAAATACACCCTTTCCCAACACCAAAACCCTAGTTCTTTAATTTGCTTGAAATTTTCGCCTCTAATCCACTCAAGGTATGTTACATTTCCTTAATTCTTCATGGGTTTACGCTTTTGAGCATGAATTAGAACAGTTTTGTCCATTATATATACTTGTTGTGGGTTATTGAAGATTTGAGGAAATAGGGCTTCTATTGCAAAAATTACTTGGTGTTTGAGCATGTTTGTTTCAATGTTAGGTCTATTGATGTTCTTAGATGCATATTATTGGTTTATTTTGCCTACATTGTTGAATTGTTGAATTGGGTGGAACAATTTCGAAAAAAATCAGAATTTTTGTCAGAATCGCGAACCTCGCGACTGTGCTCACGATCATGAGCCAAGCCGCGAGGGTCTACCCGCGCGCTTGTGTAATCGTCCTCGCGAGCCCGCTTGCGAGCGCGAGAGGCTACCTCGCGACCGCGAGGGGGCCGTGAGGCAGCTCCAGAATTATATTTTCATGCGTTTTTACGTGTGTGTGCGTTTTCTCTCCCTTGTTTCATCTTGTTAGACCATTTGCTAGTATAGGGGGAGGAATTCTATTAAGTTTAAGTTCGGGGGAGGTCTATATATTGCTATGGGTTGCCGTTTGTGTTTTCTTTCATTTTTTAATAAGTACATGAGCTAACGTTGACTTATCTTTAGGTACATTATGTCACGTGAACACGGCCATAAACGAAAGGGCAAGGAAGTCGCCTCCTCCTCACATGATGAAATACATGATGAATTCGACCCCGAAACCTTTGGGGTGCGATTTCCAACTTCCTCGTCAAGGGATAGGTGGAGGAGATTGGTGCAACAACGGCACAGGCACTCACGTTTTATGTGCATAGAGATGTGCCAAGCCATGGGGATAGCCAACGATGTCACGTGGCTAGTGGAGAGGTCCGGTTTACGACCAACTATTTGACATACCGGATCCTCACTTTGGAATTCCTGTCAACCATCCGAGTCCACAAGTCACATGGGTCGCCGGACTATATCACTTTCAACATGGACAATGAGCCCCGCCAACTCTCAGTGGATGAACTTAATGGTATCATAAATGGTGATCCCGAGGGTCAATACATCGGAGATTTAGAGACCTCGCCACAGAATGTGTGGCCTTTGTTCGTGGACTCAAATCTCGAGCAGAACCCGGCATATGACGCCTCCAGAGCCAATGCAAGTTCCTTAAGGAACCCCGCGGTCCGATACTTTCACCGCCTGCTCACCTTCACCATCCATAGCCGTAGCAATGTCGGCACAGTCCTCTCACAGGACATGATTTTATTGATTGGAGCTGCGACTCGCCAGAAGATGTATGCCAAGCATGTTCATTGCAGACAAGACTTTCGGATGCAAGCCGAGGTCTCGGGAATGCACGGATATGCATAGGGGATTCGTTACCCCATTGTCGATTTCATCGGGTGACGATTCGTGAGAGTCCTATCTCTCAAGATATTTTCCCGACAAGCCACATCTATATGTCCGACGCTCTTGAAGAGACACCCGAGCTGCATCACCGGGTCGCTTTACGACAAGCATGGCGATCGATTCTTCCGCCCAACACGGACAACACCAGTTTGAGCACCTTTAGGCCACCACAGGCCAATTGGAACTTGAGCTCAGGTCTTCACTATTCATGGGTTCGGTGCTTGAATGCGCAAGGCGAAGTCGAGGGAGAGCGGCATGAGGAGGAAGCCGAGCAGGAGGAGCAAGCAGAGCCGCAAGTGGCACCCGAGACAGGCGGCATATTACACCCACCACGCATTCAAGGCGACCCCGGTATATATGAGCGCATGGAGCGCATAGATGGTCGACTTGGCCACATTGACGGGCGTCTGACGTCCATTTTGGCCCAGCAGTAGGCTCAATTCGAGCAGCAACAAGTCCTCCTCGCCCAACACCAAGCACATCATGAAAACCAACGCCAAATGATGGAGGTGATGCGTTGTTGGGATCGATGCGAGATTCTATCCGTCAAGTAGCACGGCAGATACAGGTAAGGTCTCTCCCAACTACTTTTTTCTGCAAACCTTATTGCCTCCATTTCCACATGTTTACAATAAGTTTGGGGGGAGTGGACGAGTTTGGTTGGTTGAGAGTCCTGTATATGTTTTTATGTTTTCTTGTAAAGTTGTTATGCTTTGGGGCTTTTGTCGTGTTTTTGTTTTGTTGTGTCTGTCGATCAACGAGTTAAGTGAAATGTGTTAATACATGTTGCCAATGATGATAGAAATTTTATGAAAAATGTTGTTGATAGTGCACATGAAGTGTTAGGAAACGAAGCATGAATGACTTGAGATTGCTTAGCTTGTTGTTTTTCACCAATTGCTTTAAAACGTGAGACTTGAGCTTCACTGTATAAACATCTTGATTCGCTTTTTTTAATTGTGTGATATCGCATGTAATTATCTTCTAGAACTTGCCGCTTTTTACGTATCGAGGTCAGCAGATGTGTTTTGAATATGGAAAGGATAAAAGGCCATATTTGCTAAACCACATATTTACCCAAACACTAGCCCAATGATATATACCGTTTGTCACCTTCTTTGAGCCTTTATTAGACTTTATTCTTTCGATTAACCGGATGATAGGAGGTGAGGATGGATATGGGAATCAAATGGGAGAAAAATTTTGTTTTGATATTCTAAGTTGGGATAAAAGATAAAGGATGGTACCCGTGTGAAAAAAAAAGAATAGACCCTATAAGCTCTATTACAAAGCCAAGAAAAGAAAATTTTTGTGGAAAATGTGAGCATAAAGGAAGTCAATTATCATAGTATATGGTACCATGAGTTACATAAATGATTGAATTAACATGTTGGAAAGAAAAGGGGAAATGGACAAACTCCATATGAGTTGATTATATAAATGGAGGTGCTTGGGGTATATTTGAGTCACTTAGCCATATATTATCCTACCTTGACCAATGTGCCTACATTACAACCTATGAAAAGTCCTTTTTGATCCTAATTTGAATGCATTTGATGTGGTGGAGATATTAGAGAAATGGCAAGCCTATGGTGAGATTTTGCATTACATTGATTATCGAGTGTATACACGCCCTTTATTTCTTTACGAGTTGAGTGTATTCTATATATTACGCACATGCCGCTGTGAGGTGGAATTGAATGAGATTTTGCTTTCAATGGTTGTACATTGTCGAGTTGACTAATGTCGCCGTGTTCGCTAATGATTTTGAGCTTTGAGATATTTCGAGGCGTTATTGTGTTAATCACCTTTGCTTGACGCTCGTTGATCTTTTGTTGTGTCTCTCTTTCTTTTTAGTTTTGTTTTTGTTTGAGGACAAACAATGCTTTAAGTTTGGGAGGTTTGATAAACGCGCATTTTACACGTTTATTGTCTATATTTAAAGAGGATTTTAGATCAATAAAGTGAGTTTATGCCTTGGATCTCAATGCTTTTACATATTCTTAAAAGATACTGCTCTTGGGTTCCATTTTGGTGTTTTGTAGGCTTATAAGTTGAAAATCGAAGCATGGAACGAGGAACGAGCAGACGAAGGCTGAAAACAGGGCCTAGCGACCGCCCTCGCGGCCGCTAGCCCGAGCGCGAGTGCAATATCCGTGCAATCGAGCTCGCGACCGCCTAGCGACCGCTAGGTCGGCCGCGAGGAAATCCCATGCGAAGCGAGCGCGGCCAGCGACCGCGAAGACATGCCCGCGAGCTTCCCATTGTGCGAAAGAGCTACTGCCCGATTTCTCACGACCACACCTAGAGATCGCGAGTGAGGTCGCGAGGCAAGCCGCGTGATAAACGCGCATTTTACACGTTTATTGTTGATATTTAAAGATGAGTTTAGATCATTTAATGTGCGTTTATGTATCGATTCTCAATGTTTCATCTATTTCTAGAAGATATTGCTCTTGGGTGTTCTTTTGGTGTTGTGTAGGTTTATATGTTGAAAATCGAAGCAAGGAACGAAGCACGAGCCAAAATGAGCAATATGTCCAGTTTCTAGCGACCAGCCTAGCGGTCGCTAGGCTGGTCGCGAGGCAAACCAGCGAGCGCCCAGAGGAGTAGCGACCGCGACCTCGTGCACGCGAGCAAGCCCTAGCGCCGAGAACTCACTGGACGATTTCTCGCGACCGGTGCGGAATTGCTAGCGACCGCTAGCTGGGTCGCGAGGTACCATGCGAGCGCAAGGAGGCGAGCGCGAGCGAGAAGAGCGCGCGCGAGACATGCCTAGCGATCGCCCTAGCGATCGCGAAGGGTGGTCGCGAGACGTGGCGGCAGAGGCGCAAATTAGGGTTTCCACCCTTTTCTATAAATAGGGCAAAGCCCCTTGCGCCCCCATGAGACCCCAGACGCCCCAGAGCTCTTTTACTTAAGTTTTTCCTCAATTTTATCTTTGTTTTAGCTTCCGTTTAGTTCTAGCTTTAATTCTTGCATTGTTCTAGTTTAGTTTTTCAATTCGTTATCGATCGGAACGTTTCGTCCGATCGCTTTCCGTTGTTTTCCGTTCTTTCGCTTGGGATTGGATTCAAGACCAACCATTGTTCTTCAGACGTCTCCCTACGGGTTTTATACATTTAATTTCCGTTTTTATGGTTAAATCGTATTTTATTCCGTTTAATATGTCTGGCTAGTTTTTCGTTCTAATCCTAGGGTTTGCATGATTCGATCCTATATGTTGTGATTCCTGCTATTGTTATTTACCTTCCAGGCTTTGATTCATGATTCATGGTGCTTATTTATATGTGTTGATTTCTGATCAATCTTGATGCATATCTAGTTGCCGCTTAATGACGTAATCAGTATTAATTGTCAATCGATCTTGAATGCATGATACGAATAAGCCTCGAGTCGAATCGAGATAGGACATTCGTAGGAAGCATATTCTTAGTGATCCATTCGAGTTGCTTATTTTCCTCTAGAGACGAATCGTGATAGGGAAAATTAGTAATCAACTGCCGCAATTGTCGAATCAAGTTGTTGGTTATATATGTGATCTTCCGTCTTATCCGGATTAAAAGGTTAATAATAAGCGGGATAAACATCGTTGTGGATAGGATTGGTGCATCCCTAGGGTTAGTCTTTCTTCATAGTTATCTTTTGAGATTTTATTGCTTTATTTTATTTCTCTGCTTGGTTACCTTTGCTTTGGATTAAATTCCGAAGCCCCAAAACCTCTCATCCTTTATCTGTGCTTGAATAATATTGAATTATTGTTGAGCTAGCTTCTATGTTTTCGTGATACAATCTTTGTGGATACGATACATCGCTTACCCTATACTTACACCTTTTTCGTGTTATAAAAGGAGCGATCACTACGAGCGCGCACGAAGCCGAGGACCCGAGGATGACCGAGCGAGGATGTTCCCTCGCGACCGAGCTCGCGAACGCGAGCCCGATCGCGAGGCGTAGCGGCAGTCTCCGAAATTAGGGTTTCAGCCCTAATTCTATAAATAGGGCATCACCCCTCGCCTCAACCTTCCCGGTAGCGATTTAAGACGTTTTTCCTCAGTTTTTCTTTATTTTTCACATATTTTCACTTTAGCTTTGATTTAGATTCATTCTAGCTTTAGTTTTCCATCATTCTACACTTGTTCTACGCATTGTTAACGCTTTGGAACGCTTTCGTCCGAAGGAATTCCGTAATTTTCCGTTCTTCGATTGGGTTTGGATACGAACCCAACCATTGTTCTTCAGACGCTTCCCTACAAGTTTTATCAATATAATTTCTATTTTTATGATTATTTCGTATTTAATTTCGTTATTTATGTCTAGCTAAATTCCGTTCTAATCCTATGGTTTGCATGATATCCTAAATGTTGTGATTCCTGCTATCATTATTTACCTTCCTGACATTTATTCATGATTCTTGGTGCTTATTTATATGTGTTGATTTCTGATCAATCTTGATGCATATCTAGTTGCCAGTTAATTTCTTAACAATTTTAATTGTCAATCGATCTTGAATGCATGATACGGATAAGCCTAGAGTCGTAGATGAGATAAGAACATTCGTATGAAGCATATTCTTTGTGATCCTTTTGGAGTTGCTTACTTTCCTCTAGAGACGTAACAGTAATAGGGAAAATTAGTAATCAACTGCCACAATTGTCGTAACTGAAATTGTTGGTTATATATGTGATCTTCCATCTTGTCTGGATTAAATTGGTTAATAGGAAGCAGGATAAACATACATTGTGGGTATGATTAATGCATCCATAGGGTTAGTCTTTATCTCTTATATTCATCTTTGAGTATTTATTGCTTTTGTTTATTTTCAAGTTGTCACCTTTGCTTTGGATTTAATATCCGAAGCCTTAAAACCTTTAAAACCATATTATGTTGCTTGGATAATGATGAAGGATTAGATTGTTAGCTTCTGTATTTTCGCGTTACAATCCCTGTGGATACGATACTCTGCTTACCTTATACTTGCGCGTTTTCGTGTTAGAAAAGTGAGCGATCATATGAAAGCAGTTATAATCAAGGCATCAAAATAATATCAGAGTTAGGCAGTAATAAACGTGTGGACATGTATATGACGATACATGCCCAAGGTTCTAGAAATCCTTTCTAATAAGCAACAAAATAACTGCCACTCTGCACCACCTCGCACCCATCATCAATCCCTGCTCAACCTGCACATCAAAAACGAGATGTAGGGCTAAGTACAAAAGTACTCAGTGGACTCATTGCCGAAAACATTTTCTTTGTAAAAGTCATTGAACTGCCCACAATAACACATGAGGATTTTAGTTAAAAGACTCATGCCTATCAAATATTTTATCATTTTTCCAAAAGCGTCCGGCCGGACTATTTCATCCACGTTGTTCCATATCTGATCATTCATTCATTCATTCGCGCACTATGGAGGTGGCCACCTACACATAGTCGTCGTGACCGGTCGAGGTAGCTAACCTTAAACCACAACACACGTGTACACAATCGAAAGTTAGTCCTTAACTAAGTCGGATCCGATCGTTACCCTTTTTAACGTTGGTGGACCAACTCATTCACATATCACATCGATATTCCAATCTCGATAGATCACAACAAAATATAAACATTTGGCGAGAAATAACGCTTCATGGAATACTATTTCATAAAGCTTTTGTAAATCATGCTTTGAGATAGACATGCATGTCATTTTTGTTTCAAGAGAGCCCAACTGCTAATCCGAAGCTAATTGTTCTAAGCAGTGCAAAGTGTGAATGTCCTTCCTCGCAATTACGTACGATCAAACCCTTCATAAGAAAATAACCGTTCTTATATTCTTTCTATCGATCGAAGGTCGTTTATACATTACGACTTAGCGTTCCCAATTAGGGTTTCTTCATGATTTCATGTGATGGCTTTTAAGATAATTTCTATTATCTTACATACCCAAATTCCCAAACTATTTTACTTCATTATTCATAGATGAACCTCAACTTATGAATCATATATTCTGACTCTATCCTCGACTCTTAGCCTTAGTGTCCTTCTAAACCTTATTACGTTATAGATTATTAGTATTCAAGTTATGATTGTATGTTATGATATTCTCAAGCCACTGACTAGACTTACCAATTAGTTACGTCCTAGTAGGTTATGCTTGGTGACTTGTCGTATTAACACGACGAATAAAGGGGAGTCTTGACTTATGACTCAAGTGATCACATGCTATCATGTAAGTAAGTACTTAGGAATAGATGAATTCCTTAAGGAATATTAACTCGACCTTTGAGACATAAGGATCGACATCTTATGTTCAAATCTTTGTTTACACTTTACGACGTTGTTTGTTTCTCTTAACTCGTCGGAGATTGTATAAGTTGTATAACCGCTATTCGTTGTCGAGTTGTCTTAACGCTCAATCTAACATCGTATTGGGTTGTCGTTATTGAGTATCAATGTTGTAACTCGGCTTTTGATTTCTTTAACTTAGGAACTCACGTTCGAGTATCCTATTATTAATAGGAAAACCCTAAATTTATGTCTATCTTCGATTCTCATTAATTCCTTCTTAAGTTATCGAAATTTGTCGATTTCTTTTGGATTCTCGTACATAAAGTACTATGTTGTTTACGTTTGGGGTTTTGTTTGTCGGCACAACATAAATATAACAATTCAACACCATACACAACATATATTATACTAAAGCATTAGAAAACCCTAATTTCTAACATAATACACAACCATTGTGTATGTGTGCATGAGTGTTCCATTCATTTATCATAATCACAACCATTTATTCTAAACTTATAGATTAACTACTATGGCATCATTCACAATTAAAATCAACTCATACTTAACCATTTTGCTATATTTTCGATAATTAGCAATAATTAGCATAAGTATCCAATAAATTCCAATAAAATCATGATAAGCTCCTATCATACCATAGAATTTAATTATCAACTCAATACCATCAATTAAAATTAAATCATGAGCTAAAATAGAGCAATAATTTTATGCATTTATGAATATTGAACATTTGTGTTCAATAAATTTCACACACCTCATAACATATTTATAATATGCATTAAACATGGAATATTAACTTTAAACAACAACTAAATATTTATAATATGAACAAATGCTTGGAATTTTTGGTCCTCACACATATATTGTATATGTGTTCAATAAATTTCCAACAAAGCATAATAGATTCATATTATTTTCAACAAATAAAAATCAAATAAACTTTAAAATATATTCTATTATTTTTGGCCATTTTGAGCAAAAATAGGAGGAGTGTTTCAATAATTCCAAGATTAATATATGATGTTCATATCATATATTAAACACTATATCTCAACTATTTTTCAACAAATAAAATCAAAATAAGTTTTAAAAATTATATATATATTTCGGTTTTAACAAAATAAATAGGAGAAATATTTCAAAAATTCTCATATTTATTCTACATGCTCCTAATACCTCAACAAGCAACAATATCAAATAATATTCACAAAAGCATGCTTTATATTCCATAAAACGAATTAAAACATAAATAAAAAAATATTAAACATGCTCCAAAAATTACCAAACTTTAAACACAACCTTAGAACACATTTCTAAGCATATTTTATTCATGGCTTGAGAGCATTTGGTGGCTCAAAAGTCATAAAGAAAAATGAAGAACAAAACTAGGGTTCTTCATGAAATAAATTCAAAAACAAATCAAACAAAAATTCTACTCCATTATAAATGAAGATAATGATGAATACTACCTTATTATGGTATTAGAAATTTAATTTGGGGTTTGGAATGGGTTGGAAAGGAGATTAAAGCTTGAAAAGTTGAAGAACAAAGAGAGAAAGGGATGGCTCGGTTTTTGACTGAACATTCTGCCCAAATGAGCTGTTTTTGAGCCTATATGGAGAGCCCTTTGTGGTGGTTGGGAGAAGACTAGTCAAATTACCCGATTTGGCATGTTAATACCGACTCTTTAAGTTTTAACGCGCTTTCGATTGATTTCTCGGAACCTTAAGGTTTTATTTTCTTAAATAGTTTTAAAAAGACTTATTTCATAGTTTATAATAATTTCATGAAGTTCGGATGGCATCCGATAAGTCAATTCCGAGTTATCGCGGAAAAACAACGTCCGGCGATTAAATTATGCTCATTCGAAATTCTATTGAATTCTTGAGCTTTCATAATTTATTTGAGTCTTATAAATCATTCTTATTTATTTAGACCCTTGGTTCGAGTTTCAGTTCGTTCGAAACAGTTTTGGATTTTTCCGGTATATTTTCCCGGCTTCGGTTAAGTTCTTCAGGAATTTTTTCATAAATTGATTCTTATAATTTCTAAATTCATAATAATATATTCCTTCATGATTTTGATTGTTATCACTAATTATCATGATTAGCACGGACTGAAAGTTGAACCGGCTCGTAAATAGTACTTTTGAGACTGACCGGCGAGTATGCCCGAAAATTCTCATTCTCTGGCTTCTCACATGTTTCATGAGAGGATTCTAGAAATGCAATCATTTTGTTGAGATTCATTCTAGATCTTTCATTCTATGTTCAAAGCTATTGAAAACCCTAATCCGGTAGGACTAGTCACTAGTTTTTTATTTCTCTAGTTTTCGATCTCCGAATCGATTCTAATTCGCTTCGTTGGTTACCTTAAACATAATTAAGGTCTAAGCACCACACATAATTTGTTTAAACATCACTAATAAAAGTTTTAAATTTTTTGGGTTATTACATGAATGGTGCATCCACCAGCGGTACCAAAACTGTGTTCGTTAAGTCCATTGAAAAGCTGAAAGCTCCAGTTACTGAATGAAAGGGCACAAGGCAGGTTGTGCCTAACCTAGAGCCTAAGTATAAATTACTTTGAAGACCTGATCCCATCAGGTGGTCCTAGGTTACATAGCTGAGTCACTCTCAGTACAAGCCTACTCAACAGAGGAAACCTATATCGAAAACACCTACTGCTAGGAAATATGTGCCAGCATATGTTCCAGTCTATCAGAGGCATCCTACACATAATAAATTTTTCTTTACACCTCCACAACACACTCGTGCACCACATCAGCACGTGCACAAACCCAAACCCCCTGCTTAATCAGCACAGAAGTCCAAGGCTCAGCAGAAGAAGCCAATGATAGTTTATATTGACTTCTAAGGAAGATAAATCAGGCTTGACCCCAACGTCAGAATAATCAAGCAGATCTAGATTCCCAAATAAACTACTAATGTACAAGGACCCACTTCATACTAGGTACCTAAAATATGATTTTTACATGTTGTGTTGATCAGTCAAAAGAAGAAAAATGACCTTCCAGCCCAGAAGAACATATGGTACTTGGATAATGGATGTTCAAGACACTGGTTGTAAGGAATACCTGACTGACTATGTGGAGAATGAAGACGCGAAAGTGGCATTTGGTGATAACTCTATCGGATACACCAAAGGTTGTGGTACTCTTTCGATCGGTAATGTTAATATTTTCAATGTCAATTACATTTTTTGGTCTTAAGCATAATATCCTATCTGTTAGCCAATTCTGTGATAACGACTTCACTGTCAAAATTCAAAAGAATGAATTCACAGTTAAAAACAGTTAAAGACGTATCGTACTAAGAAGAACAGGGCATAGGAACTTATACGTTATATCATGGGAGAACTGCCATTCAAATACATGAATGGTGTCCAAGTCTTTCTCAGAGATCAACTGGTTGTGGCACAGAAGGTTGAATCACCTGAATTTCAAGACCATCAATAAGTTGGCGAAACATTCGGTGGTCGAAGGTTTACCAAATGAAGGATTCCACAAAGACCAAGTGTGTGAAGCATGTCAAAAAAGGCAAACAGACGAGAACATCATTCAAAAGCAAAATTGCCCACTCGACTGACATAATTCTTCAACTGCTGCACATGGATCTTTTTCGACTAGTAAATCCAGTCAGCTATAATGGTATAAAATACACCCTTGTTGTGATTGATGATTTTTCTAGATTCACCTAGGGTGTGTTTTTGTATAAGAAAAACGAAACACTAGAGAAGTTGTCTGCATTCCTGAAGAGGATCAACATCGAGAAAAAAAATGACATCATCGCAATCAGATCTAACAAAGGAACTTAGTTTCTGAATGCAGTCATCAGAAAGTATTGCGAAAAGAAATGATTCAGTCATCAAACATCTGCTGCTCGTACGCTTCAACAAAATAGAGTAACTGAAAGAAGGAATCGAACACTGAAAGAGACAGTAGGTACGATGCTTGCCATCTCGACACTACCTCCAAACTTCTGGGCTGAAGCTATCAGCACAGCTTGCTACACCCAAAACATATCATTTCTGACTCAGAGACATGGGAAGACACCATACGAAGTGTGGAATAACATGAAGCTTTATCTCTCACTTTCGTACTTTTGATTGTCTGTGTTACATCCACAACAATGACAAAATACAGTTAAATTTTTTAACAACAAAGCTAAAGAAGGAATCGTCCTTGGGTATTCCTCAGCTAAGGAATCTAACTAAGCTTATAGAGTTTTTAACAAGCAATCCTTTATTATGAAAGTAACACCTCATGTTGTTTTTTATGAATTGGCTGCTGAGTACATGAATCAGGTCAACCTGGAAGCTGAGTCATTTATTCAAAGGAACTCCACTTCCTTGAGCCTAACTGACGAAGTTTTAGTATGGGGACCTGGAGAGGAAGAAACTGAAGATGCCCATAAGGTTCATGGAAATGAGTCAGTTCACCGGAGATTCCCTCAATCGAACCTACCATATGTCGAGGTGAACCGAGCGATTCTTTGCTAGATCGATAATGATCGGTCGGTGACATCATAACCTGTCTGCAGTATACACCTTTATCTAAAGACCCTTCAACATCACACCCAGTTGATCAGTTGCCAACTGATTAGGCGTATTTTATACGTATATTTTGGGAGATTTTTGATGAGTTTAAATGCTTAATATCTACTTAATCATATTTTATGAAGCTAATTGCATATTTTGTGGATTTTGTAGGTGTTGATATTATTTTGGAAGAATTAACATCAAATTGGAAGAGTTTTGGAATATCTAAAGTAAAGTTAATGTCTGAAGATCGTGCAGTATGCCCATACTGCACTGTTTCGTTGGGACTGGACGATAATGACATGAATTAAGTGAATTTTTGAAGGCTTTGTGATGTCAAACGAAGTTTAATTTTGTAATAGGCCTCAAATATTTATTTGGGCTTCTTTAGTTATTATTTTGAAGTATCTATTTATTTCCTTATTATATTAGATTAGTTTCTCCTTTTTTTATAGGGATTTTATTAGATTTTTATGGGAAGGGATTGTTTTGAGATTCTCATATAGGATAGCCTTTATCCCTTTTCTCTCCAACTCTCATTCCGCAGGAACCAATTTACAGAATTCAGTTTTGGGGTTTGCAATTAAAGTTGACTTTTATCTTTATTGTTCTTAGATTGTTCGTTCATTATTATCATTATTATTATTAGCTTGAATTCATTTATGAGTTCTAGCTAATCTCTTTCATTCCGGTGAAGATTAAGGAAGCTCTAGCGCGACACGTTCCGTGAGATCTAATTGGTTTTTATCCTTGGATTTTATGCAAGCATATGTTATTCTCTGCGTTTATTGTTGTTAATTATTTCGTCTCTGCTAGGTAGTCGCGAATATTTAGTAGTTCGGAGTTAATTAGTAACCAATTGAATCGGCCATCCGTAATTGTAGTTTAGATTTGATTAGTGGTAAAGTGATTCATCAGAGTCAAAAGTTTAACAGTCTTAATTCGATAATCCTACGTCAGAGTTTATTGGTTTTGAATCGGGTTTCTCTAGTTTTTAAAGCTGTCGGCTCATTAAATCTACAGAGTGTCTCTTACGGTTGTCAGTCGATTAGAGAAGTAGTTAGTGAAGCGTCTTCCTAATTACCGATAAATTAAGGAGAGATTAGATTGCGTCAGAAGCGTCTTCGGTGATCATAACTGGTTTGTTTGCATGAATTGAAGTTATATTTGCATCGATGATCGGATTTGTCTAAGCTAGAGTGGAATTAATTGGAACCATGATACCTTCATCATATTTGTTACAAACAAACGTCTGGATTCCGTTCTTAATTGCTATTTTTGATTTTATAGTTTAGTCTCTTATCACAACTTATTTTATAGGTGGAAAATTGGAGAAATTCTCGTCAATCATTTGGGAGACGATTTTGCTTCTCGCTTTACGTAGTTTGGGCATCTTGACCGAGTGTCGAATCTGGATCGCTATCTTTGCAGTGTGGGCACACTGACCGAGTGTCAGATTTATTTTTTGTGAAACCGACACATCACCAACTGATCATCTAACTACCGATCGTGTTCCAACACCGGACGAAGTCCGAAGATATCACAGATAGGTAGAAGATCACCCAACTGACAACATTCTTTATGAACAATCAAACAAGGTCATAACACGGAGATCAGTTACTGACCAGGTCATTATTGCGGATCAACTGACCAGTACAAAATCAGCACTGTTCATTTGCTTTTATTCTCAAGTGGATCCCAATGATGTTCTTGAAGTGCTTAACGACTTAAGCTGGCGAATGCGATGCAAGATGAACTAAATCAATTCCTAAAGAATGTAGTTTGGGAGCTGGTGGATAGACCTGAAAATTAGAAGATGATTGGACTGAAATGGATCTTCAAGAACAAGAAACATGAAAAAGGTATGTCATTAGGAACAAAGCAAGACTCGTGGATAAAGGGTACAAAGCAAGACTCGTGCAACATCGAAAAAAGATCCAGAGCAAGTTCTAGAGAAACACATGCTATTTCAAACTACTCAACACAGAAAGAAACAATACTGAAATGATATGACAGTCAAAAGCTCAAGTCTCACCAGTTTCAAACATGTGATCAAGTTCTCAAATCCTTAATACTCACAATAATCATAACATGTTTCGTTTCACAAAATCAGTTGCAATCAAATTTTCTAATAAAAAAAATTCTCATCATCGGCTGCTCGTCATTCGAATCAACCCTAAACAGACACAAAACAAAGCAAGAAAAAAAAAACAGACAAAACCAAACAAAAAAAAACACACAAGAACAAAACAAAACAAAAATATTAGGTTACCTTCCAACAAGTGCTTAGTTTAACGTCTTATCTAGACCATTACCTCGATCAATCTATCTTTTTGGCAACTGACTTCTTCACCATCTTGTGCTTGCCCATATATTTAGCGTTCATTGCAGACCACCACTGAGTGTGGAAGTGGCTCCCCCCAAACTTGAACAGAACATTCGGGGTTCCATACCGAGTTAAATTTTTCCTGGTAGAATTCCTATGAACTGGTCGGTTGCCATCCAAGTGTGAGACTGGGCTAACTGTGGAAGTAGTGATCTAACAACAATCCTCATAATCTGAATTATCATGCCTCTTGATGGCATCATAAATCAAAATTTTCAGCTCCTCTTTGTTCACACGGAATATGAGATCACCATCCTGCACATCAATTAAAGCTCGACCAGTAGCTAAAACGGTCGACCCAAGATTAATGGTTGATTTTTATCATCAGATATATCTAATATCACAAAATCAACAGGAAAAACAAAGTCTTGAATTCTTACCAAAACATCTTCTACTACTCCCATAGGATAAGAAACTGACCTGTCAGCCATCAACAATGAAATTGTGGTCGGTTTCATCTAGCCAATCTCCAAACGGTTGAAAATAGACAAAGGCATCAGATTGATACTTGCTCCCAGATCACACAGTAGATTAGGAAACGTATGCTATCCAATCTGACATTCCAAGGTGAAACTCCCAGGATCTTTTTGTTTGAGCGGCAACTTCCTCTGTATGATAGCACTGCATTCTTCAGACATGTTGATCGTTTCAAATTTTCCCAACTTCTTATTACATGTCACTGCATCTCTCAGGAATTTGATGTACCCAGGCATATCTCGAAGCGCATCTAGGAGCGAAATGTTGATATTGACTTTCTGGAACATCTCCATGAATCGAGTGAACCTCTCATCAGATTTCTTCTTCCCCAGACACTGAGGAAACAGGGCTGCAGGTATTGGAGGCGTCTGAGGGCTCGCGCTCTTCCCTCGCGAGGTTGAGTCGCAAGACACCCTCGCGAGGTTACCTCCGTGTGTCTTGGAGACTCCCTCGTGACCCTTCCTCCCGAGGCAAGGTCGCGAGGCGAGGTTATGCTTCTGGCCCGTCTTCCCTCGTGAGACTACCTCGCGATGTGGTGTCGCGAGGATTGCTCACAAGGCCAGAATCCGTCAAATCTTCATCCTCGTCTTCTTCGGCTCTTTCCATATGTCCATTCTCTCCTTCATACTCCGGGTGATTTTTATATGATGCCCCGCTTCTCAAGTAGATGGCATGTATTACATTGATTTGGAGGCATGTGATTCTTAGGATTCTGCTCAGTGTTGCTTGGAAATTGACCTTACCTGTGCGTCCCAACTCTCTCATTAGCCATCTGCCCTACTTGATTCTCCACCATCTTCAGTTGTTTGCCAAGTGATATGACAGTATTATTTATGGCATTAACGGTGCTCTATAGAGTGTTCAGTATGTTCCCCATCTGTTGTATCTAAGTATTTTGTTGAGCCACAATTTGTTGGTGGCTTGCTGCAATCTGCTGATTACTCACTAATACCTGTTGCGTCTTCTCTTCCAGACTGGATTTCTTTAGCTCCACAATCATCTCATTATTAACAGCAAAACCAGGTGGTGGTTGCTGAGCATTCTGAGCATTACCATAGGAAAAATTTGGGTGATTCCTATTATTGGGATGATAGGCTGGATTTCCACTCTGATTCCCTTGGAAGTTGTTTCTTTGGTTCACATAGTGAGCCTCCTCTATGTTCTGTGCCATGGCAACAGTCATCTGCCCTTTTCTCTCGGCTTCATACTATTTTTACAATGCCGTGAACTTTTCTAACAGATCATCATATTTGTCATCCAACTCGGCAGCAGCAACTCTTCTGATCGGTTGTCTCTCCATCGGCCACTGATAACTGTTGGATGCCATATCCTCAATAATCCTCAACGCTTCATTGATATCTCTGTTGAGAAGGCATCCTTCGGCTGAAGCATCCACAATGCTACGGGTGTTAACATTTATTCCACTGTAAAATTAGGTCACTTGTTGCTCAGGTGAAAAACCATGCTGTGGACATTTTCGAATGAGACTTATGAATCTCTCCTAGATTTCAAATAATGACTCATCTCCCAATTGTGAAAAATGAGAGATCTCGGCAATAATCTTCTAAGCCTTGGCAAGTGGGAAATATTTAGATAAAAATTTCTCACAGAGCTACTCCATGTAGTGATTCTTGAGCGGTCTAGACTTTTGAACCATTTTTTCGCTTGACTCCTTAGCGAAAAAAAAACATCCGCATCCGGATAACATCAGTTGTCACTCCATTTTGCTTGATTGTATCACATATATCAAGGAATTCCTTCAAGTGTGCATTAGGGTCTTCAGTAACCCCTCCCCAAACTGCTCTGCTTGTATCATGCTGATGAGAGCAGGTTTTAACTCAAAATTGTTTGCATTGACATTCGACCCTCATCCTCCACCTTGAAACTGATCAATCGGTGGCCTATACATATGGTTGAGCGGTATGGGTGCTCCTCGTCCTCCAACTTGGCCTATTTGATTTTGTAACATCAGTTGGCATTGCATCTCTACTATCATCATTGCCTCTATTTCGGTCATACGATCATCCCCGTGAGGTTGTCTATCTGCCATTTTTTGTTGTCTTCTTTCTCTGCGTTATCTTTTATGCGATCTTTCAATGTCAATATTCAATGTGACTATTTCTTTCCTCTGAGACCTTGTAATCATGCACTGCGCAAAAAGACAACAATCAGATCAGATCCAAGCAAAAACACAGAAATTTTATTTTTATTTTTTATTTTTATTTTTTTATTTTATTTTTTTATTTTCAAAAGCCTGAATTAATAACTACAATCCAGAAAATTATCACTATGAAATCTAAACAGTCCCCGGCAACGACGTCAAAATTTGATCGCTTAATTTTCTACCAAAATAAATGATAGTAAAAACAGCAAGTATTATATCGTATCCACAGGGACTGATACTCGACAACACATCGAATAACTAACACAAAATCTTGATTATTATTCAGGCAACAAAATTAAGAAGGTGATTATTAAACTAGACTCAAAATAAAGAAAAATAAAATCAGGAATGAAAGACTGACCCTGGGATGTAATTAACCTAACCAGATTCACATAATTAATCTATTAATTTGTTTATCAATTTAATCCACATTAATATGAATGATCACTAATGTAACTACAGTCTTCCGTCAGGACAGCCTATAGTAGTAGGTTAGCCTAAACTCTATCTCCGTCAGGACTCAAGAGAAGTAAGCTAATTACCAAAAGCACACAGAATAACCTCCTACAGTTCACCTATCTCCGTCAGGTCTCAAGGTAAGGTCTGTATTATGTATTCAAGATGTCGACTATGTAATTAATTCTGACATTACATCAATCACATAACTAGCATGCATCAATATTGATCATGTACCAACACATGAGAATTAAAACCAAGAATCATAAATCATGAATGGGACGATAAAACAGTATCAACAGATAAATCATATGAATCTAGTCAGACATACAAACCCTAGGATCAATACAGGATTTAGCTACTCATAATTAAAGTACCAAAACAATAAATAAATAAAGATAACATGAATTGAATTGAAAAGATAAAACTATAGGAATCTACCATGAATAATGTAGCAACTTTAATCTGTAAATATTATGAACGCTCGAATAAAACTTAAATGCGAAACTGAACTAAAAGGGAATCTGAAAAGCTAAACTAAATGTGTTCTGAACTCTTTGATGTACAAACGTGCAAAAGGTGTAAGGTATCCAAAGGTAAAAAGTCCCCCCATTCCGTTCTGACTGCGCGGATATATGCAACCCTAAGCCTCGCATTGGCTGGCGAGACTAGCTCGCGAGTGAATGTCGCGAGCTATCGCTTCTGGCGCACGTCCGTCTTTCCTCGCGACCTTCACTCGCGACACAATGTCGCGATGAAGGGCATATGGATTTCAAAGTCAACCAGATGGACGTGAAGTGTGCATTCCTGAATGACATCCTAACAAATGAAGTGTATGTGGAACAACCTCCTAGTTTTGAGACTGAAGGTCCCAATAAGGTCTACAAGCTGAAGAAAGCTCTCTATGGACTCAAACAAGCTCCAAAGCTTGGTACGGCACCCTGTCGTTGTACTTGGAAGAAAAATGGGTTCAAAAAAGGCTCATTAGACATGACCTTATTCACTCTCAAAGACGATGATGATATTCTCATGGTCTAGATCTATGTCGATGGCATCATTTTCAGATCAAAGTCTGAGAAATTATGTAAGATGTTTGCTGACGTGATGAATGAGAAATTTTAGATGTCCATGATGGGAGAGATGAATTTCTTCCTAGGGCTAAAAGTGAAGTAGTCAGCATAAGATATCTTCATAAGTTAAGCCAAGTACACCAAGGAGCTGATCTGCAAATTCGGAGTACAACAAGCTAAGCTCGTGAAGATTTCGATGAACAAAAACTGAAAAGTGGAACCATGCACTGAAGGCAAGCCAGTGGACCACATCAAATATCGAGGAATCATAGGATCGTTGCTCTAACTTACTACCAGGATACCCGACATATAGTATTCTTGACTTCTGGTAGTCAGCTTTAACTTACACCAAAGACCGTCAGTTGTTTGGTATGACAGTTAGTCATATCCAGACTTCTTTGTTTTCAACAACGTTGAGTCTCAGTCTCCGATCTTCAATCTCCAGTCTTCCGAGTCTTCAATACGCGATTGTTCAACTGAGCTTTTAACAGTCTCCAACCTTTCAACGCCGGTCTTGATCTCTATCAAGATGGTGACTTTAGTATCGCTCGAACTCCTTCGCCTTGGGCTATCCAAGTGGTAGTTCTCTCAATGAAACTCAGAACAAAAACGTCTAACTTCAAAACAAGTCAGCAACATTAATTACAACAATAAGACAATCATCATAGGTTTTGAGACATAATCAAAACATATAGTTAAGTTAGACTTATTCCCAATAGTTGAGAATTTTTCCAACAACACTAAATTGATTATTACGAGACTTGGGTGCCATGTATTGGAAGCCAAAGTTATAACTGGTCAAAATGTTAGAAACAAAATTCGCATTCTAAGAATGTCATTGACACCATCAGATCCAAGACTGTCGTTCAAATTTCAGAGAAAACAATTTCATGTTATAATATCTTATGCAATGACAATAAACAAAAGTCAAGGTCAATCATTATCCCGTGTTGGATTATTTTTGAAAAAATCAATTTTTAGCCATGATCAGTTGTACTTCAATTTTCTAAAATTATTCAATTTGAAATGCTAACAACTCTATGATATTAATATTTACTAATTTTTTAATATAATTATTTAACAATGAAATGTTTAAACAAAAATAAAATTACTCCTGCGCACCGCATGGGCGCAACATTAGTATATAAGTGATAGTTATCATGTATAAAAGTTATAGTTGTTATAAATAAAAATGATAAATCTAAATAAGAAAATTGACTTCAATTTTCTTTAATATTTTTTCTATATTGAATCGAAAACATGATTCCAATAAAAAAAATAACTATATTAATCGATGAATAATTAGATTCTCGTCAAACTCGATTCACGCGCATTGTGCAATTGAGTGCACAAGAGTGCGCCCCTAAAGCTAAAAATAAATTACATCATATAAGAGGGTCTGGGTCTTGTTGGGTCCCGGGCTCGACCGCTTTCAACCTGTTACTAGAGATGGCAATGGATCCTGGATCAAGTCCAGATCCGTGGATCCAGATCCATTTTTTATGATCTGGATCCTAAAAAATTTGGACTCGATGGATCTGGATCCTACCCCAATATTTCGGATCTGGATTTGAGATTTAGTTTTTGAGACCCAGATCCAGTCCAAATTCACCCCGCAGATCCATTTTATATATACATATATAGGGGTTGGATTCAGTGAGAACTCATCTTTTTTATGAACTTGAGAACTATGCACAAACGTATAAATTTGATGAATAAAACCTATAAAGTTGTGCATAACGAAAACATTCTAAAATTGTTATCCAACAAAATAAATTTAGAAAGTTTTCGTTATACACAACTTTATACCGTCTCGTACATCATCTTCAACGTCTTATGCATGGTTCGCAGAGTTCGCAAAAAAGATGTGGTTCTCATTTGATCCACTCCATATATATATATATATATATATATATATATATATATATAATTAAATACCTAACCCAAATTTAAAACTTTTTAATTTTCTTTTTCAAATTCTCCCAAAACAAATATGTTCCAAATTTCATTTCAAATTCTCTCAATTATGTATCAGTCGTCATTCTTGACGGGTCGGATCACTTACATCATCGGCGATCGAGTTATTTGTTGTTTCCTACCTTATAGTAAATTTATAACTAACGTCTTCCAATATAGTGATAAATATAGAAATTCTAAATAATTACAGTATTATTGTATATTTAGATTAACATGGTGTTAATGTGAATTATAATTGATTTAGAATTTATTTTAGAAGCGAAAATATATGGATCCGGGTCTAGATCCTAGACCCTGGATCATACAGATCTTATGAATCTGGATCTGGATCTAATTTTTTTGAATCCAATGGATCTAGATCGGATCCGGAGCCAAGCAAAAAAATCGGATCGGATCTGGACCTAGTCAGATCCGATCCAAATCCGCCCATTGCCATTCCTACCTGTTACAAACTTACAGTACTTCTGCCTTGTGGTTAGGGTTTTTGAATAATTAATAAAATCTCTCTTTTGAGTCGAAGAGAGGCACAAGTAGAGATGACAATGGATCTCGGATCCGATCCAGATCTGTGGATCTAGATCTATTTTTCAGGATCTGAATCCTCAAAAATTTGGACCCGATGGATCTGGATCTGGAATTTATTTTTTGAGACTAGGATTCGATCCAGATCCGATCCGCAGATCCATTAGTTTATATATATATATATATATATATATATATATTATATATATATATATATTATAATAAAATACCTAAACCCAACTTAAAATTCTTTAATTTTTTTTTTCAAATTCTCCCAAAACAAATATGCTCTCAATTTCATTTCAAATTCTCTCAATTATGTATCAGTCGGTATTCACGACGGGTCGAGTCACTTACATCACCGACGATCGAGTTGTTTGTTGTTTTCTACCTTATAATAAATTTGTAACTGACGTCTTCCAATATAGTGATAATTGTAGAAATTTTAAATAATTGTTATAGTATTATTATGTATTTGGATTATTATGGTGTTATTGTAAATTATAGTTGATTTAGAATTTATTTTAGAAACGAAAACATATGGATCCGGGTTTAGACCCTGGACCTTGTGGATCTTATGGATCTGAATCTAGATCTAATTTTTTTGGATCTAATATATCTTGATCTAATCCAAACCTAAGCTAAAAAATCGAATCTGAATCTGAACCTAGTCAGATCCAGTCCAGATCCGGCCCATTGTCATTTCTAGGCACAGGCAACGTATACACATATTACACGCAATAGCAGGTGAAAGAATGGGAGGAAAGGCGATAAGAAGAAGAGAAAAGAACTACAGAGCAGCTCATGACGGCGGCAACAGCACCCGTCTTCCGCCTCCACCTGTGCCTTCCTCCATTGATGCTCTCCCCTCAAAACTTCTCAAAATGATCTTTTGCAGGTTTTTCTCTTCCTTGTGAATTAGGCGATAATTTATCCACATATATTGTTTCTGAAATTGCAAGTAGATAAATATTTGTGTCCGTGCCACTTTCCTTTAGAATTTGTTTGTCTTCTTGGGATTGTTATTCATCCATATACTATATATTGATTGTGTGCGTTTGAGAGCTGACACAGTGATGTTTTAAAATGCTATTTTTAGGAGCTGCAAAGCAACCACTGAATTTTGGTAAGAAAAATACAGGAGATGGAGCTGATAAGGTAATAAGGCCGTTTTAAATGATAGTGTTTGTCGCTAGTCCTATTTGAGAATTAAACGAGCGATTTGCAGATGTGAAATATAAATTTTAGTCTTTTGAATTTCAGTGTTTGCCCCAGTCTCTTCCCAATCTTCAGGTTGTTATTTCTGTAGCTTGCGTCAATGGGGACAATTAAACTACTGGTTGTTGTGCTATAGGCAAGTTAAGATTGTGGTAGCAATCGATTACGATATTTTCGATTTCTCAAGTTTGATTGGAGGATGTTTCAGAGGTTTCTGGTTACTCTAACACTTTTACTGTGGGAAAATTCCTGTTCTGGGTTTTGTTGGGGGATCAGGACTGATGCAACATTGCATTTTCATGCTTTTGGTAATGATATGCAAATCCTATTTTAAATGTTTGACATACTGTTGGTCGAAATTATTTGATTATCAATTATTCTTGATTTTCTTAAATTTGATTGGAGCATGTTTCTGTTTGGTTGAATAAGACTTCATCTAGGAATAATCTTCACAGTTATAATTAGTGTTAGGCTGGAAATTCATCTTTTGTGCTGGTGATGATAGCTGATTTAGATGGCAAAATTTATTGCAGCAACATGATGCTTGCTATTTGTTTTCCCTTATCTCACTGTTGTGGATGTTGATATCTATCACGCCAAAAGATAACTTGCCATAAAACGTCCGTGATCACTCAGTTAATCTTCTATTCCGATTCAGGAGCTGTACAGTCTATAGGCTATATAAAAATCAGCTGTCATAACATTGTCTGTTCCCCCGATGTTAGAGCGTCGATCATTATCTGTACTTGTAACATACTTTACCTTTCTTGCTGCTGAATTAGTGGATCAATTATCAGGAAATGCTAATTACAAACTGTGGTTGCTGACTGCCTAAAATCTATTTATTGTTTCTGTGAAAAATTTAGTACCATTTTTTTCTCTAGGCAGCTCGTCTGGCAGAAGGAACAGAATCTAGTACTACAGGGGTGAAAAGAAAAAGAGATGGTGAGCGTTTGACGTCACAACTTAAGCAGCAAGGAGATGAGGCCGAAATTAGCAAGAATGATATGAAGAAAAAGAAGAGGAAAGGTAAAAAAGCTGATGACCTCCGGTTTAAGGCATTAGATACACCAGCTGCTGGTTCACGGAGAAAAGAACGCAAAAAGAAGTAAGCCCTCCAATTTCTGTCTTTAAGAAGACCTTCTAGAAAGAAACAAGTTCCATGTGGCTCTCCTTCTCTCCCACACACACACTGAAAATAGCAACTTCTTTATCTATGCTGAAGATTGTCTATACCAAAAGTATAAAATGATTGAATGTGTCTTGACATAGTGAAGTGGATCTCAGACTGGACTGGAGATGACGTTTGATTTTGGTTAACATCTGTAGGCTGTTGGAAGCAAAAAAGAAGAAAAAACAAAAGGCCCAGACGGAAGATGATATGGACTTTCGTGGCTGTGAAGAGATTAAATTTGGAGATATCGTTGAGGCACCTCCAAAGTTAACTACTGTTCCCAAGGTTTTCAACTTTAATGTTTATGAATTATCACTAGCTGGAATTATGTAGAGGTTGTCTCCCTGCTAGCACTATTGACTAACCAATTATCTATTTGTAACGAAGGCGTCCAAGGCAGCCGGAGCCCAGGATGCTTCACATGAAAGGCTTCGTTTACAGGCAGTCGAAGCCTACAGGAAACGTAAAGGATGGGAATCAAGGCCAGGGGTTAAGCTTCCACCACCTGTGACTAAATCAACATTCTTCTAACTGCTCAGACACGGGCATCAGATTACTTGATCTTCTCCTTAATCATATTACCATCCACATCCACACAATATACTCAATATACTCGATACCTATACTGGAAAATAGAATTGTAGGAAGATGGTTATTTCCCATGATTTCCGAATGACCTGTGACCGTTGATGAGAGCTAGTCGGAGAGTTGATGTAAGAGCAATTCTATTATCTTGGCTATAGTTTAAATCAGAAGGTTTAGATGAAGGCTTTCTTTTAGATGATCATGAAAGTTGATAGTTATGAACATTCATCTTTTCTCTAATACACGTATCATTGTGTGACGTGTCGTTTCATTATATGTATTATGCATCATAAACATAAAAACAGTAGATTGAGTGCTAATGATCCGATCTCGGAAGGGCGCGAAGAAGAAGCCCTCCATCGACGTGGAGATTGATCATGGTCCTGTAGTTGACTGCATTGGTCTCATCACTCAATCTCAAGGCAAAGAATTTGAGCAAAACAGCTGAGAGTATCTTCATCTGCCTGTAAGCAAAGTCCTTCCCCAAACAGATTCTTGGCCCGGCCTGTAATTCCATTTTACAATTCCATTTTATACACGTCTTAATTAATCAAACCGCCGCCATGTCATCATTGCATTACATATATAGTTAGCACTAACCTGGAAAGCAGTGAACTTGAAAGGGTTCTCTTGTCGGAAGCAGCCGCCGTCGTCTAGCCATCTTTCTGGTCTGAACTCTCTTGCATCATCACCCCATATGAATGTCATTCTCCCCATTGCATATGGCTGGTAAGCCACCATATCGCCTTTCCTCACGTGGAAACCATCGGGCAACATGTCGTCCGACATGCACATCTTCGGGTTCTGCACATGGCGCAAACACACATGCATTTATGGTGAATCACAAGACGTAACAGTACTACTACTAGTACTTGTCTTACCACCGGAACCGGAGGATAGAGTCTGAGGGTCTCAGACAGAGCAGCGTGAAGGTAGTGCATTTGTTCGAGAGACTCTTCGCTCAAACCGGCTGCAAATTCGGAGATACTATTCGTTGCAGCCGTGGCTCGTTTTATCTCCTGCGCAGCCTTCTCCTGCGATAGAGGGTGTTTGCACATCATGTAGAAGAACCATGACATAGTTGTTGCTGTAGTGTCTTTGCCAGCCATTACAAAGTTGAGCACCACATCTCTCAAGTACTTGGGGTCAGCCTCCGACAAGCTGAGGAATCTTGACAAGATATCTTCTAATTTCTAACATGGAAATATAACACTTAGCTTCTCAAAACGTAAATCAATCTCCGAAGACAAAGGCAATGTTCTTACACCATTATGTTGAGAATGAGCGATCTTGGTGTTGATCAGCTTATACACGAACTCATCAACGATTCTAACGTTATCCTTCAATCTAGCCTCCAAACCAAGATTGAGAGCCTTCTTGATCCTCCACAGCACGTCGACGTATCTCCAAGCAGTAATCTCACTAGCAGCATCAAAAGCGCGACTAAATCTCACGGCTTCCTCGTTCGAACCGGATGTGGCGTCGAGGTCGGATCCAAATGCAACTCTGAATATAGAATCAAGTGTGGATCTCATGAAAAGGTCCTGCACAAAAACATCATCACAATCAAATCAATTTGTTTGGGTGAGGATGATGTATAAGAAGGATATTTACTTGGATATCGATAGGGTGATCGGAAACCGCATATTCTGATACGACGTTGGCAAGCTTGACGGCGTTCTCCTTGAAAACTAGGCTGCTCACATCCCTTAGAGCCCTCGCAGAGAATTCATGGCTCGAAATTTTTCTCTGCTCCCTCCATTTATCGCCATCAATTGTGAAAATCCCATCGCCTAATAAATCCTTTAGAATGCTGCGGTTGTGGCATCCCTGCATTACGATTTGATGTTGTAAGTACAAAATAAAGGCTCCTTGCATTGAATATATGAACTCCTGGTAAACTTAGTTTCAAGATCAGTATAAGAAGCTTGTTTGAAAAATCAATTCATATTTGCATGGCCCCTTGAAGCTGAGCCCAAAAGAGGAGATAAATTCGCAAAACAATGATTTTGTGAGAAGTAGATAATATTAGCAAGATGACAAGTAATGATGACCTTGGCATAGTTTTGGAAGTTGGTTTTGAGTATGTACTCAACGTTGAGCGGATCGGAGGTGTAAACCTGGGTTGGAAAAGGGGCGAGCAGTCTGTAAGTGGTGTAGCGGGAGGCGAGATCAGTCATGTAGTCATGCAATCTGCTGAAGTTGAGCAGCAGGTCGAATATGGAGCCCGCAATCGGATGATGTCTTCTCTTATCATATTTTCGAGCCATCACCATCCAGAACGCAACCATACACAAGCCTACACCTACCCACTTCACCACCGCCATCGCTGCTTCCTCCTCACCTTGCAATTGCAAACCTGTCTTAACTTTATTTATAGCGATGTCATCAACTCAACATTTCTCGATTTTTCGAATCACCAATGTTGCGTATTTCGGTGGGCTGCACATGCTTTAGATTCTATATTCAATTTCGTAAAATTACTCTACAGGTTGGTTAGACCAATTCGTCTATGTTTTAATAATAGATTTAATAACGGGACATGTAGGTAGGTTCACTTTGTGTTGGGGTGTTTTTGTACGTGTGGTTGTTGTTTGAGTTGGTGTGTGTGCAAACTCATCTTTACTTCTCTTTTTTTGGTTGGTGGTTTTTTTACCTCATTTGTCACGTTTGTTGAGAAAACACCAAAATATGGTGTAAATATTGTGTGTGCGCTTTTTTCCCTCAAAAATTTGCAATATATGATGAAAGAGTGGTATGAATTTTCACCTTTTCTCTTTCCAAATGACGAATACTTTAATTAATATTTCCATCTTTTGCATTAAGGGGTGTTTGGCTAAGCTTATTTTAAAGAGCTTATAAGATGTTTCAAGAGCTTATAAGAGGTAATGTCTCAAGAGCTTATAAGTTGTTAAAATGTTTGGATAATTGATCTTATAAGCTAGAGAAAGAATCATGAGTTAGAGAGAGAAAATCATAGTTAAAGAGATAAAATTGACGAGAGATGAAGTTGGTAGTGTTTATGTAGGAAATAATGAACTATAATAAGATTATTTTGATAAATTCATGGTTACTTATAAGCTTATGAAAAAATAAGTTGAGGTTGAGCAACTTATTTTTAGAGGAGCTTATAAGCTGTTAGAGCTTATTTTCACAGCTTATAAGTTGTTTATGAGCTTATTTTGCAAAACATTTTGCAACAGTTTATAAGCTCCTAAACAGCTTATAAGCTCAACCAAACACCCTGTAAATTTCGAAAATATTATAGCATTTACTCGAACTTTCTTATTTTTATATCATTTTTCAACCATTGCGATTACAACATCTCCTCTTAATTTGTTGGTAATATTGTAATTTCAACGTGATAATAAAACTGTTGAAATTGAAATTCTAATAATGTTATATTATTCTGATAGTTAACTTTAGGGACAAAAGTATTAACTAATTTAAAGTTAATTAAAATTTCACCGGTTTCATTTTTTAATTAAAATCTGTTAATCATGTGGATGGATACACAGGAGTCCGAACCCTTATCGATTATTATCAATAATATTAAATCTATTACTAAATAGATATCTTCACATGTCCCATTATTAAATCTATTATCAAAATACATATAATTTATGGGTCGTATGTTGCTTTTGGATATGAACTTTTAAATTTGTCTCAAAACATAAGAATTTTATTTTTTCATGTATTTTTCTCACAAATTCTAAATCAAAATCGACATAGTAGCCACATGGAAAATCAAGATTGTTGTTTGGATTTGAGGTTTGTGAGAAATCCAAAATAAGTAATTAAAGTTCATGTATTTTGGGATGAACTTGAAGTTCATATATTTTGAGGACAAATTTTAAAGTTCACAAGCAAAATCCCAAAAATAAGAAGTTTGTGTATTCTAGGATAAAAAATTTAAAGTTCATATATAAAATTAAATGCGTCCCAAAGTTTATGTATTAGTAGTAATTAACCCTTTCAATAATAAAAGGTATTAATATTTTATCACTACAAATTAAAGTTTATATACCACAATTATAGAATATTAAACTCTAATAATTAATAAATAATACTCTCTTCGTCCACCAAAAGCTTACATTATTCTTGGTGGCACGAGTTTTAATAAATTATAGTAGGTGTAAAATGAGTAGAGAAGGATCCCACATAATATGTATAAAGTGATTTTTTTTTTGTAAATAAATTAATAGATTGATAATAAAAATTGGGATTTATATGGAGTCCATGTCATAAAGAGAAAAATGTAAGTTTTTGGTAGATGCATCAAAAAGAAATTGAATGTATTTTTTTAATAGACGGAGGCGAAGTAATTAATAGTTATTTAAAAATGATAGTTAATGCCTTAAAATTAATTATAAACCTTAGCTATATATGATCCATCGTAATGAATAATGACTAAGTTTAAACTAAAATTAAGAAATTAAAATTGAAGAAAATAGATCAAATAAGCTAAACTGAAAAGCTAATAACTATACGCACTTAGACATAAAAAAAAAATTGGGATACATGATCCAACTAAGAACCAGAATAGTATAAGTTGAAGAAAAGAATTAAAGAATAATACTCATTCTCTCCCCAAAATATATTCTTGTGAATTTTCAGTGTGAGTTTTAATAAAAATTGTTGATTGTTTTGTGAGTGGAATAAGAATCTCATATTAGTGTAGTATTAAATTAATTAGTGGTGACATGAGTAGTAAAATATGTAAATAAGTGGTGTAGTTGAAAGTAATAAGTATGGATAGTAGTGGACCATAGTGGTAAAATGTTTAAATAGAAGGTATTGTTGAAAATAATAAATAGGAAATATTTTGTGAAATAACTTTCATTAATGAAAATGAAACAAATTTAGGGGATTTATCAAAAAGAAAAATTAGGAAACAAAGGAGTATTATTATATAGGTATCAAACTTAGAGTTGGCCATGTATACCCAAAATAAACAAACAAATATAAGTAGAAATCGAAAAAATTGTATGGGCAAAGTAATAGTACCTACAAACCAGACGATGTCTCGCCTGGTGAATCATTAAATTAAGCTATGTATATAGGTAACGATAAAGTACAAATAGGAGAAAAAGTATGTCAATAATTAAGAATTCCATACAACCATTTTAGACACTGAGATAATAAAAAGATACCTTTATTAAAACAATCGTATAATTGTTTAATTAGTAAACTTATTAAGTAGATATTAACCTACATTCACATATCGTAGAAATTACTAATTAAAATCAATACTTTAATAATTGGAATTTGTGAAAGAAGTTTCAGGAACTATTCAGGAACTCTATCATGAGATCCTATAAATAATGTTTTGTCTGATCTATTGCAAAGTTAACCATTACATACATTTTAAGAAAAATCCTTATTTATTGCTTCTCACCTCAAGTAAGCGTTTGGTCCGGTGGATAAATAAATAAAATTGACAGAATTTAATAGAATTAGATTATTTTGATAAATAATTGTGGCAAGAATGTTTTAGAAAATCTGCATTATGGATTGAAGAATGATTAAATAATCAATTTAAATTTGGGCGATAACTAATCATCCAATAGATGTTTGGAGCACTGTTATCCACTACGGATCAAATCATTCACACTAAGTAAGTTACATTATTTTGTCAATCAAGTCTTATCAATCAAATAAGGTACATCCTAAATAGATAGTTATGAAAATACTAAAATATACGTGACCGCAATAAGATAATTGAAACACTAGATAAACAATTATGGAACAACATATCTCGTCTTGGAATCTAGATAGTAGGTTGGAAGAATATATTCTAGGGCATAATATGCAGGAATTTTATCTAAGAAGCAGAATTCTTCTTGTATTCGGCTTTAAGAAAGCAAAAGCAGAAAAGAAGAAATAGCCCATGTGAGGATTATCTCTAAAAAGGATGGAATCGAGTCATTGTTATCAGTAGTTGTAAACACGGATTAAAATATTCGATCATACGACTCCTAATGTCGTGATAACTTATTTAATACTATAAATAAAGTGCGATAGAAGCTCTATTTTCTGATGTTACTCTAATTAATAAATTTAAGGGGGTTGGAAAAATGAGGCACATTAGGTTTGAACAGGAAAAAGATATAGGAAACTTTTTTTTATGGTACTTACTTTTTCATTATATTTGAATTCCCTGTTTTTCACTAAAATTGTTAAGAACGCATTAATTTATCTTGGTGTGTCACGTCATCCCTTAATTTCTTGCCATATTGTGTTTATTATGCTTCCTATCGATATCTTTAGGGAACCACATTTGACGTTACTAATTATTGTTTATGTGGTCTATGTAAACCACAATACATTATGTATATAAGTTTAATGTTTTCAGAAAAAATAGGTCTAATGTTTAAATCTCATAAAAAAATTTATGTTAAAGTATGTTTACCATTTAGAAAAAATGTTTCTCGTGCATTCCACAGACAAATACTACTAATACAATATTCAGGGCCGATCCTCATGTATTAAGTTTGGGGCAATGACCCAAGACCCCCAAATTTGAGGGGTCGCAAAATTTTAAAGAAAAAATCCATTATACTTAGAGCATCTAGAGGTGTTCAACCAACCCGGAATCGGCGGTTCGAACTGGAACCGGAATCGGGTTAACGGTTCCGGGCCCGGAACCGTGGTCAACGGTTCCGGTTCCGAACCGGACCGCCTCCTACACGGTTCCGGTTCCGGGTTGGTAAATCCCGAACCGTTGAACAGGCGGTTCGGTATTTTTTTTCGATTTTTTTGTAATGTAATATGTTTAATATCATCAAAATACAATTATTATTACATAAAACACATGAAATAACATCTAAAACACAAAAAATAAAATAAAAAATGGAACCGGCGGTTCCGATTCCGAAACGTGTGAACCGCCGGCTTTGATTCCTTAATCGGGATACGTAGGCAACTTAATTATAATATTTTTCAATATTATAATTAAGCTCAAGCTCTTTCTTTTTTTTTTTTTTTTTGTCTTCAATTAAATTAAAGTATGATTTTATTTGCATAAGTTGTAATTTTTTTTATAAGTTTTAGTTTATTATAAGTGGTAATTTTTGCTAAAAATTGTAAATTGTAATGTGACAAAAGAAAGTGTAATAAAATATTTTTCTTATTTTATTTACTAATTATTGTGTCCCAATATTATTTTTTTCGTCATCTCTATGTATATATATACAAATATAATTAAAGAATACAAAAAATCGAAAATAAAAATAAAAAAATAAGGCGATTCACGGTTCAGAACCGGAACCGTTTATACCCCTTAATGGGCCGATTCTGGTTTCGGATTTTCGAACCAATGGTTCTGAACCGGAACCGGAACCGAAACCGGCCCGGCCCGGCCCGTGAACACCTCTAAGAGCATCTTAAGTGGTTTTTTTTTTCTTTGTCATGCCACGTTAGTTTCTTCTCCATATCTTCCTCAACCCAAATTTCCTCCACTATAATACTTTTTCATACTTTCCCAAATTTAATTAGTCATGGACTCCATTGTCATATCACCAATTAATTTTACATATTTTATTATATTTATACATTTTACATATATTTTAATTTTTTATTTATATGTAACTTGAATAAATTTTAATTTTACGATAACGAATTGATACTTTTAAATAATAAATTATAATTAAAAAATAAAATAAATGCGTTAAAAAAATAAGAATAAAAATTTCGTAAAAACTTAAATTTTTTATTGAAAGAAAAATTGCTACAACACATAACACATTTGTCAAATTGAAATAAATAGAAATTGGTAACACACAACTAAATTAAAATTAAAGCAACTACTGATTTATTTTTTAGAATCTTCCCATTTTTTCTTCACCATCTTGTAGTACAACCTGTGCATTTCCTTTTGATCATCCGTCATGTTAGATGTATCCTTCATGACAATGTCATACTCATTTGTCATACTGAATCGCATTACAACCTCTATTTTCGAACCTATCACATATGCCATGATTCCCAAATCATTATCTTTTTTTTTTTCCTCTGCCTTCTGTTTTGTTGCTTTATGCCCTATTAGACGACTCGAGGCAGATTCGTCATTGTTGGAAGGAGAATTGTAGGCTTCTCCGGTAGAAATCTTTGTTTTTTTAGAGGCTTGAACATTACCGTCCACCTCTGCGAACTTGGGGCATGTCGTGAGAATTCTCCATACCCCAAAATACTTAAAACCTTGTTGTGTATTATGATGTTGCTTATATTCCTTTTGTGCCATCTCAATAATATCAGCATCGCTTCTTTTGCTTTCCCACATTTGCACATTCCTGTTATAAACTTCAGAAAACCATTTAGTTAGTTTTTGAAGTTTGTAGAAATGCGTTTTTAAAGGCAAAAAATGTCTCTATGGAGTGTTGGCAGGACGATTTGTGTTGTAGGCACACTTTTGAGCATTCCCAATCACTAAATCGACACTAATATCGATCCGACATTATGCAAGAACATTGCACTCTTTCTCCAAATAAGGCACCCTCTTCTTCTTGGCAGGATGGCCATCATCGTCTGAATCAAGATCATGAGAGAGATTTATGTTCTCTAAACCTTGCAGAAAATAGTGTGTTGGGTAAGGATACGTCTTTTCAGAAGATAGCGTTCCTTGGTACTAACCCTTCTATGCTGCTCTTCCTTGATGAGTATGAATGTGGGAGATACCCTGGAGGTTAGAATGGATAACACAGCATAGAAGGTTGATATCCGTATGGTGATACCCATATGGAGGTATAGGGACACTCATCGGATTGTTAGGAAAGATGTGGGATAAGGCATATTTGGCCACGGAAAACCACTGTAACTCGGACGGACATTGAAATTTTGAGAAGGAACGTCGGAATTTTGAGAAGGAATATCGGAATTTTGATTTGATCCATGCGGATTAAACCAATTCAAAAATCCATCCATGATAGATGTTCAAATTTTTGGAATGAAAAAGAGAGATGCATGAAATGAGAAATAAGAATAATGGAGGTGAAGAAAAATATGATGTATTGATATATATATATATATATATATATATATATATATATATATATATAGAGAGAGAGAGAGAGAGAGGGATCAAATAGTACCCAGGCCTGAGATAGTATGTAGTACTCAATCCCATCTACTCATCTCATAGATCCTATAGTTCAGATTTTTTCGAACTTTTTAAGCTTAATTTCGCTAATTTTCGCTATATTAAGGGTAGATTAGTAATTTGATTTGTTATGTGATTGCAAAAAACAAACAATGCATTTAGTTGAACTGGATAATTCATTCAAATGAACAAAAAATGCATGCAGTTGAAGAGAATAATGCATGTGATTGGAAGCTCGCGCTTAGCTACGGCGCGCCTAACGTCGCCGTGTTCACAGAGCTCCGGCGCTTGTTCGCGCGTCGGTGGCCTGCATTTTTACGTTTTGTTAAATGCATGAACATGTTTTGATCAATGCATGAACGTGCCAAGTTAAATGCATGTTTCTGTTTCGTGGGAACATGCATTTTCATGTTTTGTTCAATGCAGTTTCATGTTTTGTTCAATATATTTTTATGATTTTCTACACTAAATCTCTCATCCATCATTCTCTAACAATTCTGTCATCTCTTTCACTGATTATCGGGGAATTGGCCGTGAACCACCGTCATAACTAGAGGTGGCAAAATGGGCGGGTTGGGCTGGCCCGACCCGCCCATCGAAGCCGGTACTATCTGGTCGGGTCGGTCCGGTCGCCCGCATAGTACTACCGGCCGAAAATCGAGCCCACCCAACCATGTCCCACCCACAGAGCTTTTGCTAAACCCGTCCGGTAAAAATATGACACTTTTTTTGTCATTTTAGTAGTTTTAATATAATACTTAAGATATTTACTATTTATGACACTTAAAAGTGTCATATTAAAGGAATAACAGTGGATTTTAAAATGGGGACACTTTTAAGTGTCATATTAAATGTACTAATTAAGTAAATAATAGTGATTTTTAAAATGAGGACACCTAAAAGTGCCCTATTAAGTGTAATAATGCGGGCGAGCTTTTTAGCCCGGAAACCCTGGGCTTTTTAGCCTCAAAGCCCGGTTGGCCCGACGGGCCATCTGGGCGGGTGTTTTAGGCCCGATTTTTTTCGGGCCTATAATTTTCGAGCCCAACTCAGCCCTAACCCCGGGTACCCTGGGCCGGCCCATCGGGCCAGGCCCATTTTGTCAGCTCTAGTCATACCACCATCTTTCTCGATTCTTCAACCATCTATCAAATTCATCTTCTATTTTTTTCTCAAAATCCATCAATTTTGTTCCTCAAATTTTTCTTCTTCTTTTTCTTTCTTTTAAAATCTGTTGTTTGTAGTTGTTTGTGTATCTTGTTGTTGCTGTTCGCCGGTGTTGCCGTCGTCACCGTCGGCGCCGTCCGTCTCCGACGCCGTCCATTGCCATCAAGGAGGAGAAGAAGAAGGTTGATTTGTTTCTTCCCATTTTGCCCCTTGCAAAAATTAAAAAAGAAAAAGAGCTGCCACATGTCAGCTTGTGGTGTGGCCACGTGTTCAAAATGTGTGATCTAGATTGGGTACTACATACTATCTGGGGATCAGGCATTACGGAACCCAACCATATATATATATATATATATATATATATATATATATATATATATATAAAAAAAAACAATTCAATAAAAGAAGACCGTTGTGCGGTGGATCAATTCACATTACAAAAAAATCAAATTCCAAATGGTCATATTTAAAAAAAAAAAAAAAAAAACAAACCAAAACAAACAATTATAACGGCAGCATTTGCAAAACAAAAAGAAAGAATAAAAAAATAAAAACAAAAAGAAACAAATGTAGAAGAGAAAAAGAAGAAAGAAAAGAAAGAGAAATGAGAAAGTGGACCGCCTCAAGGAAAGCTGCATCTGCAATCCCAGTTGCGTTGCACGCGCCCTTTGTTGTGCTGCTGCTGGCATGATGGCTGCACACGCGCATCTTCTCTGCTCTTGTGGGGCCTGCCTCAAATTTTTGCAATGAGGAAGCAAAATTGCTTCCCCTCTCTTCTCTCATCTCTTTCTCCCCCTTTTCTTTTTCTCTCCGGGGATGGCTTTATAATACAATTCATAAAAAAATAAATAAATTAAAGCAGAATCTGGCCCAAGAGAGCAACACCGGCAGCTCTTATTAAACAACAAAAAAAAAGATCATACCCAAAACACGACAGCAACACAACGGCTCTCCCTGAACCCTCTAATCGTTGCACCCTCTTCTCGGCTCTCACCTCTGCAACAAACTGCGCTCAGCCTCCTCTGCAGCTCTGCCTCTCTCTCTCTCTCTCTCTCTCTCTCTCTCTCTGCACCCAGCTTCTCTCTCTGCGTTTTGTCTCTCGGCTCTCACTCTTACACCACACAATTCATTTAGGTTTTATTATTTCAAGTTATAATTTTTTCCCCCATAGCTTACAAGCATGAAGGATCATTGATAACAGGAATCTCGAAACTTTATTTCTTAAGTGATAAATCTAGTATATGTTAGTATGCAAGATTTATGTAGGCAGTAGAGAACACCAAGGCTTTTACGTGGTTCGATCGTTAATGAGATCTACGTCCACGGAGGAGTGATTCCTCAATACTTTCACTATGATTTAATTACAGTGAGTGTAGCTAAAAGCTCTTAGTATTCAACAAGTTGCTAACCCCTCTACCTTCAATCTAACTCCTATTTATACATATCTGAGGACCCCCAAGGCGGGAACTGATCCCCTCCCATGTAGGGAACCTTCGCCTTCAGCCTGTAGGGACTCTTAGCCTTCAGTGTAGGGTAGAGGCTGATTAGGGTTTGGAGGCTGGGCCTTGGGCTTGACCGCGTGGGCCGTTACTAATGTCAGGCCCAGCTCGTTTGGGCCTGTCAGTGGGCCTGAGCGGTTGGGCCATATCCCATCATAGCCCCCGAATAGTCGAGTAACAGCCATGCCGAGGTGAAGTGAAGAATGCGCTTTGCCGAGGTGGGATGTTGCTCGGCTGAGGTTGTTGTCGAAGGTTCGATCTCTTTGATGTCAGGGTTTGATCGGTTCGCCTGGATCCGAACTGAGGTAGACGGTTTGCCGTTCTGGACCGAATCGGGCTGTTTGCCACGTTCCGAACTGAGTCGCTCGAAGTTGGATGGCAATGTCCGTCAGGAGAATGCCGAGGTGGCGAAGGCGGCCATGCATCTGGAGGCCGAGATGGGGTCCAAACTGTGTTAGGCAGTCTGCCGCTCTGGGCATGCACCGCTTGTCGAAGACCGAACTGGAGTCGGCTGTAGTTGGACCAAGATGTTCGGTCAAAAGGATGTCGAAGTCCGACCTGGATAGCGACACCTGCATAGGTAACACCGAGGTCCGGTCTGGATAGAGATATCCTTCTGGATGATACCGAGGTCCGACTTGAGACGTTTGATTGTTTTCCCAAGGTCTGAACCGGGCGAGGCGACCTGCCTTTCCTGGCGGGAACACATGGACTGGAGCCATCCGTTGCTATGCAGGAATGTCCGTTGGAAGGATGCCGAGGTCAGACCTGAATTCTCTGATGGAAGGGGGCGATGTCCGTTGGTGGGACGCCGAGGTCCGACCTGAGTGGCACCGCCCTTCTGGAGGTCTGACGCCTATCTGAAGGATGCCGAGGTCCGACCTGAGTGGCGCCGCCTTCTGGAGGATGCCGAGGTCCGAGTGATGATTGCACGGTCAGACTAGCGGTCTGTCTTGCCCTAGAGTACGTCATACGCGCCAGACGGTAGTTGGGCGCTCAAATCGTGTGCGCGCGTCAACTCCACATCAAATCGTGGATATGCACGTGCGAAGTTGAAACGACAGTTTTTAGGCGCCATTTGTTCTATAAATAGAACCTAATGAGGAAACTGTTCACTTTCTTCTCCATTTGCCTCAGAGAAAATCTTCAGCGTTTCCAGAATTCTTCCAGAACTCGTTGACGGAGCAATTTCTCACCCACCAAAAAAAAGTAAGTATGACTTCGACTTCTCCCTCTACGTCTGGTTCTTCTCGTCCTCCTTTTTCCCCTGATAGCGAGATAGAAATTAAGGATTATATGTGTCATAACCTTGTGGGTAGATCTTTAGGTATCAGCGCTAGGGTTCCGTTGATTTCTTCGGTCTGAGATAAGTATAAGGTTAGGGATGCCGTATCATCTCTGACCATTGACGACGTGATTAGAGTAGGGTGGAAATGTCATATTCCGGCGGATGCCTAGTGGTGTCTGCCGCGACCTAGTGACAGAGCGCTGGCCCCTCTAGAGGGGTTTATAACAGTATATGTAGATGCATTGAAGGCGGGGCTTAGGTTTCCCTTAGCCAACATCTTCTTGAACATTCAGGAGTATTTTCAAATCCATATATGCCAGTTTTCCCGAAATTCCATTAGGTCGGTGGTAGGGATGGGGCTCGCCTGTTATGGCGTTGCCGAGGAGTTCTCCTTTGAGGTCTTGATGCGTTTTTTCAGCGTCAAGAACACACGAGGTGTATACTATTTTTCGCCTCGGCAACCGTTTAGAGTGACTGCCCCCTTAAGGTGTCGTGATGGCAGAATAAATTCTTCTTTCTGAGGGCGGAGGGGGATCCGAGGTATGAGTGGGGGTTAGGAAAAATGAAGGATTTGAAGTTGAAACCCCTGGGTTATATGGAGGACCTGCTCAATTCACTCGGTGAATTTTCCGTCAAATTCACCGAGGATAATCTGAATGAGGCGGGACTGAGCATATATAGGTCAAAGGCTTGAGGGTCGGGGCCCGAGCTGGGTGAGGGAACCTTCTTCTCCTTTATGCCTTGTAAGTTCGACCTCGTGGTGTTAACGTAATTTTTTTCCGCTGTGCAGTGAAGCTGATGCCGCAAGAGAAGGGCTCATCTCCGCCGAGCAAGGAGCCTCCGAAGAAGAAGGCGGGCGGCTGGACCCACCAAGCCCCAAGAAGGTTGACAATATCGGTCAGTGATGGCGGGACCTCGGTAGAGGTCGAGCCCGCATCGGAGAACAGACTCGCACGCATCGAGTATGAGGTGCGGGCTCCACTTCGGACGTGGCCTCACCAAGGTATAAATATCTTCCACATTTGGCTTTATCTCGCCGATGTATGCTAACCGCATTGCTTTTAGGATGCGAGCTTGGTGATGGGGTCCCGCAACGTCTTCTTTGGGGACTCAGAACTTGCCACCGGGTTCATCGGCGAGCGCGCAGCCCGGTATGAGTCTTTGGGGAGCTTCTGCAGCTCGGGCGGATGCTGATGCCGCCGTGGCCGCTGCGAGGGCGGAGGCTGACGCCGCGAGGGTTGCTGCTGAGGCCGCCCTGAAGAAGAGGGCTTGGGCCCTGGAGGTCGCCCGAGGGGAGCTCGAGGAGGCACGCGAGGAGGCGGCCGGGGCGAAGAAGGAGCTCGCGGACGAGAGGAGCGCCAGGCTGGCCGATCAGGGACCCATGTTGAGGGCCTTTGCCAGCAAGCTCGTCGAGTCGGAGAGCTTCTCGGCCTTTATTGCCAACCTGGCCGCCGTACTCAAGCCCAAGGTGGTGTCAGACCATCTGGAGGAGTTGGCGGCCGCCATGCCTGACTTTGACAAGGTCAAGCATGGTTGGGTCGAGGTCGCCCCTCGGGAGCTGAATAAGGCGTACGCCCGGGTGGTCTCCGGGGTCGGGTCCTTCCCCGTGTTGGAGGCTTTGGCGTCCAGCTCCTCCCTTCTGACGGCGGAGGCCGTTGCTCGGTGCGAGGAGGACAAAGATCCTGAACTCCAGGAGCTTCTCGCCGAGGTGCGAGCCGAAGCCGAGGAGGAGGAGGAGGAACCGAGCTCGGAGCTTCCTTCTGAAGGGGGCCTTGCGCAGCAACAGCAGCAAGTGCAAGTGGGGGCCGGCGAGTCCGGTGAAGAGCCTAAGGTCAGTGGACCTGATGTAATAGATTAACTTGCCGGGGTCGATAGGACCCTGAGTCTTGTAAACATTTCCACTTATGAATAATAAAAGTTGCAACTTCTGAAATGTGTGTTTTCCTTGTATTTTTAGCATTCTACTTCTCCATACCTCGGGCTCGACCATGACTTGTTGACTAAGCTTAAAGAGGTCCGAGGTGTCCTGGCTGAGAAGGACCAAGAGGTGTCTTTTGGAGGGGCCAGTCTGCCGAACTGACCCAGGTTTTGGCCAGTATGGACGTCAGCTCGGCGTCATCCGCTGACCTGAAGAAGAAGTTGCAAGTGGTCGATCGAGAAGTGTCCCGCCTCCTGGCTGAGAACGAGGCGCTAAAGCTAAGAATCATACAGCTCGAAGTCCAGGGGGCGGACTTATCTGCCGATGTGATCCATGGACGCCTGATACAATGTGAGGAGCAGCTCGAGCTAACGATTTTGAGAAGCTAGCTCGGATCTCGGAGGAGACGCAGAGTATGAGAAGGTAATCCACCGATCCGGTGGAACTACCATATCGTGTTCGATGATCGAGTTCGAGCTTCTTGGCGGCGAGGGCATGGGTCTTTGAGGGATGAGGAGGGCCCAACAAAGAAAGTTTAAAGATGCGTCAACTCCATCGTGAAGTACATGCAAATGTGCGAGATCGTCCGTAAACGACGATGCCCCAACCCGCAGCCGAGTCCACAGCGGGCTCCACCGATCCAATAATAGAAGAACCCGAGGAGGAGGCGGCTACGCCGATCATGCCGAAGTGCTTCGATTGATGGGTCCGGCCGAAAGGGGAGCGCGTAGGGGGCGGTCGTCGGCAGGTCGGAGGCGTCCCAGGACTTCAGGTCGGCGTGGAAGGGCGGCAGGTCGGGGGCGAGATCGTGACCCTGGCCCGGCGTCAAGCTCAAGGGGCCGAGGTGTGACCTCGGGTGCATGAATGCCCCCCTCAGGTCGGAACCCATCTGTGCCGGCTCAGAGTGCACCCAGAGCAGGCCGGGGTGGTGCCGACCTCATTGATTGGGTGGAGGGCACTGAGTTCGTTCCGGGTATTCATCGTCAACCTGGAGATTTTGTTCAGAACTGGTGCAGCTTCAGTGAGTCCCGGCGAGGCGGAGCTCAGAAGCCCGAATGAGGTGTATATAGCTTAGGACTTTGTATTTAGTCGTAAATGTATTTAGACTGTGTACCGAAGTGTATATTTTCCCCCTTGAGAGGTACAAATATAGCTTAGGACTTGGTTTTAGTCGTTAATGTATTTAGGCGTATCTGATGTATATCTTCCCAAATAAAGGGCATAATTTGACGAGATCTGATGTGGACGTCGTTTGCATGTAGATGTTTCAACTTAATGAGTAATCTGTATGCGTGCATGTAGACGTTCAATTTAATGAGTAGTCTGTATGCCTTGCACTGAGACGTTCAATTCAATGAGTAATCTGCGAGTGCGGCGCGCGCGTAATTGAGTACCCTACTTAGTGGGTTTGTCATCTTCGTAAGGGTGTCCCCTTGTGAAGGCTATATATGTGTTATTCTGCTTGAGAGCAAATGTGCACATAAGCATAAGATGAGACGAAGTGAAATAGTTATTCAGAAAAACAAATGTTTTATTGAGAAGTAAATAACATCGCACTTCAGCAAAGCAATAAGAGGACTAACATGATGCTGATCTGAAATCAAAGCTATGTAAAGTACCTCCTTAGATGAGTGATATGCCAGGTTCGGGGGATAAGTGCACCGGATAGGTGAGCTAGCTTGTAGGCCCCTTTGCCGAGGTCCTCGTGAACGCGGTATGGACATTCCCATGTCGGATCTAGCTTGTTAAGACGCTCGGCTCTATTGGCTTCATTATTCCGTAGGACGAGGTCGCCTACTTGGAGTGTGGAGGCTTTCACCCTTTTGTTGTAGTACCGTGCGACCTGACACTTGTATTTAGCTTCGTTTATGAAGGCGAGCTCGCGCTTCTCCTCGAGAGTATCGAGGTTGACTCGTAGGTCCTCCTCGTTCCCGTTCTGGTCGAAGTGAAGAGTACGCGGGCTTGGTGCGCCGATCTCAGCCGGTATGACAGCCTCGGTCCCGTAGACCAAACTGAAGGGGGTTTCTCCGTGCGAAGTCCGAGGTGTTGTCCTGTAGGACCAGAGGACTTGGGGGAGATTTTCAGCCCAATCACCCTTAGCTCGGTCTAACCTCTTTTTCAGTCCTTGTACGATCGTGCGGTTCATCACCTCGGTCTGACCATTCGCCTGCGGGTGTGCGATCGAGGTGAAACGTTGCTCGATCTAGAGCTCTTCACACCATTCCTTGAAATTTTTGTCAACGAACTGGGTGCCGTTGTCCGAGATCAGAACATGCGGTATGCCGAAGCGGCAAACTATGTTTTTCCACACGAAGGTCTGAATCCTTCTGCTCGTGAGGCTCGAAAGTGGCTCAGCTTCGACCCATTTTGTGAAGTAGTCTACAGCTACGACTAAGTATCGAAGTTGACCTGGTGCTCGGTCAAACGGACCAACGATGTCGATCCCCCACTGCATGAAAGGCCATGGACTCTGTAGGCTGCTTAGATCGGTCTGGGGTAGCTTCTTGACTGTGGAGTGAAGCTGGCACTTCGGGCACTTTTTGACGAGCTCGGCCGAATCTTGAATGAGGGTAGGCCAGTAATATCCTAACCTCGACGTCTTTTTTGATAGAGCTCGCGACCCGATGTGGCTTCCGTAAGATCCTCTGTGAATCTCATTGAGCACGTAGTCGGCTTCTTCTGGCCCGAGGCACCTCAGGAGGGGTTGAAGATAAGACTTCCGGTAGAGAGCGCCCTCATGTATGAGGTACTTCTGGGATTTCGCCATCATCTTTTTGGCTTCGAGCCGATCTTGAGGTAGTGCACCGTCTTCCAGATAGGCCTTTATGGGAGACATCCAGTTCGGCTCTATCTCGGTGATGATGCCGATGTGGGACTCCGCGATGCTTCTGGAATGAATTTCCTCCACTGGTGGATTTGTTGATGACGCAGCTAACTTCTCGAGGATATCGGCTACTGCTTTTCTCCTCGTGGGATTCGATGAATCTTGAAGTACTGAATGAGGTCGACATCTCCTTTGCCTTCTCAAAGTATTGCTTCATTCGATCCTCCTTGGCCTCGTATCTGCCTAGAACCTGGTTTACCACGACCTGGGAATCTCCGAAGATCTGGATCTTGTCCACTTTTAATCCCTGCGGGCGGAGTCCCGAGATCGGTAACCGTACTCCACCTCGTTGTTTGTGGTCGGGAAGATAAACCGGAGGGCGTAGGTCACTTCTTGTTTGTCTGGGCCGACGAGGAGGATGCCGCTCCGCGCCTGCTTTGCATGAAGCTCGCCCACGCACATCCGCCAAAGAACCTTCGGGCGGTGCAAGGATAGATTCCTCCGCGTGGGGCGGGAGTTGGAGTGACCTCGCTGGTAGAGCCGACCTCGGTGAACTTGGCCTCCACCAGGAAGTCAGCGAGAGCTTACCCTTTTATGGCCGGCCTGGGGGAGTACGAAATGTCGTGCTCGCCGAGCTCCAGTGCCCACTTGGCTATACGTCCGGATGATTCTGGCTTTGACAAGACTTGTCTCAAGGGTAAGTCAGTTAGTACCTGGACGGAATGGGCTTGGAAGTAGGGTCGGAGGCGTCGCTTGGCGTTCACTAGGTCCAGTGCTACATTTTCGAGGCTGGTGTACCTCGTCTCCGGTCCTTTGAGAGCCCTGCTAATGAAGTAGATGGGGAGTTGCCGTCCCACCTCATCTCGTACCAATACCGCACTGATTACCTCGTCCGAGGCGGCCAGATATAGAGAAATGAGTTCACCTTTTTTCGGGGCGGACAGGGTCGGCAGGTCGGCGAGGTACTCTTCGGTGTCTGGGCGACACCGGTGTTCTTCCTGCTAGGCGAAGTCCGGAGCTCTCCTCAAGATCTTGAAGAAGGGAAGCTGCTTCTCGGCAGCTCGAGATAGGAATCTGCTGAGGGCGGCTAGGCACCCGGTGAGTTTGTGGATCTCACGGATGGACTTTGGCACCTGCATGTCGAGCACTGCTTTCACCTTAGTGGGATTTGCCTTCAGACCTTCTTGAGAAACCCAGCATCCTAGGAATTTACCCGTCCTCACCATGAATGTGCACTTCTGGGGGTTGAGCTTGAGGTTGGCCGACCTGAGGAGCTGGAGAATAGTTCCGAGGTTGTTGGCGCAGCTCTCCGTTTTTTGACTTTTGACTACTATGTCGTCGACGTAGACCTCGACAATCTCCCCTATGTGGTCTTTGAAAATTGCGTCCACCATCCTCTGGTAGGTAGCTCCGGCGTTCTTCAGGCCGAAAGGCATCTTCCGATACGCAAAGACGCCGAAGTCGGTGATGAACGCGGTCTTTGGGGCGTCCTCCGGGCTCATCAGGATTTGGTGGTACCTTTTTATGCAGATCTAGGAAGCTGAAGACTTCGTGGCCCACCAGTGCCTCCACCTTCTTATCAATGTCGGGGAGGGGGTAACAATCTTTCGGGCAGTGTTTGTTGAGGTCGGTGTAGTCGACACACATGCGCCACTCCTCCTGGCTTTCGGACCACGACTGGATTAGCCATCCGGTCGGTACTGACTTCAACAAGATCTTGCCTTACGAGTTGAGTCACTTCGTCCCTTATGACCTGGCTGCGCTCTGTTGCGAACACTCTTTTCTTCTGCCGAACTGGCTTAGTAGCCGGGTCGATGTTGAGCCGATGAGTTATGAGCTCGGGCGACACTCCGGTCATGTCGAGTGGGGACCAGGCGAACACGTCCCTGTATTCCCTCAGAAGCTGCATGACATGCTGCCGAATATCATCTGGGCCCTGGACGCCGACCTTGACAACTTTGGAGGGGTCGTCGTCGTATAGCTGGAGGTTCTCAGTCAGGTTGTCCCGAGGTGACGGCTTCTGGGGATTCTGTAATTGCTATGCCTGAGGCAAGGCTACATGCTGGGTTGAGACTCGTAGGCATTCTTTGGCTGTCGTTTGGTCACCCCGATGCTTAGCACCCCATCGGGTGGGTATATTGATCGTGGGTGGTACACCGAGCGGGCGGCCTGGTGGCATATAGCCATCTACGCCGAGGATGATGTTATACGGAGAGGGAGCGCGTACCAGGAAAAATTGGATGGACTTAGTGACCGACCTGGGGGCACGTCCCACGGTAACCGAAAGGGTGATGACGCCCTCGGGTTGTACTGCCTCCTGATTGAAGCTCCGCAACTGGGACGGCGCGGGATGTATTTGAATTCCTCCGACCTCAAGTTTATCCAGACAGCTCTGGAAGATAATGCTGACGGAGGCACCGATGTCGATGTAGACCCGGTGGACGTTCTTGTTGCCCACCACGGCTTGTATCGTGATGGCGTCTTGGTGGGGCATGATTTTGGGCACCGGGTCATCTTTGGAGAACACGATGTCCTCACCATCCCGGAGTCGCTTGTTCTTCGGCTCCTCGGGGGCCGGCCTCCGAGCTTCATTCTTTAACGACGACCTCGTCGTCCCTACAGGGAGTCCGGTAATGGCATAGACCTGCTCCATAGCGTTGGGACCTTCGTCCTCGTCATCTTCGGGCTGGGTCGCCGTCAAGGTCGGCCCGCAGTTGTTGCCACCGTTATTCTTCCCCCTGCGCTTTTTGTTCCCTGGCCCAACTCGGCCGAGGTATTTCTTGAGGGCTCCTCCTTTGACGAGCTCGTCAATCTGCAAGCCCAGGTTTTTGCAATCCTCGGTATCGTAACCATACCCCCGGTGATAGTCACAATACTCCTCCGTTGACCTCTTCTTGGATCCTCCTTTCATAGGAGGGGGCTTTGGGAAGAGCTCGGCGTGGAGCTCGAATATCTCCGCTCTCGATTTGAGCAGATGAGGTGCTTTGCCGCCAGGGATTGGCCGAGGTCCGAACCTGGACTCCAGAGGGCCCTTCTTGATTCTCTCGAAGGCACTTTGGCGTTCAACGCCTCGACCTCGGTCATCCGGCTTCTTTCTTTCAACCTCCGCTCATCCTGTGTCTCCTCTTCTTCCGGCCCCGACTCGTCTCCTTTGACGAAGTTGTCAACCAAGGTCCAAAGGCGACTAGCCGTCTCCGCCTTTTCACGGGTGATCTCCTTGTTCAGCGCGTCGGGTCGGATCCCGTTCTTGAATGCGTTGATGATATAGAGATCGTTACTCTCATCGATTTTGAGAGACTCATTGATGAACCTCGAGACGAAGTTCGACATCGTCTCGTCCCACCCTTGGCGGATTGTGAGCATGTCGAACGAAGGCTGCTGAGGTGTCATTTTCTGATAGAAGCGCCACTTAAACTGATCCATGAGATCACAGGCGGTGTATACTATTTTGGCGAGCGAGGTGAACCAAATACGGGCGTTGGAGATCGGCACACAGGCAAGATCTTGCACATATGGAAATCTTCCATTCCTTGATTCGCCATGTTAGTAGTGTAGGCGAAAAGGAAGTCGGAGGGGTCCCCAAGGCCATCGTAGGCGGCGATGTTGGGTGCCCTATACCGCTGGGGCAAGGGCGTGTCCAGAATCTCTCTGGAGAAAGGAGAGATAATTCTTCCGCTCCGGTCGAACCCGGGAGAGCGTTGCCATCTCTCTTTGGAGGGGTGGGAGACCGATAACGGCGTCTATCGTCTCTCCGAGGGGGAGTTCGGCTCCGCCTTTCCTCTCTCCTATTTTGCTCGGCTCTCTGGGCGGCATGCCGAGGTGGAGAGCGGCTTCGCGGGCGACGTGGTGGTGAATGGTTGCGACCATCTCGGCGAGGTGATGGACTCCTGGCGGCGGATTGATGTATGCGTTCTTGGCTATTGTGCCGAGGTAAGCGTTGACCGCCTCGGTGGGGCGAGCGACCTCAGGCGCCCGTATTCGCCAGTTCGGGCCCTCGAGAGGTGCCCGCTCCATTTGTCCTATGGTGGAGGAAGCTTTGGAATTGGCCGAGATTAGCATTGAGGAACTCAGACATAGCTCGGCCAAGGGCTTCGTGAGATTGGTGAACCGCCTGTTCACTGGCGATGAGGTCGGCATCTTCCACCTCGTCAGGGCGGCGATCCTGAGGGTGTATGGAAACGTTTTCCATGTGGCCCTCAGGTGTGTGACCGCTTGTGGCGTCTGCAATCTCCTTCCCGTGGCGCTGAGTGACCACCTGGTCGTATTCAGTGCGGTTGTCGCCAGCATCGACGGCGTTTGCACGTGTCCTTACCATTAATTTGTAGAAAAACGAAGCTTTTTTGTACAGTTTTCCCACAGATGGCGCCAATGATAAATCTAGTATATGTTAGTATGCAAGATTTATGTAAGCATTAGAGAACACCAAGGCTTTTACGTGGTTCGATCGTTAATGAGATCTACGTCCACGGAGGAGTGATTCCTCAATACTTTCACTATGATTTAATCACAGTGAGTGTAGTTAAAAGCTCTTAGTATTCAACAAGTTGCTAACCCATCTACCTTTAATCTAACTCTTATTTATACATATCTGAGGACCCCCAAGGCGGGAACTGATCCCCTCCCATGTAGGGACTATTAGCCTTCAGCCTGTAGGGACTCTTAGCCTTCAGCCTGTAGGGACAGGGACTCTTAGCCTTCAGCCTGTAGGGACTCTTAGCCTTCAGTGTAGGGTAGAGGCTGATTAGGGTCTGGAGGCTGGGCCTTGGGCTTGACCACGTGGGCCGTTACTAATGTCAAGCCCAGCTCGTTTGGACCTGTCAGTGGGCCTGAGCGGTTGGGCCATATCTCATCATTAAGGGATTTTTTTTTATTTTTCGCCTAGAGCCCGAAATGTCAGGGGAGGTCCTGACAATATTCTGTGTTCAAAGTAAGTGTTCCATAATTTATGATATTTTAATATTACGATGCATATAATGTTACCAACTACCCAATGTATTTATAATTGGTCAGTTCTTTTTTTAAATGGCACACATGGTAATAAGAGCACAGGCATGGGAAGTAAAAGATAAAATAATTTATAATTGCTGGTTGCATTTTCATCTCTCTGACTCTCACATGCAAATTATTGATGCCAAATTCCAAATTTATATTAGGGAGATTCTATACATAACCCGCTTTTTACTCGTTATAACCCACATTTAAAATAATAATAATAAAAATATTAACAAATAGACTGTATTGCCCCTACAGGCCCAATTAAATTTCTAATACATTAATAATTTCATTTAAACAAATTTGTAAGAATTAAAACGTAGCCCCCATTGTGATATGAAGATAAACACATGTTACCCCATCATATATGAGATAAAACAAACATTTATCCATCTAACAAATTATGCAGATAAATAAACCCTACAAATAATGATATCCGCATCTACATAGCCACCAACAAAAAATCTGAGAAGCACAATAAGAACAAAATCAAACCAACACAAGAAAGAACATAATCCAACATCATCCCAATAATGTTTTCCTTCATTATTCTTGTAGTTTGAAGATCCTTTATGAGTTCTCAGATACAAAAAATGAATGGAAATTCTGAAAACGAAGATAATATGTTCCAACCGCGCTTCCCTCTGTCACAATAAATAAAGGAAATAAGTAAATTACTGGTTTCCAAATTCAACAATCAACAACAAAAGAAAATAAATAAGCATTTGTCTTATAGTAGAACACTTACCTCCTTCTTTCTGCATTCCTTGTAAACGTCAAAATGTTCTTGGCATTTAATCTTCTCATTGCTGTATTATTCTAAACCTGAAACATTAGAAGGCAGAATAATAAGTCAACTTTCAAATCCATGAAAAGAAACCGATATCACACAAATGTAAATCAAATTAACTAAAGCTTCAACAGAAAGAGATGGCAATTTGGGAGTGACAAAGAAAATGCCACAAAGCTTTTTGCTTGACATTACTGGCGAACTTATTTCCACTTCACAAAACGATTTAATGGCATTCCTTTAAGTTTCAAACATCTCTCTCTCTCTCTCTCTCTTTCAAACACACACACATACTCACACACTCACATCCCTTCAGGCTTCATCAAATAGGAAGTAGGGGCAGGAAGGATTCCAACCTCTGACATCCCCTGCTAGTAAAAACTCACCTATTGACCTCCAAATTTGCAACCCGACAAATACACAAAGGTATAAAGTAAAGCTAGCACAACCAAAGAACAATTTGCAATTATTTCAATTAACAAAATCCCAACTAAACGAAAGCATTGATCTTCGTGATACTCGGAAAGATTTCTACAAAGTTTTGTCTACAATACCGACAGAATATTTTTCACAAATTTGGGGGAACCTCAAATCTACTTAACCCTAAAACAGAAGAGAGATAAAAGGAAAAGGAAAAGGAAAAGAAAAGAGAGTAATGATGAGTAACGGAAAGGATTACATTTAAGAGAGGCGGTGTAAGCAGGGAAGCATTCAGAGTCGGAGATACGAGCAGCGCTAGGATACGCCGGCGACGGCGCTTTCGATGACGTCATCTTTAACTTTTGTCTCTCCGATGATCTTTCTCTAGTTCTCTCTCTCTTTTCTTTTTTTCCTTTTCCTGTTAATGTTAATTCTTACAAATTTGTTTAAAAGAAATTATTAATGTATTAGAAATTTAATTGGGGCTATAGAGGCAATACAGTCTATTTATTAATATTTTTATTATTATTTTAAATGGGGGTTATAGTGAGTAAAAAGGGGGCTGTGGATAGAATCTCCCTTTATATTATGGAACTTGCGACTATGTAAGCCCACTTGAGGTAAACCATGGCGCGCACTAATCTAAAGTGGCGGCCCAAACCCGTGGATTTTTTTTTTATTTTTTTCGAGTTTGTGGATCTAAAAATTTAAACATGTCTCTGCTAGTGCTCGTACTAATTGATGTTTTTTTTCAATTTTTTTGTTGTGTGTTGTTGGGGGTCAAGATGTTATAGATACGACTCATTCGAACACTTTTTCCCCCTAAGTAAAATTATGGAAATTCGAACAGATATAAGAGAATAGTTGAACATTTATTATAGTTTTTAGCTGTCCGTGTAGGCAAAAACAACTTAAATATAGATGATGGTTCTTTTTTCGGCGAAAATATAGATAATAGTTGTCTTAAGTCTTAACTACTATGAAACACAATAACTAGACTTATAAATAAAAGCCTTGTAGGCAAAACAACTTAAATATAGATAATAGTTATTTTTGCTTCCAAAATATGATTACAAAGCTTTGTTTCCGTTATCCGAGTATCAATACAAAATTCATTTGAGAACTTTTTCATTTCAAAACTGCATCTCTACGCTCAATGTGATCGAGTCTCAAATATATGGTTAATTGTGGTGCCAATAATGAATTTGTTAGTTACATGAATTTTCATTAACGTATAATATTTTTAACAGAGTGTTTATTATTGATAATAGCTTTTATATATAATTAATTCATTATTTATTAAGATGGAATTGAATTTTGAATATCCTAATACCCTTGTTAAATTCTATTATTTAAGCTAACAAGTTTGATTATTTGAAAGGAATAGGATTGAAGAAATTTCAATTATGAGGATTAAAATATTTAATTCTATATGTCATCAATCTTGTCTAATAAACACCCCTAAGACTATATTCATTGATGACCAAATGTAGCTGTTGTAACTAAAAGACAAGAGTTTATTTAATTTTTTTTATATATAAAATTCTTATTATGCATCAACTAGTTGATGATTAATTTCGTTGATGCTTATTTGGAAGATCAACTTGGGGTCATCGATTTGATATGTGTTTTTTCATATGTCAATATAAATAAAATTTTATTTAAGGAAAAATATATATCATAATAAAAATATTTGTGCCTATATAATGAGCATATTTGTAGTTTACATACCAATAAACAATCTCCTCCTCTTGTATTGTAATTTAGTATTTCACTTCAATTCACTATTTGTAGTATCTTTTTTTTTTCATTTTCGTATTTCAGATCTTGTAATTTTCACATTATTATTGAGCTTGTATCTTAATTTACATGGTAATTATTTTCGATATTTTAATGATGAATTTAATACCTAATCATTTTTATAGCTTTAAAAATATAACAAAAATAACTATAAAGAATATATAATTAATATTTGAGTTTTTAGATATTTTATTCAAAATATGAATTATCATTTTTTTTTCATTCTCTATAAATAGATATCAATATTGCCATAGTTATACACACAATAATTTTAAATTTCATAATTATAGCATAAATATAAAAATTCATCTAAACTAATCATTCGAATGTAAAATCCATGTAAATTAATCATGAAATCAAGATTCCGGTCGGAAAAATCAAGCTTTCGATAAACCAGTTTTTTTAATGAATGTCAAATTATATGTATTTCCACTTTTGAGCGCGCGGCGGTTATACAGCCATCCAAGTTATATGTATTTCCACTATTTAGTTGGTCCTATTGGTACTATTTGGTGATAATAGTCCCAATAGGGCCAACAACTTGGCTATAATTTGACATTTTTATGTTGGTGGCTATAATTTGACATTCCTTAATTTGGATGACTATATATATGTATTTCCACTTTTTTAATTATGTCGACTGCAATCTTGATTACATTTATCATAATAATGATTCCGGTCAACTGGAATCTTAATTAGTCCGATGAAATAATGATTCTTAATTTTTCCGACATGAATTTATATATTTGAATCGTCAAATGATTATTTTAGATGAATTTGTATATTTGTGCTATAATTATGAAAGTTATGAAGTAATTTAACAATCTAAAAATCTACACCAACATAGTGGGTACTTCTATATAAATTTCCATAAAAATACCAATTTTTTTTTCTTTTTTCATTCTCTATAAATAGATACCAATAATGTTATAGTTATATGCATAATACAATTATCTCATCTTCTCTACATATAACTTCAATTCTCATTTTCTAAAAATTAAACATTTCTTTCTTTTCCTATGGATTCCAGTGAGAGTTTTTTTCTCAAACCCCTAAAAATTTATCACCATCCCAAAGTTATTATTCTAACCTTGAAAATATTCAAAATTTTAAAGAATTCATGGAGTTCGAAATTGCTACGAACTCCCAATTATCACCAAATAACACCCAATCTTCTATCCTCGAATATCACCAAACCTCTGAAAATATCTCTCAAAACTTATCTCAGATATTTTGCAAACACGTACAAACACTTTCACCAGTCCACAAGGTGGACGGATCTAATGTCTTCTTGGTGTACACTTTGTCAGAATCCAATTGTTGGCATCAACCAAAAAAGTGATGCGTTGTTACAACGCATTTTTGATTTGTATCAACAATCTCGAGAAGTCAATCCACAACTGGGAGTACAAAAGATCTGTCGACTCATTGCGAAATCATTTTAATCGACTTAATACAAATATGACCAAGTGGATTGGTGCATACAAAAAAGCATATGGTCGAAAAAAGAATGGAATGTTCAATCAAGATGTTGAGAAAGAGACCCAAGGTTTCAGTTTACACATAAGGAAGTTTTTGAGCAAGTTCTGGTGCATGGCATCTCAAGTGGGAATTGAGATTGGATGGTGAAAAAATACATAAACATCCAGAGGATATATAAAGATAGCACTGAAGAAGGTCGTGACATGTCAAAAAAATTAAGAACAGATGAAGACGGATCAGATCTGACAGACTCAACTTCACAAACTACAGTTAGCCGTACTTCAACAATTAGTTGTCCTGTATAAGGTTAAAGCTAAAAGAAAAAGAAAAGTCACGGCATCGCAGTCTTCGACTCTTCTAGATGATTTAACTGTAGAAGTTCGTGCGATTAAGATTGCACACGTGAAAAGAAATTTGACTAATGTGAAGAAACAATAATGTAATGTCAAGGAAGACAAACATAGATGCGTTTATTGTATTTGATAAACAAGAGGCACCTATTCCAATGATCCAATTATTTCCAAATTGGATGTACGTTATTTGCTTGTAGTTTTAGTTTATGTCTATTCAATTATTGTCTCGCTCTAACTTTTAGTTTTTGTAATTTTATTTTCACTTAATTTCATTTTAAGTAATTTTAGTTGATACATTTTTAATTTATTTTATCAACATATATTATATTTCAAATATATGTGCTTTGAAAAGTCACATCCTTTATCTTTTCTGGCTCTTTGTGCTTTACAGAGTCACATGTATCAGTTTTTTGGCTCTTTATTTTTGTAAAGTCGTATCATTTTTTTAACTCTTTGATTTTTACAGAATCATATGCATTATTATCGTTTTTTAGCTCTTTCAGCATTGCAGAGAGGTTTTCAAATAATTGAAGAGATAAGACTCATACATAATCTTAAAACTGATCCAAGACTGCACACAAATATTCCCCAACACACATTTCTTGCATTTTCTTTCCAGCTCAAATATCAAATTCACACTCCTCAAAAAAGTATCATCAAGTTCTAATTTTCATGAACGAAAAAACGCATTAATGAAGAAAATTGATGACTTGACCGTGTCTTCATGGATGTAGTAATTCATATGAAAACTACTGCAACCTACGGACCACACAATCAGAGCAACATGAAATTTTATTGACAAGAAATATGAGAAGAGTCACGAAAGTTTATTCGAGCAGTACTTTTCAGATGATCCAATCTATTCTCCAGATTTTTTTTCGAGCAAGGTTTCACATGAAAATATCATTATTCGAGCGTATAATGAACAAAGTCGTTGCCACTGATGAATACTTAAAAGGGTAATACCGTTGGACATCTAGGTATGTCTTCAACTCAAAAATGTACTGCAACTATATGGGTGTTGGATTATGAAACAAGAGTGGACTTACATAATGATTACCTACGAATAAGCACACAACTGTCAAAGAGTTGGTTACGAAACTATCAGAGCCCAGACTTATATATGTAATTTCCAACTTCGGTGATGAGTACTTGAGAAAACCAACTGAAGAAGACATGGCATATCTTCTGCATGTCCACTTATGTTGTACAATATTTATTGTATGCACTGGGAATGAAAAATTATCCGACTGCTTGTGCATGACAATATGCAGGAAAAACGACAAGCTAAGAATCATTTTGCAAGCAATTGCGTCTCAAGACTTATAGATCTGACATGCATATTTTGGAACTTCAAGTACAATAAATGATATCAACATACTTGACTAATCTCCTATTTTTAATGATATCTTGGAAGGATAAGCTCCAAATGTTAGTTCTATCGGTAATGGTCACGAGTATAATATGAGATATTATGTCACTGATGATATATGTCCCCGATGGTCAACGTTTGTCAAATCCATTAAATGTCCATACATTCGGAAGCACCAATTGTTTGCTCAACATCAAGAGGATTGTCCGGAAAGATGTTGAACAAGCATTGACATTCTACAAGCTCGTTTCGCTTTTATTAAGTGGTCATGATCTATTTGGGATTGCGATATGATGGAAAAAATAATGATTGATTGTATAATCATACACAATATGATAGTAGAAGATGAACGAACCACTTACCTAAACTATTGTGATCCACATAATTTCCAGAATCTCGACCTATACTGAAAAGCAAACAAAGTGGAAATGAAGACGATAATGTTGATCCAAATTTTGAATCCTCTACAGAGCAAATTACAAATCTAGCTAGCTATATGACAAATAGGCCACAACTTAGCAATAAATAAGCTCCTATCGCTCTTAGAACAACTTAATCAAGCATATATGGCAAAAAAAAAGTGATGATAATTAAATGTGTATTTTTTTTCATTTGTTTAAATAACCAATTGTTTATTTCAATTGTTATAATTTTTATTCTTGGTTTATCATATTTTATATTTTTATTAATTTATGATTTTGTATTTTTTACTCATTTTGTTATAATTTTGATTATAAACCATTAAAAGTAGGTATGATTGGGTTGAAATGAATAATAATGATCTGAAAATGAGATAAATTAATTAACATAAAAACTCTTTTACATCGTGTGGACGGATAAAATATTATTTGTTGTTAAGAAAAGTATCATTTACATTAAAGAAAAGTTTCATTTGTTTTTTACCCTATAATTTTGAAAGTATCATTTACACTGAATAAAAATATCAAAATCTGTATATACGAACAGATGTACAGAGACTACCTCATTAATTAAATATTAAAGAATGTTCGATGATTCGACTAAGACAAAAACTTGGGTGAGCTCCGCCTCACCGTGAGCTCACCCTTGTTTTTTGTTAAAATAATTATATATTAATTATGGTGAGTAAGGATAATTAGATTTTATTAATGTATAATTAAATATATTAATTTTTAATTATAATTTTAATTCAAAATTAGATTTTATTAATTCATAATTATGGTTTATTAATTCATAATTGAGGTTTATTAATTCATAATTAATGTTTTTAATTCACAAGTAGGGTTTATTAATTCAAAGTTAGGGTTTATTAATTCATAATTAGGGTTTATTATTCAAAATTAGGGTTTATTATTTTCAATTAGGGTTTATTAATTCAAAGTTAGGGTTTATTAATTCAAAGTTAGGGTTTATTATTTCCAATTAGGGTTTATTAATTCAAAGTTAGGGTTTATTAATTCCAAATAGGGTTTATTAATTCAAAATTAGGATTTATTAATTCACAATTAGGGTTTATTATTTCACAATTAGAGTTTACTAATTCAAAATTAAGATATATTAATTCAAAATTATTATTTATTAATTTACAATTAAATTTTATTAAACTAGTTAAATTAGAATTAATTAATTAGAATTAATTAATTAGAATTAAGAATTAACTAATTAATTAAAGTTAATTAATTAAGGGTGGTCTCACTGTGCGCGCAGCGCGCACAGGAGACCATCCCTTCGACTAATTGCTAATAACATAACCTCATGTAAAAAATAAATTATATCCTTAAGAGTCCGTATTGCTCTATCCCTAAGAAGTAGTAAAGGAGGTAAGCATACCCCCAAAGATGAACCTCATGTAGGTGTCCAAAACTTGCTTGTTGATTAGTTTTTCTACTGAATGAAAAAGTTTAACAAAAAGAAGAATAAAATACATTAAGAATATCTAATTTCTCAAAAAATACAAAATATAAAATGTCTTAGAGCCAATGATAACCAGAATTCCATTTATAATACTTAAACTTCAGAAAATATTTATATTATAATTAGGACCAATGTGTTTATATATATATATATATATATATATATATATATATGTGTGTGTGTGTGTGTGTGTGTGTGTGTGTAATATATAGTATATCAATTAACAATAATAACGACAACCTAGAAAACCATATATAAACCTACATACTTTTCAAAAATTTATCTGATAAATATATTAAGATTATGATAAGAATGAAAATGTAATTGTTTGTGCAGGAGATATAATTTCCCTAGCTCCGACCTTATTCCTCCAAAGAAATAAACTTACTGTATGTGGAGTAACATGTCAGTAGTGTTAGTGCAGTGAACCTTAATTTCCTGAATCAAGACTGGAGACAGATTACCAACTATGTACTTACTTCTTACACACACACACACACACAGAGAGAGAGAGAGAGAGAGAGAGAGAGAGATTTAAAGTTTAAAGGTGGTGGAAACTTTATCTGCATCTGCATTAATCCCTGCTGTTTGTTGCTGGAGTTAGTTGTGCCTTGGAAAGGAGCTACTTCGGGTCACTGCACGTGTAACCCCAGAAACCAATATTCATGTCTCTCACTATTCACCAACACAAATTTAAATATCAAAATTATATTTAAAATACTACAGTCAAACAACAAATCAATGCACAATGTTAAGCCCATACCTCCCTGTTCATCAAATATATACATTTATGCAAATATACATATATATATATGTGTGGGTTATCTATCCACTCTATGGATATACTCAATTACACACACATATTATCATGTACCAAAATTCATATTAATTTAAGACTTACTCAGTATTTTATGTAGTTCATGAGGCATGATTCAACCAAATTAACCACGTTTCCATGCACTCAGATTCTTGAAATTCAAACATAGGATGAAAGAAGTTATTAGAATCAACAACTGTTTGTGAAATAAAGCATGATATAAAATGATACACAGAATGAGTAAGAAGAGAGATTGTAATGTAACAAGATTTGATATCTGACATCACAATGTACCACAAAAGAATTCATGAATTTATACATCCCTTCCTGGATTTAAAGCTGCATGCTTCGTAACTAATTAACCAGATGAAATTAACCATGAATTCAAGAGAAAAGAAAAAGACACTACTTTTAGCAGAGAGAAACCAAGAAAAAAAGAAGGAGATTAATGCAAAATAGATTGCAATAAGAACTAGTGAGAGAGAAAATCATCATTTAGTTTTGCATCTTAAAAATTCAAAATGGAGGGCGACCTGTCGCCCAGTACGCCTCCGCCGGCATTTGCACCGAATTCAGCAGATTCTGCGGATTCCCTTGAAACAGATTCGCCGCCGCGTTCGGATCACTCATCATCTGCTGCTGCCCGGAGAGCCCCGGCGATCCGAGCCCCCTCCGCCGCCGCTTCCCAACGGCGCCGCGCCGGCTTCTTCATCCTCGAGCGGCAGCCGCTCGTAGGCGGCGTTGCCGAAGGAGGCCGCCATGATCACCACGGGCCCGGAGGCGAGCAGCGGGCCCACCACCGTGCCGCCGACCACCTGCCCCTGCGATCCGGCGAGGTATATGGCCAAGCCCGAGGCGGCTGGGGGAGCCGGCGGCGGGAGGAATGAGCCGGAGAGGGAGAGGATCTCGAACCTGCCGTGGAGGGTGAGGACGGAGGTGGGGGCGGCAGGCTGGCGGAGGGTGACGTTGGTGACGGTGCCGCTGCCGCTGAGGATGCAGACACCGCGCTGCCGCCGCGTGGCGAAGGTGGAGACGCTCTCCTGGATGTCGCAGCCGTTGGCGATCTCCATCACGTGGGATCTGAGCGCGTTGGCGCTGTCGCGTGTGATGATGATGGGGGGTTTCGGCTTGTTTTTGGACCCCGCGGGGCGGCCTCGGGGGCGCCGCGAGACCTCGCCCCCCTGGTCGCTCGTGGCAGGGGCGGCGTCCTTTCCGCCGTCGGAGGAGGTGGGGTTGATGGCGCCGTAGCTCTCGTCGCGGTCGCGCTTTAGGCTGAGGGAGTGGTTGTTGTTGCCGCTCTGCTCGTCGTCGGGGTTGGGCGGCTGGTGGTGCTGCTGTTGGAACTGGTGGTGGTGGTGGAGCTGGAGATCTCGCGCGTGGAACGGCGGCGGCAGTGGGCGGCCGTGAGCTAGTTGATCCATCGCTTCAATCCTATTTCTGCTTTGCACTGACTACTAATTTTCACAACACCAAATCTTGAAGCAATTGACCTAAAAACGGTGACAATTTTTTCTCGGAAATTCGAATGGAACCAATCTATTCAACCTTCAGCAGCAAAGAGTGGAGTCACCATTGACCAAGATTTAAGCTGATTTAACCATCTCTTATATATCCTCGTATGATCTCCTTGTCTCTTTTCTTCTTCTTGAGCGCTTGTAATATCAATCGGTTGGAGAGAGAGGGAGAGGAGAGAGAGTTTATTATTTATGTGTTGGACTTGGGGGCTAAATTAACTTAGTGTAGGATCTAACAAGTATTGTATGCTGGGGGTTAGGGTTATGTGAAAGTTGAGAAGGGGAATGATGGTGGTGGTGCGCATGGGCCCCTCCTTCTCTCTCCATTTTGGCACACAATTTGGGGATCAAGTTTTCATGTTCATTTACACGTTTAACTACTACAATTACTACTAACGCTCTTCTTTCTGGATATATAATGCTTTACTTTCCACGATATACTATCCAAAAGTTTATGTACACGGTTTTAGGGTTTGGGGTTTTACGAGTCAAGATTTATTAAATACTAACATTTATATATTCTTAGTAATATTGGTATTTGGTAGTATTTACTGATCTTCATACTTATCATATGATCTAACATAAGACTTCCCAACACTTAAATCGATTTGGACAACAATCCAATTTTACTTTAAAGTTTGGTCCTATTCCCTAACACATTAGATACAGACACTTACCATAAGTCTTATAGTTTAGCAGCCATTCTCTTTTGTAAGAATAGAAACTTGGGTAATTCGAATTTAAATAAAGAAAAGAAAAAACATGATACACCAACTATCTTTCATTGTTTTGACTATATAGATTTTAAGGAATTTCCTTGTAACTGTGGAAATGCCTAAACCTATAGGGATATTGCTAGTTATATGGAATACAATAAAGCTATGCAGCACACCCTTTTCTCACCTATTCTGAAAAGTATTAAATCAACAAATTTAAATTTTTTATTCGATTGGTGCAAAATTGTAATTCCATAATATGATTTTAATGTAAAATCAATTTTGTAATAGATCAAAAATAAACTATTTTTTCATTCAATAAAGCTTATTATGACGACCACATTATGGTTGAATAGCGTTACTCGATGGAATAAACTGCATAACCGAATCTTCAATTTAATTTGTTGAAGGGCGTGATTCATGATGCTTAGGCATGCATGAATTCTGATCATAAAAATAAGCATGATGTGTTGATCGAATGTAGAATGTATAGTCTCACTTAAAACATTAAATGCAAGACTAGCAAGATTACAATCCATTCTTTATTTCATCTCTACATTTTATTAATGCTACTAGCTTATCTAAAAAGAACATAATATAAACATAACAATAGTTGTTTTATTTTTTGAGAAGATTATATGAAAATACCGATTTTGCCCCCCTTGCTTTGTCTCTTTATGAATTTGGACTGCAGTATATCATGATATATACCATGTCCGAAGATTGAGAGGAAAGGGTAGATGAACGTGATCAACAACTCCCTCTAATTATTGAGGGGGTTTCCATATAAAATACATATATATGTCATTCCATCAAATCAAGAAAATCAAGGTGTAAAATTAATCATTGATTTAAATTGGGTCATCTTGCGGGGCAGCATTAAACAAAAGACAGGCCAAATTTTAGGGTGTACAATCACAGATGATGTTAAAGTACCATATATAATAAAATCATGATTCCTCGCAAATTATTCGTCGTTTTTGGCAATGCCGTCCTCCTCAATTTTACTCAAGCACTTCTATTCATATAATTTACTTCATAGATGACCCATCATCTACATTACATGATGCATTCATCAAATAAAAACTTCTATTTTCTATTGATTAAAAATTATTTATTTTTAAATTTACATATAAATATTTAAGCTTTTCATACAATAGAACAGCATACAGCCAAATACATTTCATTTTCAACCAAATTTTGATATCCTATGCACGCAGTGATATGATGTGCATATATTTAGTAAGACAATAGAGTGTTGAAATGAAATTAATAACACCAAATACGTCACCATGTAAATTTTAATACATTGAAGTCTTTATAATAAATAATAAGTGATTTCGTTTTCAATATCATAAATTCGTAAAATATAACTAATCTGGACTAATGACAATCGAATGATCTAAAATTATCGTCAAAAGATAAATTGTTGTAATATAACAATAAATAAAAAGCATGATCATAAAGTTTTATTATCGTATATATAAAAACTGTGATTTGTATGTTAATTGTTAAGGACGCAGAAACGGTGGCGTTTTATAGTTGAATGCAGTCAAGAAGAGGAAGAAAATAAACGACAAGTCAAGGTGAAGAGAGAGAGAGAGAGAGAGCACATGTTATGGGGAATTGGAACAAAACAATTGGTTCTGTTCATTGCAGACCGTGTCTAAAGGGCGACCTCTCCAATCTGGATCTATATTTTGTATATTCTCTTTTGTTTTATTATCACAAAAGTTCGAATTTTCGACTTACTGTGAAGAAACCGCCAATCTCTTGTCTCATATCCTAAAAGGGAAGCTCGCCGGAAGACACCCTCCAACTCATGAGAATGTAAAATGGTACATCATAGAAAGACTTTTGCATACTCCAATTCCATGAGAGTGAGTGAGTAAATCACAGTAACTCAACAGTTAAGTATCTCGGAGGACTTTTACATAATACTCACATGAAGTCATCTTAAAGAGGATGAAACTCTCACACTACGATTCTAGAACTTGATCCTTGTCCCCAATCTATTAGCTTTTAACCAATATAGTTAAACTCATCCCGCGGAACCATCAATCTCTACTTTATATTTATGAAGAGTGATGACCATTTCTGATTCCAAAAACTTTCTTATTACTTTTTTCTTGGTAGGTTCTAAGCTATGGGGTTTCAATTTCAAGCACACGTTCATTATATACTATTTCCATTGTATATAATTAACAGACTTGTTATATATATTGTTATTAGTAAAGGGGCATCATAAAACACATCAACCATTCACAAAGCGGTAATTTGAGAATATCAATATACCACAATTTAGTACAGAAGAGGTCGTGATTGACACAAACAATGCTTATCATAGTGCAATGTTAGTGGCTGATCATGAGTTAACTGAGGTTGAAACTAGTTTAAGAGATAGTCGTGGGGAAATCTAATTTTTCATAATGATTGTGTAATATTATTTCGAATGACTTGGGGGTGTTTGACCAAGCTTATTTTAAAGAGCTTATAAGCTCCAAGAGCTTATAAGATGTTTCAAGAACTTATAAGAGGTAATATCTCAAGAACTTATAAGTTGTTAAAGTGTTTGAATAATTGATCTTATAAGCTAAAGAAAGAATCGTGAGTTAGAAAGATAAAATTGATCAGAAATGAAGTTGGTAGTGTATATGTAGGAAATAACGAACTATAGTAAAATTATTTTGGTAAATTTATGGTTGCTTATAAGCTTATGAAAAAATAAGTTGGGGTTGAACAATTTATTTTTAGGGGAGCTTATAAGCTGTTGGAGCTTATTTTCATAGCTTATAATTAAGCTGTTTAGGAGCTTATTTTGCCAAACACTTTGCAACAGTTTATAAGCTCTGAAACAACTTATAAACTGTTTTAAAAAGCTTATGAGCTCAGCCAAACACCCTCTTGGTCGACTAGTTGATTTTCTTTCAAAATATAACGATTAACAATGTTATGATTCTTCGACTCAAAGAAAGTTATAGACTTACATCCTTATAACTCAACTAAGGATACAAATGATGTCTTATAAAGAAGTTTTTTATACTGTACATTCTGATTGGAAATTAAGAAAGAAATGTAAGAAAAAGAAAATAAATAACTTAAAACTTCATCAGAATCTATTATGGTTGCATATATAACCTCGACTTGCATTCGTATTAAGAATTACCCAAGATTAGATGCAATAATTACTTTAAAAGTATCCACCCCTTGCACACCATGATTTATTTTAGAATTCATTGTGGAATGGAAAAGTGATACGTATATCAGGCAAAAAACAATGAGCCAATTCATATTAGAAGTTTCTCAACAATATGTTCATCTCATGTTTTATAATGATTACAAACTCTTCAGAAAGCGGAAGAAGAACTAAAAGAACGGCCTAACGATAGAAGACACAGCCCAAGCAGAGCTGACAATTTATTGACATAAAATATGCTTTCACAAAATTTCTTGAATTAGTGAATTATGTTGGAAAACGTTGTACAAAAACAGTACAGAACTTGCCAGGCGTATTAAAACGTGAAACAGAAAGGTAGAAAGAGATCAAACTAACAAATGACAAAACTGTATTGAAACTAAAATGAAACAAAAACCGTAAGCTAATGCCGAGTCGAGGAGGCCTCTTTCCATAAGACGAGATACGCCCGGTAGTGCTCTCCTGCTCGGCGTATCGTCTCCAAAGATGAAACGGCAGCGTCTCGTAGGTGGCAACACCGCGAACCAACGAGCTCCGACGAACCGGACGGAGGCGAGGACGAGCTTGACACAAAAACCGTATGCGAGGAGTGCTCTTAGGAATGCTAGAATGCTTTTGCGAGAGGGTGGCTAATCTTTGGGAGACATGTCCTATTTATAGGCGTCGTCCCCATGGGAAACATCTTTGAGTCAACACCGCATTGATGTTGGGTGTTACGGAGTTATGTCCCCTATTGAGTGCGCGGCGGTTTCGGAGACAACGTGGCACGCTTTCCGCAGAGCCATCATGTCGGGCGTTACGGCGGTTACGACGAATCGGACAACGCGTGCGTCCCGGTTCATTGGACGTATCCGACGCCTCTTCAAGTGCACAGCAGCCCAACGGATAGGCCACACGAGTTGGGCCTCGGACCAACTCCATCTTTGGGCTCGATCAAACGTTGATCCAAAAGTAAGCGCGATGGGCCACGGAACCAGCCCAAAGAATGTTCCCAAAGACCAATTGCCAAGATCCAAGATCCAAGATCCACGATCCACGAACCGAACCGAATCGGGCCGGGCGGAGCGAGCGGCGGCGCGGGCGGGCGGCGGCGCGGCGCGGGCGCCGGGCGGCGCACACGGCCGGGCCCAAGCGGCGGCGGCGGCGGCGGCAGCGTATACAGGGGGCTTTCCACCCATCACTTGTGCACATAATTATACTAAGTGTTTAATGAACCACTTATATAGACAATTAATGAAGATACATTAATCAATGTGGGATAAGGATTAATTAATCCATGCTTATCCCCTTAATCACATAACTCCTCGCTTAAGTGACCAACTTTGATCCACTATTTCTCACTCACCGAAATCGGATTTGAGAATGTGAATACACCACGATCATCTACTCAAAACGTAGATCGATCCTATGCCGTTTAATTTCACAAAATTAAACGTTACGTCACTCAAAATCTTGGTCAAAATAGCTTCCTGGCAACTTGACCATATATATAATATATATATATATACGCAGATTTCCAACAATCCCCCACATGAGTGGAAATAGCCATATGCATGTATGCAGACACACTTTCAGTCCTCAAGAGATGTTAAAATATTTGGACAGTGGTTTATGACCTTGAACCTTCCATAGTTAGTACCATCGAGTACACAAAGCGGATTAGTGGACACGATGCTTGAACTATTCCCCACAACGTGCCGAGACAATGGTATTAACACTTTAACACCTCAACCTCATCCGTTCTCACTTTTGATTCCATTTTGGCCATGGACATCCACTTTGGATTCATAAGTGTTTTGTTTGAAGCGGCCCCACTTCGCACTTACATAGGTGATTCTTTACCGAGTATCTTGCCATACTCAACCTACTCGAGGTATCTTAGGAATCATTAAGAGTCAACGACTCAACCTCACCACTAGACAAGTTTTCTAACACTCGTATGCTTTCTAGGGAACAGACTAACTTGAGTGTGTACACACGAACTCCTATAGCTTAGTTCTCCCATTGAACCAAGTTCTTGGGATCTCCAGTCATCATGGTTGGGTTACCACTATGATTGTTCTTAAGATGTGGATTTTAATCCCATTCCCTCTAGCAACTTGATCATTTGATCCCGATTCAACCCTTTGGTTAATGGATCCGTCAGATTATCTATTGACTTGACATAGTCAATTGATATAACCCCACTTGTGATCAAATGCCTCACGGTATTATGTCGCCGACGATATGTTGAGACTTACCATTATACAAACCACTTTTCGCCTTCCAATAGCGGCAGGCTATCACGGTGAATCATCACCGGTGGCACGGTTTAGACCAACATGGAATATCTTCCAAAAATTACGAGCCACTCGGCTTCCTCACCGCCTTTATCCAAAGCTATGAATTACGATTCCATGGTGGATCGGGCTATACACGTCTGCTTCGTGGATCTCCAAGAAACAGCACCTCCCCAATCGTGAACACGTACCCACTTGTAGAAAGTGAATCTTTCGTGTCAGATATCCAATTGGCATCACAGTACCCTTCAAGTACTTGGGGATATCTCGTAAAATGCAGCCCATGATTTTGAGTATATTTCAAGTACCTCAAAACTCTCACTAAAGCCTTCCAATGCTCCTTGCTTGGATTGCTCGTGTAACGACTCAATTTGTTCACGGCGCAAGCTATGTCGGGCGGGTGAAATTTGTAAGATACATCAAACACCGATGACCTTAGCATAGTCTTCTTGCCCAACGGGTTCACCCTGTTTTACTCAAGTGAACATTGAGCTCCAATGGGGTCTTAGCAGTAAACTATCAAACGCATTGAATTTCTTAAGCACTTTCTCAACGTAGTGAGATTGTGTCAAGACAATTCCGTCTGATCTTCTTAGAATCTTGATTCCAAGAATCACATCAGCTAAACCCATGTCCTTCATGTCAAAATTTCTATTTAACATGCGCTTTGTGTCATTAATGACTTGAGTATTACTACACATGATCAACATGTCATCTACATACGCACACACTATAACATAACCATTATTAGTGTTCTTAACGTGACACATTTGTCACACTCGTTGATCTTGAAACCATTTGCCAACATTACATTGTCAAATTTCAGTGCCATTGCAACGGCGCTTGTTTCAAACCATATAGAGACTTCACGAGTTTGCATACCTTGCCTCTCGACCGGTACAACAAACCCTTCGGGTTGCTCTATATATACCTCATCCTCAAGGTCACCATTCAAAAGCAGTCTTAACGTCCATTTGATGAATCTCAAGATTGTGCAAAGCAAAGAATTGCGAGAAGCACCCTAATAGACGTAATCCTCGTCACAGGTGAATATGTATCAAAGAAATCATATCCCTCTCTTTGTTTAAACCCTTTGACAACCAAACGGGCCTTATACTTTTCAATTGATCCATCTGCCTTGTACTTTCTTTTAAGGATCCATTTGCATCCTAAGGGCTTACAACCTTCCGCAAATCAACCAAAGACCCAAGTGTGGTTTTGCGAATGGAATCAATCTCGCTTTGAGCGACCTCTCGCCAAAGCATTCCGTGCGCCGAGCATAGGCTACTTTGATCGAAGTTGGTTCTTCGTCCAACATGAGCGCAATATAGTCGGGACCAAAATCCTTTGACGCGTTCGACTCTACCGCCTCATCTCGGTTCCGACCCTCTAGATCGCACTCGATCGCTTATGCGATATCGGTTCTTCCTCCAAAGATTTAGAACTCGAAGCTTCACCATCGCTCTATTGCTAGAATCGGCTTCATTTTATCCTTGTCTTCTGAGGATAAACACTTTCAAAGAATATAGCATTCCTTGATTCAATCGTCGTCCCCACAACATATCTCGTACCTCGACACAGTAGATCGAAACGATAGGCGCCTGCTGCTCGGTGCATACCCAATAAAGATACAATCGATCGCTTTTAGGTCCAATTGTAACTTGTTTAGAAGAGGCACCTCAACCTTCGCCAAACACCCCACACTTTGAGATATTTGTACGATGGTTTTCTTCCTTTCCACAACTCGTAAGGAGTGACATCCTTACCCTTAAGTGGAATCTTGTTCAGTATGTAGTTGGCTGTCAAAACAGCTCCCCCCCACATGTTCTGGGGCGACCCTGAACTAATCAACAAAGCATTCATCATCTCCTTAAGTGTTCGATTTTTACGTTCAGCAACGCCATTAGACTGAGGTGAATAAGGAGCTGTCGTTTGATGTATTATACCACTTTCGTTGCATAATGCCTCAAACGAGCTACATATTCTCCCCCATCACTTCGAGCGCCTTAATTCGGCAACTTAGTTGATTCTCGGCTTCGTTTTGAAGTTTTAAAAGCTTCAATAGCCTCGTCTTTACTTCTTAGAAGGTAAAGATAACAATATCTTGTCGACCATCAATAAGCGTGATGAAGTACTTTTACCACCTCTAGTTTGTACAAACTTTAAATCACACACATCGGTGTGAATAAGTTCTAGAGGCTTAGTGCTGCTCTCTCCGAATGAAACGGTAACTTAGCCATTTTGGCTTCCACACAAACCTCACATTTCGTTTGTGTATTAACTTCATTTAACTTTAGTAAATCTAAATTTACTAATCTTTTCTTGCATTTAGATTAACATGTCCTAATCTACAATGCCATAAATCGAGCACTCGGTCAAGTAAGAGGAAGTAGATGCATTTTTATTCATAGCAATCTTGGGTACACGGCGCACAGCCATTATATTCAATTTGAAAAGACCCCCGGTGAGATAACCCCTACCAAGGAACTTCCCAAACTTAGTCAAGACAAACTTGTCCGACTCAAAAACTAGTCTAAAACCCTTATTAACTAGAATAGAGCCCGACACTAAATTCTTGCGAATGTCCGGGACATGCAGCACATCCTTCAAGGTGATCTCAATGCCGGACGACATCTTGAGCACCACATCACCAACTCCGGCAACCTCGGACGAAGCTTGGTTCCCCATGTTGAGCTTCCTCCCCTCAACAGGCTTGTAGGTGGAGAAACGCATCTTTTCGGCGCATACGTGCGCAGTTGCGCCAGTGTCGATGAACCATCCACCTTGATTCTCGACGTGGTTGACTTCTTCGGTCACCACAGCAGCCAAGTCATCCTTGTCCCATTTGTCGAAGTCCTTCTCGACAACGTTGGTAACTTGCTTAGCCTTCTTCTTCTTAGGCTGACGGCAGTCCTTACTCGTGTGGCCATGCTTGCCACAATTGTAACAGTCCCCGTCAAATTTACGGGCAACCATCTTCCCTTTGCCTTTGTCTTTGATATTGGGACGAACACGTTTGTTGGAGGGACCGCCTCTCTCCAACAGGTTGGCTTTAGCATCGATCAAGCCTTTCGCTTTTAAATCTTGTTTCTTCACGTCAGAATTCGTTGCGCGGTTTGACGATCAATTCTTCAAGTGTCATATCCTTTCGCTTGTGCTTAAGGTAGACCTTGAAGTCTTCCACCCAGGGGGTAGCTTCTCAATCATCATGGCGACGACAAAGCCGTCTCAAACAAGTGTGCCCTTCGGCTTGAACCTCGTGTACAATGAGTTGAAACTCTTGCACTTGGTCCATGATCGGTCGGGAATCGACCATCTTGTAGTCCAAATATTTGGCTACAATAAACTTTTTAGTACCTGCATCATCACTACGGTACTTCTTTTCTAGCGCATTCCACATACTTTTGGATGTCGTTACAACAAAGATAAACACTATACAAGCTATCTTCTAAACTACCAAGTATAAAATTTTTACAAAGGTAGTCGCCAAGTCGCCATTGTCATATCTTTGCTCGGACGTGAAAGTCCGTCACTTGACCCGAACGGCGGGCTCATCTTCCATCAAGTTGGCGAAGCCCAACGTCGTGGTAGAACGGCATCTTTGTCGCCATCTCAAGTCGGATCCTCCAAACTTGGCGGCTTCTCGGCGGCGGCATCATCCTGCGGTATGAACAGTGGCGAGATCGATCCATGACCGGATCCACCAGTGTTAGATCCCATGGATCCAACAATCGACCAGCGAAAAGTGCGGTCGTCGAACCAATGAACCACTAAAAGTGGAACCAATTGTTGAACCACTAAAAGTGGAACCAACAATCGACCCAAAGGGTCCCATGGTTGACCCCAAGGCATCGAACCAAACATGACCGAAGCCATTGTGCGAATGGCGGCAGCAGAGGCGCAGCGAAGAGCAGCAGCAAAGCGGCGGCGGCGGCGGCGGTGAGGCGGTCGGTGGCGTGAACAATCGACATCTCCAAGCAAGGTTTAGGTTTCGAAAGTTTTAAGTCAATTTTAAGTCGACTCGCCGTGGCAAGTAATATCTCGTCTTGCGATTGTTGGAAAACGTTGTACAAAAACAGTACAGAACTTGCCGGGCGTATTACAACGTGAAACAGAAAGGTAGAAAGAGATCAAACTAACAAATGACAAAACTGTATTGAAACTAAAATGAAACAAAAAACCGTAAGCTAATGCCGAGTCGAGGAGGCCTCTTTCCGCAAGACGAGATACGCCCCGGTAGTGCTCTCGGTTCTGGCGTATCGTCTCCAAAGATGAAACGGCAGCGTCTCGTAGGTGGCAGCACCGCAGACCAACGAGCTCCGACGAACTGGACGGAGGCGAGGACAGAGCTTGGACACAAAAACTGTATGCAGGGAGTGCTCTTAGGAATGCTAGAATGCTTTTGCAGTAGGTGGCTAATGCTGGGGAGACATGTCCTATTTATAGGCGTCGTCCCCCTCATGGGGAGCATGCTGGAGTCAACACCCGCATTGATGTCGGGTGTTACGGAGTTATGTCCCCTATTGAGTGCGCGGCGGTTTCTGGAGACAACGTGGGCACGTTTCCCGCAGAGCCATCATGTCGGAGCGTTACCGGCGGTTACGACGAATCTGGACAACGCGTGCGTCGTGTTCATTGGGCGATCCGGACGTCTCTTCAAGTGCACAGCAGGCCCAACGGATTGGGCTTTTGGGCTCGATCAAACGTTGATCCAAAAGTAAGGGCAATGGGCGCTAACCGTGCCCACGGCAAGCCCACGAACAGCCCAAAGAATGCGGCCCAAAGACCAATTGGCAAGATCCAAGATCAAAGATCCACGATCCACGATCCGAACCGGGATCCGAGCCGAACCGGCACCGGGCGAGGCGCGGGCGCGGCGCGGGCGCCGGGCACCGGGCCGGCACGCACAGCGCGGCGGGCGGCGGCGGCACAGCGTGTCTGCAGTGGGCTTTCCAACCATCACTTGTGCACATAATTATACTAAGTGTTTAATGAACCACTTATATAGACAATTAATGAAGATACATTAATCAATGTGGGATAAGGATTAATTAATCCATGCTTATCCCCTTAATCACATAACTCCATGTTTAAGTGACCAACTTTGATCCACTATTTCTCACTCACCGGAAATCGGATTTGAGAATGTGAATACACCACGATCATCTACTCAAAACGTAGATCGATCCTATGCCGTTTAATTTCACAAAATTAAACGTTACGTCACTCAAAATCTTGGTCAAAGTAGTTTCCTGGTAACTTGACCATATATATAATATATATATATATACGCTGATTTCCAACAAATTATGCGTGCGGTATACTTCAGTCCAAATATACTTATTAGGGGAAAATTCGATCAGGCTTGAAGACATACAATTTACATTGTATTCCTTAATGGTAGGTATCGTACAATTATCAAAGACTTAATTTTTGTTTATAATTAATTAATGTTTAATTAGAATTATTTAAAATTTTGATTATAATTTAACTTAATACTAATTATCGAATTATTAGAGGGGCTGTGTGGTGGGGCTGTCCGCCGGGAATGCCGCTCGCAAAAGAATATATGAATTCAAAAAATTTAATAATTCGAAACTTGCTTTGATCAACAATTGTGCAAATTCGATTAATTTCTCAACTAGATAAGCACTAAGTTTTAGGCGGCAATTGATTTTGTGGGTCGTTTGAATTTGTTAGTGTATCAAACTAATCGAAGTCGTAGACCTTTTTGCAGATCAAGTTTAACTAGTTCACACATCTTTTTAAGTTGCTCAATAGTAATTTATTCAATTCAATTGGCACACGTGACATGAGAAGAAAAGCTTGGCATACATATTTTCTTAAGGGTTGTTGATGGATAAAATGATTATATTTACGAGGGAGAACCAAGATAAATTTCGAAACACCGAATTATTATTAGGTCACATGTACGGAATATCCAATTACTAAAGTTGTAATTTAAATCGTCTTGTTTTTCATTTAACCTTAACTTAATTTGGTCAAAAGAGTAACATTAACTGGACTGAGAAGCTCGGAGAATGATAGCACACGTGGCTTCAGTGCGTGATATCAGGACAAGTTAGAGTTATACTTTTGTAAAATGGGAAACTCTCATTGACAACTCTCACCCTTCAATTTCATGAGAATATAAATGAATAAATCACTGTAATTTAATAGTTAGAAGTTAGGAATAATATTTGCATAGTACCTACAAGGAGCTACGTAAAGAAGGTGAAACTCCCACACTACGGCTGCTAGGACTCGATCATTGATCTTTGTCTCAAATCTAATAGCTCTTAATCAACTGAACTAAGTACGTGGAGACAAGTTAGAGTTATACTCTCTCCTAAGTCCTTCCTCTTTAGTAAAATGGCGTATAATCTGTCGAATTTTGACAGAGAATTATTTTAAGTTGTGTTTTTTTTTATCATAATAAATGAAACGATATTTGTATCAGGGCGATGTGTTTGAATATGATATACATAAATTATGTTCCGTTGAGTTTTGACGAGAAATCACTTTACGTTGTTATTTATAAGTAGAAATTTTAAAAAATAACTTCATATTTGGTTAGGGTTCAATCATCTTGAGTTGTTGACTTTGGTGGAACATGGTGATAAAGGAAAACGATGAGTCTAAGGTCAATCCATCCAAAATCGTTGATCGTGGTGGAGCACGAGGATGAACCGAAATGATGAGGCTAAGAGTCCTCAAATGTAACCCGTCTAAAAATATATAACAGTATCTATCCTAAATCCGATTAAAAATTAATTTTAAAACCCTTTCTCATTTTGAACCCGTATAATAATGCCCATAATTACTCAAACCTGTTTGAATTTATAAGTATAAGTTGTTACAATAAATTTTTATTTGTAGCAATAACAATCCAAATATTACAAAGTAAACATTAATAATAAATAAAATAAATAACAAAAGACTAAAAATAAAAAAAAATCTACATAATCAATTAATGTTCGAACTTGTTTAGAATATACATACACGTACATGTCCCAAATTCGATTAAAAATATGATTTTATACTCATTTTGTCTCAAACATGTATAGTAATACATGTTAATTATCCAAATCACTTTAAATTTATAAAGCATCAAACTATTAAATATAACTTGTTACAATTATCTATCTCAATAAAACTCGAAGATTATAAATTAAACATTAATAATAAATAGTATAAATACCTGCTAAGAACTAGTTTGAATTTATAAATATAAGTAGTTACATAATTGACTATCCATAATAATCAAAAAGTAAATATTTATAACAAATAGTGAAAAATGATTAATGTATATACACGTACCCGTTCAATTACCCAAAATCTATTTAATTTTATAATATAAGTAGATACAGTAATTGATTATATGTCTTAATAAAACTTAAAGATAACAGAGTAATTATTAATAATAAATAATATAAATAATAAAAAATTCAAATAAAGAACATTCCATGTCGTCAATCAATTTTTTGACCCATTTAGAATTTATATACATGTCTATAGCTGTTCTAAATCCGGTTAAAAATGATTTTACTGCATGTTCTCGTTTCGTTCTTGTATAATAATATCAGCTAATTACCTGAACTCGTTTAAATTTATAAAATATCTAATTAATAAAATATAAATTGTTCCAATAATTGTATTCTTTGAATAAAAATTTGAAGATTGCTATTCATTTTTTAAAAAATCATTTTTTGAAGTCGAATGAAAAATCAATACGGGATTCAAATATATTTTTTGAAGTAAATGAAAAATAATTTTCATTTGGTGAAATCTTATAAAAAGTCGACGTGGGGTTGGGGATTTTAGAAAAATAAGAATCAAAATTCATAAAAATTCCAAGTATCATAGAGAATTAATGTGATGCATCTGCTTCATAATCATAAAAGAAAAAGATGTTAACACAAGGATGGATATGATAAAAACCAACCATAATCTAGAAATTACGGCCAAAGTATAATTGAAATATTTAAAATAATATTATTTTGTAAGTAAAAAAGCATAATAATAGAAAAGATATTATTATATACATAAAAAAGCATAACCATCGAGAAATCATTATCTTATGCATAAAAAACACATCTCATTTGGAAAAATTAATCTTGATCTATATCCATCAATCAAGATATACGAACTAGAATGATTTTTATTTAACAAAATTAGGAGAGTTTCTATTTGATCAATCGAATATACATAGTGTCAATTCTTGTAAAATACATGAGTATTATGGATGTAACCAGCTGAATCCGACGGGTTTGTCCGAGACCAAAAAAAGAGGTTAAGGTAAAAAATTTCAAGCCCCAAAAAGATTTAGCTCAATTATCCCAAACTAAAAATAGCTCAAGCCGGTTTAAACTAGCCCAAAAATCGAGTGAGTTGACTTGTTTACCTGAAAATTTTACCCTTTACTTTGTCAAACTTCATTTCTTTTGTTTCTGAATTTTATAAGTGTTGATCCATATGCTTATCAAATCATTATGTAAGTTGAGGTTGATATCATATTCATTTTTGCATCTAATACGAGTTTAAGTGTCTTGATAGACCTAATTTATTGTAAAAGTACTCAAAAAAAAATTGTACAAAGTTATAATTCTTTGGGTTAAATTTTTTGACCAGATGAACTTGCTCAAAATCAAAGGTTTAAAGTAAGGGTCGAAAATTAATTTTGAGGTCAATAAAACTTTTGTTTGATTTAATTGAACTGAAAATAGCCATTCCCGATTGATATTTCTATTAAGTATATTTGATTAGTTACAATACGTAGGTAGATACATGAGAATCTTTAATTAGTTATAATGGATATAAGGGTTAACGTAAGAACCAATTTTATCGTGAAAACATGAGAACCAAAAATGATTATGAAAGTTGTTGAAAGTTCTTGAATAAAAAAATAGAATTTTTGCTTCTCGCGTGGGATTTGAATCTGGGTGAAATTCTGAAATTTTGAATTCAGTAACTTTTCCAGCGGATGTATTAACTTTCTTAGTGAATTCATTTTGTTCATAGCAAATTTTTATGGTTCTAAGTTCTCACATTAAAAATGGTTCTTATTTGAACATCACTCTCTCTATATATGGGGTGTAATGTTAATCTATAAATCATTCTTAACCTCTAAACTATGAACTGTTGAATTCATATGAATCCAATGTGAATGCTAATGAATTAATCTTGTAAATTGATGAATTCAAATGTCACAACCTAATTCCCGAGGGGAGAAACGGATATTGGGGAGTGACTAAGGTTGGTGGATAAGAAGCGGAGAAGAAATAGAGAATACGTAAAGCATACATGACAAGAAGATGTGACAAGAAAATCATGCAACATTTTCTTATAACCAGGACATATCCTGAAGAAGGGGGGGATAACAAACAATCCACCAACAGTTATATCAACAACAATATTCATAATCTGTCAAAACCATCACCTGAATAGACAACCATAATACACAGAAGACAAAATAGCATTACATTTTATTCAGTCTAAACCTGATCAACCACATAGAATACTCGTGCAGAGTCTCATAACATATTACAATAACATAACAAATCTTATTACCAATTAGAGTGCAAAATGAAGGGACAACAATACATCATGACAACTTTTACAGAAGATATACGGAAGCTAAAGACATGAAGGGACCCACTTTACCCCTCAGTATCGCCCGTCCTGCTATTTTCCATCTGTGAAAAATATTTGAAAATATATGGGGTAAGTACTAGTGCACTTAGTCTGTTTTTGTAATATTTTATAAAAATAAAGCCATGATATTCGTGTTTAGAGAACTTACCTTAAAAGGTTTCAAGACAAAAACTCATTTCTAAGTAAGCAAAATATTTTCCATCTGTCTGACCAGTCATTACTGTTACTCCCATAATAACCCCAGGTCATTAACACCGACAGACAGGGGTGTGCATCGGTCGGTCGGTTCGACCGACCGACCGAAATTTTCAAAATCGAAAATCGAACCGAACGGATTTTTTTGAACCGAATCGAACCGATTTATAATTTCTGACCGACCGAAAAAACCGATCGGTTTCGGTCGGACCGAAAAACCGACCGAAATATAAATTATATATTTTTTTTAAATAAACATATTTTTATCCTAATTATTTAATTAAAATATTAATTAATTATTATATAAAATATATAAATATATAAAAATAATAGTTTCTATTTGGTTTGGTTACCGACCGAACCTAAAATGTAAAACCGAACCGAAAACCGATTTTAAGTAAAATTTTGAACCGAACCGAAAACCGACTTCTTTAAAAACCGAACCGAACCGACCGAAACCGATCGGTTCGGTCGGTTTTTTTATTCGATTCGGTCCATGCACACCCCTACCGACATATTCAATATCACTATCTTGGCTCAGTACGTATCCAGACAGCCCATGTTTAGTTTTTGGGGTCTATTCCCATTAACCCATATCCTTAATTGTCAATACTCAAAATGGTCATCAACCCACCGAATAAAGACTCGTGCACAAACATGATGGAGCCATGATGGAATATTAACAATAATATATTCGTTAAAACATTTTCACGGCATAACATGCATTTTCTTTTTGAAATACCAGAGTTAATAACTCAAAATAATATATAACCCAACATGTACCGATATAAACGCCTACTGGAAGAGATCTATATATCTAACAACTACACTGATCAAGTTGGTAGGTAGCCAACAACAGTATAGAATGACAGTTGAAGCAAAATAGGGATTTTCGACTTTCTAAACCCACATTTGGTAATATCTGGGTTTTCAAACCCACTCGATACAGAAGGAAAAAATATTCGGGGCATCGAACTCTATAAAAGGGCACCTTTAAAACATGCATGCATGCAAGTTGACACAAAACTTAGCAACGAAGTAGCTTCAAAACAAGATGTTTATCCTCAGATTTAGGATAAACCATCAGTAATTGATGCATGAAAATGGAAACGGATAACCTAGACAAGTTATGTAATTTTAGAAATATAGCCTGACAAGTTATGTTGAAAAATGATAACATGGATACTTCCTTTCGAAAGCTCAAAGAAACGAGATATATCTTGACATTAAAAACATGAAAAATAAAAAAAAAATCGATAACTTAGCAGAACACATAGCTCGAAACTCAAAACCTAAAAGGTCCACAGATAAAAAGTGGCTCAACGGCCACCGTGCAAAGCGGTGTGGTCATTGGTGGCGGCTCCACCGGCCGTTTGATCGACCTCCGGCTATTTTCTCGTCTCACCCCTTTAGAAACGCAAATTCTACGCTATGATATGTATCTAAGAACGAGATCAAAACAAGAGAAGGATAAACTTTAAAAACGAAGGCGACTGGGGGCACTATCGACGGTCGACTGGCAGCAGCGCAATTGCGCCGCCATCGAGTCCTCCCCCATTCTATCCCCGCTCCTTCAGTGCTTTCGCAGCGTACCTCGGGCTTCTCGGCTCTTCCGTTAGCACAGAGAGACGCTTGAAATGAATGTTTGAAAATAAAGGTCATATTACTCTACTATAGGGGTAAGCAGACAGCTGCACAGCTGTTTGCTTCGGTTGTCTTTTTTTAAAAACATAAAAATCGATGCAACTTTCACAAACGGACTCCAAAAATAGCGACTTAGTGTCCATGGACTCACAATAAAATATCGGACACAACAAATATAAACATGATATCTTTTAAAGCTTTTTTGAAAAGATATTTTTTCATTAACTTCACTGGAGTTTCAAACCTTCATTGGTGATTCAAAATCTGCATACTTAATGTTTATGAACTCGTCATGAAGTGCTATTCACAACTCCTAAGGTTTTGTGTCAGTCGGACCATCGTAGAAAAAAGTCAACATTTTTCATTCTCAAAAAGTATGTTGTACAAACCTGAAGCTAAGGAAGGACGGAGTATTATATCCCTCCATCCTTAAAAAAAAAAAAAAATGCATCCCCGTAATTTCATAAACTTTGACAAAACAATTCAGGATACTGAGTCCCAAACTTATCCCTTTAATTTCCATGTAGCTTTTTCTTGATCGTGATTATTCCACAATATTTTCACCAACGGGATCTGCTTTTTCTTTAACATCTTAACTTGTCAGTCTAGTATAGCCATTAGCCTTTCTTGGTATCTCAAGTCCTAAGCCATAACTACATGATCATGTTTGACATGTGTTTTGGGCGAACACATATTTTTGTAGCTGAGAAACACGAAACATATCGTGTGCATCTTCGATGCTTGGTGACAACATTAACCTGTAGGCGACATGGCCTATCCTTTCAAGAACCTCGAAAGGTCCCATGATCCTTGGTCACAACTTATCTCACTTCTCAAAACGCACAACTCCCTTCGAAGAAGAAACCTTGAGAAAGACTTGGTCTCCAACCATAAATTGAAGATCCGTACTACGCTTGTCCGCATAAGATTTCTACATGTCCTGAGCTTCCTTGATTCGCTGTCTAATCTGAACGATAATCTAGACTGTGCTGAAAATCATTATAAATAATTAATTTTCATACTTAGAGTATTTTTATATAAATATCCCCTTATGTCTTGAGACATGTATATCTAATTAGCATTCCCAATTACAAGTATTAATATGTCATTAAATATGTATTTTAACTTAATTTTACCTAAATTTTCAAATAAGACATACTAGGTATGGTTTCCTTCCTTTTTAGAAGGACATAAATAAGAATTACTTGATAATCAAAAGCAACTTTGTAGTTTGTTCAACTATCTTAATTAATTAATTGCAATGCTTATCTTAATCAACTCTTTTATTTGATGGATTCCATTACCTTCCCCGCATTAAACAATTGGCTTAAGCTAGCTAATCCTCGGTGGAATTGGACCACTTGAAACCAACAGTATCACTTTCATGTGATGTGCACATACCATTTGGAATCTATCTAATACTAATTTCATATTCTCGAGAAATTTAACCTTACCATAAAATTCAATGGACACCCACTAATTAACGGTCTTAATTTAATCTAAATTTGCAATACAGGAACATATCAAACAATTGAACTAGAAACACCTTAATTATATTGATTTGATTATAATTTGAATGAGATCTATTTGAGTGATCTCTAATTATACCGGCTAATTTCGAACTATAAATTATATCATACCAACTGTAGTGTAAGAGTTTCACCATCTTTAGGGTGACTCCTTATTGGTATTAGATAAAGTTCTTTTAAAATCTTAACCGTTGAGTCACCATGATTTACTACCATCATATTCTCAATGGATTGAGATATGACGACTCCCGAGGAAGAGCTTTCCTTCAGGAACAAGAAATGAAACACAAAATATTCAATAATTAATTGAAGGTCTGGGCACCAAACGCCAAACTTGGGCGAAATTTGTATGATAATGCGATGTGTACAGGACCTACAGGTTATAGACTACTACGAATAAATCCAAATAGATGGCCTTATTCCGTGTGGAATGACGAAGACGCCCCTAGGGTTTTGAAACAAGTTGGGATTAATTAGTGTTATTTGCATCTGTAATGGGAGGGTTTAAATATTTAAGAGCCGACCAATGTTGAGGTCAGCACGTGATAAGATAGTGATCTGTTTGGAATCTCTTTTAATTAGTCATCTTTCCACCTGCTAATTCATCAGCCAGTAATTGGAGGAAGGCTGGCTGCAAAAATGTCAACGCTTTACAAATACATTATTAATTAAAACCCGTTTATTAATATCACTAAAATACATTATAAACGCTTTTACGGCTGTACAATGTAACAATTTACTTGTACAATTAAAATGAGAATCATATTCTGTGTGATTTGCAAATTATTCCTAATGAATGTGGAATAAGAAGAATGATACTTCTTGTTAATTAGTATGTATTTTATCAATTATAGAGAATTTGATGATAAAAATTGAGTACATCCTAATCCTCCTAACATCGAATGAGTCTAATATTGAACCTAATGCATACAACATGATACATTCTATATGTTATCGGTTATGTTTGGAGTGGTAATCTTGGTATTGACTGCAAAACTAATGATTTATTAATATGGGAGAAATCCTAACAAATTAAAATGATGTATTTCAATAGATGTTATTTATATAGGATTAATTTACCCCAATGATCGATCTTAATTTCGTAAGGGAAATAAATCTTGTGAACACTAAGGATTTACGTGGTTCGATCTATGAATAAGATCTACGTCCACTGCAGAGAGAGTATTCGTGTATTGAATGTGTAAGCGATTACAAGGAGTGTGAATGATCTATTTCGCCTAATCTAGCCTCTATTTATACACAATTATTTAGACCTAGATCTTAACTCCGAGATCTTCTCTAAATAGGATTCGAGATCTAGGATAGATCTTAATCCTATCCCTTCTCGAACAAGGATTCATTTAGATACGGCCGAGCCTTCGCGTTCCCACCGGTTTTAGGGGTCTTCGGGCGAACTTGTCCAGCCGAGCTTGACGTCGCCTTTACTGTATTGGGCCCGATGCTTGGGCACAGTGGTTGGGCCATATCCTATCACAATCCCCCAAAAGACGCAGGTCGAGGTCGTATTGGGCGTGATCGATCCGACTTGGTATGTGTCAATGTTTCCGTCATACGCGCGCTTGCAAAGGCATCCGCCGAGGTTGTGCACGTCGGTACTATCTTTGCCGAGGCGATAAGTCGAGGTTTTCTGTTCGCTTCACCGACGAGGCGTTAAGCCGAGGTCTCTGGCCGACTTCACCGGCGGGCGTTAAGCGAGGTCTCCTCGCGACTTCACCCGTCGGGCGTTATGCCGAGGTCTCCGGCCGAATTCACCGGCGAGGCGTTAAGCGAGGTCTCCTCGCGACTTCACCCATCGAGGCGTTATGCCGAGGTCTCCGGCCGAATTCACCGCCGGGCACTAAGCCGAGGTCTTCGGCCGTCTTCACCTGCGGCGGCGCCGAGCCGAGGTTTTTGGTGGCCTCTCGACGGGCGTTAAGCGGGGTTTTCCGCCTAGCGTCACCGACGAGGCGTTAAGCGAGGCCGAACACGGATTTTTCTCGCCGCGTTGAGTACAGACACAGATACGCATTTAATGCGCATTTAATCGGCAGCGGTTGGATTCCCGATAAAGCGTATAATAGGGAATATCTTCCTCGACACGCCATTTCTCATATCACTTTTGCTATTTCAAAATTTCGGACTTCCAAAACTTCGAAAACGATAACCGCCGCCATTGTTGTCTCGGAGTTCATCACCATCATCTTCGAAAAACCAAAAGTAAGTTATGGCTTCTCTTCTTCTAAATCTTCCGAGCTTTGATCAGATATGCATGCGTCATCGGATTCGCGGCGGTTTTATGTCTCTCACTTCGGGATTTTGGTAAAGTGTCTTCTTTTCTTCCATTTTAACAACCTCCGATATAAAGGAGATTGTCTCTCAATACCGTATTTACGATATAATTTATGTTGCCCCGTCCGGAGCATAGGGCTTGTTCTCCTCCCAAGGGTTTGTCATCGTGTCTGAAGACGGCCTCCGGCTGGTCTTCGTATTCCAGATCCTCGTATATGTCGAACTTCAACAGATGTTCGGCATATCACTCGCCCAACTTACGCCAAATTCTTTTCGGCATTTGGTGGGCTAGGTGTCTATGCCTATCGGCATAATTTTCCTTTCACTTTGGGGCTTGTTCTCCGCTTTTTCAAGCGAAGGGTGGTTCGGGGGTATTATTTATCACCCCGTCAGAAATTCAAAGCGAAGATAAAGTCAAGATCTCGAACTGGCGTAAGTTTTTCTTTTGTCGGTTCGATGGATCTCAGGTTTACATGGCGATCGGAGAAGATCGCCGATGTGGTGGTTGACGAGATTGACGGTGGTCTGGAGGAGGCACTGGACAAAGTAGGTCTCGTGGATGAGGCCTTTACCGAGGCCGAGCTCGAGTCTGCGGGCTTAGCCCTTATGATCCCGCCACCGAGGGTGGAGTCGGTGAAGGTGAGGCCCTTCTTCTCTTCTCGTCTTTGTTGCATGATTATTTGTGTGTACATGCCTAACTTCTTGTATTTATTACAGTGAACTTGATCGTGGATAAGAGGAAGAAGAGGAAGAGTCGAGCCGTGTCGAGCTCCTCCTCTCTTTGAAGGAGGTCGAGCTCTCCTCCCGATTTTGAAGGATGTCGAGGCTATCCTCAAGAAGTGGCGAGGAGGCTTGAAGTCTCTGAGCAGCAGCCTCTTAGGCGCTTTAAGAGGTTAAAGCGTGCTATCCCCGAGGTCATGGTTCTTTGCCGACCCGAATGCGTCGTCGTTGGCTCTCGTGAGCTCCCCTACCTTCCCGAGGTAGCGCACTTATCTTCTTCCTTGTGAAGTAATATAAATAATGTATTCTTCCGACTTGTTGGGATTCTCGATAGGGGTCGAGATCGTGTCGGCCGAGGTGGCCAAGATGTCCACGGGATGGCCCGGATGTCCGGTTTCATAACGGACTTCTTGAAAGGGCCGTTAGCCCGGTTGACTGGGTGGCCCAAGATGCTCGAGGAATGGAGGAGAAGACTCTCCTCGTCCAAGAGATTAGCGAGGCCGAGGCAAAGATCCGGACCTCGTCAAGCGGAAGCGGATACGGATCTGGCGAGTGGCGGCGGGCGGTCGGCGGCGGCCGAGGCGATGGAGGGAAAGGGCTAGGCGGTGAAGCCATGAGGCCGAGGTCGCTTTAATGAAGGCAGAGTTGGAGGAGGCTCGGCGTCGGGAGGCCGAGGTAGCGAGCTCGCGAGGGAGATGCTTGGGCATTTGCGAGAGGCTATTCCTCTCTGGGGCCCGGATGGTTGGTGATGCGCCGAGGTCCTCAATAAGCACTGCTGTCTCGGATGCAATCGAAGAAGTCGCCGAGACTACCTGTAATCGATAAATCCAAGTATGGGTATGAGGAGATAGAGGATGATGTCCCGAGGCGGGCCTATTTCGATGTCCTTGTCCGCGGCTGAAGGAGCTTCCGTCTGCGGACCACGACTTCATCTTGATTACTGCGACCGCGGAGTCTGCTCGCGCTTTGCCCGTGGACCGAGATCCCGACCGACGCCCGATGGCCGATCTTACAAAGGGTCGGGGATGCTGCACTGGGGTTTCAAGGCGACGAGCTCGGCGGTTCTGAGGAGGCCGGGCGGACTTGGCGGGTTAGGGCGTAAGAGGCCGAGGCTTTCCATGCTCGGGAGGCGGCCGGGTGGGCAGTTCAAGCTTCCGGAGGGTCATTGATCCTTTTTTTTTTTTTTTGAATGTAAATGTACGGTGGTTTACGCTGAGGGCATATTAATAGAATCACAAGTTTACATGAAAACACTTATCTTTTATTCGCTTGTCGCTTTGAAATGCTTGATGCTTCTCCTCGGTTGAATCGAATTGAAGACTTGTCGCGGGCTCGAATTAAAAGAGGTCGAACTCCTCCATATAAAGGACAATTGGGCCATGTGCGGTAGTCATTATCAAACATAGAGCTGCCCAGAGAGCGTGACGAGCTCCGTGCTCGTCTTTGCATTGGAGGAGTCGTTCGAGGTCGCCAGGAGAAGGCTAAATTAATAGGCGAGGAGCATGCCGAGTGCGATAAGCCATCCATCGAAATGGTGGGATGACTATCTCGGAAGTTGAAGCCAAGGTTGTCGAGGCCGCGCCTGTTGTGCGAGTACCGGCGTGAATATGGTGGGACCTCACGGCAATTCACGAACAAGACGGTGAATTAAAAGGCTCGGAGGTATATACAAGACCGTCATCGCCGACAACCACAGCTCGATGAAATGCTTGACGGGATGCAGAGGCCTCTTCTTCTCACGGAGCTTCTCGATAGAATAAATGAACCGAATTTTGACGATCCGCGGATAGCTCAAGAGAGGCGCTATGGCCCTCGAACGACGTGGATCCTCAGGGGCGGCCAAAGCGCCATCGAGTGGCCGAGGTCGATCTAGCGAGCCCATAGTGTAGATCGAGGACGAGGTAGAGGTAGGATTATTATAGATGAGCCGTTGAATCGCGATTTTCTGTGGGATTGGCTCGCTTTTCCCTCTCCTCCGCCCTCGTAATATGTAATCTGATAACTTATTTTTAAAATAAGAAAGATGTACTTGCTTCAGATTGACTTTATATTGAACTAAAGTAATATATGAAGTCTTCAAGGAATCCGCTCTCGTAGAAGGGTAGTTCGTCCTTGTAGAGTTCCGTCTTGAATTAATGATTTTGCCGAGGTCGTCGGGAGGGTGGTCCCTTACTTCGCCTACATAGAGAGAACCGTCTTGAAATAAACGAAGGTAATCGATCTCGTATGTAGGAATGGTTCTGTTTTTGCCGAGGTTATCGGGAGGGTGGTCCCTTTACTGCTACATAGAGAGAACCGTCTTGAAATAAACGAAGGTAATCGATCTCGTATGTAGGAATGGTTCTGCTTTTGCCGAGGTTATCGGGAGGGTGGTCCCTTACTTCGTCTACATAGAGAGAACCGTCTTGAAATAAACGAAGGTAACTCGATCTCGTATGTAGGAATGGTTCTGTTTTTGCCGAGGTTATCGGGAGGGTGGTCCCCTTCACGCGTTTAAATTCATCCTCATATGAAACGAAGGTAATCGACCTCCGTCGAGGGAATTTGTCCTCCGTAGAGGTATAGAATAATATTGAAGATTAATTATGCATTAGTGACAAATAAAACATGCACAAAAATAGAATTTTATTGATAAAAGACGACATAACAAAGTAAGACTCGACTCGATTAAACAGACTCAAAACACGATCGAACAAGACTCGACCTTTGACACTTATGCATAATATCTCTTCGATGAATGATGTGCCATCGTTGGGTAATTGCTCACCGGACAATTGGGCGAGCTTATAGGCCCTTTGCCGAGGACTTGTCGACCCTGTGAGGTCCTTCCCATGTGGCTTCCACTTGCCGAGCTGCACGGCTTTGATGACTTCATTATTTGGAGTACGAGGTCACCCACTTGAATTGTCGGGTTTAACACGCTGGTTGTAATACCGAGCTACCTGTTGCTTGTACCGAGCTTCCTTGATGTAGGCGAGGTCTCTTTTTTCTTCGAGTAGGTCCAGATCAGCTCGTAGATTTTCCTCATTTGCTTCGGCAGAGAAGTCAATGGTACGAGGACTCGGTACTCCAATTTCTGCCGGGATCACTGCTTCGGTTCCATACACCAAACTGTAGGGCGTTTCTCCGTTCGAGGTCCTAGGTGTTGTTCGGTATGACCATAAGACCTGCGGTAAATTTTTCACCCAAAGGCCCTTAGCTCGGTCGAGACGAGTCTTCAGTCCCTTCACGATGGTCCTGTTGGTGACTTCGGTCCCACCATTTGCTTGAGGATGGGCCACCGAGGTGAATTTTGTTGGATCCAAGCTCTTGACACCACCTCCGAATGTCTTATCGCTGAATTGTGTTGGTTGTCCGAAAGGAGGATATGAGGATGCCGAAGCGACACACTATGTTCTTCCGCACGAAGTTGAGGCGTTCTTGCTTGTGATTTTTGCCAAAGGCTCGCCTTCCACCTTCGCCAAGTAGTCAATCGCAACAATTAGGAATCGGAGCGTCACGGTGCTTTGCAAAGGGCTCTCGATGTCGATCCCCATTGCATAAACGGCCAAGGGCTCAGTGTTGAGGCGAGGTCGGTCTGCGGTAGCCTCGATGCGTTCCGTGGAGTTGACACTTTGACACCTTTTCACAAGGTCAATTGAGTCCCGGAACATCATTGCCAATAGTATCCCCATCTCACGACTTTTTTCGACAAGGCTCGGGGTCCGATGTGACTTCCGCATGATCCTTCATGCACTTCTCATGAAACGTAATCAGCTCGATTCGGACCCAAGCACCTTAAGAGAGGCTGGAGATATGACTTTCTGTATAGGACCCCCCGCTCAATTGTATATCGCATAGATTTGTTAAGGATCCTTCTAGCTTCCAGCTTGTCTTGGGGTAGTTCGCCATTCTCCAGGTACTCTCGAATGGGAGTCATCCAATTGGGTTCTTCATCCGAAACTACGTTAACCTCGGCCCGCTATCGTCGGTATTGTCTATGCTTCGCTTTGGACTTCTTCTCTTGGCGGGCTCGTGAGCAGCGAGGCCAATTTACTTAAGATGTCAGCTCAGTGTTTTGCTCCCTTGGGATGCGAACTATCTGAAAGTATGAGAAAATCCGTTGTAGGCTTTTTGCTTTTTCAAGGTATTTCTTCATCCTGTTGCTTTTTGCTTCGTATTTCCCCAACATTTGGCTTACTACGACCGAGAATCATTTGTGAACTTGCACGGCATGTATTTGGAGATTTTGAGCTAGGCGAAGTCCTGCGATCATGGCTTCATACTCTACTTCGTTGTTCGTATTTTGAATGTGAACCGAAGTGAGTAGGTGATCTCTTGCCGTCCGGCCTAGGAGTAAGATTCTGCTCCATTACTGTTTTCCCAAGCCCGCCAGCGTAGAGTTGTCAAGACTCCTTTGGTATTTCATCCATTGGTTCGGCTTGGGCATCGTCGTCGGACTCGGTGGGCTTCGGTTTTTCGACGGTTAGCCTCGGCCAGAAATCCGCTGGGCTTGACCTTTGATGGCTGGCGGGCGAAGTATGATATATCGTGCTCGCTTAGTTCGATTGCCCATTTCGCGATTCTCCACGAGGCTTGAGCTTCGTCAATACTTGCCAAGTGGGTAGTCGGTGAGGACTTGTATGGGATATGCATGGAAGTATGGACGTAGTCTCCTTGCGGCGTTACCAATGCTAAGGCAAGCTTCTCAAGGGTCGATACCTCGTTTCCGGCCTTTAGTGCTCGGTGATGAAATACACCGAGCCGACGTCCTTCCTCTCGTGCAAGATCGCACTTATGGATTCGTCCGAGGCGGCGAGGTAGAGGAAAAGGACCTCTCCTCTTCGGGACGGATAGAGTGGGAGTTTGGCGAGATAGCTCTTGAGATCTTCAAAGGCGGACTTGTGTACATCATCCCATGAGAATTTCGGGCCTTTTGAGTATCTTGAAGAAGGGTAGTCTGTTTATCCGCGACTTTTGAAAGAAAGCGGCTCGATGTGGCTATCTGACACCGTCACCAGGTACGCTCATGGATGGTCTTTGGCATGTTCATTTCAAAATGGTTTGGACCTTGGGCGGGTTGGCTTTTAGCCCTTCTTGTGAAACCCAAAGACCCTAAGAACTTTCCGGACCGAACTGCAAACGTGCACTCCTGGGGGTTCAGTTTCAGGTTGATTTTTCGGAGAAGGCCGAGGACGATCCGGAGGTCGGCTACACATGCGGCTTCCTCCTTGCTTTTGACGACGATGTCGCTCACGATACCTCTCACATTCGACCTATGTAGGGCTTAAATATTTTGTCCACCATCCTTTGATAGGTGGCTCACTGCGTTCTTGAGGCCGAATGGCATCTTTTTCTGTGAAAGACTCAAGTCGGTAATGAAGGTTGTCTTGGCAGCGTCTTCGTCGTTCATCGTGACTTGGTGATACCCTTTGTATAAGTCCAAGAAATCGAAGACTTCGTATCCGACCGGTCGTCGACCTTCTTGTCAATGTTGGGAAGGGATAGCAATCCTTTGGGCAATGTTTGTTGAGGTCGGTGTAGTCGATACACATTCGCCATCCCTCCTCCTTTCTTCACCATCACCGGGTTGGCTATCCGGTCGGATATTTGACCTCGAGCGATGTCACGAGCTTTTAACAATGGTTCACCTCGTCGTGAATGACTTGGTTCCGCTTCGGTGCAAAAATTCTTTGCTTCGCGAACCGGTTTCATGTTCGGGTTGATGTTGAGCGGTGGTGATGATACTTGGTGAGACTCCGGTCATGTCGAGGGAGACCAAGCAAACACATCTCGAATTCCGTAGGAGTTGGATGATCCGGTTCTTTATTTCGGTGCCTTGGTGAGACCAACTTTGACGACCTTTAAGGGCTCATCCTCGCATAATGCGACCTCTTCACTTTGGTTATCGGGAGTGTACTTCTTGACTCCAACTCCTCGGGTTCCTTTAGTTGCTATGTCGTGGGTCTTTGAACCGAGGTCCCCGCACTCGTAAGGCAACCCGCATACATTCCTTGGCTTGCTTTTTGATCACCTCGGATCACGGTTTGTTCCCTCCGGTGGGTATCTTCATTGTTAGGTGGTGCGTTGAGCATACCGCCCTTACAATAAGTTCAGCCAATCTCGCCCTAGTATGATGTTATATGGCGAGTGGGCCTTCACTACTAAGAATTGCACCACCTTGGTGGAGCTTGTTGGTGACTTCCCACCATGACGGGTAGCTCTATTATCCCTTCCGGCGTCTCTTCTTGGACGAAGCTTGAAGTGGCGGCGCTTGTGCGAGACGCGCTTTTCATCCCTAGCTTGTCAAAACATTCTTTGAAAAGGATGCTTACCGACGCTTGTCGTCAATGTACACTCATTTCACCAACTTATTTGCGACCATCGCATGGATCACGGTGCATCCCGGTGGGGTACTATTATGGTACGGGTCATCCTCGGAGAAGGTGATCGCCTCGTCCTTCTCGAACCTCTTGTTGTTAGGCTCGCGGTTCTAGGACTTGAACTTGGCCTTCAGGAAGACTTCGTGACTCCACGAGGAGCCCGTAATAGTGGAGATCACCCGTCATATTGGGACTCGTCATCTCCTTCCTCATCGATGTCGCGCGCTTGCTTTTTTTTGTGGGCGCAATTTCCCTCTTCCTTTGCTTTCTCTTCTCTCTCTGGTCGGCTTGGCGACCACGTGTTTGGTACTTCTTGTGGGTCCATCTTGAACCAACATCTCTATCTCTCCCATGAGTTCTTTGCACTCTTGATGTCGTGCCCATAGTCTTCATGGAATGAGCGGATTATCCACAGTTCGGCGCCTCTTTCCTCCTGTCATCGGTCGAGGCTTCTCGAATGTGTTCATATGGAGTCGTGAGATTTACGCCTCGGCCGTCAACGGGGTGTATTGAGGTCGCTCGAGGCGCCACGCGGACCGAGCTCGACCTTATAGGGCGATGTAATCTTTCCAAGGCGCTTGCGCCTTGGTTCGATCTTCCTTCCTTCATCTCTTCTTCCTTTTCTCGAGGCCTGCCTTGTGCGCCCGCTTTCTCTTGTCGACCTCGTCCGCTTTGGCGAACCGGTTGGCTATCGCCACCTCTGTCGCGACGGGTTCGTGCCAGCGATCTCTCAGATAAGGCCCCGGCAAGATGCCGTTTGGAAGGCCGAGATGACTAACGGTCGTTCACGTCTTGACCTTCAAACACTCCTTGTTAAATCTCGTCATGAAGTCACGATGGACTCGTTACGGCTTTTCCTTACGGTGAGGAGGTGTGCCGACGGCGTTTTTGTCTCCGCCTACGGAAGAACCTTCGATGGAAGGCGCCATCGTCGCGATAGGGCCGATGCTTCCGTAGGTAGATCGTCGAACCACCGCGGGCGTTGTCGACGAGTAACTCCGGAAGAGTTTACACATATGAACGGTGAGGCGTTGGTTGATCATGTTGTATTGAACTGCGAGAGGAAGTTACGTGGATCCTCGACCCGTCATAGGGGCGATGCTTGGTACCGGTATTTATCCGGAGAAGTGTTGAGTATCCTGTTTGAGAACGGGTGACTATTTTCCGCACCCATCGGCCCGTCCTCTGGAGATTGGGACGGAGTTCGACGATCGAACTCGTTTAGGTGACTCGGACCGACCTCACGGCGGCCATGATGCCTTTTCCCGCGCTGCTCGTCCCTTGGAGAGCGGGGCGGAGTTCGCTGAATGGATTCATTCTGGCGATCGGGGCCGGCTTCGCGGCGGTCACGACGTCCTCTCCCGCGTCGCTCGTTCCTTGCGCGGTCGGTTTGGGCCCCGACCTCTCGTTGTGATGCCTCGTACCTAGATGAGGCTTCGGCGTTTCTGTCTTCAGGACGTGGCCGACCCTGTGCTTCGCTGAGGTACTGGAGAAAGCTCTCCTTATTTTTCTCGAGAAACCCCTTGACGGCGTCGTCAAGGTTTACTTGCGGAGCCGGATGTTCCCCTGGATTATTGCTGCGATTTCCTTCGCTATGGTAACCTGCCTCCTGCAGGGCGGGGTGTCCGTGCTCGTCGAGACTTTGGACATATCCTTCGGGGGTTTCTTCTCTGATTGGGCTCTTCCCGAGCTGAGCTCGGCGTTCCCTTTCGCCGTCAGCGTTGTTGTTGCGGCGGCGGTCCCGATGCATGGCTTCGGTGTACTGGTCATGATTATTTCCACAAACGGTGGTTGATCGAAAACACAAAATTTCGTTTCCCACAGACGGCGCCAGTGATCGATCTTAATTTCGTAAGGGAAATAAATGCGCAAGAACACCAAGGATTTACGTGGTTCGATCTATGAATAAGATCTACGTCCACGGGTAGAGAGAGAGTATTCGTGTATTGAATGTGTAAGAAGCGATTACAAGGAGTGTGAATGATCTATTTCGTCTAATCTAGCCTCTATTTATACACAATTATTTAGACCTAGATCTTAACTCCGAGATCTTCTCTAAATAGGATTCGAGATCTAGGATAGGATCTTAATCCTATCCCTTCTCGAACTAGGATTCATTTAGATATGGCCGAGCCTTCTGCGTTCCCACTAGTTTTAGGGGTCTTCTTGGGCCGAACTTGTCCGGCCGAGCTTGACGTCAGCTTTACCTGTATTGGGCCTGATGCTTGGGCCTGGTAGTTGGGCCATATCCTATCACCCAACAATATCAACATGTTTGTACCGCAATATAAAAATGAATCACAAACTTGTGTATATTCAGCGTAATCATTTTTTATCTTATATAATGTGTATTAGCATTCATAGAATAGATTTACAGTAACTATTTTGATTGGTCACTGTCCATAAATTTACATATATTGTCCATTATATAAGCCAACAGTCGTATCGGTATTGTGCTTTTCTAAAGAAATGCAACTTAAATATCGTTAAAATTAATTATTCTCTTGGTACTACTCCTAAGGATGTTCTCAAGTATAAAACATGGAATCATCATTTTATAATATGTCAGAACTTATAATAATATCACGATGAATATAAAGTTATGGATTGTGAATAAATCAATCATATTATAGAAAACATTCATTCAGCTTCATTATATAAATTATGCTAGCTACTTCTAGAGATGTCAATCTAATATGAAATTTATGAATTGACTTAAATATACCAATAATCCGAGAGAGTTAGGGTTGAAAATTTCTAACCCAAAAAAATATCAATCAAAATGATCCGAACTGATTAGCCCAACAACCCGAGTGGATTGGCCCGAAAATAGCCCGAACCCGAATGGGTTGGACCAAAAATCGAGTACTTTGACCCCGATTAATTGAAATTTTCCTCGTTACATGGTTTTCAAACTTCATTACTTGCTTTTGAAAGTTAGTACAATAAGATTTTTTGTTTCTTAAATTTTTGTAAAATGTGTTTTGGTTGATATTTGAAAGTTATCGTTTCACTTATTTGTCTTTTTTACACTAACGTTTAATACAAAATATTTGTTATAAATATATGATTATCAAGAAAAAATATATTTAGGTTACCTTTTTTCTTGAGCATTCTTACCCGATTAGCCCCATGGGTTAGTCCGAAACCTGAGAGTTTAAGGTTATAGTTGAAAATTTCTAACCAAAAAGTGCCAACTCGAATGATCTGAATCGAATAACCCAAAAATCCGAGTAAATTGATCCGATTGACACCCATAATTATTTCCATTAAAATCAACTTGTATTAAGCAGATAATAGCCAATTTGACCACATGCGATAATTATATATATATATATATATATATATATATATATATATATATATTGGTTATAGAGGGAGCTACCTCTTAGATAAGAACTAAGAACTAATAACCACTGTTAGATTGATTAAGATCGGACGACTTAGAATTATTTAATGATAAAAATAGTCAAATCTCTAAATTTTCGCTATTTGGATATTTCATATTATATTCTTCATTTTTCGTGTAATTCATATCGTTGTTCATATAATCATAGCTCTTGTACATGCCATCACATCACATTCCAATTAATTATTATGTTCATGTAATGCATGTTGTTATACATGTAATCGTAGTGATTATGCATACATGAACAGTTACCGTAAATGAATATATAGAATCCCTTAATTATAGGGTTAAACGGTTACAACTAAAATTTAAGGATAATAAACGATTTATAATTAATCTTGACCGTTAGATTAAAAAAAATGGATGAACCATATTAGTTCTTAGTTCTCAAAAAAATTGAAGTTCTCATTTGATTCACTCCTATATATATATATATATATATATATATATATATATATATATATAGAGAGAGAGAGAGAGAGGATAGATCATATAGTACCCAAGCCCCGGATAGTATGTAATACTCAATCTCATCCATTCATCTCATAAATCCTATGGTTGAGATTTTTCGACTTTTAAGCTTAATTTCACGATTTTCGCTTCATTAAGGGTAGATTAGTAATTTGATTTGTTATGTGATTGCGAAAACAAACTATGCATTTAGTTGAGTGAATAATGCATTCAAATGAACAAAAATGCATCTGATTGAACACAATAATGCATGCGATTGGGCTCGCGTCCGGTGCGGGCGTGCTAGCGTCGCTCACCCGCCAGCGCAGCGTGCTTCGTTCTCGCCGCAGCGCTCGGCGCTCGCTCCAGCGCCCGTTGGCTGCATTTTACGTTTTGTTCAATGCATTGACATGTTTTGATCAATGCATGGGCGTGTTTTGTTCAATGCATGAGCGTGCTTTGTTCATGCATGTTTGTGTTTTGATACAACATGCGGTTTATGTTTTATTCAATGCATTGTCATGTTTTGTTCAATGCGGTTTCATGTTTTGTTCAATACATTTTATGGTTTCGACGGAAAATCTTTCATTCATCCTTCTATGTCGATTCCGTCGTCTCTTTCGGCGATTACACGCGAATTCGCGTGAACCACCGCCATAGCCATCATATTTCTCGATTCTTCAATCATCTATCAAATTTATCTTCTATTTTTCTCAAAATCCATCAATTTTGTTTTCAAATTTTTTCTTCTTTTCTTTCTTTCAAAATCTATTGTTTGTTGTTGTTTGTTTATATTGTTGATGTTAAATCGATCTTGCCGCCGCCGTCGTGGCGTCGTCTGTTCTTGTTACTTGCACCGTGCCGTCTCTCGGCCGCCGCTGCCACCAAGGAGGAGGAGAAGAAGGTTGATTTGATTTCTTCCCATTTTGCCCTTGCGAAAATTAAAAGAAAAGAAAGAAAAGGAGTGCCATGTGTCACCGTGGTGCGACCACGTGTTCAAAATGTGTGGTCTAGATTGAGTACTACATACTATCGGGGACCGGTACTACGGAACCCAACCCTATATATATATATATATATATATATAAATCTAGAGATATTCGTTAGCCTTTTGCAACGTAGTGGCGATGGTTCATCTGTACTAATTAATATAATTAACGGATATTTTCTGAATAACTAAAAGTTGTGTTTTACAGTTTGAAGAACATGACAAATCATAAAGTAAACCAAACTCCATAGTTTGAATAATATTTTAGTTACACCAAAGAAAGAGCAAAATGATTGCTGTGGACATAGTTATCATTAGAGTTAACAAGTGAATTAAATCCAATGACTTTATTATAGGCTTCTATAGGTAAAGTTAAGAAAAATAAACAAAACATACTAATTTACACGAGAAGAAATTCCATAAGTTCATAGATCTTGATATAAAACAATAAATCTTAACAAATCCTGATTCTTATATACTTAAATTACTTCCTATATAAAATATACGTGCGGGCGCATATACATAAAGTTAGAATTCAATAGTATTATGTCTCTAATTAGTACCATATTCTTGTGGACATAATAGATAAGTGACACGTGACAAACTATTTTTTTGTTTTTAATTTATTATATTTTTGCCGAGGAGAAGAATCGTCCTATTTACTCTCTCATCTAAAAATCTTTTTCTTTTCATCTTTCTCATTATTTTGTCATCTCATCTACCTCTTATGAAAGCAACATCTCTAATGAAATTGATTTCGACTACTGCTCTTTGGCGAAGAAGGAATTGAACCTGACGCACTACTACAAAAACCACTTTTCTCTACATCTTATAGACTACGCTTTTTCGTGAAAAGCGTAGTCTATAGGTATAGACTACGCTTTTGTATCAAAAGCGTAGTCTATGTGCGAATTTTTTGAAGTATAGACTACGCTTAACAAAAGCGTGGTGTAAATCGTGGTCTATAGTGGGTATAGACTACGCTTAAAAGCGTAGTGTATGTGCGTGTTTTAAATAAAAAAGCGTAGTCTATGTCATAAATTAAAAAAAAAAAAAAAAAAGCAGTGAGATTCGAACTCACGACCTGTGAGTTATTAACCTATCACTTAACCATTTTCACCAACAATTCAATATCTCTCATACCGGACTTTATTTATATTTATATTATAATTAGAACACAATTTACAATATTTGCCTCATTTATTTCGGACTTGAACGCTCCCGCCTTCACTCCGCCCGCGACGATACATCGCTTTTTTCTCCTTGCCGCTCACCGCCGAGGTCACGCACGTGGACTCCTTCTCCGCCCCTTCGGAAGAAGGGTCCCACCCATCTCACCACATACCTTCGGATCTTCAAAATCGGCGATTATGTCGACGTCGAGGTTAACGGCTCCATCCATGGGGTATGCCCCACAAGTTCTACCATGGCCGCCCGGTCGCGTGCGAACGTAACCAAGCGCGCCGTTGGTGTCGAAGTCAACAAGCGGTCGATGCCTTTGAGCGTGCTTAATCTAATTTGCGTTGCTCGGTGAGTTTTGCATCATATTTTAATGATCCGCTTTACTTTGATGCTTCTTTGGATATTGGTATATTATTTTATTAATTATGCTATTTATGAATCCAGTGGCACACAATGTTTGTGTTCGCAATTTTGTTGAAATTTTGAATTTGATGTTCTTGCTCATTTTCGATTTATGGTTGATCTGAGAAAATCGTAAAATCTGCGAATAGAAAACAATAGATGCCATACTTTTTAGCGGAACTTCGTAATAAATTACATTATGTAGTAAGGAGTTGATGATTTACGCTTGGTGATGGTTGAGGTGGGCCTAAAAGTCCTTCTATTCCTCTTATTTTGACAAGGAGGAATCATGGGTGATCGCTCGTTGATGTGCTTTGGGTAAATCTAGTTCAGTATGCAATAGCTGAAACCGCCTCACTCTAGAAGATTCCTTGTACTAGACATGTTGAGGATTGTGGTAGTGTAAGGATGGATTTTGAAGCATGGTGTTGTGTGTAATTTGAATTCATGGTAGTTGTTTGGGATATTTTAATCATTCGATTGTGTAATTTTAATGATAACCGGTGATGAAAATAAAGTTGCTCTTCATCTACCGCTTTGTGTTAGATTGACAATTATCATTGAGTTTATGAGTAAAGGTTGAGTCCTCTTACCTTTATTATGTGTTATGTCCATCATAACAAAATGTCATGTCTATCCTATGGTCTCTATTTATGTAAGAAACGATGACCAAGGAAGTTGGATTTCATATCCTTTTTCTCATATTTATAAATTGTAAGAAAAATGTCATGTCCTATGGTCTCTATTTTTGTAATAAACTCATGACCAAGGAAGTTGGATTTTCCCCGTCTTTTTTTTCTCATATTTGGTTGAGCAAATATAATATAGTTTTTGACATTTTGAATTCGTTATCATTCATTAGGAAAATGAAAAAATTCTTATGTGTTAAATGTTTAGGGAATTAATGGATACTATATCTATATGGAGAAACTCACCCAATTCACATTATTTTCACTATATCTTGTTTGTTTCACTAAACGATGTTTTGACCCCGTCATTGTTCACTCATGCAATATCTGACTCTTCACCGATGTTGCTCCCAAGACTTGTGAAAATTTTCGCGACTTTGCCTTTGGTAATTTGCTTCATCTTGATATGTATTGCGATCATACTCCAAGACTCTAAACTCGAACATGCATGGGTCCCGATTTTCTTTATTTATGTAACTTGCCTATCTTTCCTCAATTCACCGACCTTTCATGATTGATGGGTTCTTGAAGTCGTGAGGTCGCTATCACCCCATTGTCAAACAATATGTTAAATAAGTTTTCTTGAGATGTCTCTGTTTGATTCTCCAACTGCTTCATTAGTCCTATATTCGTCCTCATTTTTGCTTTGTGCATTTCTTGAGAGAAAAAGGCGTTAGTGTTAAACCGGAAAACCACTACACTATAAAGGAACATTTTCCATCGTATTATTAAAGGATATGTGGCTCGGTATGTTATCTACTTTACGAAAATTTTCTCATCAAATGCTTAATGATATGAGCTCTATTTGATGTATTTGCACCGCCATTGTATTGGTTGGGCATCAATGAGAAGTGGCTTTTGCTTTTAGTCGATTATCCTTGTTTATCCCGTGATGTGGTGATGTTCACGAACGCATTTCTTGTGATATAGTTTTAAGGTTGTACTTATTGAATTGTCCATTTTATGATTTGTTTGAAACTTGCTTAAAAAGCACCGGATGCACTATCTTTGTAGTTATTTTGTTTGACACTTTAAATTATTTTGCGAGGAGGGACTTTCTTGGAAGATGGTAAGTTATAGGCATTGACGTTATACATGCCAATCGTTCTCTCTAAGGATGCCTTAGTGAATTTATTTTAACTTTATGGAAAATATGGGAAAGTATATATGATGGAAAGTTTCGGTATGAAACTATTATTGGTTTCACCTTTTATTTTCTAGTTTACATCGGTGAGAACGATAATACATAGAATAAGCCATGCATATCGACACTTTGAAATCAATATTTGCTCCTCGCAAGATCGAAAACAGTGCATACTTACTTACATATGTTTTTCTTTTATCAACTTCTTTTGTCTTGAGAACAAGTGGATTTCCTTTCTATTGCCTGTGAAGGTTGGGGATGACTTTGACCTTATTCTCGGTGCATTGGAGCTTCAGTTCAAATGAGAACAATTGTTTTCTCTTAATATGGTAGGGAATGTAAATGTTCTTGCCTGCCTTGTTTGGCATATATTTTCTTATGGAACATACGGCTTGGTTTAAGTATCCAGACAATGTTCCTAATTTATATGGGTTCCCTTTTTAAGGTTTATCATACCTCAACCTTTAAGATTATTGTAATCGAATAAGGATTGGCTTCGTGCTTCAGCATGCATGATTGTTGTTCAGCATCATGCCAAGTGATGATATGGGAAGTTAATGCAAAATTGATTATTAGAGTTGATTAACCTCGTCCGATGGTTGTCCTTCATACTAGCCATCTACCGCAAACTCTAGGTGATGTAGAATCTAATTTATTTGGCGATCATTACCAACTTCGTGGGCTATGTGATCTTTCAATTTGAAGTCGATCAAACCATTTACATATGTTATTGTTCTTGAAAGTCGACCAAAGTCGATCATACTATTGACGAAATAGTAACATAGGACCAGAGCTCCCTATTTTAACCGCAAAATATGTTGGGATGATTGATATGTGATATTTGACATTCGGTTATGATTTTTAGCTTTACGGGTATGATTTTTAATGCTAGTTATAACAGTTGGCTGCTTAAGATGCAATAATGAATCAGTTGCTATTTTCTCAGATAATGACAGATATTATGTCACATGGATCATAAGATTGCATCTAGAGGTGTCAAAAGTCTGTTATGTCTGTAAGATGTGTAAATTATGTTGTCTGTTCGAAGTGTGGATCTTACCAATATGTGCATTTTACTTTTGTTGCATTGATTTGGTTATGCATATTGCTTGTATGATTGAGGTTGCATAGAATTTTTGGTGCCCATGTTGCTTTCTTTCTTTATATATTGGTGCTGATTTTTAAATTATACCTTGCTCAGGGTTTCGATTTCCATAACATCATTTTCATGTGGCATATTTGTATAAGAATTCTTTTGCGTAACTTTTCAGTATTGAACATGAATTGCTTCTAAAACTGCTTTTATGTTTTCGGATGAGTCCCCAAACCGAGGCATGATGGCCTGGTTTGTTATCTATAGCTATTGTCGATCGTGATGAGCGGGCTCTCTTCGATGTCACCTTTAAGGTGATCATCACCTTGATAGGTTTTCATTCTAATCTTTCAAATGTTGGATTCAATTCTCTGGGTACTTGTTAATTTCTTAAAGATGAAATGATTCTCTCTTAAGGTGCAGTAGGTAGTGAGTATTTAAATGGAGAGATATTGGTGCGAGTCATATGTGGAGTGTTTTATATCTCCTATTGATCCTCCACGAATATCTCAGATGTTTCACTTAACTAGCGTGAGAAAGTTGAAATTTATCTCCTTTAATCTACGGATCGAGCATCCGATAGCTCGGATATCTCTTTACTACATATTTTATTCAAAGAAATCATATTTCTTTTCTCTAAATCCAAACAACGTTGTAAAAACTTGAGGCGTATGAGGCACTATCTCTTGGCGAGGCGAGGCTGTCTGAGGCATAAGCTTCGATTTTTTTTTGAAAAAGAGCCTAGAAAACAATAAATAGAGCACCAAATATCAAATTTAATATTTATCTCTTAAAAGCATCAAATTAAAGCCATAAAATGTTCATAGAGGAGAGGAGATGAGGCGCGCTGCTGTTCCTGTTCTTTTTTTTTAATGTTGATAGCAGATGAGAGGAGACGTTGAGAGGAGAAGAGGAGCGTTGTTGTTCCTGTTCTTTTTTTCCTTTTCTTTTTAACATTGAGAGTAGAGGAGATGAGGTGCTGCTGTTTCTGCTCTTTCTTTATGTGTTTTTTGTAACGACCCGGCTTCCGGATTGACGGCTGACCCCACAGACCAACACGAGTCTTTTCAGTGTGCTTTGTCCTCACTCACACACTCCCTGAGAAACTTCCCAGGGGGTCACCCATCCCACAATTGCTCCAAGCCAAGCACGCTTAACTTTAGAGTTTTATGAGATGGACTCCAAAAGAAGATGCGTCTTGTTGGTATGAGTAGCACATATCAAATCATTTAAGCTCTCCTCGAATATGCGGTCTCATACCGCATATTCTCAAAATCCTCTCATTCCGGTGCGTTTGGTTCATTCATGTACCCTTCGCTTTGAAGCCTTAATCGAGCCGCCTTGTCCATGCCTCTGCCGCGATCACTCCGTGCTTCCGCCCGGCCACATGCCCACCAACTTCCGCTTGGTTGCCCCCGAACCACACGTCTTCGGGAGAGGTTCGGCTCGATACCATCTGTAACGACCCGGCTTCCGGATTGACGGTGACCCCACGCATCAACACGAGTCTTTTCAGTGTGCTTTGTCCTCATTCACACACACTCCCTGAGAAACTTCCCAAGGGGTCACCCATCCCACAATTGCTCCAAGCCAAGCACGCTTAACTTTAGAGTTTTTATGAGATGGACTCCCGAAAAGAAGATGCATCTTGTTGGTATGAGTAGCACATATCAAATCATTTAAGCTCTCCTCGAATATGCAGTCTCATACCTGCATATTCTCAAAATCCCTCTCATTCCGGTGCGTTTCGGTTCATTCATATACTCCTTCGCTTTGAAGCATTAATCGGAGCCGCTCCTTATCCATGCCTCTGCACCGGCGATCACTCCGTACTTCTGCCCCGGGCATCACATTTTTAATTTAATTACTGCTAGGTTAAAAGTTTAAATGACTATTGGGCTTTAATTTAGATTTAACAAATTGGGCTTTTTTATTAATTTTGTTTGGGCTCTAAACTTAGCCCAAAACAGTTAAAACCTAGTAAATTTTACAATTGGAAATATATTGTCAACACGTAAGATTGACTCCCTTTAATTCCTTCTTTTCTTTTCGTGAATTGGAAATTATTTGTTGGGTTTTGAGACAATTGTTAGGTTTTAGTGGATGAGTGGTTACGTGGTTGGGGTTTATCCGGGTTTTGTTTGGTGTTGTTGTAGTAATGTGATTTGAGACTGGGAATGTTATTGTTGCATTATCTGGGACTGTTTGAGTGCCACTGCTTGAACTGAACTAGTTTTATTTAGTAATCTACTATGATGCTCCTGTTTGAGTGCTTTAGGTTTGTTATCCTTGTGACTATTGAGAGGTAGAGCCTGACAGTCTTCTAGAGGATTTCTTTTGGAGGGGGGTCTAAGTTAATCAAAAGCCATTATTCAAAGAGTAATAGTCAAGTTTTACAATTGTAAAATGCATAATAGGATTGCTAAACTCTTGAAATTGGCGAGGTGATAATTAGAAATGGCCTTGTTCCTAACTTCTTTATTCACGCAGTTGACCAATGCAATATTGGGAATGTATAGAACTACATAATATCTGCCCTAACAGAAACATAATTTTAAAGTTTGAGATTCAAGTCGAGCATAGTTGAGTTGGATGATTTCTGCTCTGAGTGTTGCGGTTCCGATCGGAAACTTCCAGGCCACATCAAATCTGCTGCTCTTTCCGGTGTGCCATGCGGTCGTGCTATTCCAAATCTCGTGTTAGCCTCACTAAATCTGGATATAGTTGTATTTCCGTCTCTACCAGGTTTGTGCACAAGGGAATGGGCTTGGACCCCGAGTGATCCGAACATGGAAGCACGGATAGCATGGGCGATGCCATCATTGCCATCATTTGTGTGATTGGTAATGTCGTCTGCGCCTCTTTCCCTTTGTGAACATTCGGTGTCCACCCAAGGCTTGTGGTGTAGAATTTACGCATGCGAAGTTGCAAGAAAACCTTGGTGAAGCAAGTCTTGATTGTACCTCGTGTTCTTTGGATGCTCGTGATGGATCCTCCGAGGCTCAAATTCAACCACTCTCCGGATTCATTACGGTATGCCTTGATCACCGGTTCTTCACTTGGCATCTTATTTTGTTGTAGCGCCAATTCCTTCCTCGAAATCTTCTCTTCCCAAGTTAGTTCACCGGGTTGGTGTTGAAAGCACGAGGTGAATGGAGGTAACTGTTGAACCCTTCTCTTGACTCTCAAATTGGTTCTATCTATGAGGATGGAATAATTTGAGGCCGACAAGATGAAGCATGTGGTATAAGACATCTTAAATTTATCATATGTCTCTTCACTATCCCCACCAGTTGATGCTTGGGTCTTCCCAAGAGGGATGGTTACGTCATCTTTAATCGTTGCCTCTGTCAAGTTTAAGATTCCCCACTTTTTTCTCCTTATCTGTTTAAAGCACTTCAACTTTACTTGGTTTCTATTGGATCGTTTAAAAGTAAACTAATGTTGCCACTCCTATGACATTTCCACTTCCAGTCAAATTAAATCCTTATTATTTTCTTTTATGCCTGCCATGATTTGAGCAACTTCAAATTTATTTCAACTTTATCTGATTGATGATCTTGATCTGCTTTAGAAAACCTGATCTTAAATCAAAAGTTCTCGGAATAAATTTCAGCTATTATTCTGGATCTCTTGTGGTAACTTTTCTTCCATGTTTTTCTCTTAGGTTGACATGTGTTTTTAAAAGCTCTGAGGCCAGGTAAGTATGAAGTATAATGGAGATGGAACTCACTTATAAGTGTGAGTGAATAATAGTTTGATCTAGAATATAGATGTGGGGAGCTAGCTAGTGGTTGTGAAATTATATTGCATTTTGATATTCGATCGATAAAAGTCTCACGAAAGTGGTGGGTCCGAAACTTGGCAATAATGGTTTAAATAGTAGGAAAAATAAAATAAAATAAAAAGGGATTTGTGGGTATCTTAAGCAAGAGTTATTTAGTTTTATCCGAGAACATGAGGTTGAAGGTCTTGGCGGTTCTTGTGCGTTTGGGCCTTGATGAGCACCGTGTGCTTTGATCCGAAACTTTTCACCTTATGTGTTAGATAAAGAGGAGGAAAGCCTATTATTACACATTTTATCTTTGTTGATATTTGTTAATATCGCAAATGCTTGAATCGCCTCTCCTTTGTTTGTCCCTTAGAATGGATAAATCACCAAAGGAAAATTTATTTTATATCTTGTCATAGAGCATGTATTTGTGTATTGCAATACTCAAGAACTTATAAAGAAGCCGCTACAATGTCGCATGTGCTGCCCGGGAGGAAATTGCATGTATTTGCAAATCATCCCCTATTAATTCAACTTATAAAGAAGTCGTATTTGTATTTGTGTAGAGCATGTATTTGTACATTGCGGTAATAGTCTTGCATCTACCGTCATAGAGCATGTATTTTCTATAAAGGTTCCCCTTTTGTTCTTGTGAATTTGGGTGGATGAAAAAATAAAATCAATTGACTAATGTCAATTTTGGAAAAAGTGACGAGTGTCAATTTTAAAACTTTTTCCTGTTTCTCTTTGTAATTTGCTTCTTATCTATTTTTCAGTATTATCAATCTTTTTTATGTAGATCTAGATGGAAGCTTGCTCTAGTACTGCCCTTATCTTAAGTTTTTGAAGTTGAAAATAATTTATGAATTGTTCAATACATGTTTCATGTAGGTTTGCACCGATACTATGATCGTCATTGTCTATTGTCTTAACAGTGAAAGCCTTCACCGATCTTTGGACTCATTTAAAAGCGCAATTGTTGTTGTGGTTCCATTTCTTTACGTTCACATGTAAGATAAACATTTCATTTCTTTAATATAATCATTTTTTCATACAAGAGTGCTAATATTCTATTTTGAATTGTTAATAGTTTCAAAATCGGTCTTACTCTCAAGAGGACATTGATGAAGTTCGCGTTGAATGAGCAAATTTCATGCTTCTTCACATATAGTCTTGTGATGTTTTAGTTGTAAGTTATTGATCTTTTGAATTATTTTGTCTTGTGTTATGGAGAATACTGGTCTTATTGTTTTGTTAAGTGATGTGCATAGTATTTTTGTATAGTGATTTTGTAGGATATAATGAAAACATATTGTATATTTTGTATAGTGATTTTGTAGTTGTAATGAAAACAGTTGTATATTTTGAATAGTGATTTTGAGCGTAGTCGCAAGTATATTTTAATCTCATTTGCTTGCGTTATTAATTATGCAGTTTAAATAAAGAAATTAACTACGGTTGAAATTGAAAACCGTAGTTGTTATTAAATTGACTACGGGTTGTAATAGAAAAAGCGTAGTAAATTTGGCATTAAAACCGTGGTAAATAAACTCAAAACCGTAGTTAATACATATAGACTACGCATAAAAGCGTGGTGTATGTGCGAAATTTTGTGTGATGCGTGGGGTATAGACTACGGCGTAAAAGCGTAGTCTATGTGCGGCGTGGTCTATAGTGGGTATAGACTACGCATAAAAAGCATAGTGTATGTGCGAAATTTTGTGTGATGCATTGGTATAGACTACGAAAAGGCGTAGTCTATGTGCGGCGTGGTCTATAGTGGGTATAGACTACGCATAAAAGCGTAGTGTATGTGCGAAATTTTGTGTGATGCGTTTAATAGACTACGCGTGGCGTAGTCTATGTGCGGCGTAGTCTATAGTGGGTATAGACTACGCAAAAAGCGTAGTGTATGCGCGCTATTTTTCTCACACCACTTTTGTCTCGCCCAACACACATAGACTACACATATTATGTGTAGTCTATCTTGATTTTCTAGTAGTGACGGTTGCGTTTGCATAGCGAAAGTTGAGCGACTGTTGATGCACAACAGCGACAATAGACGATGGTGGCTGATGATGGTGAGTTTTTGCTTGAAGATTTGAGAAAAAATGAGAAGGGGATTTTGATAGAAAATTGAAGGATCCAAAGATATGGTGGCTATGGCGATGCTTTAAGGTAGAGTTTGACAAAAATCAGAGAAGGAGACAAAGGAACTGGCGGAACTGGATGAAAGAGAGTTTTCTATTGAGAGTAAAGCTCTCTACGAGGAATATGCATACTACTAAATAGAATCCTACATATGTATGAATAGAAACCACACATTTGTCGCCTACATACCGTTTAGGTGGCACGTTAAGATCAACCAATGTTCAAACACTCTAGGACTTGAAAGAGTACTTTAAGGTTGTTCATGCCCCTTTTGACTTCGCGGGAGCCGCACAATACATAGTTGGGAAGACCGGCGAGTCAGAACATGTACAAATAAAACTTATGCATTCAGCAAAATAAAAACATGCATACTATGAAATAGAAACCTGCATGACATTTCAAAGATAAATATATCATTCTCGAACAAATCTGCATATCGACCAAGAAAATTTACGTATCAATAATGACAAATACGCAAATAAACACTTAAATTAATGCATTGTCAATGTATGCATGCCTCTCTTTCGCATATATCTCTTTATATCTTCTACAATTTGCACAAACACTTCTCTTGATGATCATTTGTTTTCTTTCTTGTTTATCCTTTATCTTATTTCAAATGATGAAGTTAGAATTAATCGATCTAAACGAGAAGAAAGTATGCAGAAATCAATCCCATATGTATATTTGTGTTCAACCGTATGCACATTTCTATATAACAATTTGCATGTTATTTTCTGTATCACTTAACTGAAGGTCGGTCCTAAACTGGGGAATACACCTGACTGGAAAAAAAAAGATCTTGCAAGTTTTTAGTAACTAACGAGAGTGTGGCCAAGCAAGATTGCAATCCTCTGATGACTAGAACAGTCAGTCATCGAGACACAATTCTGACTCAATGTAAGTGTGGAATGTGGTATGAACGGAAAGTTTTATCGTTCTTATACTTATAAATATTATCAGGAAGATAAAAAATATTTCTAACTTCATATTGATGCATGTTTATCAGATTAGTTTTGAGTCGACTAATGACATAATGATAGTCGGATGTGTAATGCAGAAAGTAAACAGCATAACAATATCGACACCAAGTTTAACGTGATCTGGAGAAACTCCTCCTACATCCACGAACTTATTCAATATGTGAATTCTTTACTGCTTAGCAATTCAATGTTTTATATTTCTAAGGAAAGTAACTTCAGATCTCAGTTTCTCTAGAGATCATCATTCCATAGGTTATTAGGCCAAAAGCTCTCACCTACGCTTCACCCATTTTCTGAGTACACACCTATCACTTTACTTCCGGTTAACTTACAACCTCATTTGCTTCAAACAACTACACTTTATTTCTTAATCGTGGCTTCACCCTAGTTTGTACTCTTACAACACATGTCGGGTTTTGCTTTGAATTACATCATTCCAACTATTCAAGTAAGCTTTTACATTGAGGAACTATGCTAAGGCTAGACTCACTTGTCAAAGCTCAGTTATATATTTTACAGTGCGTGCAACATTGGACTTCAGTTGGTTTACCGTAGATGAAGTGGTGAAACCATTCGGCTTGGATAGCTTTGAATACGTTCAAGTCTCATTGGAGTTGGAGGCTTGGAGTCATTTCTTCTTCCTTATAGGACATCCAAATTATCAACCAACACTTCTCCAAATGAGAAGTCCCATATTTATAGAGATTTGAATTCAAACTAGTTATTGAAAAAGTAGCCTTTTGAAATTCAAACTCGATCTGAAAAAATAAAAACATTGGACTTTGTGTCACTAGTGTATTGTCTTCTAGTGAGTCGGATAGATGCTTTCAGCAAATCTGACTCTTCTTCATCAGATTCGATCTTTGGTCTTCGGCTTAGTCAATGTCCAATCCCGTGTTGACTCACTCGAACTTCGTATGTCTTCTCTATCTTCAGGTCTCCTGATCCACGACAAGGTTGCGATTTACTTCAGATCTTCTGAGAGAGTATCTGAGTCTTTCAGGTTCTCTAACTTTTTATGCTCATCTGGTTCAGACTGGTTGATGCCACAATGATAATTAGTTTCCTCGATCATTCAGGCTTATTGCATCCATTCACTGTACTCAGCTCTTCTGACTCCTTTCAGAATATAGATTATTCAACATTGCGTTCTTTTGATTTTTTTTACTTGGTTGATTTTAAGCTCATTAAATGTTGCTCTTAACTTTTTTCGTTGATCATTTGATAAGTCAACTGGGTCCATTTGAGTTGGTTCTTTACTGGACCTCTTCAGTTTAGTTCCCCTTCAAACTAAGACATGTCTAATTTAACTACAAACAATACATTAGAATGGTTATCATTGGAAAAATATAACTTTACATATTTTTTCATTTGGTTTTGGGATCTAATTAAAATAAATTTTGATCCCAAAATCTCAACAATAACAAATTGAATTATGATTCTACCCTTACTACAATAAAATTAGCCTCCTATCAGATAAAAAAATTCAAAAAAACTTCAGTATATGACTAATGATATATATATAGAGGAGGGATCAAATAGTACTCGAGCCTGAGATAGTATGTAGTATTCAATCTCATCCATTCATCTCATATATCCTATGGTTGAGATTTTTTCGGACCTTCTAAGCTTAATTTCGCTGATTTTCACAAAATTAAGGGTAGATTAGTAATTTGATTTGTTATGTGATTGCGAAAACAAACTATGCATTTAGTTGAACTGAATAATGCATCAAATGAACAAAAAATGCATGCAGTTGAACAAATAATGCATGCGGTTAGAAGATCGCGTCCAGCATACGCTCGTGCTCATGCATCGCTCCGGCGCTCGTTCGCGCGCCCGTTGGCCTGTATTTTTATGTTTTTTTAAATGCATTGACATGTTTTGATCAATGCATGGACGTGCTTTGTTCAATGCATGAACATGTTTTGTTCAATGCATGTTTGTGTTTTGTGGCAATGCAGTTTTATGTTTTGTTCAATGCATTGTCATGTTTTGTTCAATGCATTTTTATGGTTTTCGACAGCAAATCTCTCATTCATCCTTTTATGTCAATTCCGTCGTCTCTTTCCCTGATTACCGGCTAATTCACCGTGAACCACCGCCATAGCCACCATATTTCTCGATTCTTCAATCATCTATCAAATTTATCTTATATTTTTTCTCAAAATCCATCAATTTTGTTCTCAAATTTTCTTCTTCTTTTTCTTTCTTTCAAAATCTGTTGTTTGTTTATATTGTTGCTATTCGTCGGTGTTGTCACCGTCGTCGTCGACGTCGTCCGCTGCCGTTGCCACCGTCGTCGTCTTTGGCACCGTCCGTTGCCACCAGGAGGAAAAGAAGAAGAAGGCTGATTTGATTTCTTTCCATTTTACCCCTTGCAAAAATTAAAAAAGAAAAGAAAATGAGCTACCACGTGTCAGCTTGTGGTGCGGCCACATGTTCAAAATATGTGGTCTAAATTGGGTACTACATACTATCTGGGGACCAGGTACTACGGGAACCCAACCCTATATATATATATATATATATATATATATATATATATATATAAGGAAAGGTTAACGTGAGAACCACTTTTATCGTGAGAATGTGAGAACCAAAAATGATGAATTTACTGTGAAAATTGATGAATCTTCTGGAAAAGTTAATGAATTTAAAAAAATGGAATTTATGTCCCCCATGGGATTCGAACCCGGGTGAAAATTTCTGAATTTTCAAATTCAGTAACTTATCTAACGGATTCATCAACTTTCATAATGAATTTATTTGGTTCTTAGTTTTTAGGATAAAAATGGTTTTCATTTGAACCTAACTCTATATATATATAGAAAGTAATGATCAATACGAACATGCATAATGTTGAACATAAATATGGATATGAGATTGATTGCTCTAGACTTTCTTCTCTCGTTTAGATCGTTTCCTTCTAACTTCATAATTTAAAAGAAAACAAAGAATCAACAAGAAGAAAACAAAGAATCAACAAGAAGAAAACAAATGATTGACAAGAAAAGTGTTTCAAATTGGAGAATAGAAAAAGAAATATATGTGAGAATGAGAACTGCTTTAAAAATGTATTGTTAAAGGTTTATGTGCATATTTGCCTTTATCAATGCATATTTGTCCGAGAATGATAAATTTATCTTTGAAATATTATGCAGGTTTCTATTATATAGTATGCATATTTTTTTATTTTGTAGTGTATATATTTCTATTTGTAAGTATATGGTCTTGATACTACATATTAGTTTATATGCCTTGAAACTATCTCCCGCTTCAAATAGTTAGTCGGGGGTCTGCCTAGTGAAATATGTTCTCATTTTCTGCCCGTGGACGTAGCCAACTCATTGTTGGTGAACCACGTAAATCTGTGTTTTCTTTACATTTCTGTTTATTAATTGCTCAATAATCCTAATACGTTACAATAAATATAAGAACATTATACTACCAAATCTTAACCCTATATATATCATGGATTATATACTGAATTATCTACTCCATATTTTATTTCAAATTACATGATAATATGATATGTTGCACGAAGGTGAAACATAAAATAAACATCAACATGCAATAGCAGTTCCAATATCATATATAATCAAGGGGGTGTTTTGAAAATCTTGTTGTTCCAAAAGGGGAAGCTCTCTTCCGGGAATCCCCACACACCTCGGTCCTATGAGAATGTGAGTGATGTTTTGAAAATCTTTGATATGTTTATGAAATATTAGAATATTTAAACAAAATAAAACTATAAACACTTTTGTGTTTGTGAATGGTTAATAAATGACAAAAAAGCCTGCTGCAGATTTACATAGTGCAATATAGGAGAAACCAAGCAACAAGACATCTATATCTAGATATTCATTATCCGTTGTTTAATAAAATTAAACTAATGGGCAGGATTCAACTACTACAGATTTTTTTGTTTGTTCTCAACTTAAATTAATTAACCATATTTTCTAATTATTATCTCCGCTCGGTTTTTTTTGTTGAGAGCTTCTATGCGCAAAATGTATCAACCGTTTTATTTTATTTTTCTTATCTAATGACAAATCAATTATATTCTAAATAGAATGATTTAATCAAATTGTAAGTGTGAACTTTAATGCCTTCTGAACAAATCTGATGACCTTCAAATCATGTTAAAGCAAAGCTAATCTTTCAACATTGTTTTTGAAAATGTCATCAGATAAACTTTGGCATCAAATTTCTAACTTGGCGTGTCGGAACCCTGCTTAAAATTTTGTTCCATTTTTTTTTTTGAAATAATAGTGGTAGCTTAGATTTTTATTTTTATTTTATATATTTGGAAGATAGTGATATTTTAAAATATTAAAACACACTAAAAGTCAAACTATAATTTGATAATAACCAAAATATAGTAAATAGTGACTAGGTTTGACTGCCTAACAGTGGCACTCACCATTCACCAAAACAAAATTTTAATAAGTATCTGAATTACATTATACACTTATTAAAACTACTAGGCTAATTTCCCAAAATAAGATGTACCTGTCAAAATTTAAAACACATACTTATCTGTTGGACCTTAATTCTTAAAGGACTTCTTCGGTGCTGATTATCTTAATTGTAGGATTAAGGGTTCTCAAAGAAAATGTGACACTAGGGAATTAATAATATTTTCAAAGTCTCGTTATCTTATTTTCTATCCAGACACTTCTTTTTCTCTTTAGAAAAGAATGGCCCTACTAGCAGATCTTTAGATATAACTTATTAGTAAATTCCTCGATACTACATATATGTATGTATGTAACACTCGATAGAATTCATTTTATATCATCCTAATTAAAATATTGATTTGATTAATAAAACTCAATTAAAAATTACTAAACCTAATTAACATACTAATTAGTTAACTAACATTTAATTACGGCAGCACTTGAGCTTTTATTTTTATATAATATCCACACAAATAAATCAACTAGAGGCGTAGGGTTTAGGCGTATCCTCTATTTTTGGGTTAGAGTGGCGGCACCTGCCCATAAGTTGAGTTCGCCCAAGTGTCGACCGAAAGTTGCACTATATGTTAACAAATAACTTAGTTGAACGTCCAATAATCATTTATTGTTGAGTACTCATTTTAATTCAACTTAATTAGTTAGGGATGTTTCGGGAACTTTGATGAACATTCAATATTATGCATCTACAGACTAAAAATCAAGTCTTGATCCAATAGACTACGCTATTTGAATGCGTGTATTTAAATTATACATTTCACCGATTATGACATCTTGAAAACCTTAGTTATGATAGGACCAGTGGCACGTGCAGACGACACAACCCAACTTTAAATAAAATTTAGTGTAGAATTAAAAATTCCTTTTGTAATTAATCCACATCTTGCATTTGATCAATGCATGATACATGTAAAGAAGGCCGTCACATATGCTACATAGATATAATCATATTACATGACATGCACTGACGAGATGAAGCATAATGATCAATAAAAGGGGTTTAACGAAGGATGCAGAACAAGGCTAGATATTTCAAGGCATGTTTTAATAGCACAGATACAAAAATATTGTAGCAGTGCTGGATAAAAAGACATCATATAAAAACAAGTCTGAGAACTAAGTTGAGGTATTTTATGTATTTACTAGTGTTTGTATGGGCTACATGCATACGGCAACAGAAATGATATTGCATGATTTAACAACTCAATATGCAGCTGAAAGGACAAATTATTTCTTATCCCAAATACTATAAACACATCTATGTGCCTCCTGTAACCGGTCATTATCCATGCTCAACTGCTGCAGTTGTCCAAACCACTTTTCATGCTAACTCTAAATACATCATAGTGCTATATTTCCTAAGCTATTACTGTAGAAAAAATATGGATAATTCTAGATAAAATAATCATACATATCTCTCAGAACATGTAAGCAAATCGATACAAATACGCATAAGTCAGATCAACATGATCGGAGCAAAACTGGACCCACTGTCGAGCTAAGCATATCACTAAGTGCCAGTTGAACCTCATTGGATCCATGCTCACAACTTATCAAGCTCGCAAGCAGGGGAAAGAAGGAAGCCAAGTTCTTCTCAAATGAAGAATGTCCTATGCTACGCATGGCCTGCAGAGTTGCAACAATAAGAGGCGCCCGTGCAGCCAATTCTTTACGCCTTCCAGAACTTAATGGTATCATCCACGAGGGCCTCCTATCAACCGATGAATCAGGAATCTGCATTGTGCATGCAACTTCGATGTAGAATTGCAATACTTCCTTACAGAGGTTCACAAGGTATGACTCCACTTCTGACTCTTCATAACTAGGAGGCTTATCAAGTACAAGATTCTGTAGAAATGTGAGGCAAATGTGATAAGATTCATTCTCAAGGCGAAGTAGAGGAGGATCCTGCAATTGCGTCATATACCCAAGTTCTTGCAGCTTTGGCCGTAGAGACGCATCACTGTTTATCATGTGAGCATGAAAAGCAACAGAATGGACGGCGTCAAAGAGGATAACAATGTTTTTAACTGATAGTTGAGCTCTATACATATGATAAATCTCCGAGACTGCCTGCAACATTCACGAAAAGTTACCTGTCAGTAGCAATTTTATGTCATAACATGACTTCTTTACAAGAAATCAAATTTGGATGTACTGCTTTTATATTGGTAATGATTTGTTTCAAAAGCAGTAGTTTACTTCCTTCTAAGAACAAAAAAACAAAAAAAGCAATTAAGATTTCCAATTCCACACTTTTTTTCTTCATCTTCTGACATTATGATGCTCCTCCAACTAATGCATGAAATACCAATTGCTGTGTGGACAAGGTAATCCCAGTCCCTCTACTTGGGAAAGAGCACAGACAACCAGTTCATGATAGACACAATTACGAGCCAGAAAAGCTAAAAACTGCAGAAAAGATGCACCAAATAAGTTTAAAGTAATATAAATGCACCTGTATCAACAATAGCTGAATGGCAGCTCGGCACTTAACATCAGATATAGCTGCAGATAAATGACGCCTGCTCAAGTTACCCGTATCATTAATTGTCTCAGTAGATTCATCATGGCTATCTCCATTCATATCTTCTTCACGCTCCCTGATTTTACCGTCTTCATTGAGCACGACAGAAAAGTCAGGGAGTGTTTCCATGGAAACTTTTTCGAGAGACGAAACCACCTCAAACCACTTCTCTTCAGAAAACAGTTCCCCAGCATTACTCATTAAACGAACAAAAGCACCAATACCAATTCCAGCAAGGCTTTGATGAGGACGTTTGATAAAACTAACTAATAACGACAACACTTTCTTCAAAAGGGGGTTGACAGTATCGTAAAAATTAACAAAAATATCAACAACCAGTTGAAGAGCCAATGTGCATGTCTCATAGAGCCATGAATTTTGATCAAGTTCCTCCACATTGCCATCAGTCATGTGACTCGGGGAATTAGCAAGGGCTGGATCAATAGCACGCTGAGCATCGTCGAAGATTCTAAATAGGACAGATTCAAACACCTTTTCCCATAATGCCAATGAAAAATGTTGCCCATAGTTGCGTAGAGTATCAAAGAGTATTTGTAGGGAACTTTTCCTGATTTCAGGCCTTGGGTCAAAGCAGAGCTCAGATAGGCCTGGTTTGGGGTTTGGAGTTAGGGGTCAAATTAAAATCTCAAATGAAGGAGAATATCATGGAAAAACAAGCTTAAAATCATGATCAATTTATAAATATAAGAGAATAAAAAATTAAAAATCCTTTACCTGCCAGCAAAGGAAACCATAAATAAAGATGATCCACCTTATTGGCAGCTTCCCCATTATCAATCTTCGGTGAAGATGGAGCAACTTTTCCAGAAATTTCCTTGCCAAGGTTTCCTTCAGCAAGTTTTGCAGCACAGAAACGTAGGAAGCCAATGGCATTAAGACTAATGTCTTCATTGAATCTACTATTGGTAAATGCAATAAGGCAATTTACGCAATCTGTGAAAGTAGTAGTCTCAGTTTCAGTGATATAAGAGAAATAGTCACGCAGAATCTTCTCAGTTATTTCAAAGGCAAGGAGAACAATGTTTTTATGATCATCATAAGCTGCTGTAGTAAAGACCTGAAAGTATGCAAATGAGAGAAGTAACAGTTAATGCTGAATGAATTATGAATCCACTTGTATGAATTAATGTATTCCACATAAACTAAACCAATGAGTAAAAAAGCTAAACAATTGCAGCAGACTACTACCATGAACATGCTCTTCCATCCTGACTTTACATTATTTACACGGGACAACACCATCTGAGAAACACATCTGATAATTAATTCCCTGATTTCGACAGCACTACTCTTGCGCATCACAATCACGAAAGGCTTCATAAACTCATTCTGAAAATTATAGTTAGCCAACTCCTCCCTCTCCAAGAATTTCATTGATAATTGGCGCAACGAATCCATTGCAAATATTGCAATTGAAAGGTTTTCTGAACAGCCAATGGTTACAAAAAAATCAGAGAGCACTTGCCAAATCTTTGACCAGACAAGCCTGATGCGATTCATGTTATAGTGCCTGTGAAGGAGAACAACATATTTACAAAAACTTATGTAGCCAAAACAAGAAAGAATAGAGGAGGTGACAACAGACTTTAGCCAGGAAAAAATATATGGAAGAAAAAAACGAAGTTGAGTAACATACGCAATCTCAACTATCTTTGTGATGCTGAAAACACGTGGATCAGATGTCGACCGCAATTCATCCATAGATACCTTGCATAGAGCCTTGACAAAATCAATTACAGCCTCACTGTTTAGCTTTTGGCTCCGTATGAATATGCGGTCCATATCACCAACTTGTTCTAAAATGTTCAAGTTAGAGACCAAGTTGTTAATCTGTTCAGATGTAATTCCAGCGGCCACATTACCAGCAATACCAGCACTATCATATGATCCCCTCCTCACAGCTGAGGCTGCATTCTGAATCTTCCCAGGTCCTTTCTTTTGTAAAACAGGAAGAATATTTGATTTGCCTTGTTTGGATTTGTCCAGTTCATTCTCAGGAATTGCAAAAAAAGTAGCATCAGGGGGACCACCTTCACCCAACAGATGCAAGTGCTCAAACCTTGAAACACATGTTAAGATATGCTCCCAGGCCTCCTGCAAGTGATTCCCATCCTCATCTGCTATTGTTACTATAGCCTGTTGATGGAAGTAAGAGATTGATCAGATTTGCTTTAAAGTTCCAATAAAATATAACAAATCATATCTAAAATTTCAAGCAAGCCCTGATTCAAACACAATTTTATAAGACAGTACAATTTGCAGAAATTCAAATATCATTTATTTCAGGCATATTTTTCTTGAACTCGAGTAATAGCAGACTAGATCTACCAACTACTGCCTGCATTAAGATAAGAGAAATATGCTCCACATGCTAGTGTTGTAAAAAGGCCAAGACCCTGGTAGACCGCAGATTGAGGCCTGGTGCCAAGGGGACCTAGGTGCGGTTTTGAAATTGCGAGTTCTATATTGTGTGTGTGTGTGTGTGTGAGCATTCTTACCTTTTCCAAATCTTGAATTCTAATATACAAAATATGAGGGTACACTCAAAGTTGTGAGATCATTCAAGCGAAATCAGTGAAGAAAAGGAGTATTACATGTGCTGTTCCAGAAGTAAAAATAGTATCACTGAATATTAAGTTCTTTACTTTTTTGAGACTTGACAGATTTGGTTAATGTATTTTCTAACTTTTGACTAATACGATCTAGTAATTCTATGTGCATAGATCTAAAATCTAAAATAAGTAATAGTCGGTATCAAATAAAAAATAATCAACTTAAAAGATAAAAATAAAATAATGAGAAAACAAAAAGAAATTAAGGCCTCGATAGTGCCTGCTCACACCTAGGTGAGACAGCACCTTATAAGGCCAATCAGGACAGAAGCATGACAGCCCCTAGGCTAAGCCTAGGCGGCAGCACTTTAGAACCCTTTCATGTTTCTAAACTTAAATGACAAATCTTAGAAGTTAGAAGTAGCTAAAGGATAAACATGCTGTCACTCAGTAAAAAAAAAGGTTCACATTGATAAACAGATACTGGTATATTAGAGAGATTAATAGATGGGAAGATGACTATGTTTACAGAGAAGTCCTTATAAGCACAGGCAATATACAGAACAACCATGAGTAGAGTCATGCAGAGAAGTCAACAAAAGAAGGGTACCAATCTATGGTCGAGTAGCATTTCATTTTTCACATGCATGCATAATAGATCGCAGGGATCAGTGAGGAATGCAGTCAAAAGCAGAAATCACTTTAATTTTGTAATTTCTATACATATAAAGCTGAGAACAGTCTCTAAGGACTCATTCTACAAAGGTGGTGTTCCATTTAAGGAGATTTCAATATCTACCACTATTGTCTATCATCTAATATTCAAGTCGATCTTTGTCATGCATCTAGGTTTTTTGCAGTTTCCAGTCTGCAGCTACATTCAATAATCATATAGGAAATCCCTTTAGTAGAACAGAGACGTGCTGAATGCAGATCTTGCATCAATTAACCAAAGATAGAACCAAAATCCACTAGAATTGAGATAGGAGATCAAATCACAGTAGCTAAAATGAAGAACTCCACAAGGATCAGAGAAGCTTTGATGGACATGAAAAACTGCATCCTTCTTAATTGTAGAGAAAATTATTTGAACTTGTTACTTATCATTGGTGCAAGGTTTTGTTTACACTGCTCTGGAGGGGCAGGGGTATTAATTACTATTTTAAGACACTGGCGGAGTTCCCAGTATGCCATGTGATGGAATTCATTATAGAAGTTATAGAAATTTGAAAAAGAAACTGCAACTTTTATTTGTACCACTAGATGCTAAAGATAGAAATAATGATAAGCAGATAAGGATTACCTACCTTGATTGCATCAATATTTTTTTGTCTAATATCTGCTGGTGAATGGAGGGAGGTAAACTTGGCTAGTGATGTCACAAAAGCATCTCTATGAGTTTTCATAGACATTGCTGCAGTAACATGGATTGCACTGCGAAAGCCTTCCAAGCATAGAGCTATTACAACTTCATCATCACTTTGGTCAAGAGGAACACTGAAGGCAGCCAGCATGGGAGCCCAACATGCCTCTATCATAAATTTGAGAATCACAACATCTGTTGCAGGATAATAAACTGACCTGCATTTACCAAAATGCAAGTAGAACGTCAAAAGGGTTTATACATCCTAAAAAGATGGCAAATGTCATTCATTATGACAAGGAAAAAATGTTCAAGCTCCAGTTATTCTGGTATCATTGAATTTATCAAATCCTAACCATCATTTCCCACAATATCGGGAGTGACTTTTGTGTGTCAGGTGAGTATAAAATGGGAGGATATTTACAAAGGCTATGTCTCAAGTAAAGATGATGGGCCAGTGAGAAGGAAAAGGAGCAAGGAAATAGTGATAGAGCATCTTCTAGTCATCAGCTGTGCATCAAGTCCCAAGCCAACGATGAAATTTTATAATAGATCTTACTCGGATTTGCTAGCCTTTTCTTTGAATTGCTCCTGCATGTGTTTCACAAGGTTATCACCAGTCTCCATGCTGTCACCACCTCGCTTGCGGACTACAACATTCAGTATGGCATCTAGCCCTAACAGTCTGTTTGAGTTCACAGACTGTTGCTGTTGGATGGACAGTTGATCTTCTTTCATTTTGATCTCATTCCTTGATATTCGCTCAAACAACGATCTCAATTGTTCCTCAGGTAAATCTTTCCCATCATCTATTCCACGATTGTTCCTTATAAAATCCTCAGCTGACATCTTTATAAACAGAAGAAAATTGTAAGAAGCTATAAAATAGATGAAAGCACGCTCAAAAATCCCATCATGACTTTAAGTGTCACAGTACCTTGTTCTTAACCATAGGGTTATGTGCATCAGTGTTCAGCATTATAACAGAGTAGGCAAGCACATAAGCTGTGTCAGCACTTATAAAGGCTTTTGGATTACATTTGCAGTACCGTTCAGCGAACTTTTCCATAATACGATCGATCTTCTGAGCTTCACCTGGAAGTCTAAAGCCTTGTAGGAAAAGTCTTATTGCCTCATCAAACTCCACACCTTGAAAATCAAAGGCATCAACATATGCATGCATCACTTTCAGTGATAAATCTTCCCTTTCACCCAAATAGTCACCAATCAGACTTTTATTAAGGCCGGACGCATTCCTAAGGAAAGCTGCTATCTCTTCTGGAGAGTCCCCCACCTTATTAGCATTTATCAGGAATTGGATACCTTTCTTGGGGCTACGGTTAAATAGATTGATCCCTTCCTGCAATATAATTAATTTAGGAGACCACTGTTATACTAGGAAGTCACAACTAGTTACTGACTTACTGCAGTAAACAAAATCATTTATGGAATTGGACCTGAAGTTCAAGTTTATATGCACGACGCTGCTCAATTGTTGGGACGTCAGAAACTTCACTCGCTTCAGAGTGACTATCTGATGCTTCAGACGATTCATCTGCAATGCCGTTTACCAGAGGAGCCGTTCCAGTATCAGAACTGTTTTCCACAGCTTCAAGTTTCTTCGGAGAGTGAGTATCAGGAATCCGCAATTGTTTGTTCATCCAGTCACCCATGCACTTCAAAATATCAACCAAGCATTTCATAGCTTCTAGCATCATGGAAACATCTTGTGGAGGCTGAAGTGTAGTTGCAACACCAGGTGGAACACCTTGAGCAGTTTTAAGTAGTCCATTGACAGTCCTGGAATACCGGAACAAAATGATGAGTGCAAATTAAAAACTTCACATTATGCTTTGTGTAGTTTCCACAAAAATATTTATCTTCTCAGGACAAAAAAAAAATGCATTAGGTAGTTAAATTTTAAGGGAATGATGTTTTCTCTTCAAAAATCTAAAAGTCACTAACCAATCGAATAACCTTTTCCGTACTATAAAATTTCCAACAACAAAAGGCAACAATGAAATTGAAAACGAATCTGATTTTGGAATATCTTCCAAAATTACATTTGAGTGTGCTATGGACAACTATAAGACATTGTATATACACAAAAAACCCTTCCTTTGAATAACGTCAAAAATTGAAACATAACTGCAAATAATATTAATGCAACTTAAACAATAAAAAATAAAGAGAGCCATGAGAAATTATACCTCTCAAAAATATTTGAAGCGTTAACATCACAGTCATAGTTTAGGAATATGTCGATCATGATCTGCGAATCACCACAGAGCTTCTCGAGACACCGAAGCACCGTTACCTTTTGGTGAAAATTAGGTTGTGCAACATTTTCTAGTACTCTCAGGATAATCATAGGGAAAAATACTCCAATTTCTGCCTTCAGTCCAGCTCGGAATCGTGAGACTAAACTTACAAATATCGAGCACGAAAGCTGGAAAATGATCATAAGGGTCGAGGCGGTGTTCTTCAAAAGTGACAAGCATAAATACTGCTTTATAGCATCTAAAAATCTGTGGAAAAGCACAAATAAAGTACATTGATTAATATCAAAGCAAAAACCCATCAAAATAAAAGAAAAAACAATAATGGCAAAGAAGGGTTGAATAACAATACATCAGATAAACAATGAGCCTCCAATGTCTAAACACTAGAGGCAATGCCATTGGTCAAAATTAGAGAAGGAAACACACTTAAGGATCACTTAATTAGAGTACTTATGATAAGTACATCACAGCTGCAGGATTCCTATCCAATTCAAGACCTCAAACCACCAGGGCCCGGCCCAACAAGATTTTAGACAATTTGTTTCACATGTATACATATGTGTACATGCAAATGTATATATGTATGTGTCTGTGTGTGTAGTGATATAAATGAACAGTTAGCATACCTGATCTTAGACGTTATAACAAAGTTTGAAATACAATAATAGCGAATTTATGTGATTGTATGCATAAATATTCAAACTCAACCACCTCCCCCACCAAAAAAAAAACTCAAAATTCCAATATGTGCCACTGCCTCAAACCAACATAAGCTCGGACTACTAATGGGACAACTAAATGCAGTTCAACTATCCTAAGTGAATTACACTAGCTAAACAGATAATGCAGGAAATTCACTAGCAAAGTGGCAAAGCCGCAAAGTTATATCCAGCTACTTAACAATTTATATCTTATAAGAGTTCTACAGCCAGAGTTGATTCCACCGGATTACTAGTTATATAAAGCCCAAACCCTTAGGTTTCATGCTGTTATTTAAGTTTCACTGACAGCATGGAAAACCTAAGGAAGTACTCATGCAAACAAACAGAAGTGAAGTTGAGCAACCATACCTTTCGTTTGTCCTAAATATTGCCCCGGCATTCTCCAACAAAATCTTAAGCAACTCCAAAGCCAGGATCTTCCCCTTCATTGCCCGAGGATCCACCAGGGCATCTTTAGGTGGAGTCTTCATCGAGAGCTTACACAAAGCTCGGAATACCAGAAAAGCATCCCGCCTCAACTTATTACCAATCTGAACCTCCAAATTGTCATCCCCTTCACCATCCGCCAACTCTCCTTTCCTTCCCTCCAATGCCGTCTTATACATACTGATCTCCCAGTACTTGGCATCTAGCATATCCTTATCCGTTGAATCCAATAAATCTGTCGGATTAGTGCCTTCCACCGTCGAGGTCTTAGTCTCAAATGCCCCATCGTGCACCCCGCCCCCCGATCCCATAATGCTCCTCGGGGTGCTAGGACTGAAAACGCCATCAATATCCTGCATTATCTTAGTAATAAAACCCTGTACAAACACAGTCATCGAACCATCAGCATCAGCTTTCTCCATTGGTTCCGTCAGCTCCGCCACCACAATCGGATGCACCGGCACAGTCGATGAATCAGCCTCCATTCTTCTAAACACGATAACCAGCATCTGAACCAACGACGCCTTCGCCGTCGTCTGATTCACCACATTCTTACTGCCTAAATACACGTCGTAACAAGTCCTCACCACCTGCAACAGACAGTCGCCGTGGATCCGCAGTGCGACCGACGTTACAGCCGACAGAAGAGCCTTGATCACCAGCAACTCCATAGTATCATCCCCTGTATCATGACATTTACACGCACAATCGATCAATTTCGAAAGCAATTTCGCATCTTCGCCGCCGGTCGTGTCTGCCTCGCCATGTAAGTAGCCGTGAGCGATCAATTTCTGCACCGCATCCAGCGCAGGTTCCGCGAGCTTGAGGTGGTCGGACGCGAGCGCATTGATCAGGGGGCTGAGAATGAGCTCGGAATCGGAAAGTGAGAGGTCGAGGAGAACTCCGGGGTGTGGAGGTGGTGGCGAGTCGGATTTGGATTCCGCGGAGGGTGGGGAGGCTTGATTGGGTGTGGAGAGGCGTTCGACAACGGATTTGCACTCGGCGGCGAGTTTGGAGTGCTTTCGCCATGAGGCGTTTTTGATGATTTTGTCGAGCGCGGGGAGTAGGACTTTAGATAGGCGGGAATCGGCTCCCGTAGAAGCCATTCCCGGAGAATCAAGGTGAGGTGTGGGGTGAATTGGGATTGGTGATGGTGATGGTGGTGGTGGTGGTGGTGGTAATGGTGGAGGTGGCGGCGGATTTTTCAGTAGCGCGGTGGGGGTGGGGGTGGTGCCATGTCGATCGGCGGTGAGTGGAACGGAAGTCTAAAATACAGGGTAGTATGTAATGACGGGAACGCCCTCGAGGTTCACCACCGAGATTATTCGTAATTCAAGAATGAATATTTGTTGTTGGATGTATTTGTTTAGACACGAAAGAAGTATTTATTATCCAATAATAAATCAGCACCTATACTATACATCATCTCACTGAAATTAAAGAAATTGGTAACTATAGTTAATATATCAATGTTCATTAAAGAAGAAACATGCATTTTTAGAATAACATTTCAAAATTACCTAAAAAAATACATTTCAAGATCTGACTTGAATGAATTTACTGGGAGGTTGCCACGATCCAAAATCCAACGCCTAAGTCGTCTATTGCCCCGATTCAACTACTCCATCAATCCCCAGATGATTGAGATCTGAAGAATTCACATTTTCTATTTTTAATTCGTAGGCTTGTCTTATATCCTAAGTAACATATTTTATTTTATTTTATTTTTGAAGAATTATTCTAAGTAACATGTATATATCTATATGTGTTAATATCAATATAAAAATCAAGTTCCACTCGATACTTCAAATAAGAATTAAAATCGAACAAATACGAATTGAGTCACTGAATCACTTAAAATCGATTATTGGATACAATTTATGTGAAATTCCAATAAGTAAAAACAAATACGATTCAGTTGTTGGATCACTCATTCAATCATTCATATATATGAATCGAGTCATCGGATGACTTATATGGCATTCCAATAAGTCGAACTTTTAACGTTCAGTGTTTTGTTGGCGATTACATTTTTTTATATACTCAACATAATATCAATTCTTGAAAACTATTTTGATGAATTTAATTATCGTCAATAAGAATTGTATGTCAATGTATATGCTAAAATATTATTTTTGTCGATTTTCTCAAAGCTAATATTTGAATTCTTGAATTAATGTCTCCAACAACAAGTATTATTATCTGTTAATTTATGTTGGCCCAATAACCCAAACTCTCTCTAGTTTTGGCAGCCCTTCCACTATCTTCCCTTGTTCGTTTTTCTGTGCCCTAGTTATAGCGGCGATTACTCTCCTTCTCTGATTCTTTTATTGTGTAAATTCCTCATGAGTGTTTTAAGGATTAGTCGCTGCCTTGTTTTTGTTGGGTGGGGGTAGAGATGGCAATGGATACTGGTCCAGATCCATTTTTCAGGATTTGGATCCTCGAAAAATAGGATCCAACGGATCTGGATCGGATCCGGGACATTCCTTTAAAATCCGGATCTGGATCTGGATCTTGATTTTTGAGATCCAGATCCGATCCAGATCCGATCCATGGATCCATATATATTTAATTTTTATTTTATTTATAAGTATGTTATATTGTTTTTCTTTCTAGTCGAAATTGGATAAACTAAGTTATAAAATATGAAGATAGATCAATAACATTAGAAAACTGTACTTTGAATTTGAAAAACAAATATGAATTAGATATGAGTAGTCTATTTGCTAAGATATGTGTGCTACTTCTATTCATATTATAATATTATTTGATGTCATGAAAATAGAAGTAAATTTATAACTAATATTTTCTTGTATAATGATGATTGTAGAAATTCTAGATAATTATTATAGTATTACTGTATATTTAGATTATTATTATGGTGTTATTGTGAATTATAGTTGATTTATGATTTATTTTAGAAGAGAAAATATATGGATTCGGATCCAGACCCTGGACCTGCGGATCTCATGGATCTGGGTCTGGATCTAATTTTTTTGGACCCAATGGATCTGGACCGGATCCGGACCCAAGCAAAAAAATTCGAATCTGGATCTGAATCTAACAAGATCCGGTCCAGATCCGGTCCATTGTCATCCCTAGTGGGGGGTGGAGAGTGTTATCCGGAGTGTGAGAGATCAGTTTAATTGTCAGTGTGAACAAGGGCTTTGTGCTCACTGCTATCTCTCAAATCTATCATTAGTGGAGGTGTTACCGGAGAGGAAAAGAGGGCTTTTGCGTGGCTGTTGTGGTGTCGACGGAATCGATGCAACGGTGGACCCATTGTGGTGGTTGTGTTGCTTGTGATAAAGAGGATTCCACACCTGAGCCGATTCACCATCCTTTTCTTTATACATTTTTTTTTCTCTATTGTTGTCGGCAGATACAAGCAGAGGAAGAACCCGTTGCCAGAAATGAGCCTCAGCTCAAAATACGTTACAGAGTTGCTGCAAGGATGATGCGTGGATATTAGGCTCAACGACCGTTGTTCGGGCTCTGTTGTAGAGGAGTTGTGCGCCGGGGACAACTATTGTTGCTGCTAGGATTGGGCGTAGTGCTGTTGCGTTGCTGCAGCAAGATAAATCCAACGACGAGGCCGACTCACAACAGTGGTATCAAAGCACACGGTTATCCTCATCGTTAGTTGGTAAGATGGGATCCTGAACCTCTTAGGGCAGTTAGGATTGAGATTATGTGTTGCTAGTTCTAGGTTACTATGTGAATATTTTGAGATTTTATGTAGGGTGCTTAAGCGGTATCGGTTATCGGTTATCGATAATCAAAACCAAAAGTTTCGTTATCGGTTAGCAACCGATAACCGATTTTTCTGCTTTGATTCGATTATCGATTCTGATGTGAATGTAATTCGGTATAACCGATATACCGATTAAACAGTTATACGGATTAACGAAATTAATTAATTAATTAATTTATTTATTTAATTATTAAGTAAAAATATTTAATTTAATATATTAATTTCGTAATATTTGAAATAATCTCGGTTAATTTCGGTTATTTTCTGTTAATTCGGTTATTTTGGTTAATTTTGTTTTTTTTTTTTTTTTATTTTTAAAAATTTAATTTAAATTTGGTTAATCGATAATCCGAACCGACTAACCGATCGGTTAATCGGTTAACCGATTAACCGATTGGTATCGATTCTGATTTACTATTTTGGTATTTTCGGTTTGCTAATCGAAACCGAATCTCTCACCCTAATTTTATGTATGAATGTGTTTCACGTTTTATCTCATGCCTATGAACTTGTTTGTTTGCTGCTTTGTGACACTGCGTGTGGCTCTAGTCTCCGTGTGTGTAGGATCTAGAGAGATCCAACTTTGTTTTTTCAAGCATGCTAAGTGATTTGTTTTAAGGTGGAGTTTTGTGGTTAAGCTTTAAGTTTAGGGTGCATGAGATTAGGAGTTTGTTTCTTTATGTGTCTTTGTTGTTGCTCCCTTTAAGGTGGAGTTTTTTCCCTTTAATTTCTTTATGCTCTTATTTTTGTTCTTTGTGCACCTTTTGTGTCTTTGTGATTGTTTTCTTTGTGGCTTCGTGGCCTCTTGTTGGCAATGCTTTGTGCTTGCTTGCTCTCTTTGTGGTTTACCGTCTGTTTGATGGTTGTGATGATCTTTGTGATCTTCGGTAGCTTTGTGTTAGTGAGCTTTGTGGTGTTTCCTTGTGAGCTTCTAGCTGTGTGTTAGTTATCTTTGTGCTTTGTGGATGTTTCTCTTGTGTGTGTTTTGCAGGTATGAATACGGTTAAGTTTTCCTTGGGCCTTCGTGGTCGCATACAACTTTGTGTTGTACAAACTCATTCCTTGTTTAGTCTATGTGACTTTACATAGGAGCAAATGGTCCCCCTGTTTTATCTTTGTGATGTTACAGGGAGATCGACGATGATGATTGTTAAGTGCAGTTTGTTTCCTCTCAGATACATACACAATCATGATTGGGCCAAAGGTGGATAATCTTAAGTTATGTTGGCCTAATAACCCAAACCCATTTCTCCTCTCTAGTTTTTGGCAGCCCTCCCACTCTATTCTCTTGTTCGTTCTTCCTCTTTTCTGTGCCTTAGCTACATTGACGATTACTTCCTTCTCTGGTTCTTTTCTTGTGTGGATTCCTCATTAATGTTTTAAGGATCAGCTATTGCCTTGTTTCTGTAGGGGGTGTGGAGAGTGTTATCCGGAATGTGAGAGATCAATTTAATTGTCTATGTGAACTAGGGCTTTGTGCTCGCTGCTATCTCTCAAATCTATCCTTCATGAAGGTGTTACTAGAGAGGAAAATAGGGCTTTTGTGTGGCTGTTGTGGTATTGACGGAATCGATGCAACGGTGGACCTATCGTGGTGGTTGTGTTGCTTGTGATAGAAAGGATTCCGCACCAGAACTGTTGTCAAGTTGCTGCAAGGCTGTGTTAAGAATGAAAGTTTCTTCAATTTATCAAATCACAAGATCAATTAGAAGATGAATTAATCTGTGAGACACCAATGAAGAAGAGAGTTTTATTTATCTGAAAAAGATTACAAACGAACAAATGAGATTCAAAAGCCCTTTACAACCATGTGAACCTTCTGTTTATACTTAGTTGACTAACTAATTCAGTTAACAACTCTAACAACTTTGTAACTAGTCGTCCACGTGGCATACTTATCAACTAACCCTCCTTTAGCTACTCCCCTTCCATGCATACGTACCCAACATTCCCTTCCCCTTACAAACGACTTGTGCTCAAGTCGCGAATAGAAATGGATAGCGAGACTCCATCGTCTTGTAGCTCTCCCATGTCGCTTCTTCCTCCGGTAAATGGCCCCATTGAATGAGCACCTCTGTCTCTGGATGATTATTTTTCTTGACAATGCGTCAGCAGTATTTGAGCGGTTGCAAGACAACCGTGCCCTCCGCGTCAAACTCCGTAAGGTAGTTGCTATCACGGTGGGATTTTGACACCCTCTTGATAGACCCACGTGAAAAGCAGGATGAAGCTTAGAGTCCGGCGGTAGCCGTAGCTCGTACGCCACTGCTCCAATCCGTCTTATCACCTCGAAAGGCCCAGCGTACCTTGGGCTTAATTTCCACACCTTGTGCAGACGTAAAGAGCGCTGTTTGTAAGGTTTCAATTTCAAGTACACCCAATCACCCACTTGAAATTCTCGTTGTTTCCTCTTCTTGTCTGCAACTCTTTTCATATAATCTTGAGCTCTTTGCAATGAAATTTTCAGCTTAAGATGAATGTCTCGCTTCTCCTGCACCGTGGTCTCCACTCCGATTACCTGGGCTTGGGTATAGGAGGATAATGCCATTGGGGTTAGCCTATACCCATATAATGCTTCGAACGGGGATAGTTTCAGCGATGAGTGATACGAAGTATTGTACCAAAACTCTGCAAGTGGTAACCACGTACCCCACTTCTTCAGACTCCCACTCACCATACATCGCAGATAAGACTCCAAGCATTGATTTACCCGTTCGCTTTGACCATCCGTCTGAGGGTGATATGCTGTGCTCAAAAGCTAATCAATTCCCAAGGTCTGCAGTAAATTTCTCCAAAAAAGGCTGGTAAAAATCTTGTCTCGATCAGAAACAATACTAGAAGGTAAGCCATGTAACTTGTAGATGGTAGTCAAAAATTCCTGAGCACATAGACTTCTTTGAAAATGGATGTTTGAGTGCGGAAAATGAGCATACTTTATGAACCTATCTACAATTACCCAGTTGTATCCTTACCTCCCGGCGGTGGTAATCCTTCTATGAAGTCCATTGTGATGTCTTTGCCATGCTTGGGAAGGCACGGGTAAAGGCTGCGACAACCGGCACCGTGTAGTCTCATGCTTGCTCAAGCGACATTGATGACAATTCCCACCAATTCTTGTCTTTGCAGCTCTCATGCTTGGCCAAAGAAATGTGCTACTGATTCTTTGATATGTTGCGTTGATTCGGAGTGCCCCGTAGTTCGAACAATGCATGAGCTGAGAATATCCTTCTCAAATCCCATTACTCCTACATACGACTTCCTCTCAATCGATCAAGCCGTTGTAATATGAGAATAAAGATAGGTTGTATGGTGTTGTCTTGCACTCGGGATGGCCTCTTGAGCTATTTCATCACCCTTATAGCTCTCAATCAATTCGGATACCCAATGAGGTGCACACCGTGATCCCAGCTACTTGCCTTTTCTTCTTCTTGCCGAGATAATGCATCTGCAACCCTATTCTCAGTACCCTTTTTATACTCAATCTTGTAGTCATATCCTAAGAGTTTTGTGAGGTATTTGTGCTGAGTAGGAGTTAACAACTTCTGCTCTAAAAGAAATTTAAGACTCTGATGATCTGTCTTAATAACAAACTGATTATGAAGCAAGTATGACCTCCATTTTCCTACTGCCAGAACAATCGCAAGTAGCTCCTTCTCATAGGTAGATAATCCCATACTCCTTGGTGCTAATGCTTTACTAAGGAAAGCAATAGGGTGATTCTCTTGCATAAGTATTGCTCCAATGCCTTTGTAAGAAGCATCAGTTTCCACTACAAAAGGAATGGAAAAATTTGGCAGCTTGAGTACTGGCACTGAGGTCATAGCCTGCTTGAGCGGGACAAATGCTTCTTCTGCTCTTACTGACCACTGAAATCCCCCTTTCTTTGTAAGCTCAGTTAGGGGCTTAGCTATAGAACCATAATCTCGGATGAACTTCCGGTAATAACCTTTCAACCCAAGGAAGCCCCTCAACGACTTCAGATTATTTGGTGTAGGCCATCTAGCCATGGCTGCAAGTTTATCCGGATCGGCTTTAACCCCTTTCTGATCAATTATATGCCCAAGATACTCAACCTGAGATTGCCCAAAGCTACACTTCGCTGCCTTGGCATAGAGAGTATGATCCGATAGCTTGTGGAACACTAACTCCAGATGATGAGTATGTTCTTCCATGGATTTGCTGTAGATTAAAATATCATAAAAAAAAACTAGCACAAATCTGCTCAAATATGGTTTGAAGATAGAGTTCATTAATGCCTGGAAGGTTGCGGGAGCATTCGTGAGCCCAAATGGCATAACCTTGAATTCATACAAGCCACTTGAAGTCATAAAGGCGGTCTTATCGATGTCAGATTTCTCCATTTTGATCTGGTGGTAGCCAGCCCGTAAATCCACCTTGGAAAATACCACTGCACCTCCCAACTCATCTAACAAATCGTCAATGAGAGGTATGGGAAAATTATCTTTAACAGTGAATGAGTTTAGTTTTCGATAATCAATGCAAAACCGCCATGTTCCATCCTTTTTTTTAACGAGCAACACTGGAGAGGAAAACGAGCTTGTGCTTGGCTGTATTACTCCTGCAGTAAGCATTTCCTCCACCAACTTCTCTATTTCTCTCCTCTGAATGTAAGGGTATCTGTAAGGAGCTTGTTTAAAAGGAGCTGCACCCTCCTTCAATATTATTCTGTGATTGTGACTTCTATCAGGAGGTAGCTGTGAAGGCTTATCGAAAACATGCAGATACTTCTCAATTAGTGGGTGTAGCGAAGGATGAGCTTTACTCTCTGTATTGATTTGATCAGCAGTAACCATGCACAAACACCCCACTATAGCTCCCTTTCATTTCCTTAAAGTTCTCTTGAACTGTTTTCCAGTTATCATTTTCAATGTCACCTCTTCTTTCGCCCCTTGTAATACTACTGCTTTACATCCCTTCACAAAGCTTACACTTTGGTTGTTGAAGTCAAATGTTATAGGCTAGCCTTTAACAAATCCACTCCAACCAGCATATCACAACCCCCTAGTTTGAGTACTCTGAGAGCCGTATTAAATCTGCATCCACTCATCTCCCATTCTACTTTAGGGCATCTGGTGTTGCACTCTAGCTTGCCACCATCGGCTACTGTGACTAATAAGGAATTAGTATACTCCATTTCACACCCAGCTCTTCTTGCACTAGCCTCATCAATGAAGCTATGAGTGCTTCCGGTGTCAATCAATCTTGTGATATCTTTCTTCCCTATTTTCCCTTTTAATTTGATAGTGTCTGCGGTGATTGTCCGACTAGAGCATTGAGAGACACATGAAGTTCACTCTCCTCATTTCTCATCTCTTCTAATATCAATTCAGTCTTTTCTTCGTCTTCTTCACACACAATAGTGAATAGTTTCTTGCACTTATGTCCGAATTTATGCGGCTCGTCACAATGAAAACACAATTTGCTCTTTCTCCTCTCTATTTCACTAGGAGTTAATCTTCTCACAACTTTGATTATTGTTTGTAGTTGAACTCACTTTGTGTTCTCGTTATTTTCTTCCAATCTTGATGGTTTCTTGAAATGTTTTGGTCCCTTCCCAATGCTATAACACCATCTCACCTTTCTTGCTAGATTAATGGCATGCCCAGCTTTCTTTGGTGAACATTTCCACCACACTCGATATTTCCTCCTTGATCCCCTATATAACATTTCACAAAGTATTCTTCCTTTAAACTTCTATTTTCTCTGACCATAAAAGCCTTGACTCTTCAAATTTAGTCGTATACAAACAACATCGATTGTTTGCCTCGATTGATTAAATCGGCTCACTACACTTTTCCCATCTCTTTGCAAATCTTTCTACCACCATCTCTCAAACTCTCCATGTTATCTCCCCTAGTCCTTCTACATATTCTAAGTACCACAAATCTGCCTTCCCTTCCATATACATGGCCGCGGTAAAAATCTTCTCGTCATCCTCCATCGAATTCACCGCAAAATATTTATTACATTTACGTATCCATTGCAACGCATTATCTCCACCGAATTTAGGAAACTCCAATTTATGCATTCGTGAATTAAAATTCGAGTGATTGGATGATTTACCGTGAGTTCGCGATCCACTGGCATTTTTTCGTGACCAACTGTGTTCTTCCTCCTCTTCTTGTTGTTCAATTTCCCTATCTCCTTCTCCTTCCATATTTTGCTTTCCTTTATCTGATCGCAATTCTCTTCGCAGTTGCCTGCTCAGCTCCTCAAATTGAGATTGAATCCCCGCCATCAGTGAACTGCTCAGCTCGCTTTGTTGCTTACTCCACTCCGCCTGCTGCTGTTGCAATTGCAATTGCAGTTGTGTCAGTTGCGATTCCACGTTGTTGATTCGATTCTCCATTCTAGTACTCCTTGGCATACGGCGAGCGTAGAATCACGGCTCTGATACCAATTTGTTAAGAATGAAAGCTTCTTCAATTTATCAAATCACAAGATCAATTAGAAGATGAATTAATCTGTGAGACACCAATGAAGAAGAGAGTTTTATTTATCTGAAAAAGATTACAAGCGAACAAATGAGATTCAAAAGCCCTTTACAACCATGTGAACCTTCATTTATACTTAGGTGACTAACTAATTCAGTTAACAACTCTAACAGCTTTGTAACTAGTCGTCCACGTGGCATACTTATCAACTAACCCTCCTTTAGCTACTCCCCTTCCATGCATACGTACCCAACAGGCTGATGTGCGGATGTTGGGCTCAGCGGCTGCTACTCGGACTCTGTTGCCGAGAAGGTGTGCGTTGGGGATAGCTGTTGTTGCTGCTAGGATTGTGTGTAGTGCTGCTGCGTTGCTGATCCAACTACGAGGTCGATTCACAACATTATCCATTTGGAAATAGTAAACTACTCAAATGCGACATATACTTGGGTGCTACACGTAGGACTCGTTCCTTACGTCATTTTTTATTTCCTCACTTTATAATTTCTTTCGTGAATTGAAGTTTAAGATCATGTCACACGCCAGTTTTTTCTACCAAATCGATTTCCTCAAAGTATGATAACTAACAAAATATTATATGGTATGAACAATATGAAGAACAATGTTGAGTTCGGTATTACACTAGCATAGTAAAAATATTACATCCAAAAGGCGCTCACAAACATTTAAGTGATACATCAAATAGAACCAATTAGCTATGTCTTGGACTCTTGGGTCAGCTGTAACGCCAAGGATACATTTATTTAATAATGAGATTAATTGCTTTAAAAAACAGAAATTTTGTGTAAAATTTCAAATTCAGCGCAAACCTTATACGTATTTGATTAATGCATCATTTTATGATTTATTTGTTTTCTAATATCCTAAAAGTTATCCTATTAAGAGATTCCGGCTCATAATCCGAATTTTTCATACGTCGCTTCAAAACAATCATTATTAATTTAAAAAAAAATCATCATGACATCACTAAATAGTTGCAAATTCAACATCATCTTTAACAAAGAAATTAATATACTAATTGAACTTTTTTCAACATTTCTAAATTTTCTACATAGAATCCTATGTGTGTGAATAAGAGAATTTCTGAACTTAAATGTAGTGAGTTTGTTGTGAAAACCACTAATATATATTGCAGTCTGAATGAAGAAGTCAGCATCGATGTCAGCTTCTAATTCTAGCAGACGCGTTTAATCCATAAGTCCACAATCTCAAACCGAACTTCTGAAAGTGGTTGCTACTGAGTTTTGGGCTAATTAAAACAAATGCAAGCCCATTATTTTATTCGGGCCAGATAATTTATTCGGGCTAGATACATTAATTATAAAAGTACGAGGAAGAAATTATCTATGAAACGAACTCAATTAGATTTGCAAAAAAAAAAAAAGAGTTCAATATAAAAATAAAAATAAATCAAAATCAGATCGAGTTATGAACGATCAAGTGAATTCCCCAAAACCAGAAGAAAAAAACAAAGAGACAAAAAAGTTAATTTCCTCCATATATTATATGGCAGCTATACGAGTTAATCAATTTCTCATATGTCAAATTTCCTTTTCAATGTTTCTTCAATTTTTAATTTCTAGCTAGAGTGATCAGGTGGCGAAGCCGAAGCTTGATTTCGACATGGCTCTGCTGGGGTGGCGCGCCTAGCCAGAAACTCACGAGCCAGTTCTTGAAGATCGCCGCCGCCTCGATGGGCGGCGGATGATCCTACTTCTCTGGCGGCGGCAGTCGGAAAATGAGATGATGTGCCGATTTGAGGGATCCATGAAGGTTGAAACGTTGGATCAAATAGGGATGACAAATCATAGGTTGATGGGATTGCTGAAAATGAGGGAAGGTCCGCTATAGATAAGGGCGGCGGCGTCAGTAGCGACGGCGGCTGCGGTGGCGCGGGCGGTGGAGTTGGAAGCTCAAGAGTGGCGAGATGGGCTTGTAAGTAGGAGAGTTCTGCTTGCAAATTCACCACCTGCTAGATATTACAGTAGCAAATGTTGTCACCATACCAATGTACTAGATACTAATGAAATTAATTTTTCTTTGTTTATGAAGAACTTTTTTATATAAACTTTACGAAAACCCAATAAAGGACCATATGCATAATTAAAATAATTGACAAAAATAAACTGTTTCTCCTTAATAAACTTCAGTTATATGAGTTCTCTTTATGACAAATTAATGTTTTATCAAGTAACTATCCATATCAAATTTTGATGGTTCTTTTCCCCTTCAAATATAGTTTGCAATGTCATGATTTGCGGATCATGGAATCTAAATCAAGAAATAAGAAAAACAACCCCACACACTTAGTCAGTTGATTAAAAACTAACAGATTTGGAACAAGAAATAAGTAAAATGTTGCAAATTTGTTGATATTTTTAGAGCAATTTATAATACTTGGAGATTGAACTCAAATGGATAATTTTAAACGATTATTCGAAGTATTGCTTTGATAGGTCTTCAAATTTTTTTAATTTCCTATTCTTTTAATTTGAAACATATTTTTAGTTAGTGACTTTTATTATGGTAAGAGTACTACATTTACGTGATAAGATTCAGTATAATTTTTTTTGGTAACTTCCTCCCAAATATCACGCTTAATACTATATTTTCAAGTTTCAACTATATATGAAAAGTTGAAACGTGTAAGCAAAACCAAATTGGTTCGTCATATCCAAGTGTATTTCAGTTAAACAAGATTCTCAATTTATTATATTTACAATTTTAACACATACATATATATATATATACATAATATGTGTATTGATATCACAATTAAAGTATCAATATCAAATACTCCATGTTTTGTTGATGATGAGGTCAAATTATCAGTATCAGTATGAATAAGATATGAAGTAGAGAATCAACGTAGCTACAATTGTTGATGATGAGGTCAAATTATTTGAATACAAAATGACCGAAAATGGAGCTAAATTAGAATAGTTTTGTTGCAATAAAATAATACACCCAAAAACCTGCAATTCGGGGTCATGCCCCATGTTTTCCCCTCGAATTTTGTACATAAATGACAGACAAATTCCTTAATACCAGCGAAGTCTTAGAATTTTTGCAATAAAAAGTTGAAGCACAGAAAGCTAGCCTCTCTCTCTCTCTCTCTATACGTGATCAGTCGGAGTTAAAAAGCAGTTTTCTTGATTTCAGAGAAGCATATAAGTGTTCCCCCATTGAGGTCCACACTTGTAATACTTATCTAACATTGTTGTATAAAATAACTACACTTTATAAAAACAAACCTATGATGTTCCACCATATGGTACTCAAGCTATTAATTAAGCTGGATAATTCTTACGCAGAGGATTGAATATTTATATCAAAACCGTGTTACTCATACTCTACATGTATACCGCCCACCTTAAACCTTCATTGAACTTCGACTACGTATCTCGAGTATAATACGAAAATCAATACGTACTAAACTGAAATTGAAATGGAATTCACTTTGCCAGCTGGCTGGAAGACTGGACTAATTGATAGACCATTTAAGGGATATTTCAAGCCTAAAAAGTGTGAAATAAGATGATCTTGATTCACAGGCGAATAATAAAATGTGTGTAGGAAATGAATTACATAAAGCAACACGGCTTTTGTAATTCAAGAATAGTAACGAGGGCTGTATTTTAGCTTTATACCATGACAGATTTTAAAGATGAACCAAAAATAAGCTCTCTCTTAACACACACTTGGTAACCAATTAATCTTAATAATGCTAATCAACACTGCGTGTTTCGTCTTATCATGAGATGAAATACTACAAGACTCGACTTAGATCAAAACCCTTATGGAAAAGGGAGAGGAGTTACCTGTTGTTGAAGGGCGAAGATGTGGGCGACGCAGCCGTAGACGGGGTCCCTGAGCCTGGCCTGCGCCTCGTAACAAATGGTGACCACGGCGTCGGGCCGCTTCTGCACCGGGATGTGGAGGAGGAGCTTCGACACGTTACTAGCTCCGAACACCTTGTGCACGGCCGCGAAATGGGCCGCGCCTTGCTCCGAGTCGAAATGCGGCGCAAATATGCACCCTGCCACACACTTCCTCCGCAAGAACTTGCATGCCCCGCACGGCCCTCCACCACCGCCTCCGGCCGCAGACATGCTACTACTAGGAAAATTCGACGAACTGCTCATCTCCAATAAAAATACTATTTACTAATTGACATGGTTTTTTATTTCTATTTTTTAAATTTCCTCTCTCTCTCTCGCTGCTTTTTGTTATGGCCTATTGAAATCGAGAGAGTTGAAAGGAAAGAGAGAAATTGGATTTTGTTATTGGTATAGTTTGTTTCCTTGCTAGATAATGTTTTTTATCTTTAGGGTTTGGTGGAATTCATTGTATTGAGAGTGTGTGTTTTAAACACTAAAAAAAGACTTTGAAGCCACGCGATGGTGCAAACTTGCGTGAAGCAAACATGCCATAAGCCACCTGCTTTTATTTATCTCGTGAATTTGACTTTTAAATATATATTAATATACCTTTTCTTTCAGCCCTACGTATATGTAGGTATGACAAGATTTATGTAGGTATGTATATGCGTTCCTAGATTATGTAGTGGTAATATTCGTGATTTAATTTCTTGGCATACGTATATATGGACAGTGGATATTGTCCTTTTTTTACTTTGTTTGATGAAATATATCTAGAGGATGAAAAGGTTAAATTTGAAGGGCTGAAACGTGTCGATGAGAATGTACGATTACTGCGTGTTTGAAGGTGCGTGGAGGCCAAATAACGCCATCTCTTTAAATTATCAATTCCATAATAATATCCTCCCATCACAAAAATAATGAAAAGAATTAATATTAATAATCTATATAATATAAAAAACAACAATATTCCCTATTAAATTTCCCCTCCCTCGCCCTTCTCATCAATTATCTCTTCATTAAAATGACATAAATGCCCCCAACCAAACACGATAAAGTCTACTATTTTTTTTATCAAGTAATTAATTCGATGTGTTTCTCTTGTTATTTTTATTTTATTTTTAGGTCTTATTAAAAAATTACTCCCGTCGTTCCATCCAAAAAAATTTGTATTCCTTTTGAAGTTATCACATTTAAGTTGGTCTGTTTTATTTTATAGAAAATAATTATCTTTTCAAAAGATGTAAATTCTACCTATTTTTTATCACTTTAACCACTTTATATCATTTTCTGTTGAAATCACGCTCATATATATACATATATATTTTATATATGTGGTCAAGTTGCAAGGAAGCTACTTTGACCAAGATTTTGAGTTACGTAACGTTTAATTTTATGAAATTAAACGGCATAGGATCAATCTACGTTTTGAGTAGATGATCGTGGTGTATTCACATTCTCAAATCCGATTTTCGGTGAGTGAGAAATAATGGATCAAAGTTGGTCACTTAAACATGGAGTTATGTGATTAAGGTGATAAGCATGGATTAATTAATCCTTATCCCACATTGATTAATGTACCTTCATTAATTGTCTATATAAGTGGTTCATTGAACACTTAGTATAATTATGTGCACAAGTGATGGGTTTGGAAGGCCCACGCCACAGACACGCCGCCGCCGCCGCCGCCCGCCCGCCGTCCGGTGCCTGCGCAGACGCTGCCGAACTCGACTCGGCTCGGTTCGGTTCGGTTCGTGGTCCGTGGTCCGGATCGTGGATCTTGGATCTTGGCAATTGGTCTGGGTGGTCTTTGGGCTATTCTTTGGGCTGTTCGTGGGCTTGCTTCGTGGGCACGGTTAAGTGGCCCATTGCTTCTATATTTTGGATCAATATTTGATCGAGCCAAAGATGGAGTTGGTCCGGGGCCCGACTCGTGTAGCCAATCCGTTGGGCTGCGTGCGATGGAGTTGGTCAGGGGCCCAACTCGTGTGCCCAATCCGTTGGGCTGCTTGCTGAAGAGACGTCGGATCGTCCAATGAACACGACGCGCGCGTTGTCGATTCATCGTGGCGTCGCTTGTAACGTTTCGACATGATGGCTTTGCGGGAAGCGTGGGCACGTTGTCTCCCGAAACCGCCACGTAACCCTCTCGCACTCAATGGGGACATAACTCCGTAACACCCGACATCAATGCGGTGTTGACTCAAAGATGCTTTCCCGTGAGGGGCGGCGCCTATAAATAGGACATGTCTCCCAAAGGCATTAGTCACCTCTCGCTAATCTGCATTCCAAAGCATTCAAGCACTCTGCATACATTTTAGTGTCGAGCTTTATCCTCACCTCCGTCCGGTTCGCGGAGCTCGTTGGTTTGCGGTCTTTGCCACCTCTGAGACATCGTCGTTTCATCTTTGGGACGATCGCGCCGAACCGAGAGCACCTACCGGGCGTATCTCGTCTTCGGGAAAGAGGCCTCCTCGACTCGGCATCTGCTTCGGTTTTTTTATTGTATTTACGTCTGCTTTTAAGTTCATTGTTAGTTTGATCTTCTCCTTCTACATTTCTTTTCAAGTTGTAATACGTCCGGCAAGTTCTGTACTGTTCGTACACACTTTTCCAACAATCGCAAGACGAGATAACACTTGCCAAGGAGTTCAGACTTTTAAATTAACTTAAAACTTTCGTAACTAAATACCTTTGCTTGGAGATGTCGACCGTACACCACCGACTCGCCTCGCCACGCCTCTGCTGCTTTGCAATTCCGGCACAATGGCTACGGCCATGTTTGGTTTGATGCCTTTGGGGTCAACCATTGGACCCTTTGGGTCGACTGTTGGTTCCACTTTTAGTGGTTCAACGTTTGGTTCCACTTTTAGTGGTTCCATTGGCTCGACGACTGCACTTTTCTGTGGGTCAACTGTTGGATCCACGGGATCTAACACTGGTGGTTCTCATTCGAGTTCCATGTTTAGCACACTTCAAGTGGTGCTGGTGGATCCGGTTTTGGATCGATCTCGGTGCCTGTTCACACCGCGAGGATGATACCGCCCGCCGAGAAGCCGTCGAAGTTTGGAGGATCCGACTTTAAGAGATGACAGCAAAAGATGATGTTCTACCTCACGACGTTGGGCTTCGCCAATTTCTTGGTGGAAGATGAGCCCGCCGTTAGGGGCGGTAGCGGACTTTCACGTCCGAGCAGCATATGACAACTGGCGCACTGGCGACTATCTTTGTAAAAACTTTATACTTGGTAGTTAAGAAGATAGTTTGTATAGTGTTTATCTTTGTTGTAACGACATCCAAATGTATGTGGGATGCACTAGAAAAGAAATGCCGTAGTGATGATGCAGTGCGAAGAAGTTTATTGTAGCTAAATATTTGGACTACAAGATGGTCGATTCTCGACCGATCATGGACAAGTGCAAGAGTTTCAACTCATTGTACACGAGGTTCAAGTGAAGAACACCTTGTTTGAGACGGCTTTGTCGTCGCTACGATGATTGAGAAGCTACCCGGGTGGAGAGACTTCAAGGTCTACCTTAAGCACAAGCGAAAGGATATGACACTGAAGACTTGATCGTCAAACTACGATCGAGTCGGCGTGAAGAAGCAAGACTTAAGCGAAAGCTTGATCGATGCTAGAGCCAACTGTTGGAGAGGCGGTCCCTCCAACAAACGTGTTCGTCTCGATGTCGAAGACAAAGGCAAAGGAAGGTGGTTGCCGTAAGTTTGATTGGGATTGTTACAATTGTGGCAAGCATGGCCACACGAGTAAGACTATCGTCGACTAAGAAGAAGAAGGCTAAGCAAGTTACCAACGTTGTCGAGAAGGACTTGACAAATGGGACAAGGATGACTTAGCTGCTGTGGTGACCAAGAAGTCGACAACGTCGAGAATCAAGGTGGATGGTTCATCGACATCATGCGCGATCCGCGCGTCTGCGCCGAAAGATGCGTTTTCCACCTACAAGCTGTTGAGGGAGGAAGCTCAACATGGGGAACCAAGCTTCGTCCGAGGTTGCGGAGTTGGTGATGTGGTACTCAAGATGTCGTCCGTGAGAGATCACGTTGAAGGATGTCTTTGCATGTCCCGGACATTCGCAAGAATTTATTGTCGGGCTCGATTCTAGTTAACAAGGGGTTTAGACTAGTTTTGAGTCGGACAAGTTTGTTTTGACTAAGTTTGGGAAGTTCCTTGGTAGGGGTTATCTCACCGGGGTCTTTTCAAACAAAATGTAATGGTTGTCTTGCGTGTACCAAAAATTATGATGAATGAAAATGCATCTACTTCCTCTTACTTGATTTGAGTGTTACGATTTATGGCATTGTAGATTAGGACATGTTAATCTAAATACAATAAAAGATTAGTAAATTTAGATTTACTAAAGTTAAATGAAGTTAATACACAAGCGAAATGTGAGGTTTGTGTGGAAGCCAAAATAGCTAAGTTACCGTTTCATTCGGTAGAGGCAGACACTAAGCCTCTAGAACTTATTCACACCGATGTGTGTGATTTAAAGTTTGTACAAACTAGAGGTGGTAAAAGTACTTCATCACGTTTATTGATGACCGTATTGTTATCTTTACCTTCTAAGAAGTAAAGACGGCTATTGAAGCTTTTAAAACTTCAAGAACGAAGAGAATCAACTAAGTTGTCGAATTAAAATCGCATTGAAGTGATAGAGGGAGAATATGTAGCTCCGTTTGAGGCATTATGCAACGAAAGTGGTATAATACATCAAGCGACGACTCTTATTCACTTCAATCTAATGGCGTTCTTTGAGCGTAAAAATCGAACACTTAAGGAGATGATGAATGCTTTGTTGATTAGTTCGAGGTTGCCCAGAACTTGTGGGGAAAACTGTTTTGACAACCAACTACATCTTGAACAAAATTCCATTTGAAGAGTAAGGATGTCACTCCTTACGAGTTGTGGAAAGGAAGAAAACCATCGTCAAATATCTCAAAGTGTGGGGGTGTTTGGCGAAGGTTGAGGTGCTCTTCCAAACAAGTTACAATTGGACCTAAAGCGATCGATTGTATCTTTATTGGGTATGCATCAACAGCGGCGCTATCGTTTCGATCCACGGTCGAGGTACCGAGATATGACCGTGGGGACGACGATTGAATCAAGGAATGCTATATTCTTTGAAAGTGTTTATCCCTGTAAAGACAAGGATAAAAGTGAAGCCAGCTCTAGCAATAGAGTTGATGGTGAAGCTTCGAGTTCTAAACCTTTGAAGGAAGAACCGATATCGCATAAGCGATCGAGGTCTGATCCAGAGGGGTCGGAACCGAGATGAGGCGATGAAGTCGAGCCAAAGGATTTTGGTGCGACTATATTGCGTTCATGTTGGACGAAGAACCAAATTCGATCAAAGTAGCCTATGCTCGGCCAGACGGGATACTCTGGCGAGAGGCTGTTCAAAGCGAGATTGATTCCATTCTGCAAAACCACACTTTGGTCCTGGTTGATTTGCCAGAAGGTTGTAAGCCCTTAGGATGCAAATGGATCCTTAGAAGAAAGTATAAGGCAGATGGATCAATTGTAAAGTATAAGGCCCGTTTGGTTGTCAAAGGATTTAAACAAAGAGAGGGGTACGATTTATTCTATACCTATTCACCGTGACGAGGATTACGTCTATTAGGGTGCTTCGCAATTCTTTGCTTTGCACAATCTTGAGATTCATCAAATGGACGTTAAGGCGCATTTTGAATGGTGACCTCGAGGATGAGGTATTTATAGAGCAACCCGGGTTTGTTGTACACAGTCGAGGCAAGGTATGCAAAATCGTGAAGTCTCTATATGGTTTGAAACAAGCGCCGTTGCAATGGCATGAAATTTGACAATGTAATGTTGGCAAATGGTTTCAAGATCAACGAGTGTGACAAATGTGTCTATGTTAAGAACAACGATAATGGTTATGTTATAGTGTGTACGTATTTAGATGACATGTTGATCATGGGTAGCAATACTCAAGTCATTAATGACACAAAGCGCATGTTAAAAGGAATTTTGACATGAAAGACATGGGATTAGGCGATGTGATTCTTGGAATCAAGATTCTAAGAAGATCGACGGAATTATCTTGACACAATCTCACTACGTCGAGAAAGTGCTTAAGAAATTCAACGCGTTTGACAGCTTGCTGCTATGACCCCATTGGAGCTCAATGTTCACTTGAGTAAACGGTGTGAACACATTGGACAAGAAGACTATGCTAAGGTCATCGGGTGTTTGATGTATCTTACAAATTGCACCCGACCCGCCATAGCTTCTTGTGAACAAATTGAGTGGTTACACGAGCAATCGAGCAAGGAGCATTGGAAGGCTCTAGTGAGAGTTTTGAGGTACTTGAGTATACTCAAAATCATGGGTTGCATTCACGAGATATCCCGGTACTTGAAGAATGCTTGTGATGCCAATTGGATATCGACAAGAAAGATTCACTTTCTACAAGTGGGTGCGTGTTCACGATTGGGGAGTCTGTTTCTTGGAGATCCACGAAACAGACGTGTATAGCCCGATCCACCATGGAATCCGAATTCATAGCTTTGGATAAAGCGGTGAGGAAGTCGGTGGCTCGTAATTTTTGGAAGATATTCCATGTTGGTCTAAACACGTGCCACCGTGATGATTCAACGTGATAGCTGCGGCTATTGGAAGAGCGAAAAGTGGTTTATATAATGGTAAGTCTCGACATATCGTCGGCGACATAATACCGTGAGGCATTTGATCTCAAGTGGGGTTATATCAATTGACTATGTCAAGTCGATAGATAATCTGGCGGATCCGATTAACCAAAGGGTTGAACCGGGATCAAATGATCAAGTTGCTAGAGGAATGGGATTAAAATCCACATCTTAAGAACAATCGGTGGTAACCCAACCATGATGACCGGAGATCCCAAAACTTGGTTCAATGGGAGAACTAAGCTATAGGAGTTCGTGTGTAAACACTCGAGTTAGTCTGTTCCTAGAAAGCAAGCGAGTGTTGAAAAACTTACCTAGTGGTGAGGTTGAGTCGTTGACTCTTAATGATTCCTAAGATACCTCGATGAGGTTGAGTATGACAAGATACTCGGTAAAGAATCACCTATGTAAGTGCGAGTGGGGCGCTTCAAACAAAACACTTATGAATCCAAAGTGGATGTCCATGGCCAAAATGGAATCAAGCGTGATAACGGATGAGGTTGAGGTGTTAAAGTGTTAATACCATTGTCTCGATTACGCGTTGTGGGGAATAGTTCAAGCATCGTGTCCACTAATCCGCTTTGTGTACTCGATGGTACTAACTATGGAGGTTCAAGGCCATAAACCACCGTCCAAATATTTTAACATCTCTTGAGGATCGAAATGGTTCGCATACATGCATATGGCTATTTCCACTCATGTGGGGGATTGTTGAAATCACGCTCATATATATATATTTTATATATGTGGTCAAGTTGCAAGGAAGCTATTTTGACCAAGATTTTGAGTGACGTAACGTTTAATTTTGTGAAATTAAACGGCATAGGATCAATCTACGTTTTGAGTAGATGATCGTGGTGTATTCACATTCTCAAATCCGATTTTCGGTGAGCGAGAAATAATGGATCAAAGTTGGTCACTTAAACATGGAGTTATGTGATTAAGGGGATAAGGATGGATTAATTAATCCTTATCCCACATTGATTAATGTACCTTCATTAATTGTCTATATAAGTGGTTCATTGAACACTTAGTATAATTATGTGCACAAGTGATGGGCTGGAAAGCCCACGTGCACATCTTGTGTCGCCGCCGCCGCCCGCCAGCCTTTCGGACCCGGTGCCGGCACGGCGCCCGACGCCCGTCGCCGGCGCCCGACTCGACTCCGGCTCCGTCTCCGGTTCCGTGGTCCGTGGATCGTGGATCGTGGATCTTGGATCTTGGATCTTGGCAATTGGTCTTTGGGTGGTCTTTGGGGCATTCTTTGGGCCTGTTCGGTGGGCTTGCTTGTGGGCTGGTTCCGGCCCATTGCCCTATATTTTGGATCAATGTTTGATCGAGCCCAAAGATGGAGTTGGTCCGAGGCCCAACTTTGTAGCCCAATCCGTTGGGCTGCGTGCGATGGAGTTGGTCCGAGGCCCAACTCGTGTACCCCAATCCGTTGGGCTGCTTGTGCACTTGAAGAGCGTCGGATCGTCCAACGAACACGGGCGCGCGTTGTCCGGATTCGTCGTATCGTCGGTAACGTTCGACATGATGGCTTTGCGGAAGCGTGGGCACGTTGTCTCCGAAACCGCCGTGTAACCCTCTCGCACTCAATGGGGACATAACTCCGTAACACCCGACATCAATGCGGTGTTGACTCAAAGATGCTCCCCATGAGGGGCGGCGCTATAAATAGGACATGTCTCCCGGCATTAGTCACCTCGCTAATTTGCATTCCAAAGATTCAAAGCACTCTCGCATACATTTTAGTGTCCAAGCTCGCCCTCACCTCCATCGCATTCACGGAGCTCGTTGGTTTGCGGTCCTGCCACCTACGAGACGTTGTCGTTTCATCTTTGGGGACGATACGCCAGAACCGAGAGCACTACCGGGGCATATCTCGTCTTGCGGAAAGAGGCCTCCTCGACTCAGCATCTGTTTACGGTTTTTTTATTGTATTTACGTCTGTTTTAAGTTCATTGTTAGTTTGATCTTCTCCTTCTACATTTCTTTTCAAATTGTAATACGTCCGGCAAGTTCTGTACTGTTCGTACACACTTTTCCAACATTTTCTTAAATAATCGTGTAAAAAAATGAGTCATCTTAGATGGAATGAAGAGAATATAAATTACGTAATATTTGAATGCCAACCACAGGCACATGTAATGTTGCATGTATCATGATTAAAAATAGTAAAAGAAAGAATGTTTGAACTAATAATTAAAACATAACTTTCTAGATAAATATTCTAGTTTTTTTAGGGGGGAGGGGGTATAAAAACGACTGAAATTCATTCCCAACACGATTATATTGTAGGTTGAAGTTAATTAATTATCAAACGGCAAGTTACATTGGCTCCTTTTTGCGACCAAGAAGTTGCCTTGTAAGTAAACTCACTCTCCATTTAAACTCAATCAACAAATATAATTGACAATTCCTATTTTTTACTTAACCAACAATAACGAAAGTGTAATTAATTTCCAATTTTCTCATTATATACCCCAAAATAATAAATGAACAAGATTTTCATAAATATAAATGATCGTGATACATTGCTTTTTCTACTAAAAAATCCAAATATATGTCCATCCTGCGTACGCGGTTTTCTCAAATTACAACCAAATGAAAATGATCCTAAAAAAAGGGTTTATTAATTTTAATCAATAATCTTGCTTGTTAGATTTCATTCATACACTTATAGCTAATCCATATGTGGGTCAAATTCATCTTATCTCACTTTGAAGCTTAGATACATAATAAAATTCACGGTGTAGGGTTTCTGACATGATAGATTATGCATTATTTCAAGCACAAATATGCAATTGATGTGAGATAATTAATTATATTTGGTTGTCATAATCCTAACTACTTTTATCCAATTGCAAATCGCAACTTGAGAGCGCTGCTTTACCAACTTAGTGAATCAGGAAATTGAAGATTAGAAAATGATAGTGATCATCTCAAACACTCGCTTTCATGAACTAGATTAAGTACATATTTCGCAATAGCGTTGAGAATTAATTAAATATTGGATTCGATGTTCAATTAGCGAGTAATTAATATTTAATTAAGGATTTATTTGTGCTAATTTAATATAAATAGTGAACAAGCTCATAAACCTAGATTAAAGCTCACTACAACTCGGGAGCTTGACAAATAAAACACGATCAAACTCTAAAACTCGACTGCGTGTAATCACTTAAGCTTAAACAAAAAAAAAAATACAACTTGATTAAAAAAAATTGAACATCGGTCTTAGGTCGTTTTGTTTTTAAAACTCAATTTCAATTTTTAATTAGTAATTGATGAAAAGAGTTCATTAATACTAATAACTATCTCAAATGTGTGTTATAAGCCGGATCATAAACATGCTTTTGTCGCAATGAATTTAACCTAAACGACATTATTATTTTTATCAGGGAGCCATTTTACCCAAAAATAGATTTAAAGTTAATGTTGTAATTCATGCAACTTAAAAATTATTTTAATTATAAAATTACCAAAGTTCGTTAATAATCATTTCTTGGAATAATTAAAGAGGGTTATTTTGTATTGGAAGGACAACTAGGATAAGATCATAAAAAAATTACAGAACCTGGCTATAAAATATTTTACTAAATTTAAATTTGTTTTAAATGGATTTGGCAATTTAGGTTGTGTACTTCATGCAATATTGGAAAAGAAAGTATATATTAGAGACAAATGATTTCATCTGCAAAGCTATTAATTAATCTAAAAGCAAATATGCATTATGAGAGGGTGAAATAGTGAACATGAGTTAAATTATGGAATTATTGTACATAAAGCTAAAGCCGGACAACATAGGAAGAGAGCTTAGCATTCAAGTTTCTATTGCTCAACTCAATTGATTAAAAGTTAATAAATTTGAAATAAAAATCCGGCGCTCAAAATTCAAAGCACACGATGCCAGCTATCATTTTCTTTTGCAAGTATAGCTGCCACGCCAGATTCGCTGATGTCTCACGAAACTGAATAAGTGAAGAGGTGATCTCCTATATATCTGTTTGTATATATTGATTTTGATATTTTTCTTCAGTGTAAAATGATATTTAAATTTTTTTTTCAATATAAATGGTATTCGATACTTTTCATTAATATAAATGATACTTTTTTTTAATAACATATGATACTTTTATCTATCTGTATAATATGGACAACAAGAGTTTTTGTGATAAGTGAATGGAAAGCTTCCTTCAAATTGCGTTTGTGTGTGAATATACGAAAAATAGCGTGTGGGCATGTCTTCATGTTGGAAATCACGCATATATATATATATGTTTATTATATATGTGGTCAAGTTGCCAGGAAGCTACTTTGACCAAGATTTTGAGTGACGTAACGTTTAATTTTTTGAAATTAAATGGCATAGGATCGATCTACGTTCCGAGTAGATGATCGTGGTGTATTCACATTCTCAAATCCGATTTCCGGTGAGTGAGAAATAATGGATCAAAGTTTGTCACTTAAACATGGAGTTATGTGATTAAGGGGATAAACATGGATTAATTAATCTTTATCCCACATTGATTAATGTACCTTCATTAATTGTCTATATAAGTGGTTCAGTGAACACTTAGTATAATTATGTGCACAAGTGATGGGTGGAAAGCCCACGCATACCAGACACACGCCGCCGCCGCCGCCCCGCCCGCGTGCCGCCGCGCCGCCGCCGGCCCCGCCCGGCCCGCTCCGGCTCGGCTCCGCTCCGGTTCCGTGGATCGTGGATCATGGATCTTGGCAATTGGTCTTTCGGTGGTCTTTGGGCCGTTCTTTGGGCTGTTAGTGGGCTTTGCCGTGGGCTGGTTTGGTGGCCCATTGTCCTTATATTTTGGATCAGCGTTTGGCCGAGCCCAAAGATGGAGTTGGTCCGAGGCCCAGTCGTGTGCCCAATCCGTTGGGCTGCTTGTGCGATGGAGTTGGTCCGGGCCTAACTCGTGTGGCCCAATCCGTTGGGCTGCTGCACTCAAGAGGCGTCCGATCGTCCATGAACTCGAAAACACGCGTTGTCCGGTTATTCGTAGAACCGTCGGTAACGTTCGACATGATGCTCTGCGGAAGCGTGCCCATGTTGGCGCACTCAATAGGGGACATAACTCAGAACACCCGACATCAATGCGGTGTTGACTCAAAGATGCTTCGTGAGGGGCGACGCCTATAAATAGGACATGTCTCCGCACGCAAACCACCTACTTGCAAAAGCATTCCAGCATACTTTAGAGCACTTCTTGCATACATACTTTGTGTCCAAGCTCTGTCCTCGCCTCCGTCCAGTTCGCCGGAGCTCGTTGGTCTGCGGTGCTTCCACCTACGAGACGCTACCGTTTCATCTTTGGGGACGATACGCCAGAACCGAGAGCACTACCGGGGCGTATCTCGTCTTGCGGAAAGAAGCCTCCTCGACTCGGCATTTAGCTTACGGTTTTGTTTCATTTTTAGTTTCGATTCTGTTTTAGTTTATTGTTAGTTTTGATCTCCTACCTTTACATTTCACGTTGTGTCGCCGGCAAGTTACGTACTATTTTATGCGTTTTCCTACAATCGCAAAACGAGATAAGACTTGCCACAAGGAGTTCGAGACTTCAAATTGACTTAAAACTTTCAAATTAAAACCTTTCTTGGAGATGTCATTGTTCGACCACCGACCGACTACGCTTGCCGCCGCCCTTGCCGCTCTCCGCCGCGCCACGCTTCTCTCGCCACGGCACTATGGCTCTGACCATGTGTGGTTTGATGCCTTGGGTCAACCATTGGACCCATTAGGTCGATTGTTGGTTCCACTCTTAGTGGTTCAGCGTTTGGTTCCACTTTTAGTGGTTCCTTTGGTTCGACGACTACACTTTTCGATGGGTCATTGTTGGATCCATGGGATCTAACACCGGTGGTTCTCATTCGAGTTCCATGTTCCAAACACTTCAGTGGTGTTGGTGGATCTGTATGGGATCGATTTCGCGCTGTTCATACCGCGAGGATGATGCCGCCCGAGAAGCCGCCAAAGTTTGGAGGATCCGACTTGAGAGATGGCAGCAAAGATGCTGTTCTACCTCGACGACGTTGGGCTTCGCCAACTTCTTGGTGGAAGATGAGCCCGTCGTCTGGGATCAAGTGACGGACTTTCACGTCCGAAAAGATATGATAATCGGCGCCGACGACTATCTTTGTAAAAACTTTATACTTGGTAGTTTAGAAGTTAGTTTGTATAGTGTATATCTTTGTTGTAACGACATCCAAATGTATGTGGGATGCGCTAGAAAAGAAGTATCGTAGTGATGATGCGGTACTAAGAAGTTCATTGTAGCGAAATATTTGGACTACAAGATGGTCGATTCCGACCGATCATGGACCAAGTGCAAGAGTTTCAACTAATTGTGCACGAGGTTCAAGCGAAGAACACACTATTTCGGACGGCTTTGTCGTCGCTACGATGATTGAGAAGCTACCCCTGGTGGAGAGATTTCAAGGTCTACCTTAAGCAAGCGAAAAGGATATGACACTGAAGACTTGATCGTCAAACTACGCATCGAGTCGGCGTGAAGAAACAAGATTTAAAAGCGAAAGGCTTGATCGATGCTAAAGCCAACTGTTGGAGAGAGTGGTCCCTCCAACAAGCGTGTTCGTCGATGTCGAAAGACAAAGGCAAAGGAAGGTGGTTGCGGTAAATTTGGCGGGGCATACAATTGTGGCAACATGGCCACACGAGTAAGGAGGCGTCGTAAGCGAAGAAGAAGAAGCTAAACAAGTTACCAATGTTGTCGAGAAGGACTTGACAAATGGGACAAGTATGACAGCTCTTGTGGTGACCGAAAAAGTCGACCACGTCGAGAATCAAGGTGGATGGTTCATCGACATCGCGCATCTGCGCACGCGTCTGCGCCGAAAGATGCGTTTCTCCACCTACAAGCTTTGTTGAGGGAGGAAGCTCAACATGGGAAGCAAGCTTCGTCCGAGGTTGCGGAGTTGGTGATGTGGTGCTCAAGATGTCGTCCGGCATTGAGATCACGTTGAAGGATGTCTTGCGTGTCACGGACATCCGCAAGAATTTGGTGTCGGGCTCTATTCTAGTTAACAAGGGGTTTAGACTAGTTTTGAGTCGGACAAGTTTGTCTTAACTAAGTTTGGGAAGTTCCTTGGTAGGGGTTATCTTCTTGGGGTCTTTTCAAATTGAATGTAATGGTATCTTGCCGTGTACCCAAGATTGCTATTAATGAAAATGCATCTACTTCTCTTACTTGGTGAGTGCTCGATTTATGGCATTGTAGATTAGGTCATGTTAATCTAAATGCAATAAAAGATTAGTAAATTTAGATTTACTAAAGTTAAATGAAGTTAATACACTAACGAAATGTGAGGTTTGTGTGGAAGCGAAATGGCTAAGTTACCGTTTCATTCGGTAAGCAGACACTAAGCCTCTAGAACTTATTCACACCGATATGTGTGATTTAAAGTTTATACAAACTAGAGGTGATAAAAGTACTTCATCACGTTTATTGATGATTGTACAAGATATTGTTATCTTTACCTTCTAAGAAGTAAAGACGAGGCTATTGAAGCTTTTAAAACTTCAAGAACGGCCGAGAATCGACTAAGCGTCGAATTAAGGCCTGCTGAAGTGATAGAGGGAGAATATGTAGCTCCGTTTGAGGCATTATGCAATGAAAGTGGTATAATACATCAAGCGACGACTCTTATTCACCTCGGTCTAATAAGCGTTCTTGAGCGTAAAATCGAACACTAAGGAGATGATGAATGCTTTGTTGATTAGTTGAGGTTGCCCAGAACTTGTGGGGAGAAGTCGTTTTGACGACCAACTACATCTTGAACAAAATTCCCACGAAGTAAGGATGTCACTCCTTACGAGTTGTGAAATGAAGAAAGCCATCGTACAAATATCTCAAAGTGTGGGGTGTTTGGCGAAGGTTGAGATGCCTCTTCTAAACAAGTTACAATTGGACCTAAAACGATCGATTGTATCTTTATTGGGTATGCACCGAACAGCGGCCTATCGTTTCGATCCACGTGTCGAGGTACCGGATATGACCGTGGGGACGACGATTGAATCAAGGAATGCTATATTCTTTGAAAGTGTTTATCCCCAGAAAGACAAGGATAAAAGTGAAGCCGGCTCAGCAATAGAGGCGATGGTGGCTTCGAGTTCTAAACCTTTGGAGGAAGAACCGATATCGCATAGCGATCGAGTCTCGATCGGAGGGTCGGAACCGAGACGAGGCGATGAAGTCGAGCCAAAGGATTTTGGTCCCGACTATATTGCGTTCATGTTGGACGAAGAACCAACGTTGATCAAAGTTGCCTATGCTCGGCGGACGGGATGCTCGGCGAGAGGTCGCTCAAAGTGAGATTGATTCTATTACGCAAAACCAAACTTGGGTGCCGGTTGATTTGCGAGAGGTTGTAAGCCCTTAGGATGCAAATGGATCCTTAAAAAGAAAGTACAAGGCGGATGGATCAATTGAAAAGTATAAGGCCCGTTTGGTTGTCAAAGGGTTTAAACAAAGAGAGGGTTCGATTTCTTGATACCTATTCACTTGTGACGATGGCGAAATTTGACAATTTTCTAACACGAAAAATGGTGTAAGTATAGGGTATACGTATGCGATGTTGATCATGGGTAGCAATACGTATCCAAAGCGCATGTTAAAAGAAATTTTGACATGAAAGACATGGGATTAGGGATTGTAATCAAGATTCTAAGAAGATCGATTATCTTGACACAATCTCACTACGTCGAAACATTGGAGCTCAATGAAGCTAACTCGACAAGGATTCATCATTATCGAAGCAACAAATATGGTTTGGTAAGATTTTAGGGCTTGAATTCAATCAAAGCAAAGGTAACAAAGCAGTAAAATAAAGCGATAAACACTCGGATGTTTAAAAGCAGATAAAGACGACTAACCACAGGGATGCATTAATCCTATCCACAGCGTATGTTTATCCTGTTCCTATTAACCAATTTTAATCCGGACAAGATGGAAGATCACATATATAACCGACAATTTACATTACGACAAAAGCGGTACATAGATTACTAGTTTTCCCTATTCTTTATTCGTCTCTAGGTGAAAACAAGCAACTCAAACGGATCACAAAGAATATGCTTCCTCGAATATCTATCTCGATTCGACTCGAGGCTCGTTCGTATCATGCATTCGAGATCGATTGACAATTAACACAATTACGTAATTAACCGACAACTAGATATGCATCAAGATTGATCAAATCAACACATATAAATAAGCACAATCGAATCATGAATCGATGCAGGACGGTAAATAGCGATAACGAGAATCACAACATATAGGATCGAATCATGCAACCCTAGGATTAGAACGAAAAACTAGCCAGACATATTAAACGGAATAAAATACGATTTAACCATAAAAACGGAAATTAAATATATAAAACCCGTGATGAAGCGTTGGATGAACAATCGTTGGGCTTGAATCCCAACCTCAGCGAAAAGCGAAAAATTGCAAAGATTTGTCCGGACGAAACGTTCCGGATCGTAGACAAAACGTAAAACAAATGAAGAACAATGCGTAAATCAACTCTAGAATGAAAATATATGGAACCTAAAGCTAAAAATCTGGAAAACTTATGAAAAACTCAGAAAAAGAGGCTCTGGAATCGTAGGTATCAAGTTGGGGGCGCGAGGGGGTGTTGCCATATATATAGGCACACCCCAAACCCTAATTTCTCCTTCTGCCGCTCGGACTCGCGACCACCCTTCGCGATCGCTAGGGCGATCGCTAGGCGTGTCTCGTGCGCGCTCTCTCGCTCGCGCTCCTTGCGCTCGCATGGTACCTCGTGACCCGGCTGGCGGTCGCTAGCAATTCTTAACCGGTCGCGAAATCGTCCGATAGCTTTCTCGTGGCTTGGCTTCGCTCGCGGACACGAGTCATGATCGCGGCGTCGGCTGGGTTCTCGCGGGGTTGCCTAGCGGCCAGCCTAGCGACCGCTAGGCTGGTCGCTAAAACAGTCGGATTATATATTGGCTCGTGCGTCGTTCCTTGCTTGATTTTCAACATATGGACCTACACAACACCAAAAGAACACCCAGGCGATATCTTCTAGAAATAGATAAAACATTAAGAATCGATCGTGGCGCACATTAAGCGAGCTAAACTCATCTTCAAATATCAACTATAAGCGTGTAAAATGCGCGTTTATCAAACCCCAAACTTAAATCATTGTTTGTCCTCAAACAAAACCAAAGCAGAAAGACACAGCGAAAAGATCAGCGGCGTAGCAAAGATGATAACCATTCTGGCCTCGAAACATATCAGCGCTCAAAAACATTAGTGCACATGGCGGCGTTAGTCGACTCAACACAAACAACAATTGTGGCAAAAACTCATTTAATTCACCCTCACAATGGCATGTGTGTAAAATATAGGATACACTCAACTCATAAAGAAATGTGGGGCGTGTATACACTCAGCGATCAATGAAATGCAACATCTTACCATAGGCTTGCCGTTTCTCTAATATCTCCACCGCGTCATTGTGTTCAAATTAGGATCAAAGAGGTCTTTTCATAGGTTGTAATGTAGGCACATTGGTTAAGGTAGGATAAAATATGGCTAAGTGACTCGAGAATATTCCAAGCACCCCATTTATACTTTTAGACACATATGGACTTTGTCCATTTCCTCTTCTTTCCCAACGTGCTAAATCAGCGTTTAATGCCACGAAGGTACCTATACTTTGATTAAAGACCCTTTATGCTCAACACTCATAGTGAACTTAACATTTTCTTTTCTTTTCTTTTCTAGAGCTTATAGGGTTTATCTTTTACAACAAAGGTACTATTCTTCACCACGGATGTATTTTTCTACAAGAAACTTTTCTCATCATAACTACATCAAAATTTCAACCCTTTTGATTCCCATATCCATCCTCACCTCCTATCATCCGGTTAATCGAAAGAAAAAGTCTAATAAAGGCTCAAAGAAGGCGACAAATGGTATATATCATCGGGTTAGTGTTTGGGTGAATATGTGGTTAACAAAGATGGCCTTTTATCCTTTCCAAATTCGAAACACATATTGCAGTCTCGACACAGAAACACGGCAAGTTCTAGAAGATAATCACATGCACGATATCACACAATTAACAGAAACTGTATCAAGATATGTATACAGTGAAGCTCAAGTCTCACAGGATAAGCAAATGGTGAAAAACAACAAGCCTAAGCCATCTCACGTCATTCATGCGTCATTTTCTAACATATCATGCGCACTATCATTAAATTTCACCAAAAATTTCTATCGTCATTGGCCACATGGATTAACACACTTCACTTAACTCGTTGATCGACAGACACGAAAACGAAAAACAAAACAAAAACACGACAAAAGACCCCAAAGCATAACAACTAAACCATAAAGCATAGAAATATAAACAGGATTCTCAACCAACCAAACTCGTCTACTCCCCCCAAACTTATTGTGAACATGTGGAAGCAATAAGGTTTGCAGAAAAGAGTAGTTGGGAGAGAAAACTTACCTTGAATGCCGCGCTACTCCGGTGGCGGATAAAATCCACGCCACTGATTCCATTGCTGCATCATCTCCATCATCTTACGTTGTTGCTCGAGATGTGCCTGTTGTTGGGTGTAGATGGCTTGCTGCTGCTCCATAATCGAGTCGGGTTCCGTCAATATGGTTGAGACGACCATCTATTTGATCTAATCGATCATAAATCCCGGGGTCGCCTCGAACGGGTGGCGGGTGCAATATGCCGCCTGTCTCAGGAGCCACTTCGGGCTCGGCTTGCTCCTCAGGCGGTTGCTCGCCCTCAACCTCGCCTTGCGCGTTCACGCGCTGCGTCCATGCATAGTGTGCCGAGGAGCTCAAATTCCAGTTGGCATCCGCGGTAAAGTATCGGCTTATACTGGTGAGCTCGGGATTGGGTAGGCGGAAGGCGATTGGCGTTTGATCATATAACGACCACAAGTAACGTCGGGGTGCCTCTTGAGAACGTCGGGCGTATAGGCGCGGCTTGTCGGGAAGATGTCGTGAGAGATCGGACTCTCTCGAATCGTAATCCCAAAAAATCGGCAATGGGGTAACAAATCCCCTATGCATATCTTCGAATTACCGAAACCGTGGTTGCATGTGGAAGTCTTGAGCTAGGAACATGCCGGCATGCATCTTACGGTTGAACATAGCTCAATCGGTATGCTCATATCTTGTGAGAGGGCGGTCTTGGCGTTGACGGCCATGTAAGGTGAGCGTGAGGAGCGGTGGAAGTAACGGACGGCTGGATTCCGTGTCGAGCTAGCCTTGATCTCGAGGCATCATAGTATGGAGTGTGCTCGAGTGCAGGCGTCCATGATCTTTGGCCATACGCTTTGGACCGTGTACTCGGCGTCCCTATGTAGTTTCCTCCGGATCTCCATTGATGATTCCATTAAGTTCGTCCACGGAGAGTTGGCGGGGCTCGTTGTCAGTGGAACATGATGTAATCCGGCATTCCGTTTGTCTTGTGGACATGGAGAGTCGACAAAATTGAGTGTCGGGATCCGGTATGTAAGATAATTGGCGTGATAGCGAGTACGGCCGGACCTCTCGGCCAACCACGTCACATCATTGGTTATACCCATCTCTTGACACGTATTGAGGCACATGAACCGTGAATGCCTATGCCGTAATCTCACTGTCGATCCCAGCGGCTTCTCGACGAGTCACTCGGCGATCGACTCCAAAATTTTGGGATCGAATTCATCTTGTGGTGCCGTGCGTGGCTCGTCGTGAGGCACATCATGATGCTCATCGTGTAGCTCGTCGTGGAGCTCATCTTGTGTCTCGTCGTGGGAAGTGGAGACAATGCTCTTGCCACTTGCGCTTGTGACCGTGAGTCGCGGCATATTGTACCTAAAAGAATTTCAAAGTTAGCCCGTGTATGAATGAAACAATCAAAACAACGTCGACCCAAAATGCTCAATATAGATCCCCAAACTTCAACTTAGTCAATTATTTCCCCCATATTGTCATATGATCTTGCAAGACAACACAAAATGGGAAAAACACACACACAGACAAAAATTTGCAAAATTGGACGTTCTGGGCGAAAACTAGCGACCACACCTCGCGGTCGCGAGGTGGTCGTGAAGCAAGGTCGTGACCGCTCAGCGGCGCGGGGCGCATAGCGCAGCGTGCGCCGCCAGCGCAGCGCGTCCGGCGACCGGCGCGGTCGGCGCCGAGCACGTGATGATTTTTCAAGGCTATTTCTCAAATTATTAACCCAAATCAACAATGTAGGCACATTAGGCGAACAATATCGTGTATAAGCGTTAATAAACCTATCATTGGACAAATCATGCTCAAACACCAAACAAATCTAACAAAATAAGCCCTAGTCTCTCAAATTTAATTAAACCCACTTCAATAGGATAAATGGAACAAATCCTTCCTAATCATGCTCAATAAATGTAAACCCATGAAGAATGAAACAAATATAGCATACCTTGAGTGGATTTGATGGAGAAATGCAAGAAAATTGGGAAGAGAGGTGCTTTGGGTGCTTGAGGGAATTTGGTTTCTTTCTTTTTGAAAAAACGTGTGTGTGTGTGTGGTTACAAGTTTGGGGAAAAATAAGGGTTAAAAGCGGGTCACGGCGGGCGGGGTCGGGGCCGGGGTCGCGGTCGGATCTCGCGGTCGAGCTCGCGATCGCGAGCTTGGCCGCGAGCTCTGTCGCTCGAGAAAACAACGTTCTGCCCAAATTCTCACGACCACACCTCACGACCTCGCGGTCGCTAGGGTGGTCGCTAGGTATTTGTTTTTTTGTTTTTTTTTTTAAAGAAAGCTATTAAAACTTTGGGATCTAACAAAACAACGAGACACGACACAAACAAAGAAAAACACACAAAAACAAAAACAACAAAAACAAAAACAAAAAGCATGTAAAACTGTTGGGTTACCTCCCAACCAGTGCTAGAATTATCGTCGCTAGCTCGACGGTACCTCGTATCATGGTTCGTTTAGCTGGGTCACCTTGACTTCTCGGTCAAGTGTGACTTGAAGTAGGATTTGAGTCTTGGCCGTTCACTTTAAAAATGTTGCCCCAGTCTAGGGCTCGTAACTCCCATTGGCAAGTGCAGGTAAGCGGTATCTGACCCGACCATCTTGACTTGAGCTTTCCGGGAATAGGCGGTCGAGCATTGTAAAGCAAGACTTCATTACCGGCGAAAATCCTTTAACGCGAATGTGGAGGTCGTGGAATTTCTGAGCTCTTTCCTTGTATATCCGAGAATTCTCGAACGCTTCATTTCTCCACTCGTCGAGCTCCAACAGTTGGTCACTTCTCATCATACCGGCCTCCTTGAAGTCCATGTTGATTCTCCTCGTGGCCCAATATGCTTTGTGCTCCAATTCAACCGGTAAATGGCAGGATTTACCAAATACCATTTGATATGGAATAGCCGATGGGAGCTTTGTATGCAGTCCGGTAAGCCCAAGAGCATCATCCAACTGCTTGGCCCAATCCTTGCGATGAACAACCGATTTCTCTAAAATCTGCTTGATCTCTCGGTTGGCGAGCTCAGCTTGCCCGTTTGCTTGTGGATGGTAGGGGGAGGTGACTCGATGCTTCACACCATATTTGGCTAGAACGTTGCCTAGCCACTTATTATTAAAATGCGACCCCCCATCACTGATCAAAGCCCTCGGGACTCCAAATCGAGTCAGAATGTTCTTGTGAAGGAACTTGATCACTACCTTGGAGTCGTTCGTGACAGTGGGAATCGCCTCTACCCAACGGGAAACATATTCCACAGCAAGAAGAATATACGTGTAACCACAAGACATGGGAGCGGACCCGTGAAGTCGATCCCCATCGTCAAATAGTTCCACCTCCATGATGGTTTTACGTGGCATCTCGTCTTTCTTAGTGACATTCCCCACTCTTTGACAACGATCACAACTCTTGATAAAGATTGGCAATCTTTGAAGATCGAAGGCGAAAAGAATCCTTGTGGCAAATCTTTGCCATTGTCTTGCTTGTTGCAAAATGGCCTCCGGTCAGCGAACTATGGCACTCGTGGATTATGTTCTCCCATTCTCCTTGGGAGCAGCGGCGTGTCGGACCATCGGCACATCGGCGGTAGAGATGAGGATCGTCCCAATAATAGAACTTAACATCGTGGAGAAACTTCTTTTCAAATGACCTTTGCGATGGAGTAAAACTCCAATCACCAAGTAATTTACAAAATCAGCATACCATGGTGTGCGATCGATGGCCTTCAAGATGTGCTCGTGCAGGAAGTTCTCCTTGATCCCAATCTTCTTATCCTCTCCTTGATGGCTTCTCCAATCGCGACAAGTGGTCGGCAACCACATTTCGCAGCCCTTTCTATCTTTAATTTCCATGTCGAACTCTTGAAGAAGAAGGATCCATCTCACGATCTGGGCTTTGAATCTTTCTTGGCGAACAAATGACGAATGGCGGCATGGTCGGTGTGTGCGATGGTGTGGGTGCCCACCAAATAAGGTCTAAACTTATCGAAAGCATAGACCACGACAAGTAATTCCTTCTCCGTGGTGGTGTAGTTCATTTGAGCGGTCGAGAGTCTTACTTGCATAATAAATGACTCGGAAAAGCTTGTCTCGTTTACGCTGTCTGACACCGGCCCCATCACTCGCATCACACATCGGCTCGAATGGTTGACTCAATCGGGTGAGACCAAAGCGGAGTCGAGATCGGGGCTAACTTCAATTTCTCGAGCGCCTCAAACACTCATTTGTGAACACGAACTTCATATCTTTCTCGAGCAATCCACACAATGGCTTCGTGATGGTCGAAATCCTTGATGAACCTTCTATAAAACCCGCATGACCGAGAAAACTCCTCACTGATTTGACATTTGTAGGCGGAGGTAGTTTCTCGATAGCTACTATCTTTGCTCGATCCACTTCCAAACCTTTGGCCGAGACTTTGTGACCAAGCACGATACCTTCCTTCACCATGAAATGGCACTTCTCCCAATTGAGAACAAGATTCGTCTCCTCACATCTTTGCAGCACTTGTGACAAATTATGGAGACAATGGTCGAATGAAGAGCCAAACACGGAAAAGTCGTCCATAAAGACTTCCATAATATTCTCGATCAACCCATGGAAGATGGACATCATACATCTTTGGAGGTGGTGGGCATTGCACAATCAAGCGGCATTCGCCTATGGCGAAAACTCCATCTGGACACGTAAGCGCCGTCTTGTCTGATCTTGAGCGATGGCAATCTGATTGTACCCGAATATCCATCGAAAAACGATAGAACTCATACCCGCTAGTCATCCAACATCGATCAATAAAGGCGGGGAAAATGGTCTTTCCTCGTGGGCGTGTTCGAGCATGATAGTCGATGCAAACTCGCCATCTGTTACGAGTCTTGTTGCCACAAGCTCGTTTGTCTCGTCTCGATCACCGTGATACCCCTTTCTTGGATACCACTTGAGTAGGGCTAACCCACTCATTGTCGGATATGGCATAGATCATGCTGCGTCTAAAACTTGACACCTCTTTTCGGCGACCTCTTGCATTGCGGATTCAATCGGCGTTGAGGTTACACCTTTGGCTTGTATTCATTCTCCAACGGGATCCGGTGCATGCAAATCGGTGACCCTTGATATCGAAATCGTCCACCCAATCGCGAGACTTATCTTGCTTGACTGACCATCGGTTTACGTGTCTCCTCATACATCAAAGTCGAAGATATTATCACGGGCACGTCTCGCCGTCGCCTAAGAATGCATCTTGAAGGTGGTCGGCAACTCTTTCAACTCGATCTTGGGTGTAGTCTCTTCCTTCTTCACCACGGCGTCCTCTCCTCCAATCGGCTTCCTCGCGTCTAAATAAGGCCTTGACTCCTCGGGAGGCCTTGACTTCATCGATGGACTCAAGATACTCTAAAATCTCATCACACGCCTCATCAAGGTGCGGGTGAGAAAATCGAGTTCTGCATACAAAACTCCACGGATCAACCGATTGAAAGTGAGTGGGCGACAATTGCTCTATAACTCGACAATCTTCCATGGTCTTCTCGTCGGTGCTTCATAGCATCATATAGAGATTTTCATCTCCTCGTCGTTGACTCGGAAGGTGAGATCTCCATCTTGCCGTCTATCGATTGCTCTGCGGTAGCTAGGAATGGTGGCAGAGAATAAGAGGTGTATTCCCATCCTCGGCATATCGAGAACAACGAAATCAGTGGGAAGATGAAATCTCGAACTTTCACGAGCACGTCCTCCACTATCCCTTTCGGATAAGTCACCGATGTATACGCCATCGAAGAGCTATGGTGGTCGGCTTGATCTCCCAATCTCAATCTGTTAAAATGGACAACGGCATCAGTTGATGCTTGCCCCAAATCACAGAACCTTGGAGAATGTCGTCCTCCGATGACACATGCTATGGTGAAGCTGCACGGATCTTTACGCGGCGGCAACTTCTTTTGCGATCTGACCTTGCACTCTTGAGACAGTTATCGTCTCGAATTTCCCAACTTCTTTTTATTGTAGCGGCATCCTTGAAAACTTAACGTAACCGGCATATCTCGAAGTGCATCAAGTAAAGGAATATTGATGTGCACCTTTTGAAACATCTCCATGAACACAGGTTAACTTCTCATCGTGCTTGGGCTTGGCTAAGCGGCTTGGAAAGCGGAATTGGAGGCACGTCGTCGGAAATTTCTTCACGGATTGCCGCCGCGATCAGCCTCGCGACCGCGTGTGCGGTCGCTAAACAATGAACACCATCTTCCTTCGTCTTCGGCGGTAGCGCGCTTTCTCGGGCGCTAGGTGTGCGTCTGAAGCTTACATGCGATTTCTCGGCGGCTTGAATTTCTAGCGACCGCTGGGTCGCTCGCTAGGTCCTCGGTTGACTTGTCGCGGGCGCGTTTTGACTTATTGCGCCCGTGAACATCGCGAACTCCTTCTGTAGTATTCCTCGCGGCGGGCTCATGATCGCGAGCTCGATCGCGAATCTCTCTCTTTGCCCGTTTTCCCGTTCGTCTCCTCGTGATTTTGATATGCTCGTCCACTCCTCAATTGAATGGCATTACGGTGATTTTAGGGTTTACCTCCGTATTACTCGGAAATTGGCCCGACTTGTCTTTGCCCGTTACATTGTGCGGCTATCGACTTATTTGATTCTCCATCATCTTCATATGCTTTCCATAGCCGTCACGGTGGACTCCAAATGATTAATCTTACGCGGTGTTGCTTATAAACGAATTTTGATTCGTTGCCAATTGTTGGTTGCTTACAACCAAATGCTGCATCATGTCCTCTAGACTTGGCTTCTTCGTCTCTTGAATCACTCCGTTACGAGGCGAGAAACTGGCGGAGGTGTTGAAAATTATTGGGGTTGGCGTCACGAGAAATTTGGGTGATTTACATTGTTAGGATTGTCGCGGATTCCCCAGGACGGTTGTTCCTCTGATTGATGTAATTCACGTCCTCAGCCTCATTCATCTCGACTCGGCGGCATTTATCGAGCCATGCCTTTTCCTTTCCTTTCTTTCTCAAATTGGCTTCTCAACAAGGTGAATTGCTCCATAATATTATCGTACTTGAATCACCTTCAGCGGTGGCACCTTCACCACGGTGTCCTCTCCATCGACCCCATCGATAGCTGTTGGCGCCATCTCTTCTATGATGCGGTGGCCTCGTCTACGTCTATTCAATAGGCAACCCCGATCGTCAACAATACTCCTCGTGTGAGGTGTCGGTCCATTGTAAAGCTGTGTCTGCTGCTCCTCGAGAATCCATCTTGTGGGCACCTTCTCAATAGGCCCTGAATCTTTCCCACGACTCGAATAAAGATTCATCTCTAAGCTGGGAGAAGTGGGAAATCTCGGCTATGATCTTACGTGCCTTGGCGGTGGGAAGTACTTGAAAGAATTTCTCACAAATTGCCCAGCTGTTGATGCCGTGCGATCTAAGGTCTTGAACCGTCCTTTGCTTGATTTGAGAGAAAATCCGAACATCGCATCGGATTGTGTCTTGTGGCACCCATTCATTTGATGGTGTCACAAATGTCGAGATAGGTCTCGAGATGGGCATTCGGATCCTCTGTGACTCCTCCTCCGAGCTGTTCCCCTTGAACCATCTTGATTAGGGCGGCTTGACTCAAAATTGTTAGCGTTTACTTGGGCCCCATCCGCCTCCTTGAAATTGCTCGGTGGGAGGTGCATACATATAATTCAGCGGTCTTGCCGCCTCGGGGCGGGGACAACGAGTCCCATAGTCGCCAATTAGCGCTGCATTTCTGTAAAATCCGCTAACAGACGTGCAGCTACTTCGGGAGGAACGCCCCCGTTATTCTGATTTGCCATTGCTTCCTTTCTTCTTGCCCGTCTCCTTCTCCTTTGTGAATTTTCGATTTCCGGATCAAAGTGTAGTTCAGGAGGTCCTCGGGACCTTGTGAACATAAACTACCTGGAGAAAAAGAAGGAAATCAAGATGGCACGAAATAAAAATAAAAAAATAAAAGTACAACTTGAATTAATAATTCCAAATTGTCAAGTTATTCCTATATGATCTTAACAATCCCCGGCAACGGCGCCAAAATTTGATCGCTTAATTTTCTAACACGAAAAGGTGTAAGTATAGGGTAAGCGAAGTATCGTATCCACAGGGATTGTAATGCGAAAACACAGAAGCTAACTCAACAAGGATTCATCATTATCCAAGCAACAAATATGGTTTGGTAAGATTTTAGGGCTTGAATTCAATCAAAGCAAAGGTAACAAAGCAGAAAGTAAAATAAAGCAATAAACACTCGGATGTTTAAAAGCAGATAAAGGCGACTAACCACAGGGATGCATTAATCCTATCCACAGCGTATGTTTATCCTGTTCCTATTAACCAATTTTAATCCGAGACAAGATGGAAGATCACATATATAACAGAGACAATTTACATTACGACAAAAGCGGTACATAGATTACTAGTTTTCCCTATTCTTTATTCGTCTCTAGGTGAAAACAAGCAACTCCAAACGGATCACAAAGAATATGCTTCCTACGAATATCCTATCTCGGCTCGACTCGAGGCTCATTCGTATCATGCATTCGAGATCGATTGACAATTAACACAATTACGTAATTAACCGACAACTAGATATGCATCAAGATTGATCAAATCAACACATATAAATAAGCACAATCGAATCATGAATCAATGCAGGACGGTAAATAGCGATAACGAGAATCACAACATATAGGATCGAATCATGCAAACCACAGGATTAGAGCGAAAAACTAGCGGACATAATAAGCGGAATAAAATACGATTTAACCATAAAAGCGGAAATTAAATATATAAAACCCGTGATGAGCGTTGGATGAACAATCGTTGGGCTTGAATCCCAACCTCGGTGACGGAAAATTGCAAAGATTGTCCGGACGAAGCGTTAGGATCGTGAACAAAACGTAAAACAAATGAAGAACAATGAGTAAATCAACTCTAGAATGAAAATATATGGAACCTAAAGCTAAAAATCTGGAAAACTTATGAAAAACTCGAGTAAAAAGAGGCTGTGGAATCGTAGGTATCAAGTTGGGGCGCGAGGGGGTGTTGCCATATATATAGGCACACCCCAAACCCTAATTTCTCCTTCTGCCGCTCGGACTCGCGACCACCCTTCGCGATCGCTAGGGCGATCGCTAGGCATGTCTCGTGCGCGCTCTTCTCGCTCGCGCTCGCCTCCTTGCGCTCGCATGGTACCTCGCGACCCGGCTAGCGGTCGCTAGCAATTCTGAACCGGTCGCGAGAAATCGTCCAGTAGCTTTCTCGGCGCTGGGCTTCGCTCGCGGGCACGAGGTCGCGGTCGCGGCGTCGCTGGGTTCTCGCGCGGGTTGCCTAGCGGCCAGCCTAGCGACCGCTAGGCTGGTCGCTAAAGCAGTCGGATTGTATATTGGCTCGTGCGTGGTTCCTTGCTTGATTTTCAACATATGGACCTACACAACACCAAAAGAACACCCAAGCGTTATCTTCTAGAAATAGATAAAACATTAAGAATCGATCGTGGCGCACATTAAGCGAGCTAAACTCATCTTCAAATATCAACTATAAGCGTGTAAAATGCGCGTTTATCAAACTGTTGGACAAGAAGACTATGCTAAGGTCATCGGGTGTTTGATGTATCTTACAAATTGCACCCGACCCGACATAGCTTGCGCCGTGAACAAATTGAGTCGTACACGAGCAATCCAAGCAAGGAGCATTGGAAGGCTCTAGTGAGAGTTTTGAGGTACTTAAGTATACTCAAAATCATGGGTCGCATTCACGAGATATCCCGGTACTTGAAGAATCTTGTGATGCCAATTGGATATCGACACGAAGATTCACTTTCTACAAGTGGGTACATGTTCACGATTGGGAGGTCTTTGTTTCTTGGAGATCCACGAAGCAGGCGTGTATAGCCCGATCCACCATGGAATCGAATTTATAGCTTTGGATAAAGGCGGTGAGGAAGCCGAGTGGCTCGTAATTTTTGGAAGATATTCCATGTTGGTCAAATCGTGCCACCGTGATGATTCACCGTGATAGCCAAGCGGCTATTGGAAGAGCGAAAAGTGGTTTGTATAATGGTAAGTCTCGACATATCGTCGGCGACATAATACCGTGAGGCATTTGATCTCAGTGGGGTTATATCAATTGACTATGTCAGTCGATAGATATTACGGCTGATCAGATTAACCAAAGGGTTGAACCGGATCAAAGATCAAGTTGCTAGAGGAATGGGATTAAAATCCACATCTTAAGAACAATCATAGTGGTAACCCAACCATGATGACCGGAGATCCCAAGAACTTGGTTGAATGGGAGAACTAAGCTATAGGAGTTCGTGTATAAACACTCAAGTTAGTCATTCCTATAAAATGAAACGAGTGTTGAAAAAACTTGCCTAGTGGTGAGGTTGAGTCATTGACTCTTAATGATTCCTAAGATACCTCGAGGAGGTTGAGTATGGCAAGATACTCGGTAAAGAATCACCTATGTAAGTGCGAAGTGGGGCGCTTCAAACAAAACACTTATGAATCCAAAGTGGATGTCCATGGCCAAAATGGAATCAAGCGTGAGCGGATGAGATTGAGGTGTTAAAGTGTTAATACCATTGTCTCGATTACGCGTTGTGGGGAATAGTTCAAGGCATCGTGTCCACTAATCCGCTGTGTACTCGATGGTACTAACTATGGAAGGTTGAGGCTATAAACCACTGTCCAAATATTTTAACATCTCTTGAGGATCGAGTATGCGCATACATGCATATGGCTATTTCCACTCATGTGGGGGATTGTTGGAAATCACGCATATATATATATATATATATATATATGTTTATTATATATGTGGTCAAGTTGCCAGGAAGCTACTTTGATCAAGATTTTGAGTGACGTAACGTTTAATTTTATGAAATTAAACGACATAGGATCGATCTACGTTCAGTAGATGATGGTGGTGTATTCACATTCTCAAATACGATTTCCGGTGGTGAGAAATAATGGATCAAAGTTTGTCACTTAAACATGGAGTTATGTGATTAAGGGGATAAGCATGGATTAATTAATCCTTATCCCACATTGATTAATGTACATTCATTAATTGTCTATATAAGTGGTTCATTGAACACTTAGTATAATTATGTGCACAAGTGATGGGCTGGAAAGCCCACGCCTGCCGCCGCCGCCGCCGCCGCCCCCTTGCGTGCGGGCCGGCGGCCGCCGGCGCCCGCCCGCCCGGCCCGGCCCGGCTCGGTTCCGTGGATCGTGGATCTTGGATCTTGGATCTTGGATCTTGGCAATTGGTCTTTGGGTGGTCTTTGGGCTTGCTTCGTGGGCTGGTTCGTGGCCCGTTGTCGCTATATTTTGGATCAACGTTTGGCCGAGCCCAAAGATGGAGTTGGTCAGAGGCCCAATCGTGTATCCCAATCCGTTGGGCTGCTTGTGCGATGGAGTTGGTCCGAGGCCTAACTCGTGTGGCCCAATCCGTTGGGCTGCTTGTGCACTTGAAGAGACGTCCGGATCGTCCATGAACACAGACGCACGCGTTGTCAGTTCGTCGTAATCGCTAACGTTCCGACATGATGGCTCTGCGGAAAGCGTGCCCACGTTGTCTCCGAAACCGCCGCGCACTCAATAGGGGACATAACTCTATAACACCCGACATCAATGCGGTGTTGACTCAAAGATGCTTCCCATGAGGGGCGGCGCTATAAATAGGACATGTCTCCGGACAAGCCACCTCTGCAAAAGCATTCCGGCATACTTTAGAGCACTCCTGCATACATACTTTGTGTCCAAGCTCATCCTCGCCTCCGTCCGATTCGCGGAGCTCGTTGGTCTGCGGTGCTTCCACCTGACGAGGCAGCTGCCGTTTCGTCTTTGGGGACGATCGCGGGCCGAGAGCACTACTGGGCGTATCTCGTCTTCTTGGAAAGAGGCCTCCTCGACTCGGCATTTAGCTTACGGTTTTGTTTCATTTTAGTTTTGATTCTGTTTTAGTTTATTGTTAGTTTTGATCTCCTACCTTTCTGTTTCACGTTGTAATACGTCCGGCAAGTTCTGTACTATTTTGTACGTTTCCCTACACTTCATACATATGTCTACCGATATATACACACGCATACATCTATATATACTCATTTTTCCGAAATTGAAAATTAAAATATAATCGGCTCATGTACATCTTAGTATTACAATAAAGATATATAGATTGTTGCGAATCGAAATTGAGAAAGCGATTATGATCTGATATGTATAGGTTAGTGTATATATATATATATATATATATATATATATATATATATATATTAAAGTGTGAGAATAAAAAAATGAGAATCTACTGTGAAAATTGATAAATCCGTAGGAAAATTAATTTACTGAATTCAAAAATTTGAATTTCCACCATCATGGGATTCAAACTTAGGCAAAAAATCTGAATGTTGTGGATTTAGTAGCTTTCCCGGTGGATGCATTAACTTTCACATCGAATTTATTAGGTTCTCACGTTCACACTTTTAAATGGTTTTTATTTAATCCTCTCTCTCTCTCTCTCTATATATATATATATATATATATATATATATATATATATATTCGGGGTGGTTGTGTTGAGAATTCTATAAGTGTAAAAATACGAATATATCATATATTCACACATTTAGCTCATACTAACGGTCCAGATTGAAGGGAATTTAATTAATGATTTCATCTTTTATTTTATTAAATAATTTGAATAAGGGTCAATTTGGTATGTAAAAAAATATTTTCTCTGCCACTCCAGATGTAAATCTCGTCACTTACTGAAAAATAGAAATTTTATAATCTGCTAAATATAATTTGCACAAACTGGCCGTTCTATAGCACATATTTAATAAATATATGGCACTCATTACAATCACGCAACATAATTTATTGTTGCACTACCTACACATTTGTAGCACATATATAATACAAACAATGCACATATTTAATAAATATGTGGCACACATCACGCATAATAATTTATTGTTGTACATCAAATGCTAGAACATATTCTACTTGTGCAACAAAAAAAATATAATCTATCTAAAATAAGAAATTACAAGATAGATTACAATAAATAACCAAAATCAAGGAAATGACTATTTTAAACATAAAACAAAATCATTAATATAATCTTTAAATAAATCATGTGAAATTAAAGTAAAGCTTATATAGTAATATACTGTAGCACAACGTAAATTAATATTAATCATTAAATTTACTAAAATCAATGACTTAGATTTATTCTTATTTCTTACAAATAATTTCATTTCTATATGATCCATCATATATATATATATATATATATATATATATATATATATATATATATATATATATATATAGATCAAATACAACCCAATCTTAAAGTATAAAATAAGAACCATTTTCAGTCCTTGATTCGTAAAGATCTACGGTGAATTCATCACCTTAATTGATGAATTCAAACGCTTGAGTTCGAATCCCATGAGGGGCGAATTTTTAATTTTCTGAATTCAGACACTTACATGACGAATTCAAGACGCTATTAATTAATCTAAAAGCAAATATGCATTATGAGAGGGTGAAATTGTGAACATGAGTTAAATTATGGAATTATTGTACATAAAGCTAAAGCCGGCCAACATAGGAAGAGAGCTTAGCATTCAAGTTTTCAATTGCTTAACTCAATTGATTAAAAGTTAATAAATTTGAAATAAAAATCCGACGTTCAAAATTCAAAGCACACGATGCCAGCTATCATTTTCTTTTGCAAGTATAGCTGCCACGCCAGATTCGCTGATGTCTCACGAAACTGAATAAGTGAAGATGTGATCTCCTATATATCCGTTTGCACATGCGGACTTTGATATATTTTTTCAGTGCAAAATGATATTTCATATTTTTCTTCAGTATAAATGATATTTGATATTTTTCATTAATATAAATAATACTTTTTTAATAACAAATGATACTTTTATTCGTCTGCACAATATGGATGAATGTACAAGAGTTTTTGTGATAAGTGAATGGATAACTTCCTTCAAATTGCAAATAGCGTGTGGGCATGTCTTCATACGTGTGTTTACCGATATATACACACGCATGCATCTATATATAGACTCATTTTTCCGAAATTGAAAATGAAAATATAATCGGGTCATGTACATCTTAGTATTACAATAAAGATATATAGATTGTTGATTGAGAAAGCGAGTATGATCTGCTATGTATAGATTAGTATTACAACATTAGAAAATATATATATAAATGTTAACGTGAGAATTATTTTTAAAGTGTGAGAATCAAAAAAATGATAAATCCGCTGTGAAAATTGATGAATCCGTAGGAAAATTTACTGAATTCAAAAAATTGAATTTTCACCCATCATAGGATTTGAACTCAAGCAAAAAATCTGAATGCTGTGGATTTAGTAACTTTTCAACGGATGCATTAACTTTCACATCGAATTTATTGAGTTCTCATGTTCGCACTTATTTTATTTGAACCTCTCTCTTTTTTTTTTTTGTATCATGGGGGACCCGCAGCCGCTACCTTAGGTGCGCACTGGGTAAACCCCACGTTCCTGTGTAATAGCCTGCTGCAAACCACACAGGACAGGTAAACCACACTTGGAAAATCAGATGTGACAGGCTCAAACCCATAGAGACTTTTGGTGGGGTTTGAACCTGTGACCTCTTGGCCACAGGAACCCACCTTATAGGGGTGGGTAATGGTGAGAAAACTCATTAGTGTAGGAAATAAGAATAGATATGTAAGTCTAGCACATCTTTTATATTTATATAGCACAATCAGAATTATTATGTTGTACATATTAGTTTAGCACATATTTCTTCCATCCGTTGCACATATGCTAAATATATTAGTTTAACACATCTTTCATTGCAGCATATCATAAGAAGAGTTCTAGTGCTGCACAATAATCCACGTAGCACACAAAACACAAAACTGTAGCACAACCGAAATTAAATCTCAACCATTGATCCAGTAAATCAAAGACCCAGATTCATTCTCATTTTCTACCAAATTATTCATTCATACCCCTACCTGATCCATCTCATATATATATATATATATATATATATATATATATATATATCGGTGGTTGTGGTGAGAATGTCTATAAGTGTAAAAAAATAAGAATATATCATATTCACATATTTAGCTCATACCAACGGTCCAGATTGAAAAGAATTTAGTTAATGATTTCATATTTTGTTTTATTAAATAATTTGAATAAGGGTAAATTTGGTATGTAACAAATTATTTTCTCTGCCATTCAAGATATAAATCTCATCACTTTCCGATAATCTCGCCACTTACCGAAAAATAGAAATTTTATAATCTATTAAATATAATATTACACAAATTAGCCGTTCTATAACACATATTTAATAAATATATGAAACACATTACACATCACGCAATATAATTTATTGTTGCACTATCTACACTTTTGTAGCACATATATAATACAAACAATGCACATATTTAATAAATATGTGGTACACATTACACATCACGCAGAATAATTTATTGTTGTACGGCAAATGCTAGAACATATTCTACTTGTACAACAAAAAAATATAATCTATCTAAAATAAGAAATTACAAGAAAGATTATAATAAATAACCAAAATCAAGGAAATAACTATTTTATACATAAAACAAAATTATTAATATAATCTTTGAATAAATCCTGTGAAATTAAAATATAGCATATATTACTTAAATTAAAATTATCCATTAAATTTACTAAAATCAATGACTTAGATTTATTCTTATTTCTTACAAATAATTTCTATATATATATATATATATATATATATATATATATATATATATAGGAGATGGATCGGTAGGAATAGACAATTTTGTAGGAAATAGGAATGAATCTGGACCTTTGATTTGCTATATCAATGGTTGAGATTTAATTTTCGAGTGTCTTCTGATTTTGTGTTTTGTGTGTTACGGATTATTGTGCAACACTATAACTCTTCTTGTCTTCTGTTGAATGAAAAATGTGCTAAACTAATATATTTAGCATATGTGCTACGGATGGATGAAATATGTGCTAAACTAACATGTGCAACATAGTAATTACGATTGTCTACACAAATATGAAAGATGTGCTACTATTCTTATTTTAAATACATTAAGGACCTTTCTCACCATAACCAACCCATATATATATATATATATATATATAGTTAGGTTCAAATGAGAACCAATTTTATCCTAAAAACTAAGAACCCAATGAATTTGCTATGAAAGTTGATGAATCATTGAAAAGTTCTTGAATTCCAAAATTCAAAATTTTTCACCCGATTGAATCCCATGAGGCGAAAATTCTTTTTGGATTCATAACTTTCCCAGTGATTCATTAATTTTCACAATGAATTCATCATTTTTTATTCTTAAGTTCTCACAATAAAAATGGTTCTCACGTTAATCCTCCCATATATATATATATATATATATATATATATATATATATATAGAGAGAGAGAGAGAGAGAGAGAGTTTGGTTCAAATGAGAACCATTCTTATCCTAAAAACTAAGAACCAAATGAATTCGTTATGAAAGTTGATGAATCCGTTGAGAAACTTAATGAATTCAACAATTCAAAATTTTTCACCCGGGTTCGAATCCCATGAGGGACGAAAATTTTATTTTTTTGGATTCGGTAACTTTTCCAATGGATTCATCAACTTTCACTATGAATTCATCATTTTTTGGTTCTCACGTTCTCACAATAAAAATGGTTCTCACGTTAACCCTTCCATATATATATATATATATATATATATATATATATATATATAGGAGTTGGTTATGGTAAGAAAGCTTTTTAATGTACGAAAATAGAAATAATATCACATCTTTCATATTTGTGTAGCACAATCAGAATTACTATATTGCACATGTTAGTTTAGCACTTATTTCATCCATTTGTAGCACATATACTAAATATATTAGTTTAGCACATCTTTCATTACAACGTAGCACAGGAAGGGTTCTAGTGCTGCACATTAATCCGCGTAGCACACGAAATACAAAACTGTAGCACACCCGAAAATTAAATCTCAACCATTGATATAGCAAATCAAAGGCCCGGATTCATTCATATTTCCTACCAAATTATCTATTCCTACCTGATCCATCTCCTATATATATATATAATTGGCTCATGTACAACCTAGCATTTAGTAATTTTTACTAGATAATTTAATCAATATGAAGATGAGAGAAAACTAGTATATATTTTGTTAAGAATTTATTATACATATATATCTCCTCCATAAAATTCTAAGAACGAAGTAATGAAGTCTGATAATATGCATTCATCGTTTTTCTTCAATTAATAATCGATTTAAGATGTATAATAGCTAGGTTGCATCGCCAGTTTTTCGCGTGTTTGCTTGTACGAATAGTGTACAATATGGCATTTTTAACTCGAATGGGATCATGCATCGAAATGTTGGATTTCTTAATCATTGCATACAGAAAGATGAATCATACAAGTTCAGTTACGTATTAATCTGGTTTATTTGCAAAAGTTTCCCTCTCATGTTTGTAGATTATTATTATATTTTTCTTATATATCACATATAAAGATGGATGATTTATGAAGTAAAGATCATATATAAAGAAATATTTATATCTCACAACTAAGAGAGTCGATCTTTTCAAGTACTTTGAGGATAGGAGATCATTGAGCTATTAAAACCAGCCAGGCAAAATCAGGTCAGACTCTTAGGCCTATATTCAAAAATTTATGCCTATAGTATGAGAGTGAGTGGCCCAAACTCATCGATTAGATTGGACCATGTCCTTTTAGGCTCGGTTGATTTTCAGGCCAACACAAACTCTCTTATTGGTCCTAATGGACTCAGATGGGGCCGGACTCGTAACTTTTTACTGCTCTAAAAAATAGGGAAGGTTCTCTCTCATCCCGCTGCCCCAGCACGTGGTTGCCCGTCGCACATAGCGCAAGGACAGACCAGTGCACGGGGCCCGCATGTATGCACAAAGACATGGGGCGAGTGGCGAAGGAGCAACGCCTAGTGCAAGCGCCTGTTGTGTGTAGCGCGTGGGCAGGCCCGACGCTGGGTGCGCACATCACGCATAAGGAAACGGGAGGCAGGGCGACGGGACGGAGAGCGTGGGCTCGTGCCCGTACCCGCACACACGCATACACAGTAGCTCGGCAAGGCGACGAGGGTGTTGGGCGATGTCCTAGCGTGCAGGCCTAGCCCATCGGCGACCCGACCCGTATTCAGTTTGATCTGGATCTAATTTTTTCAATCCGTTTCCACCTGATCCGTTTCCGACCCAAATCACTATTCCAACCCAGATTTTTTCGACCCAAATTTAGTTTTGACGAGTCCGCTCCGTGCTTAAGCATGCGAGACCTGTTCCACAGACAAATTAAAGATCTGTATTGTGCAAATATATATAATAAATTAGACAGAGACATACATGATCCACGAATGACTGCGATAAACAAATTTATTTTATTTTAATCCATGGGCGGCGTGAAGAAGCCGCTCGAACATTACAAAATAAACATTAATAATAAATAATAAAAATAACAAAAGATTTAAAAATAAAGAACATGTCTAGCATATACATAACCACAATACAATATACAAAAAGATATTATAGTGAAAATTAACGACAAACTAATATTGATGATTGGACGATAATTGTATTTTTATATATCTAAGTCTATTTATATTATATATAGTTGAACGCGGGATTATATCACATGTAATCCTTGAATCGATCATGATATATAGTCAAATTGAACCATGCAAATTAAATCCATTATTCATCCATAAGGTGTCATTAAATGGATAGTTTAATATTTAAAATATAATTATTTATTTGGCCATCTAATTAATTAATTAGGTAAATTAAATTAGTGGTGTAAAATAATCGTAGGATGAAAAATTATACATTGATTCTAAGTATATATATAAGTTGTTCAATTGGTGGAGTATGATTAGAAATCAATGTGGTATAAGATAATTTTAATATGATTAGAATTAGAATTTAAAAGACATTAAATAGAGAATTTAGATAAGAATAATGCTAAACGTACATAATATGTACGTACATAATTAGACATTTTTGTCATTTTACATACTTGTAGGAATTAAGAGATTAATTATATTTTAATTGAATTTGTAATTTACTTAATTACCCATAATGATAATTAAGGAAAAGATTTCTTTCATTTTGGAGAACCACTGTCATCGGACAACTAATTCTTTCATAACAGAAAGTCTTCTCTCTTCAAATATAAAAAATCCTCTTCTCTATCATCCTCCTATTTATCCACAGAGGAAGACATCCTCGCCTCCACCACTTCTCTTCCTAATACGACGCCATTATATCTCACCGCAAGAATCTTCAACCACGAGTCCATGTACAGGTTCCTCATAAGCAAACCCGGCCTGCATTGGATCCGTCTCCACTTCTACCCTCGTCCCCGACTCCGCTGCCACCGTCTCCCCTCCCGGCGACTTCAACGGCGTCAACAAGCACGCCCTCGAGGTCTCCTACCGCCTCAACGTCGGCGGCGCAGACATCACCCCCCAAAAACGACACTCTTTCTCGGACGTCCTCGGTGTGGTGCCCTTTGAAGACAGCAGCGAGAAGACGTGGACAATGGAAGAGTGCTTCGTTGACGGCGTTTCTCATGTTGGCCTTCGACAACTTGAACTATGAAGCTGCGAGCGATGAGCGGTGTTTCTAAATAGTAAACACTATTGATGAACAGTGTTGCTGAATAGTGCACACTATTGATGAATAGTGTTCTGTTGCCTTACTGTAGCTGCCGAATCTTGCTGTTTTCGCCCATGCCTGCCATTGATTCAATTCATTTTGATTCTTTTTTGTATTTGTTAAGTAATGATTTGATTAATTAATTGTAATATAGTGATTTATTGATTTGTATATGTTAACTATAAATTATTAAATTTGTATTCATCTTTTGTATATGTTAACAATATTCTTCTTTATGATTGAGGCCAAAAACTTTTAAATACTTACCCTATTTTCACGTATTTTCACGTATCTTCTTTCATCATAAAGATTGAATATTATGTAAGTTGGCCTCAATCTTAAACCAGGGTGTCGAGATCCTGGTTTTATCTTCTTTCATCATAAAGATGAGGTAAAATCCTTTAACTTCTTTCAAGAACAACACATATTGATAGTTGGGAACTGTATTTTTCATGATTTAATATTTATAGTGTTCCATCTTCAAAAGAAAGAATGAAAACTTCCATCTTCAAAAGAAAGAATGAAAACTTCTAATAAAATAGTTCCATCTTCAAAAGAAAGAATGAAAACTTCTAATAAAATTCAAATAAATGAAACAATAGATCAAAATATAAAATTTTGGCCTATTGGGTACAAGAATCGAAACTGATTAAATGACATAAAAAAAACTAGTACGAGATTATAACTATTACTAGACAATGCTACTAAAAACCACTTGAGATTCAAAACTAAACTACTATAACCATAACAAATAAATAATATATACTCCACTACCTTGTGTGCCCACATGACCTCTTCGACGACTTCTTTCAGCAGGATTTACATATCGATTTGTTCTTGGTCTTCCTTTCCTACGAGTGACATTTGGATCAAGTACTAAAGTCTCGGTGTTGGTTCCTTCTCCTATCTCACCTGAGGCAATACGACTGGATGTAGGTGCGGGCGTCCAATTAATGAGCACATTCTTCAGTTCTCTAAATTTTTCCTTGATTAAATTCATTTTGTCCACAGAATCACAAGCCAAGTCTGTGCAGAGTTGAAATTCTCGTTCCACTTCCTGAAACATTTTGTACTCATTTGTCATATGAGGATATCCACCGTGAAAGCAATCATCATGCGGCTAAACACATCCTTCCGCCATCTTCTTAGTATGTACCTTTCATTCACATGTTGAACATCTTTGTAAACTAAGACTTTCAACACATGAACGCATAAAATACCTTTAAATTCAAACTTCCGGCAATTGCAAGTGAAATATTCTCCAATCGGCTGATACTCCACATTGAAAGTGTACTGTTTATGATATTGATTACGCATCATGCACAATTCTAGAACATTATACCTCTTAACAGCAACAGTATCGTATTCCCCAAGAGAAGCAACCTCTTGGACATTACAATTCCCAATCAAGCTCAGTTCTTCTATGAAAAGCTTGTACACGTTCAACGTGTAGGCACGTGCAAATTGGTCTTCCCACCTGTATTGTGAAACAGCCTTCAATTTCACATTCTTACTCTTAAACTCAGCCTCTGTCTCTTTTCGAATTTTGTCAGAAATAACTATTTCATACTGTTCCACAAATGTCTTCAAAGTACTCCTAGAATGGACATAACCATCAAAAAACGCATGCATTGACTCACTTCTTTGAGTCGACACCATACCACCCAAAATAAATGATTCGGTAAATCGGGACCCAATTTTCTTTTTCGCATATAGATCCTAAGCCACTGTTACTTTGCGATCATGCTCAAAGGAATTGATCCACTCTCTTGAATTCTGCAATCTTGAGTCATCATATATATAGCGGTAGAAATCACTTTACATTTTTTGTAATCAGCAACACCTTTGAACTTTTGAGGGATCTTCTGACAAATATGCCATAAGAAAAAACGGTGTACAGTGTCAGGCATAACTTCCCTAACAGCAAGTCTAATACTATCGCATTGATCAGTTAATATTGCTGTAGGATGAATCCCTCTCATTGCCTTCAACCAATTACTAAAAAACCATTTAAACGATTCTGCATGCTCATGTGTCAATAACGCACATCCTAATAACATAGACTGATAATGGTGATTAACTCCCACTACAGTCGCCAATGGCATCTGGTATTGGTTAACCAAGTATGTTGTGTCAAAGCTAACAACATCATGGAAATCCTCATATGCAACTATGCTACGAGGATGAATCCACATCACATTTCGGAGCCTACCATCGTTGTCAATATCCATCAAATGGAAAAATCTTGCATCACTCATTTGTAATCTCCGAAACAACTGACGAATGGCTTCTGCATCTCCTTCGCCGAGTCTCAATCTTCTTCTTTGATCGATGAAGTTCCTGCAATCCTTAATTGTTGCTCCTACATTCTCTGGACCTCCAGACATAACTTCTAATAACCTTACATTTTTAGAAGGTTTAATTCCTGCAATGTCGTTAGCTTCTAATTGTCTTTTCATGTGCAACGACAAATTTCTATGACCCGACATGAAAGCAGACATACTCGGTACCAAATCATGATTGTGCTCTAAGTGTATAGTAGATACCATAAAATGACCAGTAGGCTGTCTGATAACATTAATACGAGCCTGACAATCAAGTTTCTTCGAGTGTTTCTTGTACTCTCTCCTTCCGCCCTTATCACATGCTATCACAGTATACTTCCCTGAACCCTTAGTTCTACAAAATACAGAAAAACCTTGCACCTTTGCGTACGCCGTGTAGGCTCCAAGGAGGATGTCTATAGTATCGAACAACATGCCGGATTTAGGTCTATCTCGCAACATCTCATCAAATGCACCTTCAGTGCTTGCATCAATCCCATCATACACGTGCTCATCAATTTCATTCGAATTTGATAAATTCGAATTAACATGTGGAGTGCTTCCCGAATCAAAATTCATATATGAAGTTTCCTCATCAGAAGAAGACCCAAATAATTCATGTATGACTTGACTAGTATTGGCCATGGCTCGGTGCTGCATTATGAGTTTCAAAGTTTGGTATTAGTAAAGCCAACGAATAAATTTTAATATGTAATTATCTCTATATTAAATATAAAAATGTAGTGAAAATTTTGAAGGTTTTCTTCAACTTTTCATCGAACTGAAGCAAAGCAGGTCAATCTACGAGGACCAAATTTAAAATGAGAAGAGTTTGGAATATTGAAAATTTAAAGGAAATTATACTTATGTATCTCAAATTACGTCTAGTTTTTCGAAATAACTTGAACAAAATAAATTATTAGAAAAAGAACCATCACTATCTAAACATCATGCAAATATGAGTACCTATAATTTTTTCCGGCGACGGAGCCATTATCCGGGAAATTGTTCGGCGTTGTATTTGATTATAAGACTCAAGGTTCAATTTTTGTCATTATAAGACTTGTAAATAAAGTAATAACAAACAGAATCACAATAGAATTACTTTCGTCCATTTTTCATTCTATTGGTGAATGATAAATAGAGTGAACAAATATGCCAGTAGAAAGATAAACAAATCATATAACAATGTATTACTATTACCTCAATATGTATTCTTGGTCGTTCTTTTTTATTCTTCTTTTTTATGATGAGAAAACATTTGAACAAATATGCCAGTAGAAAGATAAACAAATCATATAACAGTGTATTACTATTACCTCAATATGTATTCTTGGTCGTCCTTTTTTATTCTTCTTTTTTATGATGAGAAAACATCGATAAAAGGAGGAACCCTCTTTCATGAATAATGTTCCCTGATAGCTGCCGAAAATTATAGTAATAATTGTTTTCCAAAATTATTTGAGTAAAAAAGGAAAAGAAATATAACATAATCTCATAATATAATTATTCCAAAATAGATTAGGGGTAATTTAGTAATAATTTTATTACCATATATAACGAATTCAGTTAAAAATATTTGAAGGACATTATGTACGTACATATTATGTACGTTTAACACTACTCTTTAGATAAATGGATGAATTAATGTTGTCACTTAAAATATGAGGATGAAGTGGTACTAAGTTTCATTAATCCTATTATATATTTATTGTACTTTATTGTAAAGTGTTTATTAAATGTGCTCTTAGCCTATCAAAATTCTCCTTGCTTATGTCGATTTTCGACACTAAAGAAGTCGTTTATATGGGTAAAATATAAAACAAAATTTTGTTTTATTAATTTGGAGTTATTTGTTATAATGTTGTGATCATATACTAATACTATGGAATATTCTATCAATTCCAAAAATTTGTTTCATTTTTATTTATAAAAATTATCTTATACAATACTCTTTACTTATTATCTTCAATAATACTATTTAGTTATACTTTTTATTACCTTAGTCCATACTATGTCTACTTATTATTCTCAACAACACTATTTATTTATATATTTATATCACTCATATTTCACAATTAATTAATTTAAATATTATATTAATTGGAGACCTTTCTCTACTCATAAAATATTCAATAATTTTATTAAAGCTCGTATCTAAAATTTTCAAAAATATATTTTGGAGAAAGAACGATTAGTACATTAAAACGCCTAGGATTGTTTGATTTGTCAAATTTGTGCTTGTTAGACATGAGTCAAAAAGATCCAAGACTTGCACTTTCAGTTCCTCCCTGTGAAACTAATAAAATATTCAGTTCACACGTGTGTAAATATATATATGTAACATAGAGAGAGGGCAAAACTCAAAACACATCATCTCCCTCTATGTCAGAACCACTGACTACATAGCTTCCATTGACAAAAACTCTACTACTGTAACTACTTCTTCTGGTTGCTCAATTCGTTCCCCGCAAATGAATCCAAGCAAAATTGAGGAAGATCTGTTCCACCACCTGGGCCCATCGCCGCACCACCACGACCAGTTCATGGACCCTCACCACCCGCAATCACAGCCCTCAATCGACGACGACGCCTTCTCCCTCGCCGAAATTGACCTCTTCCGCGATGACGATGACGAAGACGAAGACGGCGGCAGCCACACATCGTCCGACACCGATATCCCCCTCCCACCACCCAACGGCACCGTTCAGTTTCAGAACCCTAATTTGCCAAATCCCCCCTCAATTAACCACAACATGCGGCCAATTAACCAGACTCCGTTTTGCATTAGCCCCGAGCCGCATATTTCCTCCCAATTCTACACTTTCAACAAGGAATCGCACGGTCTTATGATTCAGTGCCTAATTGAGGGCCGATTGGCGACGCCGGAGGAGATCCGAGCCGCGACTCCGCCTCCTGTGCTCTCCAGTTGGCGCTCGGTGTGGAAGGATCGCAACGAGGACACGGCCTATCTGACGGCGTGGAAGCGCATTCAGGACAAACTCAATGTCCACGTGTCGGAATCTGCTACTAGCATCACCGGTAACAGTAGCCATTTTCTTTGTTTCAAGAACAATACGAGTCAATTTGTTTCGCATGTTGATCAGTGGCAGGACATAGTCATGTCATTTCATGGTGATGCTGACTTCAAACACTTAGGGTTGAAAGAAACTATAGAGAGAATTAAGCAGGTGTGGACTGTAGGGGCAAAATTTTATGGCATTCCCGAGAGTTACATTAGGACATGCGTGGCTGCTTGCCCTATTTGCTCAGATGAGTCTTCTGGGTGTGCTCCCAGGTCTAAGAGGCGTAGGTTTGAATACACGGAATCTTTTGATGTGCCCGCCAAGGAAGTCCCATCACAATTGCAACAATTGGCTGCAAAGCATAAGGTTGTATTGTGCATACGACAGAAATATATTAGGTATAAGCCATTTATGGCAGAGGTCAAGGACTATGCGTGTCACAGGGCAGGGGAGCCAGCTTCCTCAAAAAAATCACGTATGCTGAAGAGGGAGCCGTATACGTCTAAGCGTTGTGGGTGTGGCTTTCGTATTAGAGCGATAGTTCCAATATCAAATTATAATGAGAAGGATAAGACATTTGTCTATGAGGAAGAGGGGACAGCTGTCTTTAAGCTTTATGCGGTGCATTCAGGGCATGAGCCAGGGCCCTTGGATGGAAATGCTAGGATTATGCACCGAATGGTTGGACATAAAGGAGGTCTTTTGATGGATCTAGAGAATGTATACGGGATGGCTGAGGATGGGGAAAATGAGAGTTTTGGTTTCTTAGGGAAGGATTCTGGAGACTTGAAACATTCAATTTTGCAGCAGGTGCAGGAAGTGAGGAATGAGTTGGGGTTGCTTGAGGGTAGGCTTGGGAAGTTTCCACCTTCACTGTTGGGTTCTGTGTCTCGTGAACTCTTTGATATTGTGAATAAACTTAGAAATCTTGCAGATGATGGATCCAAATCTGTTGGGTTGATGTCGGAGAAGCAGCATCAGCATCTGGATGATGTGTTGGTGGTGGAGCATGATTTGCCAGATTGGGTTGATGACCACCACACTAGGATCTATGGTGATGGCAAGGATGCAGATGTTATAGAAGATGATGAGGACAGCTTTGGGAGAACTCTTGGTGAGGTTGCTTCTTGGGATCGGATGAGGACGGAGTGCAGAAATGAAAAGGATCTGCTTGGTGAGACTTGTAAAGAGGAGAAGTGGTTGAAATGTGGTGACTTTAATCAGAAGGGAATTCTTGGCTGCAGTAACCCTAAACTGACCAAGCCCTTGAGGCATGATGAAGCGATAGATCCAGATGTGGGTCTTGCTGGTATGCAGGTGGATGGATTCTACCCCGAAAATCCTAAATGGTTCGATTCTCCTTGTGGATTGGACCCGGGTGCTGACTGTGAAGATGGTGGATTCAGACATGGGGAGATTGTGTAGAAACTATTCATCTTGGTGAACCCACTCTAACTTGATTCTGAGTTTTTTGGTTATTCACCTTAATTCACTGTTGGAAGTGGGTTGTACATTTAGGTACACAGCTTGAAGGTTCTCAGCCTCTCACAATCACAGTAACAGCCTTTTAGGTGCCTGTTTTGTAAAGTATAGCCATTTTGGCTTCTCTGAATATACTTTAATCTGGTCTGTGCTGACATTTTCTAATTTTTATTTAACATTGATTTGATAATCATATGCTTTGTGCATGTGGAAGTTGGCCCATTCAAGTTTATTTGGTGTTTATGCTGTTCATTAGAGAATGTATATCACATGTATTGGTTATAGCCTTGTATTCTTGTTTTACAATAAAGCTTAATGATTGTTAATTATTTATAGCTAGCCATTTAATATTATTGGTGCACACTACCTGTATTTACTTACATGGTAGATACTTGTGATATGATAGTTTGAGCATCAATCCCAGGTATAGCACTTGTGGTGGTTAGGAAGGAGCCTTAGTATATGTGTAATTTTGTGAATTGTAGTAGCCAAATAAATGTGCACCACCGCTCTCTTTTGCACCAGATTCGGATGTTTACATCTAGATTGATATTTCTTTTCATATCTTCATATTTATTGTTGTTTACAATTTGTCTTAGGTTCTCAGTGTAGAATTGGTGCTTATGGCCCTTTATTGTTTATTGTGTTTTGTATCTGACTACTTTTGTTACTAAAAAATTCTTTTACTAACCTTTGCGATGTGCTTACACCAGTAGTTTACTTGATAAAGAAACTCTAATATTTCCTACTCGGCTACTCCTAGTAATCTAGTATGATGGGCTGATTTGATGCTTTATGGTCCAATAATATGATGTTTTTTCTTGGTTGAGACGCTGCAAGCTAGATTGAGATGTAAAAATTTTAATGAAGTTGTATCTGATTTTCCAAACCCATTTGCCATCTCTGTATATAGTAACCATGAAACCCTTGGTCTTCGTTGCTATGTTTGTAACTATTTTCATGTCACTCAGCCCACATTACCCTAAGCTATCATTTGTTGGCTCTCCTGTCCTATATCTATGTTGGACTATTTATCTTTGCTTAAGGAATTAATTGAATCTGATGCTGATTGTTCAAACTGCTGATTTTGATAGTAACTAGTAAGTGAAAATATTAACGAGTATGGCAGACTGGACTGTCGATATCCTTGTTTGGCATATCTTTTACTGCTGAATGGCAGTTAACTAATTATGAAGTGAGGAAACTTTTTATTTGGGGTTGGTGTACTCTTTTAATCTCTCAATGGGATTCTGATATCCACCAGTTTGTTTAGCACCCCAGGCTACTAATGCAAGCATTAAACATCATGTTGTAAAGATTGTAAGACTATAATTATATGTTGAAATATTTGGTGGAGGCTTATTTTTTAATAGACATTTTTCTCTTAGTATCATTTACATTGCAGAATGCTCTTTCTCAGTCGTTATGATATTGAAGCTTGCAAGTGGAGAAGTGAGGGTAAGACTGCACAAGACTAGCTTGTTAAAAATTAGAGTTGCCATAGATGAGAGAGACTGAAGGCCTCATGATAATATCCAAGAATTACTTATTAGAGACCCAGGAATTAATAGCTTCATTTTGCATTTGATGAATTTAGTAAGATTGGATTTATGAAGATCTTAATATTATTTAAGTTGGGTAGTGATAAAGCTTTTTGTACATTTAAACGTGTCAAAATATAGAAAAGGTACTCTGCTCTTGAAGTTTATTTCTTTCTGATGAACTAAATTTGTAAAGAACTATAGATATTTTATGTCTAAGGTGTGCCTTTGGATGAGTAAATTTTGATCTCTTAAGATGGAGAGTTTGCCTCTTGTAGAAAAAAATAGCCAATCAAAGAATAATATTTTTCTTTACCTATTTTTATTGTAAATTTTATTGGATAAGTTGTTTTGCGTATGTACTTTAAAATTTCAAATGATCTAGAGAAATATTATTTTTTAGAAGAGAATTTATATATACAGGGGAAAAAATAAATATTAAAATAATGAAGAAATGTTCTTGTTAGCTGTGGGATTCTAATCATAAACCTTGTCAAAGTGTAACATAGTTGAGACTGTTTGCTGATTTAGCATTTGGTAATTTCCTATGATTTCTCTTTAATTAAAATGTTATTGTCTGTGTTCAGATTGTCATCCACCATTTCTTTGTTCCTCCTGTGGTGGCATTTCATCCAGTGGAAGCAAAGGTGATTAAATACATACATAACATGTTGGCTGTTATATTCTACAGGTACAATCGGCTGCTTTATGATTTAGTTTGAAGGTAGCATAGAAAATTTTGAATCTCAATCAAGTATTCTAATGGTACATAGTATAAGGACATAAGGAGGCAATACAAATCTATTTGTGAACATACTTCAATTTTATGATATCAATTAGATTTAGATTTCATGAGGTAAATGCTGGTTTACACTATAGACCATGACAGGTGAGTGTGATGTCTGCAAACCAACAAAGGACATTTGAGCTGAACAGTGTACTTTGGGAAATGATTGTAGTGTTGTAGATTCTATGCCAACTAATCGGCACTTATATATGACCTTAGGCATGCATATCCACCTTATTTGTTATCCATATCTCCGTGCTTGTGTATAGCTTCTGCCTGCATGTCATTTGTTGTATGAGAACCATGAAATGAGCTATATGTCATATATATACATTGGCCAAGCAATTCAGGTAATTATGTTTGTTTGTTATTCAATATAAATTAATTCAATTATTTACAAGTGTCCTTACAGGTGTTAAAATCTGCCTGCATCTTATATGCTAAGTAAACATATGTGAAATCATCATCTTGGTCTTGCATACAAGTGGACTCAACAATCAACAATTTTTTGATGGATGTTGTCTCTCCATGATTATCATCATGTATAGGATGCTTGAGTACCTCATTTTCAAACAATAGTTTGTAGCTCCAGCTATACTCTGTTTTTTGATGCATTATTAACATTGAACTGAAGATGGTACTTAAGCTAATGTTCTTGCTCTTTAGTGATTATTTGTCTATTTGTTTTATCTATTATGCTAATATATTCATTCCACCTCATGACTGATTCCAAATAAGCACTTGGTGCTTGCAAGCTATCTTAGGATCTCTTTCTCTTCCTTTTTCTCTTTTCCTTTTCTTATCTCTATTTTCTGGATTCTTGAAATGTTTGATGTGTACTGAATGGGAATCTCTCTTTGAAGTTGTTTATTTATTTGCTAGTAGTCTGTTGATAGTTCAACAAAGTCCCTAGTATGTGATCATTATATCCTAGAGGAGGCTCCACCTGTGCCTGCAGGTGGTGAACATGGTGCTTTATGTAATTTGAGAAGTTTGAGGATTAAAGGCTCCCAGGTTAGAATCGAGATCAACCAGAAAGAAGGAGGCAGACTTTGTTTATAAATACAACCGAGTTGCCTCTAAAACTAGAGTGAGTAAAAATTTACAATGTGTGTTTGGTCTGGTAGCCTCTCAACCAGCTTGGAACAAGAGAGCCTAAGTTGTTCACAAGTAAGAAAACTCAGTGGGTTATTTATGTTTATTTTTGTCTTTTCCTATTTGTTATATCCTCATCATGAAAAGAAATTTGTGCCTCTGCAGAAGTTGGTAAGTCCCAGGAGCTGGTATTCATATTGGAAAAAGACTAGCATCAGCATTTGGGAAGGGGTTTCAGAGCAATGCAAAGAAACACGCACTCAGTCACTCACTCAAGGATAGAAAGACAGCCATGGCACAAAAGCTAATTAAGGACCAAGAAGTCTAGTTATGTGGGAAACAAAAACTACAGAATTGCTTGCCCTAGGAATCCCTTCATTGCCGGTACTGCTTTCCTTTTCAAAAGGACACACACTTACGAACGGATCAGTCAGTTGCTTGAGTGATGAGCCTGAATCACTTTTAGCAACTGCTGTGTCCTCTGAAAAAGAATATCTGGCTTCAGTCATTTACGTCAGCCCTAAATTAGAGGCAACTAATATTTTGAACACTGCATATCCTAGTTTCAACCTCTCATCCCCATTACTGTTTTGAGAAAGTTGAGCTTCAGTTTACATTGAAAAGCAGGAATTAACTAATTCCCCTTGCCTCCTGGATCCACAGGGCAAAGGGAGGCAAGCGGACTGTGCTTAATGTTTCTGCATGCTCGGAACACTGCTAATGGTTTCTGATGGGTAAATGCACTCAAATTAAATCTTTTGCTGAGCGCTTGGATTTGAGTTCAGTGAATACAATCTGATTAACCTTTTTTCTTCTTCTAGTCCACTCCATGAATCAGGCACTAGGCACTAGATAAAGAGGTGTCCCAGTTTAGTCGATTTTTTTTGCCCAAATACATAATTTTCTGTCTTTGTCTTCCCATTTTCTTTCGCCGAAAGAGATGTGTTATCTCTGAATGGTAGATATATGTAATTCCATCTCTTAGGCTGTTTTGGTTGGTCTTGGTGTTCTTGGAAGCTATTTCCTGGAGCTTCCTTTAAGGCCTAAGTGCCATGCAGAAAGAAATGTGTGTTTTGGTAATGGACATTGCTTATTTCCCTTGGCTGAATCTCTCTCTCTCTCTCTCTCTCTCTCTCACAGTGGGACTGCGGGAGCCTGCTGGTGCAAGAAACCTGGAGATTAATATCTGAAGTTGAAAATTTTCATATATGGATTTCTTTCTATTTTTCCTTTCCTTTTTTTTGTAAGAGAGAGAGAGAGAGAGAGACCTGGATCAATCCCAAGTGCTCTGCAGTCTCTGCCCCCTTGCCCCGCCACCAGAAAATGGCGTTTCAGATAATGTCAATTAATTATTATTTCATTATTTTTATCTACCACTATGTTAACGAATATAAAGAGGAAGACCTAATGATTGATTAAAATGATGTTGCCCCGTCTTGATCAATATGCCCCAATAGCTACCTTATTTTTTTTCACTCGCAAAACCAAATACAAATTTTTATAGATTATTGACACTATATATGTATAAGAAGGATGGTCCACTAGTTCTTTTGGTGTTTTATGTTCAAAGCAACAATTCTAAATTGAAGTGAGTCATTGGATGCTTTTATCTTTGCTCATGAATGCATTTGATAATTATGTATACAAGATCACAACTACCTCACTAGTATCCGCAGTTGTATAAAACTATAAATCTGTAGTTAATTACCCTTTCACCCTCCAAAAAACTATTGATGTCCATAGCATTTTTAGATGACCACTAAACTTAATAATGATGGGGTTTTCAAAGTGATTTTCCTTTTCTAAATCTCAATATTTTAGTTTCAGAGTCTCCTATTTTGTTTTTTGGATTTCTAATTAATTGTCTGTGGTAGATTTCGTAATTTTAATCTATAACTATATTAAAAGAGAATAGTTTGCACAGTATTATTTCCCGTCGAGTTTTCATGCAGCCCACCCAAATCCCATGCAATTGTTGGAAGCCAAAAATGCATGTATCACTAGGCACGGTCTGCGTTTGCCAGATGCCACAATTGATTTCTTTTTCTCATTTCTTTTATTATTATTATTTTCTCTTTCTTCTTTTTTGTTTCCTCTCTTTCTTTCCTTCTGTAAATTGGATATTTTATTAACAAAAGAATATTTAAAATACATCTTATATTAAAGATAGTGTACAAGATCTTTAATTTGATACATATAATTATAAAATAAATTTGAAATATAAGAGTTATGGTCATTTGAAGATTGAGATAGAGTTAAAACCATATCTAAAAATTATTTTTCTTTTCTATTTCAAATGTCTTCGACTTTTCCTAAAACAACTTCATTGGACCTTTTTCATACTTTTTCATTGGACCTTTTTCATACTCTATAGTCATTGGGCTTTTCCTAAAACAACTTCATTGGACCATATCTAAAAATCTCAGCATCTGCAATGTGAATTCTACTCCAAATATCTTCATTGTTCTCTTCAAATATGCAAAAGTTTGACTTGTATCAGTTGAACAAAAAAAAATGATTGTTATACAAAGTTAATGGTTCCAAAAGTAGTATTAATTAGTAAATTTATAGTCTAACATATCACAGTCAAATAAAATATGTATTGTAGTTGGATTTATTACTCATCTTATGCTTCCATCTAAATACTCAAAGAAGAACCGAATATACTGAAACGCAAGAAGATTAAATAAAAAATCGGGCATCATAGAAACCCCAAATCCTTCGTTGTCCACTATCTTCATTCATCGGCAAAGCAATTCGATCCATGCGGAGCACACTCGACTGGATGTCACTATATGTGTTTTTGGAAAGGGGTGGTCTCCTGCGCGCCCGCAGTGAGACCCATCTCTAATTAATTTTAAATTAATTAATTAAGATTAAATTAATTCTAATTAAAATTAATTAATTTAAATTAATTTTAATCATAAATTAATAAATCTTAATTTTAAATTAAGAAACCTAATCGTGAATTAATAAATATTAATTTTGAATTAATAAACCCTAATTGGAATTAATAAATCCTACTTTTGAATTAATAAACCCTAATTGGAATTAGTAAACCCTAATTTTGAATAATAAACCCTAATTTTGAAATAATAAATCATAATTATGAATTAATAAACCATAATTATGAATTAATAAATTCTAATTATGAATTAATAAATTCTAATTTTGAACTAATAAATTATAATTAATAATTAATAAATTTAATTATAAATTAATAAAATCTAATTATTCTTACTCATCATAATTAATATATAATTATTTTAACAAAAAATAAGGATGGGCTCATGGTGAGACGGAGCTCACCCAAGTTTTTGCAAAGTGAATAAAAAGGAGGAAGATGCAGAGTGAAGAAGAAGCCACGACGAGAAGGGAGAAGAAGCCACGGTGAGAAGAAGAAGAAGTAGAAGAAGCGACGCTAAAAAGACGTAAAATTAGGGCTGCTTACATTTTCCTTTTATATTGCTTTCATTTATTTTTTGTTTTTGTTTGATAAATCTAATTGATTTTTTTAAATATGGACGGTTGATTTAATGGGCTTTTAATTTAGGCCTATTTAGTTCAATTATGGGCTCAAAATTAGCATATTAAATATGGGTTGTTGAATTTATATAAAAAAGATATCGGTTATTGATTATCATGCATTTATTATTTTCAAAAACTAAAGTGGCGTATAGGCTAATTTTTGTGGGGTTAGGTCTATTGATATAATATTAGATATAATTCTTTATTATAATTTACGATAGATTAATTATAATAATTTATATCATTTTTATGTTTATTTTATGTTGTAGACAAAGAATGACCTAAATAAACTTCATGCTGAGATTGTAATCAAATACATAATAATATATAATGTAGTTGTCCTAATAATATAATTAACATAATGAATATATGCATTCTTCAATCACTCACAATTAAATATAATTCAATAATATTTTTATAGTGTACAATGAAGTTTTGATTTTGACATTGCGTCGCGCATAGCACGGGTGTAACGCTAGTATTGTCTAAAGTACGATATATTTATATTTCTTTTATACAAAAAAGTAGGAAGATATCTCATACAAACAAACTTGCATACTTGATTATTGTCTAAAGGCAACCTAAAAACAAAAGGAAAGAAAAATAAAAGCAGAGATTAATTCGAAATTTCAAAAGTTTAAATGTTCACCCAAAATTAATTACCATGAAAGAAATCTTATTTGAAATTCGAAATACCGTTGCGGACCCCATAATACAGGAAGCTTAACGACCAAAACGCTTCCTTCCCCCGTTAAAAAAGGAAAAAGAAAAACGATTTAAATTTCGTAACCATTTCCCTCTCAATTGTTTCAAAAATAAGCGTTACGTATCTCGCTACATTTCTAGAGTTCCTCTTTCGCAATCTACACACGAAAAGTATGCTTGAGAGAAGATTTCTGCTCAATCTGCCACAACTTCGGAACAGTACCCCGGAATTGCAACACTGATCCACCGGTTTCGAGTTCAGGTTTGCTATTATATCATTTTTCGTTTGAGACGATCAGTGGAACGAAAGAGTTTGATGTCTGATCCTGAATGTGGAATGAAAGCACTAGCGTGACTGCGTCGATATTGGTGGTTGTGTGGAAATTTCGTGTTTTTGGAATTATTGGTTGGTGCAGTGGTTTTTTTTTTTCCTTTTCTTTTGTGTGGATTATTGGTTTGAAATGCATCTTGAATTATTTTCCGTGATGTAATGGTCTGTGGAGAATTGATTTCTCTTATGAGTTAGGAGGGCATGTTCTCTTAGCTTTTCCAAATTTTGCCCTGTTTTGTTTGTTAATTTCGAAAGGTTGATACCCATTTGATTATATTTTAATATATTTTGCATTATACCGAATGGGAGTCGCTAAAAGTCGGAATGAGTACTATTGTCTCTTCCAATAATCTTGCCACTAATTTTTCTGTTGTTGAAATCACTTACGCAATTTTCGTTCCCCGACTAAATGTCAAGTCCCATCTCGGATTTTAACTGTTATTTGGGGCTGTATGATGTAATCCAAGCTTCGACCCTTATTTATATGGTTTTTTCTAACCTATTATAGTTTTCTATTTTGGGATTCTTGGCTCAGCAGGCTTGTCGTGTACAACCAGTATACTGATCAAGGTTTGCCAATGGAAACAACTTGTGGTTCTCTTTTGTTAGAGCTACAGGTGATCTCAGATAATATTTTCTTGTATATCTATGACTGATAAAAGATTTATGGAACTTGTTACCTGACGTACAGTAATATTCGTTTTTGAAATGGTTACTGCGATCAGCAAATATGGGATGAAGTTGGAGAGGCTGATAACGATAGGGACAGAATGCTTTTTGAACTTGAACAAGAATGTCTGGATGCATACAGAAGGAAAGTGGATCAAGCAAACCGTTCAAGAGCTCAGCTGAGGCAGGCGGTTGCTGACGCTGAAGCACAGCTTGCGGACATTAGCGCTGCATTGGGGGACCGACCAGCTCATATAAAGAAGGTGATAAAGCATAGAGAAGGGAAAGATAAAAAGAAGCCAAATTTAAAGTCTTCATTACTTAGAATTGAGAGGTTTAGATCCTTTTATATGCTTTATAAATAGTGAGTTTGCTGTTTGAAACAGAGTTCTGGGAGCCTGAAGCAAGAGCTCGAGACAATTATGCCTCAACTAGAAGATATGATAGAGAAAAGAAATGAGAGGAAGAGCCAATTTTCAGAAGTTCTGAAACAAATTAATAGCATCTCTATGGAGCTTGCTGGTTCCTCGGAAACATGTCTTGATGAAATGTATGTCGATGAGAGTGATTTGTCAATGAAAAAGTTAGATGATTTACGCACCCAGTTGAGTTTACTGCAAAAAGAAAAGGTGGCTGTTATCCTCCTCCACTTTTTCTTCATGTTCTTATGACTTAGGTTGATGTTAGAGCTAACTCTCACTTAACAGAGTTGGTAAGAGATGATAATAAGATAATGATGGATCTATTAAGTGTACAGCACTACATATGCACTGGACAAAGAAAATCTACAAAATGTCCTTTTGATCAAATATACAACAACATAAATATATGGCTCATTTTTAAATGAAACTATTACACTTCTTAATCTTGTTTAAAGCATATAAATCTCATCGTGTCTAGGAGCCCTCTGCTTCTACTGAGAGTTGACACCGACTTCCTTTTCTTATTGAATTCACTGAATCTATGTGCAGGATGAACGCCTAAAGCAGCTGCTTCACCTATTGAATAATGTGAATGCTCTGTGCTTAGTGCTTGGGATGGACTTCAAATCAACAATTTGCAGTGTTCATCCGTCTCTGGACAACGCATGTGAGAGAAACAGTATAAGTGCAGATACAATACAGGGTTTATCTGCTATGATATGTAGGCTTAAGAATGTTAAGTTGCAGCGCATGCAAAAGGTATGCTTTTAAGTTAACTTTCTTTGTAGTAGTTTATCGTCTCTAATATTGGTTGCATTTTCAGCTTCAAGATCTTGCAATGACCATGGTAGAACTCTGGACTCTGATGGATACACCAGTTGAGGAGCAACAAGTGTTCCAAAATGTAACGCGTACTATTGCTGCTGCAGAAAATGAAGTAACTGAGCCCAACAGTCTGTCCTTGGAGATAATCAATGATGTACTTTCTCTATCTCCCTGTCATATTATTTAGTAGCAATTAGAAGGCGCCTGGCCTGGATTTTATCCATATTTCCCATCCTATATCCCTGGTGCCATATTTTTATAATAGGCAGTTATGTAAATACTAACCTTTCTTGTCAATAGGCTGAGGAAGAGGTTTTGAGGCTGCAAGACATGAAAATGAGTAAAATCAAAGAAGTCCTTTTGAAAAAGAGATTGATATTGGAGGAAATGTGCCTGGGAGCACACATGACTGTTGAAGGACAATCTGGAAAAGATCTCTCTGTAGAATCTATTGAGTCTGGTATAGCTTCTTTCTACTAAATTCACTACTAACAAGCATCTTTTTCTCTTTTATTTTATTTCATATAAGAGGCTTCAAACTGGGCATTTCCAATGACCTAGTATATTGAAAAGAATAGCAGGTGACAAATGGCCATTGCCATCTCCCCTTATTCTCTTAATCTTGCAGGGGCAATCAGTCCATCCTACCTACTTGAAGAGTTAGAAACACATATTTCCAAGGTTAAAGAGGAAGCTTTCAGTAGAAAAGAGATTCTTGAAAAGGTCCAGAAATGGTTGGGTGCATGCGAAGAGGAATGCTGGCTGGAAGAATACAACAGGGTAAAGTCATAATGTTGCTTATTTCACAAAAAAAATTCAGTAACCCTCCTATTTTCATCTCTCTTAACGGTATTTCTAAATAGGATGACAACCGTTATAATGCTGGGCGAGGTGCACATCTTATGCTTAAGCGTGCTGAGAAGGCTCGTGTGCTTGTAAATAAAATTCCAGGTACATGCTTACTCTTAATCATACTAATAGATTGCAACTGAAATACTTATATTTTTATTCATTACTTTTTATTTCTTGGTGTCAAAGGAATGGTTGACTCGCTGAAGTCAAAGGTAAAAGCTTGGGAGAAAGAAAGAAACACAGAGTTCCTGTACGATGGTGTAAGCAATCCTCTTAGTACTGCGAATTAACGGGCTTAAAAGAAATCATGAATCATGGTTCATTAATTGTAAATTTTTGTGTTCTAGGTTGGTCTAATTTCCATGATTGATCAGTACTGCGAATTAAAACGCTTGAAAGAACAAGAGCGTCAAATTCAGAGGGTATGCTTAGTATGTTGCTGAACATGAATGTGAAGGGAAAGTGATATATATTAATATGTGTAGGATCAGAAGAAGCTCCAGGGGCAGTTAATGGCAGAGCAAGAAGCAATCTATGGGTCAAAACCGAGTCCATCCAAGAGCGGGACCAAGAATTTAAGACCTTCAACCGGAGGCGTGGCTAGTAAGAGGTTCTCATTAGGAGGAGCCGCGCTCCAAACTACACTCGACAAAGCTATTCCCTCTTCTCTCACCCTTCACAAGAATCACACTAGCAAGCGCCAAACTTTGAACAACGATCACCACACTGGCCTCACAGCTCCCTCTTCTGGTATAAGTCTTTCACAAACTCTTTACTTTACTAATTGATTGTTCAACGAATGTGTGTGCGTGCTGATCAGTATCTACTACACAGGCAAGAAAATCATGTACAGTGGGGCAGTTAAGCAACATTCCAGCAATGCATCAATCTCACATCACACTGGCTCATCAACATTGAGGAAGGCCCTCTCTCCCTTGTCTTCATTGTGTTCCAATGTCATTCATAAGGATCAGCAGAGTGGTTACAAAACTCCAGCAGCAGCAAAGCCAACGAAGAGGTATGCTGCAAATGATGAGAACAGAACACCAAAGACAATGCCAATCCCAATGCCAGCCACTCCTCCGACAGCGTCAAGTGCTATGCTAACAGCTAAAACCCCTTTCACACCGGGCCTTCGTGCAACTGAAGAAGTCGAGTATTCGTATGAGGAGAGGAGAGCCGGCTTTGCGGTTGCTAAGACACTCTCCCTTGTTGATGTTTGAAACCTTGCCTTCTAGGTTAGGTTAGGTGCATAGTTTGTGCACTCCACCTTATTCCGCGGAGGCCATTGATTTATGGCTTTCTACTACTATTTCATGCACATAGATTTAACTTTCTTTTGTCTGGTGATGTTTGAATTGACACTCATTTTGAGCTTGGAAAACCAAGATTTGAGTTCAAGTTGGATGTGAATTGCCTCCTTTTGTCTCTCTCTCTCTCTTTCCTTTTTCTTTTGGTGTAGGGAGTCACCCTCAATTCAGATTTGAAAGTAAAAATAGGTAGGGTAATTTATGACCTTGTTTTGGATGATATGGAGGTAAGTTGAGGTAACAATCTGCATAGTCATTTTCCATATTTTCGTGCAAAAATTTACATTTTAAATTCCGAAGTTGCCCGGAAACTTGACCGAATAAATTCAATAAAATTTTACAAGATTGAGTATGTTGGGAAAATTCCTAAGTATCGAGAATATTTAATCTTAATTATGTGTTTTGATTTGATCCCAAAACCTCTGATGATTGTTTTGTTGAAGTAATAGATACTGCTACTTGTTTTAGAGCTGGAAGTTTATGTTTCAGGTTTCAGCAGAACTACGAGCTTCGATAGGTTCAAGACTGATGGAGTTCAAAGCAGTACAATATCAAGCCTTATTGATAAGTATCAGTACCAGCACAACCGAAGGGAAGCTGATTGAAAGGTCGAGTGCTGAAGCCGGAAGACTGAATGAAGACTAACTGATATCTAAAGACTAATGGAAAGCGATACTGATAAACAACTGATATATGAGTGAAGCTGGAGATTGAAGATTGACGTCCGTAGACGGAAGGCGGAAGACTGAAGACTGAAGATCAAGATTGAAGACTCAGCGCTGCTAACAAGATGGAGTTGAAAGGCAAGCTAACTGACTGAACGGAAGTTAAAGCTGAGTACCAGAAGTCAAAGTTGGGTACCAATAGTCAAAGATGCTTGCCCATAGTCAAAGCTGGTTGATAGAAGATCAAAGCTGACTATACCTACGTCAAAGTTGTTGCTACATACTGACTCAGTTGTGCAAAGCTGATAAAAAACGGAAGTCCAAACTGTAGATAAAAAACAGAAGTCCAAACTGCTGATAAAAGATGGAGTAATCTAGATTGGTCCAACCTGAGTCAAAGCTGATAAAACACGAAGTCTCATCGACTGAAGAAACATGAAGTTTCTTTTACCTTGAGTGTTTGACTCGACACGTGTCATAGCGTATTTGCTAAACAATTTGACATGTTATTCCATATTTTCATAGTTGCAGAGCTACAGTGTACGATGATGTAGATTTCTGATAGCGACGTGCAAGGATTCAACGGGAATATTTTCGAACAACAAAATGGAAGAATTTGAATTGCAGTCCCTCTAACGGCTTTATTTTTATCCCCTATATATATGTGTAGAATCCAACCTTTACAAGTGACCAAAATGTTGCGCAATTAAATTCTCAAGTGGTCGAAGCTCAAAGCCAAAGTTCATTCAAACAACGATTTTGAATAAGGAAGTTTACCGTGCTATCAGTAAACCTCAAGAGCTCACATATACATATCAGCTCAATGTTTCAGTATACACTTCCTTACATCTAGGATATACAATTGTAATATATCAAGCCTAGATTCAGTGAGTTATATAGTTGGAAAAACCTCTACAAAACCCCCAAAAGTTAAGTATAAGTTTGAGTAAGTAAGCAACGAAGTGTCAGTTGCTGAAAGCTTGATTTTCTAGCACCAGTAAGCTAGAAGGTTGATCGACTACTCGCAGAGAGTAGTCAGGGTTTCTAACACCAATAAATGTAGGAGGTAACACCTAGTTTGACGGGATATTGTAAGGTGACCTCAATATCTGGGTTTATTCTTGTTCGCGTAAACAAGACCTAATCATGAGTAGTGGATTGATTGAGCAATCAGTCTGTGGATGTATGAGTTGATATCTTCGAACCACGTAAAAATTAACGTGTTCTTTATTTTCAGTACTGCCTTTAAATTACATGTTATTGAACTGACATCACCAGCGCAACACCTGTTTTAAACAATCTTATCAGTATCAGTTCGATATTGAGAAAGATAACTGAAAACTGATTAAAGTATATCTGACCCAAAGTTTATGTATCAGTTTTTTAAGGCAAATTAGTAATCACCACATTCCGCAAGCACATCAGTTATTAGTCCAACTGATCAGCTCTCTCAGCAGTCAGTAGGTCTACTAAGTGATATCTCTCACTTCAAGACTCCCATATCTGAACTAATCGTGATCGCCACTAGTCTTCGGTCAGTAGTTACCGACAACCACTGCTGTAGCGATCAAGTTTTGAGTAATGAAAAAGTTTTAATTTACCTAACTGGTGTATTCTCCCCCCCCCCCCATACACTAGATTGTACCCAGGGAGATCCATCAATTGGTATCAGAGTAGGTTGTTCACAAGAACAACTAACTCCCTCAGTGGTCGTTATTTCAAGAATAGATTTTCAAATTATATATCTTTTACATACTGCTGCATATTTGCTGTGATGGAAACTTATTACAGCAGGTCAATCTTTCTCCCTACCTTCACGGTTGACAACTATGAGATCTGAAAATTCAGACTCAAAAGCTACCTAACAGCCCAATATTGCCGCATATAGGAGGTCATCACTCATGGCCCAATCATCATTAGATAGAAGGTTATGAAAGTGAGCACAACTCCGGGACAAGAACTCACATTCGAGGTCAAAGCGAAGGACAGAGCGGACTTCACCTTAGAAGAATGTAAACAAGACGAGCTCGACAACCTCGCCAAAAACATCATCTCTGGAACAGTTTCCAATTCTCACATTAGAAAGCTAATGAAATGCAAAACTGCAAACGAGATGTGGGATACATTAGAGGCCTTTGTGCAGGCTCAGATGAGATAAATGAAAACAAGCTTACGATAGCTTGTCAGAAGTTTGATGACTTCAAACAGAAGAAGGGAGAAACCATTGATGACATGGAGCTCAGATTCGCCACAATCATCAATGAGAGCTCAACCTTGAGAAAGAACAAGTACACTAAATGAGAAATCAATCTTAAAGTCCTTTGGACCCTTCCTGCTACTGACTGAAAAGTCTATACGGTAGCACTTTAGAAGAAGGTCGACTTCAACGAGATGTCTACAGACAAACTCTTCTCAGCACTGAAAGCTGACGAGTACGACAACAAATGTACTCAAGAATCTACTAGGACCGAAGCTTCTGAAGAAGATACACAGGTCAACACGAGTAAAGGTGCCACCCTCAAAGCTGACAGATGCAAGGAAACCAAGAAGCCACCAAAAGACAAAGCTGAATACAGCAACGACGAGTTGCTGACCCAATATACATTAATGGCTGATAGATTTGGGAAAATAGAAGCCCGACGAAAGAGGTACAACAATTATCGGAAAGAAATTCGCGGATACGACAGGAGCCGTAGAGAAAGAACTCACAAGGATAGGACTGACGAGAAGCCCATCCTGTTGGATTTGTATACTGAAAGCAGTTTTGGTTGAGCTTGTATACAATGTTTCCTGTTACCACTATTACAATCTCCTATCTGAATTGAATACTTGATTGCATATATCGTGTCCCTTATCTCATATATAAGTTAGATCATACGGTGTGTAGAAGATTACGTAAGTCCGTATGATTGGTCGAAGCTTAATGAGATATAAAAGTTTCACGGTGAGACAACTTGAGGACGAGTTGTCGGTATAGGCTGCGATATAGATAAGAAGTGATTTGACTTAGTTGCTTGTCTATCTTTGATGCGTCTTTGACGTATTGAAGGATCACAGTGAGATGAGTTCTTCTATCTGACCGTAGTGAAGAACCTAGATCTCGGTGACTTACGATGATCTAAATCTCGATAAGGTATTAGATGAGTATGAGTTGCTGACCATCACTTTGACTTGTTATGTGTGAGGGTTATATGTTCTAACCCAATATTCTCCGCATCTTGGGTGGTGGCAGTGCTTGTATGTCATGCTAGTTATCTGTATCGAGTCACCGTATCCGTTAAGGATGATGACGTCCCCTTAAGGAGCTCAAAATGTTTATTGTACTAAACCACCGCAGTTGAGTTAGCTCAAGTACAATAATAAGGTTGAGTGGTACTACTTAGGAATTAAAGATATTAATTATTTTAAGCGATCGAATGCTATAAATAATTAATGGACGTTCGATATCTTAAATACGGGATTCGTAATGTCTAAGTGCAAGCCCGACTCAACTTCGGTAATAAAGGGTAAGTCGGCATTTATTCTCTAGTGGCATGAATAAATGTTTATAAATTAATTTATGTTCTGGGCTGAGCATGAGATAATTAATTTATTTGAGGCCCATTTTTATTCCTTGCATTTGATCCCTGGGCTGGCCCATCCAGGCCCGTGAGCTCAAGAAAATCGTCCACCATCATGCTCTTATGGAAAGGATTTGATTCTTTTTATCCTATAAGGATATTATTATATTTATGGGATATGCATAGATAATTTCCATATGGGATTATGGTAATTTCCATAAAGGATTATGGTAATTTCCATATGGGATTATGGTAATTTCCTTATGGGATTAAGGTAGTGCATTATAAATATAAGGTAAGAGATAGATTCAAGGTGAATCCTCATAATTCATCATCAAATTTTCGTCCATCCCATAGTAATGTTGGGAGGATTTTTTGAGAATTTTAAGAGCATTGGGTGATTTTCCGAAGCATTCTCCATAGATCGTCCTCACTTGGCGTTGGAGATTGGGTAACCGGATCTGATCCGAGAAGGTCAAAGCACGAGTCTCGATCCATTCCGCCTCGACAGATTCAAAGGTAAACACGAGAAAACCCCAAAGTGTTGCAATTAATTATATAGGTGCATGCTAGGAATATAATCAATATATGGTGAATTAAACATCCAAGATAGATCCTCGGGAGAGGGCTAAACATGGTTTTCCCTACAATTGGTATCAGAGCCTGGGATCAGTATCTTGGCTCTATTAGATTAATTCACGTTTGATTATTACGTGCGCAATATATTAATTGTTGAATCATGCTTCATCGTGACTCGTTTTATTTTGTCGGATTTTGTTTTCACCACGAGAAAATCCGTGGTTAGATTAGATTTATTTTTACGTAAATCTTATACGTAAAAGTAAAACGAAGCGAAAGGCCAGATCGAGGCGACGGAAAAAGCGGGTGCACGGCGTGCGGGCTACGACACGCAAGGCGTGCAGCGCTCCGGACGTGCCGGCGTGGCGGGTCGAGCCCAAACCCGTTTTCGGCCGAATCTGTTTTGACGAGTCCGGTCCGTGCCCGTGCACGCGAGGCCCGTTTTCGAAGATTATAAAGATCTATACTTTGCAATTCTATGTAATAGATTAGGCAGGAAAGTGCAGATTCCACGAGTGGGCCACGATGAACATTTTTATTTTATTTTTATCGTTCATTGCATGTCGTGGATGTTTAAATTATGCAGTAGCATGCTATGTATGTTTAAATTTCGTTGACAAACCTTTAAGTGTTTTCGTAATTGGGTGCGCATAGTAAGCATGCTAGGTTTATCGCGTTTTCAAGCATATTTTAGAATTCTGCGAGCATGTTTTACATGTTGAGTTCTATAGAAAAGCATGCTAGGATTACGTGATCTGCATGGACAAACCTTTTGAACAAAAAGACTAAGCAAGCAAACCGACAAATTAATTTTTAAATTAAAATGTCAAGATCTCCATTTTTGATCTCTAAACAAATTGATACGCCTTTGTGAGTAAACGTTCACACGCGTGGCTTGCTTGCCTTTATTTATCATAAGTTTGTTAGATGAGATTTCTAAATAAAACATTTTAAATCTATTGAGAAGTGGGAGTTTCATGTGTAAACGTCCACACGCGTGGCTTGCATGTGCGATTTTCATAAGTTCTCTAGAGATAGATATAAAATGAGATAACAAAAGAATTTGAATTGGAGCGGTATGGTCTAGTGGTATGCTAATTCTAAGAATTAGTTTTCTATTGTTAAAAATGTGGTCATTGCTTAGACATCACCTCAGTACAACTTCCCACGAAGTCCCTTCTTGTGATAGTGATGTGGTCTAGTAAGGTCCAATCGTTAATTTCATTTGTCATAAGGATAAGTTGACATGGATTGAAATTAAGCGACAAAAGGTATATTTTAGTGCAGTCGAGGGGTTCGTGTGTAGCGTCCACACGCGTGGCTTGCGTGTGGGATTCCTTGGGCGATTGGAGGTTTCAATTAATATTGTTTTATCAAAAGGTTACAATATTATTGTTACGAATTATGTGCGATCGTATGCTTATGTGTTTACTTTATCGATTTCGGATATGTCTCTTACACGATTATCAATATGCTCGCACAAAATCCTTATCCGGTCCAAATTTTATTGAGTGGAAGCGAAACATTGAGAATGTTCTTCTTTGCGGAAGAAAATCTATTTGTACTCACTACACCCGTCCCAAGCCTCTAGACAATTCATCTCATCGATGAGGGCGCAAGGAGCACGAGAAATGGGACAAATCAAATAGAATGGCAAAGTGCCTTCTTTTGGTCACCATGTGCGAGTCCTGCAACTCCGACATCAAGAGATGGAAGATGCACCACGATATGGCTAAGTCTTATGAAATTGTATGAGGAGTCCGGCAGAATCGCTTGTCATAATTTGACAAAATCAATAATGTCAAGTTCAATGAAGGAAAGCGATTCGGTGCATAACCATGTAGAGCAAATGATTAATCTCTTGGAGAGCTCGAATTGGTTGGAGGATATATTGATGGCGTGAGTCGAAATCGATATGATCCTCAACACTTTGCCCAAGTCTTTTGATGACTTCGTTATAAAGCGATCCTTTATGATAAGAGTTATACTCTAGATTCATTGCAAGAGGATCTAGTAGCGGAAGAGCGTAAAATGGGCAAGGTGCACGATCTTTAATACGCACCTCAAAAAAACCACCGCTTTATCGAAAGATGAAAAGGAAAAGTGGAATTCAAGAGATCTTAAGGCTAAAGAAAGAGTGGGAGTAATACAAATGGCTCTACCGGCGGTTTGAAAAAGCCAAGGAGAAGGGCAAATGCTTCAAGTGCGGTGAGGCGGGCATTGGAAGGCTAAGTGCCCCAAGCTCAAGGCTCTAGTACGCCATTTTCTTTAATGTGGAAACATGTTTAGCGACTTGTTCTACCCATTCTTGGGTAGTAGACACGAGTGCGATGATCATGTTTGTTACACCTGCGAGGTTCTGCGGACAAGGAGGCTGAATGATGGCGAGATAACGATCTCCATGGGCAGCGCGCGAAAGTCGAGGCCGTTGCGGTCGGAGATGTTACTTTATGTTTGAAAAAGTTTAGTTTTAAAGGCGTTTTATATGTGCGGATTTTCGGCGGAACCTTGTTTCTGTTTGAAATTGTTTATTCATGGATATTCGATTGTTTTTGATAGTGGTGTTTCTATCATAAGAAATGACGAAGTTATCTGTGTAGGCACATTATATAATTATTTGTATACTATTTACGCAATACATAATACCTATAACTATGTTGCATCTACATCAAACCTTAAAAGAGAAAGTTTTCTTGCAGATGACACCTCTTTTCTGGCATCTTAGATTAGGTCACATCAATCTAAATAGGATCCAAAGGCGGCTAAGAATGGGCGTTGGGTAATCTCACGTTACTCGTTCCCGATCTGCGAATCTGTATAGAAGGTAAGATGTTGACCGGACCCTTCAGCGAAGGGTCATAGAGCCAAAGAAATGTTAGAGCTAGTCCATTCGACTGTGTGGACCGATGTCCACACAAACTCGTGGAGAATGCAGTATTTTGTCACTTTCATTGACGATTACTCTGGAGTGCGGATACGTATACCGCTTCACCGCAAGTCAGAATGCTTTGAGAAATTCAAAGAATTTTAGGCGGAGTGGAGGCGAAGCTGGGTAAGAGTATCAAGTCATCTGCGTTCGATCGCGGTGGCGTATACCTCAACAACGAGTTCATGGACTATCTAGTGAAGTGTGGGATTACCTCCGGTAGCACTTCACCGGGCACACTACTGACAAAATGGTGTGTCGGAGGCGAAGAAATAGGACTCTTTTGGAAATGGTTAGATCAATGATGAGTTATGCAACTTTGCCTATTTAGATTACGGGGTATGCCTTAGAAGCGCGGCATACTTGCTAAATCTAGTATCATCAAGTCGATCGAAAAGATCCCTTTCGAAATGTGGTTTGGACGCAAGCCTAGCCACATAAGGATATGGGGCAGTCCGGCACATGTCTTTGAATAAGAAGGCGACAAGTTGGAGGCTAGATCCGACGCAAAATTTGTTTATTGGCTATCCTAGAGGAGCGAAGATGGTTTATTCTATAGTCTAAGGATCGAGAAGGTCATTATTAACACTAATGCCCGATTCTTAGAAGCGGATTATATGAAAATCATAAGTTCAAAGTTGAAATCATTCTTGAAGAATTAGAAGATGATCGTATTCCACCACCGATTAGGCGAAAGTGCGAGATGTCGAGTCTAGTGGGAGGATCGACACCGGATACTTCAAGAAATTGAAGTGGGTCGAGTTCCTGGAGATACCGACCGTCAAGTGGTACTACCCGACAAGTTGTGCAAAATAGTGAACCACAAGTATCTGTACCCACCGTTGCCATTGTGCTGTAGAACCTCGTCGTAGTGGGAGGTTGTTCGTCGACCCGAGCAATTTATGTTCGTGGGAGAATCTTGGTTTAGTCGAGAAGCGAGCAGCAATAATCGACCCATGGACATACAAGGAGGCGATCTGAGACATTGATGCAAGATCATGGCACACGCTATGGACTTAGAAATGGAGTCCATAACGGCTATGGATGTATATAAAAGACACCTCTACCGGATGGCAAGGAAGCCGTAGATAGTAAGTGGATATACCAGAGGAAGAGATTCCGATGGAGAGGTTTCGCTTTTAAAGCCGAGCTTGTGCGAAAGGGTACACTGCAGTTGAGGGCATCGATTTCGATGAGACCTTTTCGCTTTGTAGCAATGCTCAAGTCCATCGAATTCTTACGGCCATAGCAGCCCACTTGAACCTAGAGGTTTGGCAAATGGATGTTAAAACCACTTTTCTAAACGGTTACCTTGAGGAAGGTAGAGACATCTATATGCAGCAACCCGAAGGTTATGTGGTAAAGGGTGAGGAGCATCTAGTATGGAAGCTTAAGAAGTCCATTTATGGACTTAAGCAGGCCTCACGATCATGGAACTTACGCTTTGACGAGGTGGTAAAGTCCCATGGATTTACCCAGTTGCTAGCGAGTTGTGTGTATCGGTTAGATGTCAGCGGTGATGTGGTATTTCTTGCACTTTATGTAGATGACATTCTTCTATTTGGCAACAATGTAAAGTTGTTATCAAACGTAAAGAGTTGGTTATCCGATCAGTTTCAAATGAAAGACTTAGGAGATGCAGCGTACATTCTTGGGATCAAGGTTTACGAGATCGCAAGAAGAAAATGTTGAGCTTATCTCAGGCGTCTTACATTGATACTGTGATTACTCGTTTTAGTATGCGGACCGCCAAGAAAGGATTGCTACCTTTCGGACATGGCGTTCCTTTATCTAAGGAGCGATCACCTATGACGCAAAGGAGATAGAGGAAATGAGACAAGTTCCTACGTTTCGCCGTGGGAAGTCTCATGTACGCAATGCTATGCACGAGGCCCGATATCTTCTATCACGGTGGCATAGTAGCTGAATATCGATCTAACCACGGACAAGCTCATTGGAATTGCGATAAAGCATATACTCAAGTACACGAAAAGACTTGAGATTATAGGCTAATTTACTATGCGAGATAGTCTAATGCCTTTGGGTTATTCGGACTCGGATTTTCAAGTGACCGTGATAAGAATAAGTCTACCTCGGACTATGTGTTTATCTTGGGAGGTGGAGCCGTATCTGGCGGAGTGCAAAGCGGCGATGCATTGCGGACTCTACCATGGAAGCTTAATATGTAGCCACGGAGGGCGCTAAGGAGGCTGTATGGTTCATGAACTACCTCATGGATCTAGGTGTGGTACTGGTTTGCCCAAGAGTATCATAGTTTCTTGTGATAACTCGGTGCGATGTGAAACTCGAAGGAACCACGGATCCACAAGGCAACCAAACACATAGAGAAAGTACCATGTCATACGAGAAATCGTTAGAGCGAGGGCGTCTTGAATGCAAAGATTGATCTGACGGATAACCTATCGGATCCATTCACTAAAGCCTGCCGCAAAAGTCTACGTTGGGCACGTTAGAGGACTTGAATTGCGCTAGATGACACCCTCTAAAGTCTGCGCAATAAGTCTACGTCGGGGCGTTAGAGGACTTAATTAAGCTGATGGCACCCACTTAGAAAGGAAACTTTTGTATAAGTGGGAGAAGCAAAGTGATGGTTTTGTTTGTAATAGCTAGTAGAGACACATTGTATACTAAAAGTTTGCTTTAGTATAAGTGAGAGATTGTTGGATTTGTATACTGAAAGCGGTTTTGGTTGAGCTTGTATACAATGTTTCTGTTACCACTATTACAATCTCCTATCTGAATTGAATACTTGATTGCATATATCGTGTCCCCTTATCTCATATATAAGTTAGATCATACAGTGATCATACGATGATTGTAGAAGATATAAAGTTTCACACCGAGACATGATTGGTATAGAAACTGCATATAGATAATAAGTGACTTGACTTAGTTGCTTGTCTATCTTTGATGCGTCTTTGACGTATTGAAGGATCACGGTGAGATGAGTTCTTCTATCGACCATAGTGAAGAACCTAGATCTCGGTGACTTCACGATGATCTAAATCTCGATAAGGTATTAGATGAGTATGAGTTCTTGACCATCACTTTGACTTGTTATGGGTGAGGTTATATGTTCTAACCCAATATGCTCGCGTCTTGGGTGGTGGCGATCTTGTATGTCATGCTAGTTATCTCAGACGAGTCACCGTATCCGTTAAGGATGATGGCGTCCCTTAAGGAGCTCAAAGGTTTATTGTACTAAACCCCGCGAGGTTGAGTTAGCTCAAGTACAATAATAAGGTTGAGTGGTACTACTTAAGGAATTAAAGATATTAATTATTTTAGCGATCGAAATGCTATAAATAATTAATGGACGTTCGATATCTTAAATACGGGGATTCGTAATGTCTAAGTGCAAGCCCGACTCAACTTGGTAATAAAGGGTAAGTCGGCATTTATTATCTAGTGGCATGAATAAATGTTTATAAATTAATTTATGTTACGAAATGAACATAAGATAATTAATTTATTTGAGGCCCATCTTTATTCCTTGCATTTGATCCTAAATTGGCCCATCCGGGCCCGTGAGCTCGAAAATCGTCCACCATCATGCTCTTATGGAAAGGATTTGATTCTCTTTATCCTATAAGGATATTATTATATTTATGGGATATGCATAGATAATTTCCATATGGGATTATGGTAATTTTCATATGGGATTATGGTAATTTCCTTATGGGATTAAGGTAGTGCATTATAAATATAAGGTAAGAGATAGATTCAAGGTGAATCCTCATAATTCATCATCAAATTTTCGTCCATCCCATAGTAATGTTGGGAGGATTTTTCGAGAATTTTAAGAGCATTGGGTGATTTTCCGAAGCATTCTCCATAGATCGTCCTCACTCGGTGTTGGAGATTGGGTAACCGGGATACAGTCCAGAAGGTCAAAGCACGAGTCTCGATCCATTCCACCTCGACAGATTCAAAGGTAAACACGAGAAAACCCCAAAGTGTTGCAATTAATTATATAGGTGCATGCTAGGAATATAATCAATATATGGTGAATTAAACATCCATGATAGATCCTCGGGAGAGGGCTAAACATGGTTTTCCCTACACAGCCGACCTGAGTATAAAGATGACTAGTGCTTCAATTATGGCATGAACTGGCACTTCAGATACGACTGCCCTAAGCTAAGCCACAAGGACAGAAAGGCCTTCAGAGCGCGACAAAAAGTTGTATGAGCACAAGGCTATGGTTGCTGAGAAGACCGAGACTTCAAGCTCATCCAGCAGCTCTTCCAATAACCCCTCTAGCACTGACGATGAAAGCCAGTGTTTGATGGTCAGAGAGTTCAACGGCTATGAGGAAAGCTTCATGGTGGGATTCGACAATAGCCTTGACGAGCCTAAGGTAACATCCCATCTCTCTACTGACACCCTCTCCCACATTATTTCTTTATCTGAACAGGTATCAGAATCCAAAGATACCTTAGTCAAGTGGGACGAGATGGAGCAAATCATAACTGATTATTGATAAACCTCATTTTTACCTATTTTATAAGGCCATATTTGTTCAGTTTATAATTGATAAGTGATCATTTGAGCTACCATTTGATATATTTATGTTTACCTTGAAAGATATGATGTCGTGTATATTTCGTGTTATTTTAGCACAGGTTTTGATGTCAAAAAGGTAGATAACGATAAAGGGATTTTTAACCCATGACGCATCGCAACTTATTCTCGCGATGCCAACATGCGAGAAAGAGAAGGAGAAGCCTCGCGACAAAAGGTCGCTAGCCATACTCGCGGGGAAGCACGGACGTAGCCAGAAGGGATCATTCGTGACCTTCTATCGCGACTCTTGCTCGCGAGCCAGTCTCGCGAGCCGACGCGGCCTAGGGTTGATATATTCGTGCAGTCAGAACACGAGAGGGGATACCTTAGCTTTTAGACACAGAACACTTTTCCTTTTTATTTTTGCTTGCACACGTTTTACAGAATAGAGTTTATTTAGCTTTGAGTTTTAGTTTAGTTTTCTTTCCAGTTTCGTTATCAGTTTTTATTCAGGTTCAGATTTATTTACGAATCGAAGTGGCTACAATTGTTCATCGTGGACTCCTACGGTTTTATTTATTTAATTTAGCTTATGTTATCTTTATTTATTTTTTGCTTTTGTATTTTAATTATGAGTAGCTAAATTCCATATTAATCCTAGGGTTTGTATGTCTGACTAGGTTTATATGATTTATCTGTTGATACTGTTTTGTCGTCCCATTCACGATTTATGATTCTTGGCTTTAATTCTCATGTGTTGGTATCTGACCAATATTGATGCATGCTAGTTATGTGATTGATGTCCTGGCGGAATTAATTGCATAGTCGATATCTTGAATACATAATACATATTTTACCTTGAGATCTAGCGGAGATAGGTAAACTGTAGGAGGTTATTCTTTGTGTGCTTTTAGTAATTAGCTTACTTCTCTTGAGACCTGGCGGAGATAGAGTTTAGGCTAACCTACTGCTATAGGCTATCCTGGCGGAAACTATAGTTACATTAGTGATCCTTCATATGAATGTGGATTAAATTGGTAAACAGATTAATATGTTAAATTGTGTGAATCTGGTTAAGTCAAGTACATCCCTATGGTCATTCTTTCATATCTGATTTTATTCCTATTTATATTTTGTGTCTAGTTTTATAATCATCCTTCTTGTTATTGTTGCCTGAATAATAATAAAGATTCTGTGTGGATTATTTGTTGTGTTCTCGAGTTGCAGTCCATGTTGATATGATATATATACTTGCTGTTTTACTATCATTTAATTGGTAGGAAATATAGCGATCAACTATCGAACAGTCATGAAAATGTACGAAGGAGCTATGACTGAGAATTATAAGCTATCAAAATAGCTTCAACTTACTGAGGATTACCAACCGTCAATTAGCCCTTCAGATTCAGAGATGGAGCTCACTACAGAGTTGAAGAAACTGAAAGAAGAAAATGCTGATCAAATCAGCATGATCAAGGAACTAAAGGCTAAGCGATCTCAGCAAGAAAAAGAAATAGTTCAGCTCAAAACTGAACTAACAGAGACCAATCCGAAGTTCAGCAAACTTCAGCAGAGTGAAGTTTCACTCCAACATACAGAGGCGTCCATTGATATAATTGGATTAGGCTATGATCCATGTTCAAAGGTGAATGGTGCATCCACCAATGACACCAAAACTGTGTTTGTACAGTCGACTGAAAAGCTTAAGGCACCCGCGACTGAACGAAAGGATACAAGTCATGATGTGCCTAATCTAGGGCCTAAGTATCAAATACTTAGAAGACATGATCCTATCAGGGAGCCCCAGGTTACACAACTGAGGAACTCTGAGCGCAAACCTACTCATCAGAGGAAGCTTGTGCCGAAAGCACCTCAAGCTAGGAAATATGATCCTGCATATGTTCCAGTCTATCAAAGACATCCTACACATAGTAAACCTTCTATTACACCTCCACTGCATACACGTGCACCACATCAACACGTTTACAAACCCAAACCCCCTGCTCAATCAGCACAGAAGTCCAAGGCTCAGCAGAAGAAGCCAATGACAATTTACATCGACTTTCAGGGAAGACATATCAAGCCTGACAACAGAGTCAGAATTATCCGGTAGATCTGGATTCCCAAAGGAACTAATGTGTAAGGACCCACTTCATACTGGTACCTAAAATATGATTATTACAGGTTGGGCTAATTAGTCAGAAGAAGAAAAAAAACCACCCAGCCCAGAAGCATAATTGGTACATGTATAACGGTTGTTCAAGACACATGACTAGTTGCAAGGAGTGTTTGACTGATTACATGGAGAAGGAAGGCAAGAATATCCTTTTTGGTGATAACGGATATGGTAAACTTTCGATTGGCAATGCGAAATTTTTTAATGTCAATTATGTTTTTGGTCTTAAGCATAATCTTTTATCTGTAAGCCGATTATGTGATAACGATTTCACTGTCAAAATTTAAAAGAATGAATTCACAGTTAAGAGCAGCCAGAGACAATTTGTACTAAGAGGAACAATGCATGTGAACTTTTACGTTGCATCATGGGAGGACTGCCCTCCAGATATATGCCTGGTGTCAAAATCCTCATCAGAGATCAATTAGTTATGGCACAGAAGGCTAAGCCACATGAACTTCAAGACCATCAACAAATTGGCTAAACACTCGCTTGTCAAAGGTTTACCAAATATAGGATTCCACAAGAAGCAAGTGTGCGAAGCATGTCAAAAGGCCAAATAGACGAGAGCGTCATTCAAGAGAAAAACTGTCCACTCGACTGACAAAATTCTTCAACTGCTGCACATGGATCTCTTTGGACCAGTCACTCCAGTTAGCTATAATGGTAGAAAGTACACCCTTGTTGTTATTGACGATTATTCTAGATTTAACTGGTTTATATTTTTGTATAAGAAAAGTGAAATGCTGGAGAAACTACCTGCATTGCTGAAGAGGCTCAGCACCGAGAAGCAGACTGACATCATCACAATAGGATCAAACAATGGAACTGAGTTCCTCAATGCTGTCATTCGTAAATATTGTGAGAAGAAAGGAATTAGTCATCAAACATCTGCTGCTCGCAGGCCTCAACAAAACGGAGTAGCTGAAAGAAGAAATCGAACACTGAAAGAGGCAGCACGCACTATGTTTTCTAGTTCGAAGCTACCTCCTAAGTTTTGGGCTGAAGTTGTCAACACGGCCTGTTACACCCATAACAGATTATTCTTGACTCAGAGACATGGGAAGACACCTTACGAAGTATGAAATAACAGGAAGCCTCCTATCACTCACTTTCTTACTTTCGATTGTCTATGTTACATCCATAACAATGACAAAGTGTAATAAAAACTTTTGACAGCAAAACTGAACAAGGAATTTGCCTTAGGTATTCCTCTGATGAGGAATCCAGCAGAACTTAGAGAGTTTTTAACAAGCAATCATTCATTATAGAAGTAACACTTCATGTTGTGTTTGATGAAACTGCTACTGGATATAGGATACATGTCAACATGGAAACTGAGTCATCACAAAGATCCTCCACTCCCCTGAGCCTAACTAACGAAGTCTTAGAATTGAGACCAAGAGAGAAAGAAACTGAAGCTACTCAGATGATCCGTGGAAAGTAACCAGTACAGTTGGAGATTCCCCTCAGAATTGAACATGCCATATATCAAGGGGGAACGGAGCCAGTTGCCACCCAGAATGATAAGGATCATTCAGTTGACACTGTAACCTGTCAGTAACATACACAAACATCAGAAGATACCTCTGCATCATACCCAGCTGATCAGTTGCCTACTGATCAACCATTTGTCGATCATGTTCCAGCCCCTGAGGAAGTGAGAAGATATCGAATATGGGTTGAAGATCACCCACTCGATAATATTCTTGGCAAACTTACAGACAAGATCAGGACTCGAAGATTAGGTACTGTCCAGGCTCACATTGCAGATCAACTAACAAGCACAGAACCGGCTCTGTTAAATTGTTTCTAGTCTCAAGTGGAACCCAATGATGTCCTAGAAGTGCTCACATTATAAGCTGGACGAACGCCATGCAAGAAGAACTAAACGAGTTCTTGCGGAATACAGTATGGGAGCTGGTGGAAAAAACGAAAATCAGAAGGTGATCTATTTGAAGTGGATCTTTAATAACAAGAATGATGAAAACAGTTATGTCATCAGGAACAAGGTAAGGCTCGTGTCTAAAGAATATATAGCCAGGAGAAGGAATAGGTTACGATGAAACTTTTGCCCCGATCACACGACTGGAAGCCATCAAACTATTCCTCGCCTACGTTGTACACAAAGGATTCAAAGTTTATCAAATGGATGTGAAGTGTGCATTCCTAAATAGCATATTGACAGATGAAGTGTATGTAGAACAACCTCCTAGTTTTGAGACTGAAGGTCCTGACAAGGTCTACAAGTTAAAGAAAGCTCTTTATGGACTAAAATAATCTCCCAAAGCTTGGTATGATACTCTGTCGTTGTACCTGGAAGAAAATGAGTTCAAGAAGGGCTCAGTAGACATGACTATATCAATCTCAAGGGTGATGGTGACATTCTCATAGTCCATATTTATATTGATGACATTATTTTCGGATCAAAATCTGAAAAAAAATATATAAAATATATGCTGACGTTATGACTGAGAAATTTCAGATGTTCATTATAGGAGAGATGAACTTCTTCCTGTAGGGAAATCTGACCATTTCCTGATGATCTATCTTGGATGTTTAATTCGTAATACATTGATAATATACCTAGCATGCACCTATATAATTAATTGCAACACGTTGGTATTTTATCGTGTTTACCTTCGAATTTGCTGGATAAAGGATGATCAAGACTCGTACTTTTATCTTCTAGACTGTATCCCGTTTGTCAAAACTCCAATGCTTAGTGAGAGCAATCTATGGAGAATACTGCAAAATTTCGCATTCTTCCACAACACTAAATTTTTGAAAATCTCACTTATGGAATAGTTGTTTCTGATTTTCTCTCACCTTATATTTATAATGCATCCCTAGAATCCTAATAGGATAGGATCTCTACATATCTAATAAATACAATCATATCTTTTCAGATACACCATATGAAGAATAATATCCTTTGATATTTAATGATATCAGATATAATCTATCTAGATATAGGAGAATCGATCAGAGTCCCAATGAGACTCTACAATGGAATAGACGAAATTATCAGTAGCACCATGGATCAAATGCAAGGAATCAAATGCAAGGAATAAAGATGAGCCTTAAATGAATTAATTATCTTATGTTCAGCCCAGAACATAAATTAATTCATAAACATTCATTAATGCTACTAGAGAATAAATGCTGACTTACCCTTTTATTATCGAAGTTGAGTCGGACTTGCACTTAGACTTCACGAATCCATGTAATTAAGATATTGCACGTCCATTAATTATTTGTAGCTTTCTAACTGCTTAAAATAGTTAATCTCTTTAATTCCTTAAGTAGTACCACTCAACCTTATTATTGTACTTGAGCTAAACTCAACCTGCAGGGTTTAGTATAATAAATACTTGAGCTCCTTAAGGGGACGTCATCATCCTAAACTGATACGGTGATTCGATACAGGTAACTAGCATGACATACAAGCACTGCCACCACCCAAGATGCGGATAATATTGGGTTATCTCATGTAACCTTCACCCATAACAAGTCAAAGTGATGGTCGGCAACTTATACTCATCTAAAACCTTATCGAGGTTTAGATCAACGTAAAATCACCGAGATCTAGGTTCTTCACGATGGTCAGGTAGAAGAACTCATCTCACTGTGATCCATCAATACGTCAGAGACGTACCAGTATAGACAAACAACCAAGTCAAGTCACTTCTTATCTACACTGTAGCCTATACCGATAACTCGTCCTCAAGTTGTCTCAGCTGTGATCCTTTTTATATCTCAATAAGCTTGACCAACCATACAGACTTCTGTGATCTCCTACATACTGTATGATCTAACTTTTGTATGAGATAAAAGGACATACATATGCAATTAAGTAAACAATTCAGATAGGAGATTGTAATAGTGATAACATGAAACATTGTATACAAGTTCAACCATTCTGCTTTCAGTATACAAATCCATATTATCTGATATTATTAGATATCAAGAGATAATTATTCTAGATATGATTTATCTGCAAAGATATTATTGTATTTATTAGATATGCAAGGATCCTATCTAAACAGGACTCTAGGAATGCATTATAAATACAAGGTGAGGGAAAATCAGAAATAATCCTATTTATTTATTTGAGACTTTCGAAATAATCCAACAAGATGCATAATCTTTTTGGGAATCTATCTCATAAAAACTCTAAAGTTAAGCGTACTTGGCTTAGAGCAATTGTGGGATGAGTGACCCGCTGTGAAGTTTTCTCAGGAAATGTGTGAGTGAAGACAAACCACATTGAAAAGACTCGTGTTGATGCGTGAGATTCGGTAGTCGATTCGAAAGGTCGGTCACATTCACAAGGGCCTTATGAAGAATTTAGGGTAAATATTAGTTTATGTTCCAACGTTTCGCGATTTTTCACTTAATGTCCCAACGTAAGTATATTATTATTTTGATACATAACGTTTCAGAAAATTTCACTTAATGTCCCGTTGATCGATTTCCGACATACAAACACTTATGCGGTTGCCAAAATTTCATACTGGACTCCACGCCAATATAAAAATTTAATAAAAACGTGAAAAAACTCCTCCAAAACGACGTCATTCCATTTCTTTCTCACGTCAATATAAGGGAAGAAATAGAACGATGTCATTTTGAAGGACTTTTCTCACTATTTTATTTAATTTTTATATTGATGTGGAGTCCAACATGGAATTCCGACAGTCACGTAAGTGTTTGTATGCTGGAAATCGATTGGCGATATATTAAGTGAAATATTCTGAAACTTTAGGGACCAAAACAACAACATGCTTACGTTGAGATATTAAGTGAAAAATCGTAAAACGTTGGGACATAAACTGATATTTACTTAAGGATTTATTAATAGTTATGAATTTAAAATCAATTAACCATATTCTTTTACCATGGTCATGGTCAGAGGCGGAGCCACATAGGGGCCTGGGGGATCCATGGGCCCCCCAACTTTTTTGAAAAACAACTATATATTTTTGATATGTTATGTAATATTCATGGTGTTGGTCCTAGCCTGATGGTTAGAATTTACTTTGAATCCTTGGAGGCGCGAGTTCGAATGCTACTGACGACAGGTATTCTTTTCTTTTTTCTCCTTCTCTCTCTCTCTCTCTCTTTCCACTCTTTTCTTTTTTCTCCTTCTTTCCTTCTCTCTCTCTCTCTCTTTTTTTTTTCTTTTCTTTTTCTCGTTTCTTTCTTTCCTTATTATTTTTTTCTCTTTCTACCTTTCCTTTTTTTTTTCTCCTGTTTCTCATTTCTTATTTTTTTTGTGTTTTCTCTCTCTCTATATTCTATTTCTTCTCTTTATTTTGGAATCTTTTTCCCTTTTTTTCTTATATAATTTATTTTATATTGATAAAATAAAATATATATGTAATAATAACACTATGTGAATTAATTATTAGCTAAACATATGTGCTCTCTATAAATATTTAACATTTAATAACTAAATTGATTGTGGTCTAATGAGTTATGATTTTTATCTCTCTCTTGGTTCGATTCCTTTTAGTTATATATTTTCTTTTTTCTATACTTATTTTCTTTTATTTCCTTTTTCTTTCTTTTTCTTTCATTTTTCTTTCCTTTATCTTTTTCCTATAATTTATTTTATGTTGATAAAATGTTATTTCTTTTCTTTTTCTATAATTTATTTTATATTGATAAAATAAAAGATATATGTAAATAATAAAGTTTTATATGTGAATTAATATTACCAATCAAATTTCTAAAAGATTATAATAAACTCATTATATTATTAAATTATTATTATTTTATAATTTTATTTTATTATCTTTTAAAATTATAATTAATTGGGCCCCCAGAAAAAAATTCCTGGCTTCGTCACTGGTCATGGTAGATCAAGTTTGATTTTTATATCTATATTTCTTTTCTAAGTTTGAAGAGCTTTATATACTTTCCAACTGACAAATATATTAAAACCAACTTTTAGCATTAGATTAATTTAGAAACAAGTATTTAGTAGTTCGTCATGATTGGTGTTTACGATGAAATATATGAAAACAACACAAAATCGTGTAATTGTAAGTCAGGGCTCAATTCGAATCTCAATTTTATTTAATAATATATTTATAATTATAAAAATATCAGAACTATCGATTAAATTAAAATCTTGATTCGAGCTCAAGCAAAGTGTGTCGGTGGCCACTATAACTTTTGCAGTCGGTTTCAGTATTCCTCAACAGCTCTGAATCGGATAATAAGCCGTGGCATGGTTGCAATGTGAGAGAGAAGGTGATCCACATTCCACGTTTTCGTTTTTCTGCAACACGTGTAGGTGTAGCCATGTTTTATGACACCTATACGGTTGTGGTGGCTTGCGCCAATTCAATTAATCTCCTCTAAAAACTGTCAATTTCTCATAAGTTTCTTGAAATTAATTGTATTGCCTATGTTAACTAGGATAACTATTCCACCTTGAAATTTTCTCATTCAATATAAAATCAAGCAAATATTTTGATCTTTTCGATTTGGCATTTTTGAAACGAACCAAATTCAACTACAAACCGGTGGTAAGTATGGTATAGTGCTTAAATATTTTGGTCCATTTGGTTAGACCAATAAGATTTTTAATCTATTTTCAACATTTCCGAAGTTTATGAAGTATAAAATTTTCAATTAATTAGATATTTTGAAAATGATATGGCAAGATTGGATAAAGTAATGATTGTTTATTAGTAATCTTGAAGGCTATTAGTTTTTTTATTATGATATACTACTGATTCAATCTTTTTTTTTTTTTGTAATTTAATACAGAAATTTTAAAGGTTGCGTCACGGTGGACTCGAACCCGAAACCTTCAGCCTCGGGCATTAACCACTCTACCACTAGGCCAACACACACTGATTCAATCTTTTTAACGACGAGGGAAGTACACAACCGTCTTCGAAAGTGCATTATGGACAAATCCCTTCATATATTATCCTGCAAATTGCACCCTGATAAATCTAGTATATGTAAATAGATAAGATTTATGTAAAGCAGTAGAGAACACGAGAGTTTTTACGTGGTTCGATCAGAATGAGATCTACGTCCACGGAGGTGATGGTCCTCAATACTTTTACTATAATCATATTACATTGAGTGTATCTAAAAGCTCTAGTATTCAACAAGTTGCTAACCCTTTTACCGTCGTTCTAACCCCTATTTATACATATCTGAGGACCCCTAAAGACGTGCCCAATCCCTTGATTGGCGGGATCTGATCCCCTTCCATGTAGGGACTCTTCGCCTCGCATGTAGGGATCCCTCGCCTTCTATGTAGGGTGGCGCCTTTGACAAAGTCTTGATTAGGGTTTAGAGGCTGGGCTTTGGGCTTAACCGCGTGAGGCCCCCTCTGGGTCAGGCTCAGCTCGGTTGGGCCTGCCAGTGGGCTTGAGCGGTTGGGCCATATCCCATCATAGCCCCCCCCCAAATAGTCGAGTACCAACTATGCCAAGGTGAGGTGAAGATGGTATTTTACCGAGGCTGGTTGGTGCTCGGCTGAGGTTGTTGTCGAAGGTGTTGGCTTTTTGGCGTTAGGTCAATCGTGATCCGGTGCAGGCGGGTGTGGTGGTGTGTCGGTCTTGACATGCACCGCTTGTCGAGGACTGAACTGAGTCGTCTGTCTCTGGATAAAGATGTCCTGCAGGAGGATGTAGAGGTCCGACCTGGATAGCGAGATCCGGACGGGTAATACCGAGGTCCGAGGTGGATAGAGATACCCTTCTGGATGATACCGAGGACCGATCTGGATAGCGATATCTATCTGGATGATACCGAAGTCCGATCTGGACATCGATATATGTCTCTGGATGATACCGAGGACCGATCTGGATAGCGATATCTATCTGGATGACACCGAGGACCGATCTGGATCGTCTGACGTTGGATAGCGACGTCGCTTGGAAGGACGAAGCCGAGGTCCGGAGTCAGAGTGATGATTGCACGATTAGACCGGTTGTGTCAGCGCGTCCTTGATCGCGTCATACGCGCCAGACGGTTGGTAGGCGCTCGAAACATGTGCGCGCGTCTAATCCACGGCAAATCACAATTAGCCACGTAGGAAGTTGAAACGGCAGGTTTGGGTGCCTCTTTGTACTATAAATAAACCCGTATAAGGAAACTGTTCATTTCCTTCTTCATTTGCCTCAGAGAAAATCTTCAGTGTTCCCAGAAGTCTTCCAGAACTCGTTGACGGGGCAATTTCTCACTCCCTAAAAAAAAGAAAGTATGACTTCGACTTCTCCCTCTACGTCTGGTTCTTCTTTTTCCCCTGATAGCGAGATAGAGATTAAGGATTATATGTGTCATAACCTTGTGGGTAGATCTTTGGGCATAGCGCTAGGGTTCCATCGATTTCTTCTGTCTGGGATAAGTATAAGGTTAGGTATGCTATATCATCTCTGACCGTCGACGATGTGATTAGAATAGGGAGGGAATGCCATATTCCGACGGATGCCTGGTGGTGTCTTCCGCGGCCTAGTGACAGAGCGTTGGCCCCTCCAGAGGGGTTTATAACGATATATGATATGATCTGAATGAAGGTGGGCTTAGGTTTCCATTGCCACATCTTCTTGAACATTCGTGAATATTTTCAAATTCCTATATGCCAGTTTTCTTCAAATTCCATTAGGTCAGTGGTAGGGATGGGGCTCGCCTGTCATGGCGTTGCTGAGGAGTTCTCCTTTGAGGTCTTGATGCGTTTTTTCAGCGTCAAGAACACACGAGGTGTATACTATTTTTCACCTCGGCAACCGTTTAGAGTGACTGCCCCCTCGAAGGTGTCGCAATGGCAAAATAAATTCTTCTTTTTGAGGACGGAGGGGTATCCGAGATATGAGTGGGGGTTAGGTAAAATGAAGGATTTGAAGTTGAAGCCCCTGGGTTACATGGAGGACCTGCTCAATACACTTGGTGAATTTTCCGTCAGTTTTACCAAGGATCATCTGAATGAGGCAGGACTAAACATATATAGGTCAAAGGCTTCAGGGTCAGAGCTGGGTGAGGGCACCCTCTTCATCTTACTCCTTATGCGTCCGATCTCGCTGTGTTAACGCGACTTTCTTCTGTTGTGCAGTGAAGCTGGTGTCGCAAGAGAAAGGCTCTCTATTGCCGAGCAAGGAGCCCCCGAAGAAGAAGGCGAGGCGGGCTGCACCTGCCAAGCCCCCGAAGAAGGTTGACAATCTCAACCAACTGATGACGGAGCCTCTGCCGGGGTCGAGTCCGGCATCGGAGAAACCGACTCAGGCCCGTATCGAATATGAGGTGCTGGCCTTCAGCTCGGCAGTATCCCTCCCCAAGGTATAAAACTCTTCCATACTTGGTTTTATCTGCTCTGTGATGTGTACTAACTTGTGTTGTTTTCAGGAAACGAGCTCGGTGATTGGGGACCTGCAGATCTTGTAGGATACATCGCCTAAGTTACGCTTTCGGTGAGGCGCCGGAGGCGGGAGCTCGGCGCTGCTCGGCAGATCTTGATCTGCCGTGGCACGCGAGGGCGGAGGCTAATGCCGCGAATGATGCTGGCGAGGCCGCCCTGAGGAAGAGGGCATTGGCGCTGGAGGTCGCTCGAGAGGAGCTCGAGGAGGCGCGTGAGGAGGCGGCTGGGGCGAAGAAGGATCTCGCCGATGAGAGGAGTGCCGTGCTGGCAGGTCAGGGGCCAATGTTGAGGGCCTTCGCCAGCAAGCTCGTCGAATCGGAGAGTTTCTCGGCCTTCATCTCCGACCTGGCCGCCGTGCTGAAGACCAAGGTGGTGTCAAACCACCTGGAAGAGCTGGCGACTGCCATGCCTGACTTTGACAAGGTCAAGCATGGCTGGGTCGAGGTCGTCCCCCGGGAACTGAATAAGGCGTATGCCCGGGTGATCTCCGGGGTCGGATCCTTCCCCGTGTTGGAGGCTTTGGCGTCCAGCTCCACCCTTCTGACGGCTGAGGCCGTTGCTCAGTGCAAGGAGGATGAAGATCCTGAGCTTCAGGAGCTTCTTGCCGAGGTGCGGGCCGAAGCCGAGGAGGAGGAGGAGGAGCCGAGCTCGGGTCAACCGCAGCAGGCAAGGGCAGCAGGAGGCCGGCGAGTCCGGCAAAGAACCTGAGGTCAGTGGACCTGATGTAATAGGTTGATTTGCCGAGGTCGATAGGATCCTGAGCCTTGTAAAAAAAATTCCACTTATGAATAATAAAAGTTACAACTTTCTGAAATGTGTGTTGTCCCTTTATTTTTAGCATTCCACTTCTCAATACCTCGGACTCGATCACGATTTGTTGATCAAGCTAAAAGAGGCCCGAGGTGCCTTGGCTGAGAAGGACGAAGAGGTGCTATTTTGGAGGAGCCGATCTGCCGAGCTGACCCAAATTTTAGCCAACATGGACATTAGCTCGGCGGCATCTACCGAGCTGAAGATGAAATTGCATGAGGCTGAACGAGAGGTACCCCACCTTCTGGCTGAGAACGAGAGTCTAAGGTTAAAGATCATACATCTCGAAGTCCAGGGGGCGGACTTATCTGCCGACGTGATATGTGAGGAGGATCTCGAGCTGGCGATGGAGAAGCTGGCTCGGGTCTCGGAAGAGCACGCAGAGTATGAAGAGGTGATCCGCCGATCTGGTGGCGTCACCATATCCGAGGTCGATGACCGAGTGCAGAGCTTGCTTGCCGAGGGTATGGTGCTAAGGGACGAGGAGGGGCCTCGTAGCAAAAATTTCAAAGATTGTCTCGACTCCCTTGTCAAATACCTCCAGATTTACGGGCTCGTCCGCAATCGACGTATGCCCCAACCCCGCAGTGAGCCCATGACCGACCCCGGTGGTGCAAGAGTTGAAGAACCCGAGGAGGGGGGTTATGCTGACCATGCTGAAGTGCTCCGGTTACTTGGTTCGAGCACGATGGGAGCGACACGGGGCCGACCTTCCTCGGCAGGAGCAAAACGGGCGAGGCCATCAGGTCGGCAAGGAAGGACAGCAGGTCGGGGACGGGGTCGTAACCCTGGTCAGGCAACAAGCTCACGAGGCCGCAGTTCGACCTCGGTCCCGGGAGTGCCCCCTTCAGGTCGGGACTCATCTGCGCCTGTTCAAAGTGCGACTGGATTAGGCCGCGGTGGCGCCGACCTCGTCGATTGGGTAGAAGGCACCGAGTTCATCCCGGGTGTTCATCGCCGACCCGGGGATTTTGTATCGAACTGGTGTAGCTTCAGCCCGACTTGGCAAGGTGGAGCTCCGAAGCCGGAGTGAATTGTATATAGCTTAGGACTTGGTGTATAGTAGTGAATGTATTTATGCTTTATACCGAAGTATATATTTTCCCCCTAGAGAGGTACAAATATAGCTTAGGACTTGGTGTTAGCCGTAAATGTATTCATACTGTTTACCGAAGTGTATATCTTCCCAAATAAAGGGGTATAAATTGACGAGATCCGATCTGGACGTCGTTTGCATGTAGATTTTCAATCTAATGAGTTATCTGTATGCCTTGAATGTAGACGTTCAAGTTAATGAGTTGTCTGTATGCTTTGCACGTAGACGTTCAAGTTAATGAGTTATCATGTGTGCCATCTTAGCAAGGCGTCCCTTTGAAGGTTAATTGTGGTGTATCCGAATGGATGCTCACATAGATATAAGGCGAAGCAGTGAAATATTCATTAGAAAAACAAATGTTTTATTGAATATGCAAACAACATCGCACTGGCTAAGCAATAAGAGGGCTAACATGATGCGATCTGAAATCAAAGCTATATAAAATACCTCCTCAAATGAGTGATATGCGGGTTAGGGAATAAGTGCACCGGATAGGTGAGCAAGCTTATAGGCCCGCTGTCGAGGTCCTCGTGAGCGCGTATGGACCTTCCCATGTCGGATCTAGCTTGTTAAGGCGCTCGGCTCTCTTGACTTCATTATTCTGTAGGGAAAACATATGTTAACCCTCGCCCCGAGGATCCATCTTGGGTGTTTAATTCACCATACATTGATTATAAACCTAGCATGCGTCTATATAATTTAATCGCAACACGTTGGGGTTTACACGTGTTTACCTTTGGATCTGAAGAGGTCGATGGAACGAGATGAGCGGATCGAGCGGATCGACTCGTGCTTTGACCTTCGGGTCAGTATCCCGTTGCCCAATCTCCAGCGTCGAGTGAGGGCGATCTATGGAGAATGCTTCGGAAAATCACCCAATGCACTCACCAAGCTCTCGAAAATTCTCTCTCAAATATATGAGATGGCCGAAAATTTGAGTGTTGATTAATGAGCATTTTTTTTCTAGACTTTATCTCATACCTTATATTTATAATGCACTACCTTAATCCTATATGGAATATTACCATAATCCTATATGGAATATTACCATAATCTTATGATTATTTCCATACTCTCAGGATTATTTCCATACTCTCAGGATTATTACCATAATCTTATATGGAAAGGATCTATGCATATACCATAAATATAATTATATCCTAATGGATAAAGAGAATAAAATCTTGCCAATGGGAGCATATAGGTGCCGATTTTCCTCTAGCTTAAGGGCACTGGATGGGCCGGCCGAGGATCAATCTGCAAGGAATAAAGATGGGCCTCAAATAAATTAATTATCTTATATTCACCCGAACATAAATTAATTTATAAACATTCGATCATGCCACTAGAGAAAGAATGTTGACTTACCCTTTATTACCGAAGTTGAGTCGGGCTTGCACTTAGACATTCTGAATCCCGTATTTAAGATATCGAGCGTCCATTAATCATTTATAGCAATCATTGCTTAAAGCGATTAATACCTTCATTTCATAAGTAGAACCACTCAACCTTATTATTGTACTTGAGCTAACTCAACTGCGGGGTTTAGTACAATAAACCTTTGAGCTCCTTAAGGGGCGTCATCATCCTAGCGGATACGGTGACTCGTCTGAGATAACTAGCGTGACACACAAGATCGCCACCACCCAAGATCACGGAGAATCTTGGGTTAGAACATATAACCCTCACTCATAACAAGTCAAAGTGATGGTCAAGAACTCATACTCACCTAATACCTTATCGAGGTTTAGATCATCGTAAGTCACGAGATCTTGGTTCTTCACGACGGTCGAAAGAAGAACTCATCTCATCGTGATCCTTCAATACGTCGAGGCGTACCGGCATAGACAAGCAACTAAGTCAAGTCACTTCTCTCTATCTGCAGCCTAAACCGACAACTCGTCCTTAAGTCGTCTCGGTGTGAAACTTTTATATCTCATTAAACGACCAATCATACGGACTTACGTGATCTTCTACACACCGTATGATCTAACTTATATATGAGATAAGGGGACACAAATATATGCAATCAAGTATTCAAATCGGATAGGAGATTGTAATAGTGGTAACGAGAAACATTGTATACAAGCTCAACCAAACGCTTTCGTTATACAAATCCAACAATCTCCCACTTATACTAAAGCAAACTTTTAGTATACAATGTGTCTTTCTACTAGCTATTACAAACAACCATCACTTTGCTTCTCCCACTTATACAAAAGTTTCCTTTCTAAGTGGGTGCCATCAAGCATAATCCAAGTCCTCTAACGTGTTCATCGTAGACTTTTGCGGTGAGCTCTTCGTGAATGGATCCGCTAGATTTTCCGTCGTATCAATCTTTTCAATCGAGACGTCACCTCGTCTAACGATTTCTCGTATGACATGGTACTTTCTCTCTATGTGTTTTGTCACCTTGTGGGTCCGTGGTTCCTTCGAGTTTGCCATCGCACCGAGTTATCACGATAAACTATGATACTCTTGGGCAAACCAGTACCACACCTAGATCCATGAGGTAGTTCTTGAACCATCTGACCTCCTTAGAAGCCTCAAGGCGGCTACATATTCGGCTTCCATGGTAGAGTCCGCAATGCATCGCCGCTTTGCACTCACGCCAGGATCTGACTCCACCTCCCAAGGTAAACACATAGCCGAGGTTGACTTTTTCTCATCACGGTCGGCTTGGAAATCCAGTCTCATATAACCCAAGGCATTAGACTATCTCGCATGGTAAACTAGCCTATAATCTCGAGTCCTTTTCGGTGCTTGGTATATGCTTTATTGCGATCGAATGAGCTTGTCGAGGTTGGGCGATATCTCGCTAATATGCTACCGCATAGCGTATATCGGGCCTCGTGCATAGCATTGCGTACATGAGACTTCCTACGGCGAGCGTAAGGAACTTGTCTCATTTCCTCTATCTCCTTTGGTCATAGGTGATTGCGTTTTAGATAAAGGAACGCCATGTCTCGAAAGGTAGCAATCCTTTCTTGGCGGTGCGTACTAAAGCAGTAATCACGATATCGATGTAAGGCGCCCGAGATAAGCTCAACATTTTCTTCTTGCGATCTCGGTAAACCTTGATCCCAAGAATGTGCGCTGCATCTCCTAAGTCTTTCATTTGAAACCGATCGGATAGCCAACTCTTTACGTCGATACTTGACTTCACGTTGTTGCCAACTAGAAGGATGTCATCTACATAAAGTGCAAGAAATACCACATCATCGTTGACATCTAACCGATACACACAACTCTCGCTAGGCAACTGGGTAAATCCATAGGACTTTACCACCTCGTCAAAGCGTAAGTTCCATGATCGGGAGGCCTGCTTAAGTCCATAAATGGACTTCTTAAGCTTCCATACTAGATGCTCTTCACCCTTTACCACATAACCTTCGTGTTGCTTGCATATAGATGTCTCTACCTTCCTCAAGGTAACCGCTTTAGAAAAGCGGTTTTAACATCCATTGCCAAACCTCTAGGTTCAGTGGGCTGCTATGGCTAGAAGAATTACGATGGACTTGAGCATTGCTACAGGTGAAAAGGTCTCATCGAAATCGATGCCCTCAATACGAGTGTACCCTTTCGCCACAAGCACGGCTTTGGCGAAACCTCTCCATCGAATCTCTTCCTCTTGTATATCCACTTACTACCTATGGCTTCCTTGCCATCCGGTAGAGGTGTCTTTCATATACATCCATAGCGTTATGGACTCCATTTCTAAGTCCATAGCGGTGTGCCATGATCTTGCATCAATATCTTGTATCGCCTCCTTGTATGTCCATGGGTCGATTATTGCATGTTCGTCTGCTGGGACTAAATCCGAAGATTCACCCACGAACATAAATCGCTCGGGTTGACGAACAACCCTCCCACTACTGACGAGGTTCTCGAGCACTATAAGCAACGGTGGGTGCGAGATACTTGTGGTTCTCTAACTTGCACAACTTGCTGTGTAGGTACCACTTGCAGTCGGTATCTCGGTGGAACTCGACCCACTTCAATTTCTTGAAGTATCTGGTGTCGATCCCTCCCACTAGACTCGACATCTCGTACCTTTGGCCTAATCGGTGGTGGAACACGATCATCTTCTAATTCTTGAAGAATGATTTCAACTTTGGACTTATGATTTTTCATGTAGTCCTCTTCTAAGAATCGAGCATTAGTGCTAATAATGACCTTGATCCTTGGGACTATAGAATAAACCACCTTCGTTCCTCTAGGATAGCCAATAAACGACCTTGCGTCGGATCTAGCCTCAACTTGTCGGCCTTCTTGTTCAAAGACATGTGCCGGATCGCCCATATCCTATGTGGCTTAAAGCGGGCTTCGCCCAAACCACAACTCGAAGGGGTCTTTTCGACCGACTTGGGCGGTACTAGATTTAGCAAGTATGCCGCCGTCTCTAAGGCATATCCCGAACGAAATAGGCAATGTAGCATAACTCATCATAGATCTAACCATTTCCAAAAGAGTCCTATTTCTTCGCTCACGACACACCATTTTGTTGTGGTGTGCCGGTGAAATCTTATTTGGGATGTAATCCCACACTTCACTAGATAGTCCATAAACTCGTTCTTGAGGTATTCGCCACCGCGATCGAGCGCTTGATGACTTGATACTTTACCTAACCGTCTCCACTTCCGCCTTAAACTCTTTGAATTTCTCAAAGCATTCGGACTTGCGGTGAAGCGGTATACGTATCCGTACCTTGAGTGTCGTCGATGAAAGTGACAAAATACTCGTACCCTCCACGAGCTTGTATGGACATCGGTCCACACAGTCGAATGGACTAACTCCAACATTTCTTTGGCTCTATAACCCTTCGCTTTGAAGGTGCGGTCGACATCTTACCTTCATACAGGATTCGCGGATGGGAGCGAGTAACCGTGTGAGATCACCCAACGCTCCATTCTTAGCCGCCTTTGGATCCTATTTAGATTGATGTGACCTAATCTAAGATGCCGAGAGAAAGTAGAGTCATCTTCTTGAGAAAACTTTCTCTTTTAGGGTTTGATGAAGATCTGACATAGTTATAGGTATTATGTTTTGCGAAAATAGTATAAAGCGGATTATATAAAGTGCCATCACGAGATAACCGTCATTTCTTATGATAGAAACACCACTATCAAAAATAACGAGAATATCCATGAGTAAATAATTTGAAAGCAGAAACAAGGTTCATGAAAATCCGGCACATATAAAACATCTTTCAAAACTAAAACTGTTGTCCCAAAACATAAAAACATCTCCAAGCGCAGCAACTTGACTTTAGCGCGTTGCCCATGGAGATCGTTATCTCGCCATCAAACAGCCTCCTTGTCGCGAGGAACCCACGCAGGTGTAACAAACATGATCGATTCGCCCGTATCTACTACCCAAGAATGGGTAGAACAAGTCGCTAAACATGTTTCCGTCACTAAAGCAAGCGGCGTACCTTGAGCCTTGAGCATAGGGCACTGGCCTTCAATGCCAGTCTTACCGCACTTGAAGCACTTGCCTTCTCCTTTGCTTCTTCAAGCCTCCGGTGGCAACCATGTTCTTGCTCCCATTACTCCCACTATTTCCTTGCCTCTACCACCTTTGGTACCCTTTTCTATTTCCATTTTGCGATGAAAATTTTGGGCCCTTAGATGTGCTAGCAAGAGCATGTGCTCCTTTTCCCATAACTCCTTCCGCACAGAACGAGATCATTAAGCAACCGACTAAGTGTAAACTCGGTCTTGCTCATGATCGCATTCACGCGAAAGTTCTCAAAGACTTGGGCGGTGTATTGAGGATGATATCGACCTTGGCTTCACCGTCATACCTCCTCCCAACTGATCAAGACTATCCATGAGATGAGTCATGTGGGAGACATGTTCATGGACCGAACTTCCTTCTTCCATCTTACACGCCAAGATTTCTCTCATTGTGTGGAAGCGGACTGTCCGATCCGACTGCCCAAACTTACTCTCGAGACTTGACCAAATATCGATCGCGTCTACCATCGGTGATCTTTGCATTGCAAGCCTTTGGACATCGTAGTCATCATATAGCATTTAGCCATATTGTTTGACTTATTCCAAAGTCCTTGACTCTCATTGCTCGTTAGTCGATCGTCGATGAGGGCATCGGGTTTAGGAGTAGTGAGAACAAACATGTGTTCTTCAAATGATAAGAACATATTCCATGTTTCGTTTCCACTCGATAAAATTTGGACGGATAACGGTTTTGTGCGAGCATATTGATAATCGGCGTAAGAGACATATCGAAGCGATAATGTAAACACATAAGCATACGATCGCAAATAATTAAGTAACAATAATATTGTAACCTTTTGATAAAACAATATTAATTGAAACCTCCAATCGCCCAAGGAATTCCACATACAAGCCACGCGTGTGGGCGTTTACACATGAACCCCTCGACCGGACTAAAATATACCTTTTAGTCGTTTAATTTCAATCCATGTCGACTTATCCTTATAACAAATGAAATTAATGATTGGACCTTACTAGACCACATCACTATCGCGAAGGGACTTGGCGGGAAGTTGTACTTGAGGTGATGTCTAAGCAATGACCACAATTTTAACGTGAAAATGAATTCTTAGAATTGGTATACTCACTCGGACCATACAGCTTCAATTCAAATTCTTTTGTTATCTCATTTATATCTATCTCTAGAGAACTTATGAAAATCGCACATCTGAAGCCAGCGTGTGGGCGTTTACATGAAACTCCCACTTCTCAATAGATTTAAAAGTTTTATTTAGAAATCTCATCTAACAAACTTATGATAAGCAGTGCAAGCAAGCCACGCGTGTGGGCGTTTACTCACGGTCGTCTCGCTTTGTTTAGAGATCAAAAAGTGGAGGTCTTGACATTTTAATTTGAAAAATTAATTTGTCGGGTTGCTTGCTTAGTCTTTTTATTCAAAAGGTTTGTCCATGCGAGATCACGTAATCTAGCATGCTTTTCTATAGAACTCGACATGTAAAACATGCTCGCATGAAATTCTAAAATATGCTTGATAAGCGCGATAAACCTAGCATGCTTACTATGCGCATCCAATTCGTAAAACACTTAAAGGTTTGTCAGCGTAATATAAACATACATAACATGCTACTGCATAATTTAAACATCCACGACATGCATATGAGCGATAAAAATAAAATAAAACGTTCATCGCGGCCATCGTGAAACACGCACATTAAAATCTAATCTATTACATAGATTTACAAAGTGCAATTAAACTTGACGGGCCTCGCGTGCTCGGGCGCGGACGGATTCAACAAATGGGCCTCGCGTGCAGGGCGCGGGCGGAAAATCTGGAAAAAGCAGTGCGGGCGGGTCGCCCAAAGCCCCATGTTTGGGCAGCGCTAGGCGAAAGCCCGACCAGCGCCCGACCTGCGCGCGCGCTGCCAGCGTGCTCCTCGCGGGCTGCCTCGCGATCGCGGGCGACCGCGACCGTCGAGCACGCTTGCGCAGCCTTCCCCGGCGCGAGCGTGCCGAGAGGCGTCGTCGCCCGGCCGGCGAAACCGCGACCGCGAGTGCGCTCATGGCCCGGGTCGCCGCGCGAACGCAGCGCCCGTCGCCCGCTAGCTCGCTCGCTCGCTTGCTTGCGGCCGTATCTCGCGATCGCCGATCTCGATTGCTCGCGTGGCGCCGAGGATCTCGTCTTGTGACGCCGCCTGCCGCCGCCCTCGCGATCGCCCTCGCGACCGCGAGGCTCGCCATGATACCGCCCGAGATATTGCCGAGCTACTGTTTTTCCCGTCGTTTAGTTCTTTGTTCTTTCGTCTTCGTTCTTCTTTACGGATAAGATTTACATGATAAAATCTAATCTAACCACGGATTTTCTCGTGGTGTAAAACAAAACCAACAAAAACAAAGAGCCACGATGAGCGACAAATCCACAATTATTAAAGCGCGTAATAATCAAGCGTGAATTAATCCAGCAGAGCCAAGATTACGATCCTGTGCTCGATACCAATGTAGGAAAACATATGTTAACCTCGCCCGAGGATCCATCTTGGGTGTTTAATTCACCATACATTGATTATAAACCTAGCATGCATCTATATAATTTAATCGCAACACGTTGGGGTTTGCGTGTTTACCTTTGGATCGAAGAGGTCGATGGAGCGAGATGAGCGGATCGAGCGGATCGACTCGTGCTTTGACCTTACGGATCGTATCCGGTTGCCCAATCTCCAGCGTCGGTGAGGGCGATCTATGGAGAATGCTTCGAAAATCACCCAATGCACTCACCAAGCTCTCGAAAATTCTCTCTCAAATATGAGATGGCGAAAATTTGAGTGTTGATTAATGAGCATTTTTTTTCTAGACTTTATCTCATACCTTATATTTATAATGCACTACCTTAATCCTATATGGAATATTACCATAATCTTATATGGAATATTACCATAATCCTAGGATTATTTCCATACTCTCAGGATTATTTCCATACTCTCAGGATTATTACCATAATCTTATATGGAAAGGATCTATGCATATACCATAAATATAATTATATCCTAATGGATAAAGAGAATAAAATCTTGCCAATGGGAGCATATAGGTGCCGATTTTCCTCTAGCTTAAGGCTGGATGGGCGGCCGAGGATCAATCTGAGGAATAAAGATGGGCCTCAAATAAATTAATTATCTTATGTTCACCCGAACATAAATTAATTTATAAACATTCGATCATGCCACTAGAGAAGAATGTTGACTTACCCTTTATTACCGAAGTTGAGTCGGGCTTGCACTTAGACATTCTGAATCCCGTATTTAAGATATCGAGCGTCCATTAATCATTTATAGCAATCATTGCTTAAAGCGATTAATAACTTCATTTCCTTAAGTAGTACCACTCAACCTTATTATTGTACTTGAGCTAACTCAACTGCGGGGTTTAGTACAATAAACTTTTGAGCTCCTTAAGGGGCGTCATCATCCTAAACAGATCGGTGACTCGTCTGAGATAACTAGCGTGACACACAAACCTTCGCCACCACCCAAGATGCGGAGAATCTTGGGTTAGAACATATAACCTCACTCATAACAAGTCAAAGTGATGGTCAAGAACTCATACTCACCTAATACCTTATCGAGGTTTAGATCGCCGTAAGTCACCGAGATCTTGGTTCTTCACGGCGGTCGAAAGAAGAACTCATCTCATTGTGATCCTTGATACGTCGAGAGGCGTGCCGGCATAGACAAGCAACTAAGTCAAGTCACTTATCTATCTATCTGCCTAAACCGACAACTCGTCCTTAAGTCGTCTCGGTTTGTGAAACTTTTATATCTCATTAAGCTTGACCAATCATACGGACTTACGTGATCTTCTACACCTTGTATGATCTAACTTATATATGAGATAAGGGACACAAATATATGCAATCAAGTATTCAAATCGGATAGGAGATTGTAATAGTGGTAACAGGAAACATTGTATACAAGCTCAACCAAACTGCTTTCAGTATACAAATCCAACAATTCCGTAGGACGAGGTCGCCTACTTAGAGTGTGGAGGCTTTTACCCTCTTGTTGTAGTACCGTGCGACCTGGCACTTGTACTTAGCTTCGCTTATGAAGGCGAGCTCGCATTTCTCCTCAAGAGCGTCAAGGTTAACCCGAAGGTCCTCCTCGTTGTCGCGTTGGTCGAAGTGAAGAGTATGCGGGCTCGGTGCACCGATCTCAGCTGGTATGACAGCCTCGGTCCCATAGACCAAGCTGAAGGGGGTTTCTCCATGTGAAGTCCGAGGTGTTGTCCTGTAGGACCAGAGCACTTGAGGGAGATTTTCGACCCAGTCACCTTTAGCTTGGTCTAACATCTTTTTCAACCCTTGTACAATCGTGCGGTTCGTCACCTCGGTCTGACCATTCGCCTGCGGGTGTGCGGCCGGTGAAATGTTTCTTGATCCCGAGCTCTTCACACCATTCCTTGAAATTTTGTCGACGAGGCGGGTGCGTTGTGCGAGATCAAAACATGCGGTATGCGGCGGCAAACTATGTTTTCCACACGAGGTCCGAATCCTTACGCTTGTGAGGCTCGAAAGTGGCTCGGCTCGACCCGTTTTGTGAAGTAGTCTCTGACTCGACTAAGTATCGAACCGACACGGTGCTCGGTCGAATGGACCAACAATGTCGATCCCCACGCATGAAAGGCCACGGACTCAGAAGCTCTTGAGATCGGTGCGGGAAGCTTCTTGATTGTGGGTGAAGCTAGCACCGGACACTTTTGGCGAGTTCGGCCGAGTCTTGGATGAGGGTGGGCGATGTGCCACGACCTCGGTGTCTTCTTGGAGAGAGCTCGTGATCCGATGTGGCTCCCACAAGATCCCATGTGAATCTCGTTTAATACATAGTCCGCTTCTTCTGGCCCAAGGCATCTCAGGAGGAGTTGAAGATAGGATTTCCTATAGAGAGTACCATCATGCATGAGGTACTTTTGGGATTTGACCATCATCTTCTTGGCTTCGAGCCGATCCTGAGGTAGTGCTCCTTCTTCCAGGTATGCCTTTATAGGAGACATCCAGTTCGGCTCCATCTCAGTGATGATGCCGACGTGGGACTCCGCAATGCTTCTGGAATGAACTTCCTCCACTGGAAGTTTTGTTGATGATGAAGCTAACTTACTGAGGATGTCAGCTCAGCTGTTCTCCCCTCGTGGAATACGATGAATTGTGGAATACCTGAATGAGGTCAGCATCTCCTTTGCCTTCTCAAGGTACTGCTTCATTCGATCATACTTGGCCTCGTATTTGCCTAAGACCTGGTTTACCACGACCTGGGAATCTCCAAAGATCTGGATCTTTTCCACTTTCAACTCCTTGCGGTGAGTCACGAGACCGGTGCCGTACTCCACCTCGTTGTTTGTGGTCGGGAAGGTAAACCGGGTGCATAGGTCACTTCTTGTTTATGCGGGCGAGGAGGAGGATGCTCGCTCATTGTCCGTTTGCATGAAGCTCCGTCCATGTACATCTGCCAGCAACCATCAGGTGGGTTAAGGATAGATTCCTCCGCTGTGGGGGCGGGAGTTGGAGTGACCTCGCTGGTAGGATCGACCTCGGTAAATCTGACCTCGACTAGAAAATCAGCTAGGGCTTGTCCCTTTATGGTCGGTCTGGGTGAGTATGAAATGTCGTGCTCGCCGAGCTCCAGTGCCCACTTTGCTATACGCCCTAACGATTCCGGTTTTGACAAGACTTGTCTCAGAGGTAAGTCGATCGATTACACGAATTGAATGGGCTTGGAAGTAAGGTCGGAGACGTCGCTTGGCGTTCACCAGTGCCAACGCTAGCTTTTCGAAGCTGGTGTACCTTGTCTCCGGCCCTTTGAGAGCTCGGCTGATGAAGTAGATAGGAAGTTGTTTACCGGCCTCATCTCGCACGATGCCGCTTGATTGCCTCGTCTGCGGCGGCCAGGTACAAAGAAAGGAGTTCGCCTTCTTCGGGCGGGCATAAAGTGTGGGCAAATCGGCGGTATGCTTTCAAGCGGGTGAAGGCGACATGATGTTCTTCCTTCAAGCGAAGTCGAGGGCTCTTCTCGGGATTTTGAAGAAGGAAGTTACTTCTCGGCAGCTCGAGATAGGAATCTACTCAGGGCAGCGAGACATCCGGTGAGTTTATGGATCTCACGGATGGTCTTTGGTACTTGCATGTCGAGTACCGTTTTTACCTAGTGGGATTCACCTTCAAACCTTCTTGAAAACCCAAAGATCCCGAAATTTCCCGTTTCACCATGAATGTGCACTTTTGGGGTTGAGCTTGAGGTTTGCCGATCCGAGGAGTTGGAGGATCGTTTGAGGTCGTCGATGCAACTTTACATTTTTGGCTTTTGACCACGATGTCGTCGGCGTGACCTCGACGATCTTCCCAATATGATCTTTGAATATGGCTTCCACCATCCTTTGATAGGTAGCTCCAGCGTTTTTCAGGCCGAAAGGCATTTTTTGGTACGCGAAAATACCGAAGTCAGTGATGAACGCCGTCTTTGGAGCATCCTCCTAGCTCATCAGGACTTGGTGGTACCCCTTGTATAGATCCAGAAAACTGAAGATCTCATGGCCCACCAGTGCCTCCACCTTCTTGTCAATATCAGGGAGGGGATAGCAATCTTTTGGGCAGTGCTTGTTGAGGTCGGTATAATCAACACGCATGCGCCACCCTCCTCCTGGCTTTCGGACCACGACCGGATTAGCCATCCAGGTCGGGTATTTGACCTCGAACAGGATCTTGGCCTCCTGGAGTTGAGTCACCTCGTCTCTTATGACCTGGCTGCGCTCTGCCGTGAAACTTCTCTTCTTCTGCCGAACTGGTTTGGTAGCCGGGTCGATGTTGAGGCGATGAGTGATGAGCTCAGGTGACACTCCGGTCATGTCGAGTGGGGACCACGCGAACACGTCCTTGTATTCCCTTAGAAGCTGTTTGACATGCTGTCGAATATCGGTTGGACCCTGGGTGCCGACCTTGACGACTTTGGAGGGGTCATCGTCGCATAGCTGAAGGTTCTCAATCAGGTCGTCCTGGGGTGTCAGCTTCTGAGGGTTCTGTAATTGTTAGGCCTGAGGTAAGGCCACATCTTGGGTTGAGACTCGTAGGCACTCTTTGGCTGCCGTTTGGTCACCCTGGATGCTTAGCACTCCCACCGGGGTTGGTATCTTGATGGTGAGGTGGTACACCGAGCAGACGGCTTTGGTAGCGTATAGTCAGTCTCTTCCCAGAATGATGTTGTACGGAGAAGGAGCTCGGACCAGGAAAAATTGAATGGCCTTGGTGATCGACCTGGGAGCACGTCCTACGGTAACCGGAAGGGTAATGACGCCCTCGGGTTGAACCGCCTCTGAGTGAAGCTCATGATTGGAATGGTGCGGGGTGGATTTGAATCCTCCCACCTCGAGTTTATCGAGCGGCTCAGAAAGATGATCTTGACGGAGGCACCGATGTCGATGTAGACCGGTGGGCGTTCTTGTTACCCACCACGGCTTGTATGGTGATGGCATCTTGGTGGGGCATGATTTTGGGCACGGATCCTCACAGGAGAACACGATGTTCTCACCGTCCCGAGTCGCTTATTTTTCGGCTCCTCGGGACCCGACCTCCGAGCTTCATTTTCAACGACGACCTCGTCGTTCCTATAAACGATCCGATAATGGCGTAGACTGCTCCATCGCATTGGGACCTTCGTCCTCATCGTCTTCAGGGTGGGTCGTCGTCGAGGTCGGCCCGCAGTTGTTGCCACCTCCATTCTTTCCTCTGCGTTTCTTATTCCCCGGTCCATGTCGGTCGAGGTATTTCTTGAGCGCTCCTCCTGTGACGAGCTCGTCAATCTGCGAGTTCAAATTTATGCAATCCTCGGTATTGTGACCATACCCTTGGTGATAGTCACAATACTTCTCCGTCGACCTCTTCTTGGATCCTCCTTTCATAGGAGGGGTTTTGGGAAGAGCTCGGTGTGGAGCTCAAATATCTCCGCCCTCGATTTAAGCAGATGAGGCGCGTTGCCGGCAGGGTTTTGCCGAGGTCCCATCTGGACTCGGTGGCCTCTCTTGATTCTATCGAAGGCACTTGCGATCGGCGCCTCGACTTGATCATCGGCTTCTTCGTTCAACCTCCGCTCGTCCCGGATCTCTCTTTTCTTCGATCGACTCGTGCCCTTTGACATAGTTGTCCACGGGTTCCAAAGTTTACTCGCCGTCTTTGGTTTCTCCACGGTGATTTCTTTGTTCAGTGCGCCAAGTCGGATCCGGTTTTTGAACGCATTGATGATGTCGGATCGTTACTATCATCAATCTTGAGGGATTCCTTGATGAACCGTGAGACGAAATTTAAAATCGTCTCGTCTCGTCCCTGGCGGATGGTGAGCGGTCGGAAGATGGCTGTTGAGCGACATCTTTTGGTAAACGCCACTGAACCGATCCGTGAGATCACAGGCGATGTATCTTTGATACGGCGGGCGAGTGAACCAACGTCGGCGTTGGAGATCGACACCTCGGGAAGATTTTACATATGTAAATCCTCCATTCCTTGATTCGCCGTGTTGGTGGTGTGGCGAAGAGAAATCGGAGGATCCCCAAGACCATCGTGGCGGCGATGTTGGGTGCCTGTATTCTTTGAAGCGGTGTATCGAATTTCTACGGAGAGAGAGATAATTCTCCATACCGGTCGAACCACAGGAGATCGTTGCCATCTCTCTGGAGGGTGGGAGACCGGTAATGACGTCTGTCGTCTCTTGAGGAGGTTCGACCGCCTCTCTCTCTTCTATCCCGCTCACCTCTCTGGGCGGCATGTCGAGGTGGTGAGCGACTTCACGGGCGGTGCGGGGGTGAATGATTGCGACCATCTCGGCGAGGTGATTGACTTCTGGCGGCGGGGTGATGTACGCGTTCTTGGCTATTGTGCCGAGGTGAGCGTTGATCACTTCGGTGGGACGATCGACCCCGGGCACCCGTAACCACCAGCTCGGGTGCTCTTGAGGGGCCCGCTCCGTTTGTCCTCTGGTTGAGGAAACTCTGGAATTGGCAGAGGTTTGCGTTGAGGAACTCGGACACTGCACGGCCAAGGACCTCATGAGATCGGTGAACCGCCTGTTCACTGGTATTGAGGTCGACATCTTCCTCTTCGTTGGGGCGGCGATCCTGAGGGTGTATGGGAATGTTCTCCATGTAACCCTCATGTGTGTTGCCGCTGGTAGCGTCTGCAACCCCCTTTCCGCGGCGCTGCGTGACCACCTGATCGTCATCTGCGCGGTTGTTGCCAGCACCGCCGACGGTGCTAGCGTTTGCACGTGTTCTTGCCATTAAATTGTAGAAAAACGAAGCTTTTTGTTCGTGAGCTTCCCACAGACGGCGCCAATGATAAATCTAGTATATGTAAATAGACAAGATTTATGTAAAGCAGTAGAGAACACGAGAGTTTTTGTTGGATTTGTATACTGAAAGCAGTTTGGTTGAGCTTGTATACAATGTTTCTGTTACCACTATTACAATCTCCTATCACGAATTGAATACTTGATTGCATATATCGTGTCCCTTATCTCATATATAAGTTAGATCATACGATTGTGTAGAAGATCACGAAGTCCGTATGATTGGTCGAGCTTAATGAGATATAAAAGTTTCACACCGAGACAACTTGAGGACGAGTTGTCGGTATAAGTCTTGGTATAGATAAGAAGTGACTTGACTTAGTTACTTGTCTATCTTTGATGCGTCTACGGCGTATTGAAGGATCACGATGAGATGTGTTCTTCTATCGACCGTCGTGAAGAACCAAGATCTCGGTGACTTACGATGATCTAAACCTCGATAAGGTATTAGGTGAGTATGAGTTCTCGACCATCACTTTGACTTGTTATGGGTGAGGTTATATGTTCTAACCAATTCTCCGCATCTTGGGTGGTGGCGATCTTGTATGTCACGCTAGTTATCATGTCAGTCACCATATCCGTTTAGGATGATGGCGTCCCTTAAGGAGCTCAAAGGTTTATTGTACTAAACCTGCGAGGTTGAGTTAGCTCAAGTACAATAATAAGGTTGAGTGGTACTTGCAGGAATTGAAGATATTAATTATTTTAAGCGACTAGATTGCTATAAATAATTAATGGACGTCGATATCTTAAATCTGGGATTCGTAATGTCTAAGTGCAAGCCCGACTCAACTTCGTAAAAAAGGGTAAGTCGGCATTTATTCTCTAGTGGCATGAATAAATGTTTATAAATTAATTTATGTTACGGGCTGAAAATAAGATAATTAATTTATTTGAGGCCCATCTTTATTCCTTGCATTTGATCCCTGGGCTGGCCCATCCGTGCCCATAGCATCTTGGAAAATCGGCGCCCCCAATGTAGCTCTCTATGGCAAGATTTTATTCTCTTTATCCTACAATGATATTATTATATTTATGGTATATGCATAGATCCTTTCCATATAAGATTATGGTAATAATCCTGGGAGTATGGTAATAATCCTGGGAGTATGGTTATTTCCATAAAGTATTATGGTAATTTCCATATGGGATCATGGTAATTTCCATATAGGATTATGGTAATTTCCATATGGGATTAAGGTAGTGCATTATAAATATAAGGTATGAGATAAGGTCTAGGTTAATGCTCATTAATTAATCCTAAAATTTCGTGCATCTCATAGAGATTGAGAGGATTCTCGATTTTTTAGTATAGAGAGTATTGGGTGATTTTCCGGTGCATTCTCCATAAACCGTCCTCACTCGGCGTTGGAGATTGGGCAACCGGATACAGTCCAGAAGGTCAAAGCACGAGTCTCGATCCGACCGATCCGTTCGTTCGATCCACCCCGAAAGATCCAAAGGTAAACACGAGAAAACCCCAACGTGTTGCAATTAATTATATAGCCGCATGCTAGGAATATAATCAATGTATGGTGAATTAAACATCCAAGATAGATCCTCGGGGCGAGGGCTAAACATAGTTTTTCCCTACAATTGGTATCAGAGCCTGGGATCAGTATCTTGGCTCTGTTGGATTAATTCACGTTTGATTATTACGTGCGTTTAATTAATTGTGAATCATCGTTCATCGTGGCTCGTTTTGTTTTGTTGGGTTTGTTTTTCACCACGAGAAAATCCGTGGTTAGATTAGATTTATTTTACGTAAATCTTATACGTAAAGAAGAACGAGCGAAAGCACGAAAGCGAGGCGATGGGAAAAACAGGCCTCGCGGGTGTCCCCGGGCGGTTTCTCGATCGCGAGCCTCGCGATCGCGGGGCGCGGGCGGCGGGCGTGCGTTGGCGAGATCCTGGTGCCTGCGGCACGCGGTCGCGGGGCGATCGCAAAGCAACGCGGCGGTCGCGAGCTAGCGGGCGGCGGGTGCGCGTTCGCGCGAGACACCCGGCGCCATAGCGGTCGCGATCGCGAAGTTGGTCGGCGGGAGGCGACGTCTCGGCGGGCGTTCGGCGCCGAGGAGGCCACCCACGCTGCTCGTCTAGTCGCGGTCGCTAGGAAGCCCGCGAGGAACTGGCGGCGGCAGCGGCGAGGCGTCGGCGAGGCTTTGCCCTTTCGCGGCCAGCGCCCGGCCGCAGATGACCGACCGGCCCGGACCCATTTTTCCAGCCCAACCCAGATTTTTTCGTCCGTGCCCATGCACGCGAGGCCCATTGTTGAATCCGGTCCGTGCGGGTGCACGCGAGGCCTGTTTTGAAGTTTAATTACATGCTTTGCAAATCTATGTAATAGATTAGGCGGAAAGTCGTGTTTCACGAATGGGCGCGATGAGCGTTTATTTTATTTTATGGTTCATATGCATGTCGTGGATGTTTAAATTATGCGGTAGCATGCTATGTATGTTTAAATTACGTTGACAAACCTTTAAGTGTTTTACGTAATTGGATGCGCATAGTAAGCATGCTAGGTTTATCGCGTTTATCAAGCATTTTTTAGAATTCTGCGAGCATGTTTTACATGTTGAGTTCTATAGAAAAGCCTGCTAGGATTACGTGATCTGCATGGACAAACCTTTTGAATAAAAAGACTAAGCAAGTAACCCGACAAATTAATTTTTAAATTAAAATGTCGAGACCTCCACTTTTGATCTCTAAACAAAGTGAGGCGACCGCTGAGTAAACGCCCACACGCGTGGCTTGCTTGCACTGCTTATCATAAGTTTGTTAGATGAGATTTCTAAATAAAATTTTTAAATCTATTGAGAAGTGGGAGTTTCATGTAAACGCCCACACGCTGCGTGGCTTGCATGTGCGATTTTCATAAGTTCTCTAGAGATAGATATAAAATGAGATAACAAAAGAATTTGAATTGGGCGGTATGGTCTAGTGGTATGCTAATTCTAAGAATTAGTTTCTGTTTGTTAAAAATGTGGTCATTGCTTAGACATCACCTCAAGTACAACTTCCCGAAGTCCCTTCTTGCGATAGTGATGTGGTCTAGTAAGGTCCAATCGTTAATTTCATTTGTCATAAGGATAAGTTGACATGGATTGAAATTAAGCGACTAAAGGTATATTTTAGTGCAGTGGGGGTTCATGTAAACGTCCACACGCGTGGCTTGCATGTGGGATTCCTTGGGCGATTGGAGGTTTCAATTAATATTGTTTTATCAAAAGGTTACAATATTATTGTTAAGAATTATATGCGATCGTATGCTTATATGTTTACATTATCGTTTCGAGATATGTCTCTTACAATCGATTATCAATATGCTCGCACAAAATCCGTTATCCGTCCAAATTTTATCGAGTGGAAGCGAAACATGGAATATGTTCTTATCATTTGAAGAACACATGTTTGTTCTCACTACTCCTAAACCCGATGCCCTTCTCGACGATCGACTAATGAGCGGCGAGTCGTCGGACTTTGGAATAAGTCGAACAATATGGCTAAATGCTATATGATGACTACTATGTCCAAAGGCTTGCAGGCTGCAACATCGATCGATGGTAGACGCGATCGATATTTGGTCAAGTCTCGAGAGTAAGTTTGGGCGATCGGATCGGACGATCGACTTCCACACAATGAGAGAAATCTTGGCGTGTAAGATGGAAGAAGGAAGTTCGGTCCATGAACATGTCTCACATGACTCGTCTCATGGATAGTCTTGATCGGTTGGGAGGAGGTATTGACGAAGGCCAAGGTCGATATCATCCTCAATACACCGCCCAAGTCTTTTGAGAACTTCGTAAATGTGATCATGAGCAAGGCGAGTTTACACTTAGTCGGTTGCTTAATGATCTCATAGCTTCGGAAGGAGTTATGGGAAAAGGAGCACATGCTCTTGCTAGCACATCTAAGGGCCCAAATTTTCCGTTGCAAAATGGGAAAGAAAAGGGGCACCAAAGGTGGTAGAGGCAAGGAAATAGTGGGAGTAATGGGAGCGAGAACATGGCTGCCAACGGAGGCTTGAAGAAGCGAAGGAGAAGGCAAGTGCTTCGAGTGCGGTGGGCGGGCATTGGAGGCTAAGTGCCCTATGCTCAGGCTCAAGTCGCCGTTTGCTTTAGTCACGAAACATGTTTAGCAACTTGTTCTACCCATTCTTGGGTAGTAGACACGGCGCGATCGATCATGTTTGTTACACTTGCGGGGGTTCCTGCGACAAGGAATCGGCTAATGGCGAGATAACGATCTCCATGGGCAACGCGCGAAAGTCGAGGCTGTTGCGGTTGGAGATGTTTCTTTATGTTTTGGGACAACAGTTTTAGTTTTGAAAGGCGTTTTATATGTGCGAATTTTCGTGGAACCTTGTTCTGTTTGAAATTATTTACTCATGGATATTCATTATTTTTGATAGTGGTGTTTCTATCATAAGAAATGACGAAGTTATACGTGTTGTACGTTATATAATTAAGCTTTATACCATTTACGCAAAACATAATACCTATAACTATGTTGCATCTTCATCAAACCCTAAAAGAGAAAGTTTTCTTAGCAACATGACACTACTTTTCTCTCGGCGTCTTAGATTAGGTCTCATCAATCTAAATAGGATCCAAAGACGGCTAAGAATGGGCGTTGGGTAATCTCATGGTTACTCCGTTCCCGATCTGCGAATCCTCATAGAAGGTAAGATGTCGACCGGACCCTTCAAAGCGAAGGGTTATAGAGCCAAAGAAATGTTAGAGCTAGTCCATTCGACTGTGTGGACCAATGTCCACACAAGCTCGAGGAGAATGCAGTATTTTGTCACTTTCATTGACGATTACTCGAGTGCGGATACATATACCGCTTCACCGCAAGTCCGAATGTTTTGAGAAATTCAAAGAGTTCAGGCGGAAGTGGAGACGAAGCTTGGTAAGAGTATCAAGTCATCGCTGCGTTACGATCGGTGGCGAATACCTCGAAGAACGAGTTCATGGACTATCTAGTGAAGTGTGGGATTATCTCCCAACAAGACTTCACCGGCACACCACAACAAAATGGTGTGTCGAGCGAAGAAATAGGACTCTTTTGAAAATGGTTAGATCAATGATGAGTTATGCAACATTGCTATTTCGTTACGGGGTATGCCTTAGAAACAGCAATGACATACTTGCTAAATCTAGTACCATCAAGTCGATCGAAAAGACCCCTTCGAGTTGTGGTTTGGTATGAAGCCCGTTTAAACCACATAAGGATATGGGCGATCCGGCTGCGTCTTTGAACAAGAAGGCGACAAGTTGGAGGCTAGATCCGGCGCAAGGCTGTTTATTGGCTATCTAGAGGAACGCGAAGGTGGTTTATTCTATAGTCTAAGGATCGGGAAGGTCATTATTAGCACTAATGCTCGATTCTTAGAAGAGGACTACATGAAAATCATAAGTCCAAAGTAGAAATCATTCTTGAAGAATTAGAAGATGATACTATTCCACCACCGATTAGACCAAAGGTGCGAGATGTCGAGTCTAGTGGGAGGATCGACACGGATACTTCAAGAAATTGAAGTGGGTCGAGTTCCACTAGAGATACCAACCGTCTGTTGGTACCTACCCGGCATGTTGTGCAAGATAGAGAACCACAAGTTTCGCACCCACCGTTGCCATAGTGCTGTAGAACCTCGTCGTAGTGGGAGGTTGTTCGTCGACCCGATCGATTTATGTTCGTGGGAGAATCTTGGTTTAGTCCCGTGAAGCGAGCAGCGATAATCGACCTATGGACATACAAGGAGGCGTCTGAAGACATTGATGCAAGATCATGGCACACCGCTATGGACTTAGAAATGGAGTCCATAACGGCTATGGATGTATATGAAAGACACCTCTTCCGGATGGCGAGGAAGCCATAGGTAGTAAGTGGATATACAAAAGGAAGGCAGATTCGATGGAGAGGTTTCGGCTTTTAAAGCCGGGCTTGTGGCGAAAGGGTACACTCAGTTGAGGGCATCGATTTCGATGAAACCTTTTCACTGTAGCAATGCTCAAGTCCATCGTAATTCTTTTGGCCATAGCAGCCACTTGAACCTAGAGGTTTGGCAAATGGATGTTAAAACCGCTTTTCTAAACGGTTACCTTGAGGAAGGTAGAGACATCTATATGCAACGACCGAAGGTTATGTGGTAAAGGGTGAAGAGCATCTAGTATGGAAGCTTAAGAGTCCATTTATGGACTTAAGCGAACCTCGATCATGGAACTTACGCTTTGGAGGTGGTAAAGTCCTATGGATTTACCCAGTTGCCTAGCGAGAGTTGTGTGTATCGGTTAGATGTCAACGGAGATGTGGTATTTCTTGCACTTTATGTAGATGACATCCTTCTAGTTGGCAACAACGTGAAGTCGTTATCGAGGCGTAAAGAGTTGGCTATCCGATCGGTTTCAAATGAAAGACTTAGGAGATGCGCGTACATTCTTGGGATCAAGGTTCTGAGATCGCAAGAAGAAAATATTGAACTTATCTCGGGCGTCTTACATTGATCTTGTGATTACTCGCTTTAGTATGCGGACCGCCAAGAAAGGATTGTTACCTTTCGGACATGGCGTTCCTTTATCTGACAAAGATCACCTATGATGCGAAGGAGATAGAGGAAATGAGACAAGTTCCATACGCCTGTCTTAGGAAGTCTCATGTACGCAATGCTATGCACGAGGCCCGATATACGCTGTCACGATAGGCATAGTAGCGAGATATCGATCTAACCTGGACAAGCTCATTGGATCGCGATGGCATATACTCAAGTACACGAAAGGACTCGAGATTATAGGCTAGTTTACCATGCGAGATAGTCTAATGCCTTTGGGTTATCTGCACTCGGTTTCCAAGCCGACCGTGATGAGAAAAAGTCGACCTCGGGCTATGTGTTTACCTTGGGTGGTGGAGCCGTATCTGGCGGAGTGCAAAGGCGATGCATTGCGGACTCTACCATGGAAGCCGAATATGTAGCCGCCGGAGGCTTCTAAGGAGGCAGTATGGTTGAAGAACTACCTCGTGGATCTAGGTGTGGTACTGGTTTGCCTAAGAGTATCATAGTTTCTTGTGATAACTCGGTGCGATGTGAAACTCGAAGGAACCACGGACCCACAAGGCGACCAAACACATAGAGAAAGTACCATGTCATACGAGAAATCGTTAGGCGAGGTGACGTGCCGATTGAAAAGATTGATCGACGGAAAATCTAGCGAATCCATTCACAAAGAGCTGCCGCAAAAGTCTACGAAGCACGTTCGAGGACTTGGATTGCGCTGATGGCACCCACTTAGAAATGAAACTTTTGTATAAGTGGGAGAAGCAAAGTGATGGTTGTTTGTAATAGCTAGTAGAGACACATTGTATACTAAAGTTTGCTTTAGTATAAGTGGGAGATTGTTGGATTTGTATCTTGAAAGCAATTTGGTTGAGCTTGTATACAATGTTTCTCGTTACCACTATTACAATCTCCTATCTGAATTGAATACTTGATTGCATATATCATGTCCCTTATCTCATATATAAGTTAGATCATACGATTGTGTAGAAGATCACGAAGTCCGTATGATTGGTCAAGCTTAATGAGATATAAAAGTTTCACACCGAGACAACTTGAGGACGAGTTGTCGGTATAGGCTATGATATAGATAAGAAGTGACTTGACTTAGTTACTTGTCTATCTTTGATGCGTCTCGGCGTATTGAAGGATCACGGTGAGATGTGTTCTTCTATCGACCGTCGTGAAGAACCAAGATCTCGGTGACTTACGATGATCTAAACCTCGATAATGTATTAGGTGAGTATGAGTTCTTGACCATCACTTTGTTGTTATGGGTGAGGTTATATGTTCTAACCAAGATTCTCGCGTCTTGGGTGGTGGCGATCTTGTATGTCACGCTAGTTATCATGTCGAGTCACCGTATCCGTTTAGGATGATGGCGTCCCCTTAAGGAGCTCAAAGGTTTATTGTACTAAACCCCGCGAGTTGAGTTAGCTCAAGTACAATAATAAGGTTGAGTGGTCTTGCTTAGGAATTGAAGATATTAATTATTTTAAGCGACAGTTATATAAATAATTAATGGACGTCGATATCTTAAATACGGGATTCGTAATATCTAAGTGCAAGCCCGACTCAACTTCGGTAATAAAGGGTAAGTCGAGATTTATTCTCTAGTGGCATGAATAAATATTTATAAATTAATTTATGTTCTGGGCTGAACATAAGATAATTAATTTATTTGAGGCCCATCTTTATTCCTTGCATTTGATCCCTAGGCTGGCCCATCCAGGCCCATAGCACTGAGGAAAATCGGCGCCCCCAATGTAGCTTTCTATGGCAAGATTTTATTCTCTTTATCCTACAATGATATTATAATATTTATGGTATATGCATAGATAATTTTCATATAAGATTATGGTAATAATCCTGGGAGTATGGTTATTTCCATAAAGTATTATGGTAATTTCCATATGGGATTATGGTAATTTCCATATAGGATTATGGTAATTTTCATATGGGATTAAGGTAGTGCATTATAAATATAAGATATGAGATAAGGTCTAGGTTAATGCTCATTAATTAATCCTCAAATTTCGTGCATCTCATAGAGCTTGAGAGGATTCTCGATTTTTTAGTATAGAGAGTATTGGGTGATTTTCCGGTGCATTCTCCATAGATCGTCCTCACTCGGCGTTGGAGATTGGGCAACCGGGATACAGTCCAGAAGGTCAAAGCACGAGTCTTGATCCGACCGATCCGTTCGTTCGATCCACCCCGACAGATCCAAAGGTAAACACGAGAAAACCCCAACGTGTTGCAATTAATTATATAGACGCATGCTAGGAATATAATCAATGTATGGTGAATTAAACATCCAAGATAGATCATCGGGGCGAGGGCTAAACATAGTTTTTCCCTACAGTTTTTACGTGGTTCGATCAGAATGAGATCTACGTCCACGGAGGTGATGGTCCTCAATACTTTTACTATAATCAGATTACAGTGAGTGTATCTAAAAGCTCTAGTATTCAACAAGTTGCTAACCCTTTTACCGTCGATCTAACCCCTATTTATACATATCTGAGGACCCCTAAAGACCTGCCCAATCCCTTGATTGGCGGGATCTGATCCCCTTCCATGTAAGGACTCTTCGCCTCGCATGTAGGGATCCCTCGCCTTCCATGTAGAGATCCCTCGCCTTCCATGTAGGGTGGCGCATTTGACAAAGTCTTGATTAGGGTTTAGAGGCTAGGCTTTGGGCTTAACCACGTGAAGCCCCCTCTGGATCAGGCTCAGCTCGGTTGAGCCTGCCAGTGGGCTTGAGCAGTTGGGCCATATCCCATCACACCCAAAAGTGTGTTGTCGATACACTTCATAACGTATAATCAAGCAACTACACACGTGTGTTGATAAATTTCGTTTTCGAGATTAATCCATTGAATGATATTTGTTGAGGGCATACCTTTATATTGTGGATGTAGATTCCCTCGTTGAAAAGAGGAAAGGAAGTGTGATTAGATAATAATTGGTGAAACGTGATCCGACTGGGAGGTCTACTCTGTACAACCTTATATTAGTATTTTCCCACGTTCTCAAGCCTATGAAACCCCCCCACCCCAACCCACCCCAATTAAGTTACCTCTTTTTCATTTGTTTTTATAGATAGTATATAAATTGTTTTGGGATAAAACTACTTATTAGTGACAACTTAATGGAAAAATATCACGAAACTAACACTAAAACATATTACTCAAATCTTCCTAGAGATAGATTATCATATCCATGTTAAAAGATGTGTGTAGGAAATGAGGAGATAAGGATGGTTTCAACAAGAATGAAAATAGAGTTCCACATAACATGTTTTCAAGATACAACAATTTAAAATTAATGCAAGTAATTGTATTCCAACTAGTAATTCCGATCGAACTACTTAATACTCTGATTAATGAAAGAGATATTCTAGATCACCAAATGAGTCTATTTATAGAAATACAGAGTGTTTTTCATGAATATATACGTGCGATTTAATGTGAAAAATATTTATAATAACCACCTTTAACTGCCTCCATGTAATCTCCACACATAGACATGCGCGAGCCACACACAGACATATATCCAGCACACTCGCCACCTGCCATATGTAATAACTCAAGTAGTAATTTTTGTGTATTAATTGCCCATTCATCCGAAATCAAATTTAGACAAATAAATACATTAAATTTATCTGTTTGAAACGTAGAATCCAACTCTATAATTTATTTCAAATGAAATCATATGGAAAATCAAAATTATCCAACAATCCTTACATTTAGTCTATGGAGAAACTTTAGTTCTTGAAAAATTCGAGACAATGTTTCTGGTCCAAATCACGACTCCAAAACGTTTTATAATACTCTGCATACGTAAAATCTTTATAAATATTCGCCTTGTCCCGAACCGTTAGCACCTCTGGAGCTCGGATTGTGGCAGTTTCGGAGGGAACAAGGAATGAAGCTACCGACAGTCTTGGTTTATGGGCATTGACAACAGCGCGATGCCATACACTTTTGTACTTCCCGTTGCTCACCGCCTGCACAAAATTTAAACCATGTGTGTTAATTGTTTATATATATATATATTGAAATTCATATAAAAACTATTTTTATCATGAAAATTAAGAATCACACAAATTTTATATGAATAAAATAAATTCGTTAGTAAAACTAATACATCCATTGGAAAAGTTACTAGATTTAAAAATTCAAAATTTTCACCTAGATTCGATTCCTATGAAGGACGAAAATTTTATTTATTTGAAGTCAATAACTTTTCCAACGAATATCATCAATTTTTATAATAAATTCATCATTTTTTTATTCTTACATTCTCTCGATAAAAATCATTTTCACGTTTAACTCTTTCCTATATATTATTTATTACTCCATTCGTCTCAATATCCATGACATATTTTTCTTTTTGGACTATCCCATTAAGTTGGTCCTTTTCAAAGAAATGAAATATTTTTTACAATAAAAAATACCTCGAATTTCTTATTACCCGCTACTTTACACACAAAATACAACTCTCTTTAATCTACATATAAAAAAGAAACGTGTCATGGACATTGGACAGAGGGAATACTATTATAAAAATGTATGTTTTTATTAATTTTGATATATCTATAATATGCTTACATATTTTGATATAAGACAAGAAGAATTTCGTGTATCTAACTTTAGGAACTAGAAAGTAATCTAGGTTTTAAATTTTAACTAAATGGATAACCATATACTTTTTAAACCATTTTTCTATATGTGCATGTTTGGATACCTGAATCTGATCGCCGATGTTGATAACAAAAGCGTCTGGGTGCGGCTTCACCGCCAACCACTTGCCGTTGTTGAGAATCTGAAGGCCGGCCACCTCCAAATCCTGTAGAAGAATAGTGATGGCGTTGGGATCCGTATGCGCCGGCAATCCGTACGTCAGCTCCGGCTCCGGACATGCCGGATAATAGTTCAACGCCATGTGCTGCCCTTGCTCTGACCCTCCCAATATCTTCTTCAAACACTCCTTCTCCAGTCCCAAGCTCTCCGATATCAGTTCCTCCAATCTCAACCCCAGCTCTCGAATTTCCCTGCAGTAGCCGCTCACAACTTCCCTACAGTTCGCCAATCAAAATTAATTAGGTTTTTAGATTAATTCCGTCGACACGGTCGAGAAACTTACTTGAAAGAAGAGGGGACATCAGGCCACTCCGGCATGTATTTGTCCAAGGGGTAGCAATGGAGCCGGAGATAATCGCGCCAGTTATGAACAGTCTCCTTGTTCACGTTGAAGCTGGAGGAGAGGCGCATGGTTCTAGAAGGATCATCGGAATACAGCTTCATTTTATCCTCCACGCTCAGATCGAAGAATTCGTGACTCATCTGTACAATCCTACTCACCGCTTCCTTTGACACCCCGTGATTAATCACCTGAAAAAAAAAATCAATTGAAATAAGAAGAGGAAGAAGATGGCATTGGTGTGTCTGCATAAAGTACCTGAAAGAAGCCATAATCGCGACAGGCTTGGCCGATGAGTAGACTTGGGTCCTCACAACTGAGGTCGATGAGAGGAATGTTATCCAACACATCTACTTCACTCAATTTGGGCCTATCCGACTCCCCGCGGATATAGCCCGCAGGAAGCCTGGAGAATTGGGTCCCACTGATGATCTTTGTAGCCATGGAAACCGGCCGATGAGAAGCTGCAAACAATTTTAGATCTAAATCAGCATTAGTATTGCATGTGCAGCGAGTAAACAATAATGTTATTCTCAATCTATGTGCCAAAAGGAGCAACCCAGGGAATATTATGTATGAGCTCACAGGAAAGAAAAGTAGTGAACCTGGCTGGAATATTCAGTGACTGCTTTTTCCTATTTTGCATTCAAAACTCAATTTGCACACGAAAAGACAATTGACCTCCAACCGACTTAAATAGACGAGGTTGAGGTGAGGAGTATCAGACAATTTACATAAAATAGAAAAAAAAAAAAATTAATTCTAGCAGAATAATTTTATAAGCAATCAATCACGTTCAACTTATGTCATAAGTTGTGACGATACATTTAAGTGGAAGTGAGATAAGCGGGATGACGTCATCTCTCCTAAAAGAGTAACACTATTTTCAGCTTTTGGGTTGTTAGAGATTTGTATTTATGTATTGTCATCGTCAAATAGATCCCGCTCTTCATCCAAAGTCATTGGTTTGAGCACCTCAATTTCCTATATTTTCACCAATTTCTATATTACTATTATTTTAAAAGATTTTTAATATTTCTTTTTTTATTTTTTATTTTCATCTTTTATTCTAGTCAAAGCGTAGGCAGAAGAATTCGTAGTGGGAGCTGTTTATATTTCGAATTCGATATTTCAAAAATTCATTTGGAGCAAATCGATCTATATGTAGTCTTTTGAAATAAATAATTATGCTTTGTATCCACATCCATATAAGCATATGTATTATAGCCATTTTGAATTTTTGAAACAAAAAATGGTCAGCTCCCACGTTAAAGGCTAACAAGATACGATTCTAGTCCAACTTTATTCTTTATTTTTAAATGAAAAAATAGTGGAGTCCTCTGTAGTTAAAGTATCCGCTGCCAATTTTCAATTGAAGATTTTTGATTCTGCTCTCTCTCTCTCTTTCTCAATGGTGAAAAATCGATTGTGTCGCGGCGAGCCTACTGTGTAGCAGTCCGGACAGGATACTGTAACTCAACCGTGACCAAATTTCCGACGAGGCCAATCGTGAATCAACTAAGAGAGTGTTTGGTTGAACTTATAAGCTCTTTAAAACAGCTTATAAACTGTAGTAAATTGTTTGGCAAAATAAGCACCTAAACAAAACATAATTTGTGAAAATAAACTCCAACGAACATAAAAGCCCACTAAAAATAAGTTGGTCAACCCTAACTTATTTTTTCATAAATTTATAAGCAATCATGAATTTACCAAAATAACCTTATTATAGTTCGCTATTTTCTACATATACACTATCAACTTCACCTATCGTCAATTTTATCTCTCTAACTATGATTTTCCCTCTCTAACTCACGATTCTTTCTCTAGCTTATAAGATTAGTTATCCAAACACTTTAACAACTTATAAACACTTGAGACATTACCTCTTATAAGCTCTTGAAACATCTTATAAGTTCTTGGAGCTTATAAGCTCTCTAAAATAAGCTTAGCCAAACACCCCCTAAGACCAATTTTCCAGCGAGCCTACATGGAGAGCCCAAATGCAGCGGCGCCAAACCGGTGATGTAACATGCTAGCCCTAAACTATCATGGTTGATTATAATTCTTTAGCACAATTGAAATTCATAAAATTGAGAGCATAGTTAGCCAAAATAAGCTTTGTTATTATTGTTAGTTTAAATAATAATGTAGTAATTCAAAATTAAACTGTCACAGTTGGGGTTTTTTTTTTTTGCACGGTCAATATTTTTGTCAATAATGTCGATTAACGTTTATGAAGAACGGTTGAATTTTATGCTTAAATTTCGTTTTAGCATGCTATATTTGTGTTTTATGTGCAGCATGAATTGTTTAAATCAATACTAGGTTTGAATTATATGTTATTATGGATGGTTCACTACAATTAAAATGCATAAAATTATGAATATGTTCTTCATTACACGGTAGAGCACAGTTAGCCTGTTTTACTTGTTTTAGAATTTGAATTATACTTTGTTGTAAGTGTTAATTACAATCACAATATAGGAAACTCAAAATTAAAGTTATTTATGGTAGGCACACGGTCAATTCCTATGGGCTGCCTACGGTCAATTCCTATGGGCACTTATGAATCACTCAAAATCGATCGTGACTGACGTTCGAGTTTTGCTTGATAGCTTCTTCTTTTTTTGTGTGATTTAGTAGCATGATTTTTATTAGTTTCGGTAATTCATTTGTGGGTTGGTTATAGAAGATACAACTTCTTAAATAAGAAATAAGAATTAATAATCATCACTAGATTGAATAAGATCAGATAACTCATAACTATTTAATGATAAAAATAATCAAATCCCTAATTTTTCGCTATTTGAATAACGAAATCTCGAAAATCTCTCACATTCCACTTGAAGATTCTTATCCCGAAAATCTTTCAGATTTCATTCTTTATTGTTTGCGTAATTCATGTTACTATTCATATAATTGTAGTTCATGTGCTTGTTATTATATTCCAATTTATTGTTATGTTCATGTAACTCATGTTGTTGTGTATTTAATCGTAGTGATTGTTCATGTAGAAAAAATTATTAAATAAATATATAAATTCCTTGATTATATGGTTGAAAACAATTACCATTAAATCTGATGATAATAAACGATTTATAATTAATCTTGATTATTAGATTGTAAAAAATAGATGGAACACATTAGTTCTTAGTTCTCAAAAAAATTGGAGTTCTCATTTGATCCACTCCCTATATGAGAATTCCAACTTTTATGAGAACTAAGAACTAATTTGACCAATCTATTTTTTAGAATCTAACTGTCAAGAGTAATTATAAATCGTTTATTCTTCTCATATTTTGATAGTAATTGTTTTCAACCCTATATATAATCCAAAGATTTATATATTTATTTACGACAATTGTTCCTACATGCACAATTACATGAACAACAACAAGAATTACATGAATCAAACAACGAATTGAAATGTGAAAGATCTTACATGCAAAAGAATAAAGAAGATTCCATGTACAAGAATTATGGTTACATGAACAACGAACAATGAAATGTGAATTTTTTTGGGGATATGGATCTCCAAATGAAATGTGAGAGACTTTTGAGATGTAGATCTCCAAATAGCAAAAATAGATATTTGACCATTTTTTATCATCAATTAATTATGAGTCGTCGGATCTTATTCAATCTAAGAATTTCTTAATTTTTATCTAAGATATAGTTTCTCCTATAACCAACCATATATATATATATATATATATATATATATATATATATAGGAGATGGATCAGGTAGGAAATGATAATTTGATAGGAAATGAGAATGAATCTAGGCCTTTGATTCGCTGGATCAATGGTTGAGATTTAATTTCGGTTGTGCTACAGTTTTATGTTTTGTATGCTACGTGGATTACTGTGCAGCAGTAGAACCCTTCTTGTGCTACGCTGCAATGAAAGATATGTTAAACTAATATATTTAGCATATATGCTACGAAGAGATGAAATATGTGCCAAACTAACATGTGCAATATAGTAATTCTGAGTGTGCTATACAAATATGAAAGATATGCTAGACTTACATATCTATTCATATTTCCTACACTTATTTTCATTCTCACAGGAACCATCCCCTGTATATATATATGCATGGTTAGGGTTAGAATGCTATTATGTGTAAGAAATAAGAATAAATCATAACTATTAACTAATATATAATTAACATTCGAGATTTTATGCTTTATTTTAAACAAGATTGATGTCATTATCACCAATCTATTCATCAAAATTCGACTGAAGGGTAAAAATGGCCCTAATGAATCTTCCCAAATCTGTGGAATTCTTCCAAATATCGTATATGTGTTGTTGTTGTACACACTTATCGTTTTATAGTACATATTTCACTGATTCTCTACACAACTATATATAATGTTTATTTTTCTTTTTATTTGTGGTGCATCATTATAATTGTAAATCATTGCATGTGGTGTACATAGTTTAGCATGAATATGACGATTATTTTAAGCAGTTGATCTATATTATTATGAAATTTGATATGTTATATCATGGAAATGTTCAAGATCAGTTTTCATGTGATATCTAGAATATTTTTTCTTATTTTCAACACCAGAATCACCAAATATTATTTTTATTTTAGTGCTAAACTATCATGAACATTATGCAACGATTTTGACATATAATGCTATAACACAAATAAAAGATTAACAAGATATATAGTGCAACGATTGTCTGAATCTTGTGGTAAGCAAATGATAAACAATGCAATGTCGAACAAATTAAACATAATCTAAAATTATAAAGTAACAAGACATATAGTTGTGCAAAGTTTGTGTGAAAATTGTGCAACATATTAATAATCGTGTGCAACAATGACACATCATAGATTATAGAGGATAGAGAATAGCAAATAACATAAAAATAGGAATTAAAATACTCATATAATAATAAAATTACAAAATATCATTTATAATTTATCTAGCAGCAACAAACGTAGCACATGAAATTATGAATATCACTATCAGCACATAAAAAATTAATCTTGTTTCATCAATCTAGCGGATCAAGGGCTACGATTTCTTGTGGATGGGTGTATGGCTCGAACCTTTCCGACTTCTTTCTCTCCGGCCTAATTTTTTCGTTCTCTCGTTTCTTCCTTTATTTTTAGTTTTGGGCAGTCCTTTAAGCTTGGTGTTCTCCAAGTGTTGTTCTAGAACAGAATCCTCAAAGTATATGAATTTATCTATTCGAGATAATAATTTCTCCAAACTTTTTGCCAGTCTTTTGATTAAGGATGCAAACAAAGGATCACGCTTTAAGTTGTGAGTGAAAATATCAACTTTTACTGCAAATCTTATATCTTGTGATTCTAATACCGCCGCATTGAATCTAGTCAAGTATGATCTCAAGGTCTCCTCAAAGGATCAATGTTGTGAAAAACATTCAAGGCCCACGCCTCGAGGCACGTGCCTCAAGGCGCGAAAAAATAGCATTGAGGCTTAAGCCTTTCAAAGTGTCTACGAGGCTTAAGCCTCAAAGGGTCGAGGTGCATGCCTCAAGACGAAACACCTCGAGGCTTAAGCCTCACATAGATAAGTTTATTTACTAGTTTTAACTGTTTTGGACTAATTTTTAGAGTCCAAACAAAATTAAATAAAGAGCCCAATTTGTGAAGCCCAAAATTTAAAGCCCAATAATCATTTAAACTTTTAACCAAATAGAAATTAAATTGAAGACACATAAGCACAAACATACAACAACACCTCCTACTTAACTCTACACTCAATGTAAAAAAAAAAGAACATGAACAACAGCTCATACTCTCCTCTGCTCTCAACGCTCCTCTTCTCCTCTCAAGAACAACAACGTCTCCTCTTCTCATCTCAACATTTCATCTAAATGCATCAAGAACAGATCAGCCACCAAAGGCACCTCCTTGCAATTCGTAATCGCCCTCTGTTCTCAACACCTCTTCTTCTCTCCTCTCCTCTCAAAGTCTCATCTTCTCTACTCTCAACTTCTCTTATCTGTTCTCAAAGTCTCATCTCCTCTCATCTGTTAAAATTTATTATATTGTTTACACTTAGAAATTTACATTGTGTATATCTAATCTAGGTAAAAGTCAAAGAAACATGGATTTGATCAATGAGGAAGATACAGAAGAGGAGGGTAACGATGAGGATGTTGTGGATGATAGCGTTGATGAAGATGAGGATGACTTTATTGTTTAAATAATTTATGAATAATTTATGGCTTTAATTTGATGTTTTTAAGTGATAATTTATTAAATTTGATATTTGGAATTCTATTTATTGTTTTCTATGCTTTTTTTTTAAATCGAGACTTACTCCTCGGATTGCCTCACCTTGCCAAGAGAAAATGCCTCGTATATGCCTCAAGTTTTTTACAACATTGCGTAGGGTTGACCATAAAGTTGTGCTCTATGCGTTGAACGCCACGCACTCGTGAATTAATTTAGGAAGACCACCTTCAGGTCATCGAAGCTGGTGTATGGAGTGAGGTGACAACTCTCTGAACCATTGTTGCACTGGGCTCGCGAGTGTGGTTAGGAAAACTCCATATTTTACTCCACCAGTGTATTGATATAATTGGGCAATATTCTCGAATCTTATCAAGTGCTCTTGAGAGTTTATGTCCCCGTGGTATTCGTGGTTGATGTGCCTAAAATTCCTGGGTAAAGGGTCTGCCTGTACGGTTGCTGAGAAAGGGCTGTTGGGCACTATCTTTATGCCATATTCGAAGTTTTCAGCTCTATGGGACGATTCCATTTTTAATTCATGTTCTATTTCATCTTGCTTTCTTCTGTGGATTTTGGAAACGAACATCTCCTACTGTTGTTTTTTTAAGCTAGCCAATTCTTTCTTCATATCCTTGATTTCTTGTTTCTGCCGATATAGCAATTTATGTTGTTGTTCCCATATATCGGTGCAATCCCCGCTGTTCATATGGATTCGCCTCAGCCTCATACTTTTCGTCATAACTATCTTCGTTTTATTCCGTGAAGAAAAACTGGCAGGTATTTACCCAAGCCACTTTGTTCGGATTATATCTTCTATTCGGATTGATAAGATTCTGGTTACATGCCCTTTTGTTATTTGGGTCCTCTCGTGCGTTTTCGTTGACAGGTTGTGAAGTTATGTTGGCTGGCGAAAATCCTCTGACATTCGGGGCTTCTTCCTAGAGCATCTTTACTGCTACCACTAGGTCTTCAAGAGCTATAGGGGAAGACCCCGGCCCTACGACTGATTCTTGATTACCTATGAGGTTTTGGCTACCTTAGGGAGTAAGGGTCGTCTCTTTTGAATTCGTTCCATGGAGCTGTTTGTTGGCTATATTCAAGGTTTGAAGTTCTTGTTTTTGTAGTATGGGTACCTATACCAAATGTCTTGTGGTAACAGGTCTTTGTCAGATCTTATAATATGTATTTAAGCATGATGATCGTTCATGCACCATATTTAAGATCAAAAATCGATTATTGCAATAGGGAATTTTTCATATTTTCATACTCATAAATTTCTCGTGTTTTTGGGAAGTGTAAACACCTTAGCTTGAGATGTATTCCCATAGGCGAATTTCATGACATTGGAGAGCATATTGCAATTCCTGAAGATTTGGAGTCTCATATCGATGGACAAGATTGACAATAATGGATTCATATTCATCTCCAAAGCCCGCAAGAATAAAGTCGCCAAGATCTTCATCCAAATCTTGTGACCAATCGCACTAAGTTGGTCGGTAGAGCCGCACATCCAAGAAAGTATTCATCCATTGAAATCACCCTTTGTTACGAGAGTGTAACATCTTCTTCAATCAAGAACTCGAGCTCGAGATTGTGATCGAGCAGTTGTTCCGAACACACCGTATCATGCTAGCGGACGTGCAACGTCTGGCGTGTCCTAGCATAGATTCACCAATGGATGAGAGCATCCAACTAATGAAAGCGATCTTTTCTAATCCATTCCAGAAATGAAGGATTAGGTGAAGAAGGAACATTTGCAGAAGTAGTAGGAAGCCATTGCAATGGTGGTGCCACAGTTGGAGAAAGAAAATCATCAAATCCATGAGCTCGAACTGTAGTGAGAACTTGGATTCTCTAGAATGCATAATTATTGCGATCCAACCGTAATATCATCAGATGCAGATTTGGAAGAATATATGTTGTTGTTGAAGACGAAACCATATTGATCACGAATAATCGCAGATCAAGAAAAACTAGTGAAGCTCTGATACCATGTTAAAATCAAACATAAACAGAGAACACAAAGAAGAGATTTGAAGTGAAAGATATATTTTTCATATATGCAGTAAATGAAGATTACAGATATATATAGAGAATAGACATAACCGAAAACTAACTTCTAACTAATCTTTAACTGACTAACAATATTAAGATAATACTAACTAACTACTAACAATACAAACGAGAGAGAGAAACTCATGCAGACTTATTCAATTCAATTCAATACTTGGCATCTTTGTGTCATGATATGGTATGTGTGGTCGGTCTACGTACATTCATCTTGATGAGTTGTCATAATTGATATTTATTCCATAACAATATATATTAAAGCATAGTTCATAAGTTTTTTTCTCTTAAATTAAATAAACAATATTTGCTTTAATTTTTTTTTGTCAAATCCAAGTTTGAATTCTGTTATGCCATACTCCCTCCATCATTCACATGGACACATATCTACTAATAAATTTGAGATTAAATTATATGTAAAGACTTTTAACGAGCTTATAAATATTCGTATTAGAATACCAAAATGTGATAAATTAATGTATATATGGAACATTAATAACTTTTCGTCTAATATATGAGTTTTTTGTCACACACACACAAATATGTATATACATATGGGTGTCAAGAATCCGTGCGGAATATTAAAAGGTGAAGTAGCATATGGATTACACGTAAGACCTCACCAAATTTAAATATGAAGAAGAGCTAATTAATTGCAACTGGCAACACATTGATTTTATTTTTAAAATTATAAAAGAGACGACTTTGACCGTCTTTTTGTTTAATTCAATAATGAATCACATGCAAAGTGCAAATAATAAGCTAATCTTGAAGAAAACTTTGGCACCGTCTATTATAAAATAGTGATGTGATTTGAAATGCTATACCACGACGTACATGTTCTATATTAACAATTTCAAAATATATGAAATATACATTGATGATGTCCATCGGTAAATATTTGTTATGGTTCTGATTTTTACAAAATAAAACATTATTTTGAAATAGAGAAACGCAGTTTTCAATCCTAAAAAACATAAGTTCTCATGCAAAATAATTACGACCTCGTACTTAAAATTTTATATATGTCATTAGGGCTGGGGAAACGGTTTTCGGTTATCGGTTAATACCGAACCGAACCGAAACCGTGACATGTTCGATTAACCGTATACCGCATATTCGGTTTGCGGTATAATATTTAATTTTTTCGTTTCGGTTAACCGATAACCGAACAGTTATTAACCGAAAACCGAAAATCTTTTCTATTTATTAATTATTTTAATTTTTTATAAATCTATAAAAACTAATTACTAATATTAATTAAAGTTAAACCCTATTAATCTAAGGTATCAAATTACTCTAATGTATCAAATTATCATTGCATGAACATGATAGTATGTTGATGGATTGATGTTGATTGTTTTGATTTATTTTGAATTATTGATGGATATTGGATGAATTTTTTTATGGAAATTAAAATTTGAAAAGTTTACACATCTGATTGCAAAGTTGTATATTATGACACGTCGTTTCTTATAAATTCATGTAATCTCCAAGCAATTTTACATTTTGGTTAACAAAAACCGAACCGCACTAACCGATCGGTTTTGGTTAACCGAATTTCATAAGCGGTTCGGTTTGGTTATTAAATTTATGAAAATTTCGGTTCGGTTAATCGAAAAATCGGTCTAATTAACCCGAACCGTTTCCCACCCCTCTATGTCATTTGCTTGTATATGTATTATTTTCAATTTAAAATGCAAAATTAACCATGTCAGGAAATTTTTTTACACGGGACAGAGAATCATCATAAATATTGTGACAGTGATACAAGTACCACACATGCATATCTATCATATACGAGTGAATAAAAGTAAGGGATAATTGTCATGAAATACTTGAATTTTGGATTGATTTTAATTTTATATAAACTCAATTATATTTAAGGTCATGAGCTCTAGGTTAAATTCTAATTATAATATTAGTTTCAAACCTTGGCAATATGAAATCTAATTTTTTTTATTTGTTGCAATTAAGATCATCCACAAATTAAATCATTTCGTCATATTATGAATTTTAAAATAAATTCTTGTTGTTTGTGCCTTTAATTTGAAGTGGAGAGATGTCCACATACACACATGTTTCATTTTGTCGGTGTCAACGTGGATCTTAATATATATTCCATCCCCAACCGCGTCGATTTCAATATAAAAATATACTATAATTATAAAAGAAGTAAAATTCATTTATTTGGTGATACTATTTATCTAAGAACGACTCAAACTTTGTGCATTTATAACAATTATTATCCTATTAATAACAATACCTCTGGATAAATATATAACTGCGCGCAATGTGTAGATATGAACATTTTTGGTGCAATAGATAAGTATCACACAACTCGTGCAGTCGTGCGCCGACGGAGCAATAGGTGGTGTTCTTATCTCAACCTTCCATACATCAAAATTCTATGCATATCCAGATTTTCGGCTCCAACACGTAAGCCTTTTCATATGAATTCAACATATCTAGTTCCGAATCAGATATGCACCAAGAAAACTTAAAAAGGGTCTAATCGAAATAAGAGAATTCACGACGTTTTCTTTGTACTTATCATATGTATTTGAAAACCCAATATTTTTAACGTTTGCAGTTGCACTGTTTATTTAACGTCGACGCATTTTTATATTGCAAATTCTGACTGTTCATATTATGGGCGAGCAAAACCAAATCAAACTTGAAAAAAAGAATCGAACCGAACCGAACCGAAACTAGCAGTTTAGTTCGGTTTGTATAGTAAAACGACTCGGTTCGGTTTTAAAATTTCAAACTGAAATTTATTCTGTTCGACTTCGGGTTGGGAAAAAAAATCGATTTTCAAACGAACCGTCAAAATATTTTATTATATATATATATATATATATATATATATATATATATATATATATGGAAAATCGGTTTTCAAACCGAGCGTCAAAAATACTTCATGATGCTGAGCCTTCCCATCTCAGAGATAACTTCCATCGGGAGCGACATGATATTTCGAAAAACATCCCACCGACCTCGAAATATCGACTCCACGCTCTCGGCCTATTCATTCATTCGAACATTATTAATGCACACGTGGGTAAATGATAATAAGTATTTGTGTGCATATAATAGAAGTAGATTGCTACTTAAAAATAAGAAAATTAAACAAGCTTCATTAATGATGTTTTAATCCAATTAGTTTGTGACGTCTAATAACTTAGCAATTAACGATTATGATATATGTGAGGCGAAAGCGAACAACATTAAAACCTAAATTGAATTCAAAAACTAAATACTTACAATGTCGGTAGCATAATCTAAAGCACATCCGAGCCACCCCGTGCTTAACGATCCCCGCCCCTCACCATCCTGCTCTGTCATCCTACTCGCCCTAGCTTTTTTCGCCTTAGTCCGCACCTCAGGCGATTCCAATAATCCCGCCACGCAGCCAATCCGATCCGGGAATGAATTGAGGTGGCGTGTCGTCGACTCTTGCCTCTTGATCTTATGAATAAGATCCTTATATCTCACCGCCGCCTTTGGCACCATGCACGATGAACTACTTGAAGAACAAAGCGGCGCGTCAGTGAAATAATTAAAGCATAAATTTGAAAATGATACATTTGAAATGCACATTCATATATATTTTGAATTACAAACATCACATATATCGATAACCAATACATGAAAGACAAGTTGCACTAAAAATTTCATTTAATGAACTTGACTTAGAAAGCACCTCACTTCATGGCTAAACCCCCAAGATCCTCTTTACCTCCATGTTAAAAGCTTTTCAATTTTTACAAGTCCTCTAAAGGTAAAATACATATCCATATATCTTATATAGTGTTGTGTCACAATTGTTTCCTTAGGGATCACATTTGATAAATATTATTTGAACCTTAAACATCATTTTCAACAAAAGGATATAAATATTATCAAATTAACTATCACTTAGTCGAAATAAACCAATATACTTGAATGTAAATCAATAATACGAAAGTCTTGAAAATACACCCGCCTCGATCCTCGGGGACCATTTCCAAGCTGAAACCCCAGATGGTTCATGACGCTTTGAGCGACTCGGTGATCACATGTGCAACATCATGCGATGGACATAAAATCCTACAATTGAGTTAAAAATAATATACATTATATTCAAATAAGTACAATTGAGTTAAAAATAATCTAATTAACTATAGGTACCCATTCACAATAGTCAAGGTTTTCTTCCCATCGTTCGTCTGCCCACCCACCGCTCGACCCTCTCATCTCCACCGATAGTAAGTCCTCCCACCGAGGCGCCAACTCCTTCATCCGATGAGGTAGATGCGTAAATATTCCTCGATCACTAGTTGGACTCCTACCTCGTCCTCGACTTGCCATCGAAAATAGATTTGATGCGTTACTTTAATAATTTTTATTCTTCAAAAGTTATCAATTGTCTTTGAATTTGGTTTCATAGCTATTTGTTTAAACATTGTCATTGGAAAAGTTACATCTACAATATCTTTCAAGAATATTTATTTATAACTAACACTAATTACGTGGTTATCTCGAGCTATATATCTTTGATGTTCTAGTAGACTTTGTAAATGCTTTTATATAATTTCATTTGGATTTAGGTAAGTCTTTTATGAGGTGCTGAGGGTTTAAAGGCTAATTAAGAGTCTAAACCGTCCAGCTTGGGAGGAGGTTGGCGCGGTGGCTAGGGTTTTGTGGATGGCGGCTTAGGAAGCGGCCGAAGGTGACGCGAGGTTGGTGGGCAGAGTTGGATTTCACGGTTTGGTTCTTTACAATAAACACTTAAATATAGAGATTAGCGATTATGTTGTGATGTGGAGGAAGCTATTGCTTATCTAACTAATTAATTAAATGAATTTCTAAATATGTTTATACACAAAATAAGAAGAAGAAAAAGTGTATGTTAATCAAGTTTATTTTTTTTGAAAGATGAAAGTTCGGTAATGTCGAATTACCTGCAGCAGCATAATTCTGACCCTATTCATCTCCATCATAATCATCATCATTCAATGTATTATCATTTTCTGATTCCGATAATTCATATGAATCGATTCGACAATTCATCATCTTGATCGATTAGTCATCCGCTTCTTCTATGTCCATCAAAGTGCGTCGGGATGAACTCGTGTCATGTCATCATCAACCACTACACTTGTAATTAAAGGCATTTCATCTTCTTGAAATGGCGAGGTACTATCGAACTAGATGATTCATCCGAGACTTCCACATTAGCTCTCGCTTTAATTTTGCATACATCCCACCAATCCTTTGTAGATTGTTTTAAACTCGGATAAGAACAATAGTATACTTGAGCGGCTTGTGTGGCGAGGACAAACGGTTCATACTTATTATACATTAAATACATAATTCAGAAACCAATTTGTATTCGGGATGCCGATGTCCCCAATCGTGATGGATCAAACCACTCGCATCTAAACATTGTTCGGTCTTCATAGGTAGCCCATGGTATTCCAACTCACAAACCTCCAAAGAATCGCCCATAAAATCGAGTTCATTCTTATCTGCACCATAAATTTCACCTTTAATGCACACACCACTGCTCATGGTGGCTCTTTGTGTCCCATGCTCTAACGTGAAATTTATACCCATTTATGTAGTACCACGGATACGTCTTAATCATCGGAGAAGCGCCCTTTGCTAAATCCAATATGAATGGATTGACGACATTGTTGGTATGGTCTTTGACCTAAATCCGACAAATCGATTAACATCTATCAATCGGTGATTAAATATTACAAAAGGAGGTTACGTTAATGATTATATACTCACATATGTATCGAACCAATGTGAGAAGTTTACATCGATTCCTTTTGAATCTCGTAGGAGGAGATGCGTGGATGTAATCTTTTCAAGAAATCGATAAACAAACTTCAAAACAAATAGTTACAATTAGTATTTAAATAGTTATACTAATTGAAAGTTATACAACGTGAAATTATAAATACTTACTTTAAATAGTTCCCGAAACTTCAACGCAATTCAATAGCACATATAATCGAGCAAGATCATACTCACTCGAATCTAGATATCTCTTGACATTTTTCCAAAAGCGTCCACCTTGAATATTGAAAGCATATCTGGGAAGTCTTCATGCTAATATCTCCCCACATTATAATTGCGAGGCACGTTCTTATGTTTCGTTCTTACGTGACCCTCAAAATAATAAGAGCAGAATGTTGATGCTTCTTCACTAAGTGCGCATTGCAAATAGAACCCTCCACTCGAGCTTTATTTCTCACGTTGTTTTTCAACTTACGTAAGTATCTATCAATGTATATAAAAAGATTAATAGTTATATGTATATTTATACATATGGACAACAATTGTTAAAGTGAGCGTTTTACCTTTGAATGGATACATCCATCGGTATTGAGCAGTCCCAGCAATCGAGCTTCATCTCGCTAGATGGACCGGTAGATGTTCCATTGAATCGAAGAAACTAGAGGGAATATACGCTCGAGCTTGCATAAAATGGTGGAATATTTTCTTGAAGTTTGCACATGTCCTCAAGTTTGATGTTTCGAGAGGTCGAATCTTTGAAAAATAAACTTAATTAAGTTCTTGCTTTCCAAACATTAGGTGGGAGAAGTTCTCGAAATGCGTCGGAGTATCTGTTGCATAAAAATATGGCGATCGTGACTCTTCATCCCAAACATCTTCAATTTGGTCATGTCACATACGCCCATATTTGAAACATACCCGTCTGAAATCTAAGACCTTTCACCCATTCGCACAAGACTTTTTTTCATTTTTGTCAAGTGTGTAAGAAGCTTTTGGATACTTGCACGTCGACTCATTCATCTTCAACTACGGTTATTGCAAGACAAATTAAGTTCTTCTCTTGATTTGCTCGTATCTTTCGTCTTACGGAATATTCATCACGATGTTGAACACATTATCAAATACATTCTTTTATTTTATTATATATTCGAATCTCGATTCAAACAAAGGAAACTTCATAAATATGCGGTATATATGATTCGATCGGCGCATGCCATGACGCATATTCTCCACTTGTAGCCTCGATGCATATTCGAGGGTAAGAGGAAAATAATACATAATGGAATTTGTGATTTCTTCGAATTATTATTGCTCTTGAAACGTGGATGCTCACAAACTTTACATCTCGTCAATTCGAATCTTGTTCATGCAATTATGTGGACAACAATCTATCTTGTGACGCGATCGAATTTCTTCGTCTTTGTAGAAGTCATCGGTGCAAGACCATCCGGATTTGTCTCTTTCATTTTGATCAAAACCTTTCTCGATATATTATTCTCGCGATTGGTTTTTCGAATATTAAGCGAGGACCAGCGGCATCCATTACCATCGTGACGTGCATTGATTGAGGTTCGGGTGATCTTTGCATTGCTACATTTGTCTCCCTCGAAAGATCGAGTGTTATAATTTGGAACAAATCCAAATTTTGAAGCGTGATATCGCAGGTATCTTGTACTTGATAAGGTATATTATTGCACTTCTTACAGGACACTTGATCTTTTCCCCATCCATGAATGATAGTTGATTACTAGCAAACTCGATGAAGTTTTCAAGTCGATGAAGAAAATCATGATTTAATCCACCACAGTCTTCGCGATTTGAGATAAAGATGAATGTTCGCAAATGTTGAGAGCAAATTTCGAGTACCAACTCGATTTAATTTGGTTAATGATTTGGAAGTACATTTGGGATTTGGAAGTACATTTGTAAGAGGAGATAATTTAGGTGAGCCTCTGTTTATGGTAAATAGAGGTATCCGTTTGGTTATGTTAGGATAATATTTAGATGCAAAGGCAGATACTCATATTCGGATCCAAGTCTATTTCTCGTTTCATAACAAAAAGGTTCTCACGTTATAGAAATAGAAATACGGACATATACTATATAAAAATAAAATATGTTATGTTAACATAAACTAATTTGTAGACATATTTATATTATTAATATTTAAATTGGTTAAATATATATATATATATATTATATTTATAATATTTATATTAATTATAATTAAAAATCGGTTATATCCAAATCGAATCGAACCGAATATTTCGATTCGGTTCGAATATATAATACGGTGCGGTTCGATTTGGATTTTAAAATAATTTGATTTTCGATTTTTTTGTGTTCGGTTCGATTTTGAACCGATCCGTCCGAATGCTCACCCCTAGTTCATATTAATAGCTCACCGCGCATCATCTCCACTAATTCCAAGTGGGCTTCCTCCAATATTATGAGATCTGTTTGTATGTTGACCAACTGACCAACTTTGAAATACTTATAGCATTTGCAAGGGACATTATAAAATAGCGTTAGCCACTTGTATGCCGGTGATAACCTCTCCAATAGATCGCTTGACGCTGTGCTTGAAGTCCGGCAGTGAACAATATCTCGCTCCAAAAAGCGGATAATGCTCACTGCTACTTTTCATTTCCCCCCTTTTTTGGCTTTTCTTTTTGTGCTTTTTTCTTTTGCTTTTTTTTTTCTGTGAAATTGAAGAGGATGAAAAGAAAAAGCAACGAGAAAAAAGAAGATGAAAATTGAAGAAGAAAAAGAAGGAGATTGGGAAGAAGAAGATGGAAAAGATGAAGAAAAGCGACGGCAGAGGCAGATAATTATTTAGATTAGGGTCCACTTTCATTTTATATTTATTTTTTGGTTACTGGCATATAAATATACAAATTTTGATATAATTTTGATTTTACATACGAACTTTAAAAGGAGTATATAAATACATGAATTTTGATTGATTTTGGTTTTGCACACAAACTATAAGAGAAGTATATAAATACACGAATTTATTAATTGTAGTAATTTTACCACAATATATTTTTTCAATCAAATTGAAATTGACATGATATTAGATATGATGAGTTGACAACGATGTGAAAATCTTAAGATTCGTGTGTGAAAAAGAAGAAGACGTTTGTAGTAGCCAACTTGTTCGTCGTTTACTATATTTACAAATTGTGTGTTTAAGATTTGAAGTGTTCTCGTCGTTTTGTTTGTTTGTGTTATATTCCTTTATTTTTTTTCTTTCTTTCTCGTGAAATGTATATGTGTTTTGTGTGTATTAATGAGTTACTGTGCATGTTTTGCCAAGTATAAATATTTTTTTTATATTTTTTTATTAATTTATTTTCACACCGTTATCAACTTATCATATCTAATGTCATGTCAATTTGAATTTGGTCGAAAAAATAAATCATGGTAAAATTACTAAAATTAATAAGTTGGTATATTTATATAATCATCTTAAAGTTTGTGTGTAAAACCAAAATTACATCAAAGTTCGTGCATTTATATACTGATTTTAAAGTTCGTGTGCAAAAGTAAAATCACATCAAAGTTCATGTATTTTCACGTCGTTATCAACTCATCATATCTAATGTTATATTTTTATTTTTTTACTTCTTTTTGTATTTTGTTTATTAACATAATCTAGGCCCATGTTATTATTATTTAGTTTAGACTATTAATTTAATCAAAGACCAATAATTATTATACTTATGAATTTTTGTTTTATTTTATTATTTTATCTTATATTTTTATTTGATATATAACTATCATTAATTATCTTGATTATTTTGTAAAATTGATTCTAAGACAAAATTTTATGATGATAATATTAAAATTTCACTATCAAATTATATTAATTTACTTATATACTCCCTCCGTCCCCCATATTCCTTCCTATGAATATGTGGTGTGGGTTTTAATAAAAGTTGTTAAGTTATTGTGAGTGGAATAGGGTTTCCACATTAATGTAATATTAAATTAGTTAGTGGTGGGCCATAGGTGGTAAAAGGTGTAAATAAATAGGTTGTAGAGGGTAGAAAAGAGAAATAGTGGTGGACCATAGGTGGTAAAAAGTGTAATTAAAGAATATTATTGAGGGTAAAGTTGGAAAGATATTTTTTATAAATAGATAGGAAGGAAACCGGGGGACGTCCCAAGAAGGAAAACTAGGAAGGAATATGGGGGACGGAGGGAGTAGTAAATAAAAAATAATACATTTAAATACTTTATAATAAAATCATAAAAACATGAAAAATAACAATTTCACTTGTTGAAATACAACAACATAAAATTACAACGAGTTAAAATTAAAACAACATGAAAATACAATAATATAAAATTAAGATAATCAATTCTAATAAGGTCCAAGATCGCTTCCGGATCCTCCAACGTCGCTTCTATATTGTAATATCCCGAAGAATTAAAGGCCTAATTACGTTAATTAAATTTCGAAAATTAGGGTTTCGCTGTGAAAATTGAATTAATAATTTATCGAATAATGATTTCGATTATTTATGAGATAATGAATTCCTATATCATATTCACTAATGATTGTGAATTAAGGAATATAATTATATAAAGTATTTCGGCAGTAATATTTTCACGTCGATTGAATATCGATGGTTAAAATTTCGTAAAATTTTCTAAGTGTCGAAGCTTAGAATTAAATTCCCTTATTAATGGAATGATTTAATAAAGTGATTACGACTTTATTACGACCATTTTGAGATGGGTCGATTATGAACGTTTTGAGACGTTTCAAACGTCAACGTTTAGAGACGAATAGAAAATTGAGTTTAATGATCAAGGAATTATAATATTTAAATTCCTATGATTATTTTATGTAATTAGAGTATTATTTAACATTAAAACAATTTTAGAGAATTAAGGAATAATTATGGAATAAAAGGGTAATTTTCGAAAACCCTAAAATCGAAAATTAGGGTTTTCACCCATGAATCTTTCTAATTATTTTTCCTATGATATAATTTATCATCTAAGACATATATTATGATATATAGCTACTTATAGCATGAAAATTAAAATGTTGGGCATTAGGCATGAAAGTGCCGTGTACATATATGTATTAAGGTTCAAAATTTGTGATCTCCAACATGTTATTTATTAGTGTGATATAATTACACACTTATCAAGACCATTAACTAAGTGAACCAACTGGGAAGGCTTTGTGTATAGTGAGATGGCCGCATATATTGACAATTAAGGTAAGAAGATTTCTTACAACTCTTTAGATGATGTATTTTTACATTTGGCAATGTGTTGATATATATATATATATATATATATATATATATATATATATATATATATATATAAAAGACAAAACTTAAAACTCATCCTCCCTTGTTGAAGTGTGATGGATAGACGCATGAAATGGATCAAAGAGTAGGATTTTATTCTTTGTTTCATTCAATGTGATGACTTGCTTTCATGTATTAAATGTCTAGATATTTATATGTGGTAATAAGACAAATGAAGTAAAAACTCATTCCTTTGGCATTGAGAGTGCCGACACATACATGTACCAAAAGTAGGATTTTAATTGTTTGGCTCAAAATTGTGTAAGTGTATTAACTTTGTGTAAGTAGTGATGTAATGTGAATATGTCATCAAAATTAATTGTCTTGCAAATTGTTTTGAGAGAGAGCCGTGAGGATTGTAGGAATAGGTTAAGTCTTTATTCATTTCACTTTAGTACTTAAGCATTTGGATAAAACAAATCAACACACTTATCTCTCCTCAACACAAAATTGCCGTGAGCTTCTCCTTGAGAAAAGCTTGAGAGTTCTTCCTTTCAATAGCCAAAAGCTTGCTACTAAATCCCTTGTGCAATAAATCAAAGTCGGTAACGAGGTTAGAAATCGAACAAGCTTCGATTATACGTTAAAATTTCCAATTTCTAACCGTTAGATTTAAATATATATGCTTAGATTCTTAAGAGAAAAATAGGATAAATCATGTTAGCATGCTTAGTTGTTCATTAATAATGTCTAGCATAATGTATATGCTTTATATATTATGATTTAAGTGCAAGATAATTATGTTACAAATTTTATTATGATGATCGAAAGTTCTTAGGTTTAAATGGATTAATGTTATATGATAGTAAAGGAGCTCTTTGTGATTATTTGGAAATTTTTAGAAATCATATGCTATGTTTTTGATAATTATCGAAAATTAAATGAAATTCATATGTTGATGTACAAATTTTATTTGAGTGATATTATATCATATTATTGATCTAGGGCATTGATTTAATGATATGTGAATTTATTAGAAATTTTGAAAATTGTATGTTCATATTTTCAAAATTTTCGAGAATGCCTATGTTGGAGTATGTTGATGTGTGAATTGATTTTGTTGGTTATTATGCTAGATTAATGATATAGAATGATGTTTAGGCCTTGTGTAATTTTATTAGAATTTTAGAAAATTGTTTGGTTATATTTTGGAAAATAATCGAGAGCTATAAGAATGGGATATGTGATGCCCAAATTTTCTATAGCTAATGTTAATACATATTAATGATCCTATGATAATATAGTATACTATATGAATTTAGAAGAATTTTTGGAAGAAGTTTGAAAACTTTAGCAAGAAGGCCGAGAGCTATAGGTAAGAAATAAGAGGTTTAATTTCTTTATATTAAGAAAAGTAATACATTATATGTCTAGAATATATTTTTAAATTAATTAAGAATTTATGGAATTTTATAAACATAGTATACTATGTTTACGGCGAAACGTTATATTAAATAACGTTGAAAATGAAAAATAATGTATTATGTATAAGTTAATTCATATTAAAGAAAAATATTAATCAAGTTTATTGATTAGCGTGGAAAATCGAGAATTAGGGTTTTATGAAAAGAAATCGATTGAAAATCGATTTATATAGAAATTGGTTATGAAATATGTTAAGAAAAGTCAAAACGTTGACTTAAGATTAAACGTATTAAATACGTTGAGTAAATACACTAATACGTGTAAAACGTATTAATTTTATAAGAATATCTCATTTGTGAGAAATAATTTCATAATTGAAATCATTTTTATCAAAAGACGTCAGTACACGTTCTACGTTTAACCTAAATGGTTAATATGAGATCGTAGATCATATTACGTCTCTATCGAAGTATGAGAAATATTTAGTTAAGATACGCATTGAAACGACGTATTAAAATTAGTTGAGGGATGCGAATTATTACTTTATAAAGTTATCAAAGTTTATTAAACTTTGATGTTCTCGAAAAACGTGACCGAAGTACTAAAATAGTTTTTACGTAAAGGTTGGACGTGGACGTGAGCAAGAGACGAGAAAAGGAACCATATTTTGATAATCGACGATCCAGGTGGGCTTTACTATACTCAAAATGATAAATGCTTACCAAATGATTTATTTACGATGCTTATTTGCAAGAAATGATAATGAAATGATTTACTTAATTACCTGCCCAAAATGTTTATGTTTTATGTATGTATCCTATCCATGCTCGAAATGTGAATGCTGTTGGGTAGCTCCCAACTTATGAAATGATTGAATTCGTATCCTTGTTAGTACCCGCAAGGATGATTGAGAATTAGTGATACATCTTGGAGTTGCAAGGATTTTGTGCACTATTTTGTGACTGTGTGCAGAAAGGGTGCTCGGCCGGTCACGTCGTCCGTAAGAGGAGGCCTCCTCTACGGCGCAAGATGAATTTATGAGATGAGATAATGGTACTGTTGTGATGAATGGAAAGGGATATGGATCATACATACAAGGAAAATATGTCTGGCCAGACAACTATTTATGAAATGATGAAAATGTTTCGTAAGTACAAGGTCTTTTAAAATAAAACCCTTGTATCTTACTATGATGGGACAGTGTAATTTAAATTGATAAAATGTTTTGGCATAAGTTCACTGAGTGCATTCTTGTACTCAGCCCTGCATGTTTGTTTTTAAATGTGCAAGTTGAGCAGATGGTGGATGGAGACGTGTTGAGTAGTCAGGCTCTTTTTGATGATAAGATGTTAGAAACCTTGAATGCACATCGTCATATGTGTATTCACATGCTTCTCCGCTGCGATAGAATGTTATATTATGTTTTGATGTTGACAGTTAAATTCCTCCAGATCAGTGAATCTTTTGGTTAAGAACTTGTAGCCCCTTTCTATATGTAAATTATGTGTGCCTTGTACATAAGGGTTGAAACTTCTTAGTTCACTTGATGTTTATTCCATAAGTCTTTGAGTAATTCTCTTTAATATTCTGTAATTACTGTTCTAAGTTTCAGTCCTCGTTAATCCGTCCTTAGGATTAGAGGGCTGCTACACATATCCTCCATAATCTTAAAATTTTTTCCCAAACATATTGAAAGCATCATTTAGGTTTGAATGTTCTTGCCTTTAAATATAATTTTTCTTGTTCGGTTTTGAAACATTCACATCGAATGGGATCAAAAATATTGTCTGTGTCAATCATTAAAATTTTATTATCTAATTCCCACCTTTGGAATGTAGTAGCTTGTTTTTTTTGTTTAAGTAGCTTTATTTTTTGCTTCAATCTTATGCAGTTGTATTTTAAGAATATAATCTTTCGGTGTTGGTGAATTCTCCATTAAATCTCCAATTCTTTTATTTCCTTGTTCGATTGATTTTAAAAAAATCGCACATATCTTTTGTTTTTTTCTCTTATTGTATTATTTTTTTAAATTATCTAGATGATGTGGTGGTCCAAAACCACTGCCACTGCCATGTTGGATTTGTATACTGAAAACATAATGATTGATCTTGTATATAATATTTCATGTTATCACTATTACAATCTCTTATCGGAGTTGTTTACTTGATTGCATATGTTGTTCCATTATCTCATATAAAAGTTAGATCATATAGTGTGTAGAAGATCACAAAAGTTTGTATGATTGGTTAAGCTAATTGAGATATAAAAATGATCACAGCTGAGACAACTTGATAACGAGTTCTAGGTATAGACTGCAGTATAGATAAGAAGTAACTTGACTTAGTTGCTTGTCTATGATGGTACGTCTTGACGTATTGATGGATCATAGTGAGATGAGTTCTTCTATCTAACCTTCGTGAAGAACCTAGATCTCGGTGACTTTGCGTTGATCTAGATCTCGATAAGGTTTTAGATGAGTATGAGTTACTGATCATCACTATGACTTGTTATAGGTGAGAGTTATATGAGATAACCCAAGATTCTCCACATCTTGGGTGGTGGCAGTACTTGTATGTCATGTTAGTCACATGTATCGAGTCACCGTATCCGTTTAGGATGCTGACGTCCCCTTAAGGAACTCAAAAGATTTATTGTACTAAATCCTACAAGTTGAGTTAATTCAAGTACAATAATAAGTTTTGAGTGGTACTACTTAAGGAATTAAAGAGATTAATTATTTTAAGCAATCAAAGTGATATAAATAATTAATGGACGTGCGATATCTTAAATAAGTGGATTCGTATTTCTAAGTACAAGCCCGGCTCAACTTCAAAAATAAAGGGGTAAGTCAACATTTATTCTCTAGTTGAATGAATAAATGTTTATGAATTAATTTATGTTCTGGACTGAACATAAGATATTTAATTCATTTTAAGCTCATCTTTATTCCTTGTATTTGATCCCTAGGCTAGCCCATTAAGATCTGTTGCTACCTGAATTTTGTCCACCCTATATGAATCCCACTGGGATTTTGTTATGATTTATGTATTATTTTAATACATCTCTATATCTAGATAGATATTATCTGATATTATTAGATATTAAGAGATAATTATTCTACATAAGAATTATCTTCAGGGATTGAAGATAATTATTATATTTATTAGAATGTAAGAGTCATATCTCTATAGGATTCTAAGAAAAACATTATAAATACAAGGTAAGAGAAAATCAGATGATCCTATGATATACTGTGATTTTCGAAAATCACAAAGAGAGACATAGTGGGTGAAATTTTACATTATTCTCAATAGATTGCTCTCACTCAATATTGGAGAATATGTATATGAAAAACAGTCCAAAAGATCAAAGTTGGAGTCTACTTTTGATCTACTGTCATAGAAATTCACATGTAAACACGTAAAAACCCTTGTGTGTTGCAATTAATTATATAGTAGCATACTAGAAATATAATCAATGTATGGTGAATTAAACATCCAAGATAGATCCTCGGGAGCACGAGTAAATTAAGTTTTCTCATCATGCCATCACTTAAATTTAAAAAAAATGAAGACAAACCATTAGGCGATATAGGAGATTCCGGTTGCGTTTCTGATTGGAATGAAGACCTTGGTCATCAGGAGTTTTACGAAGTACAATCAAACTTCACAAAATCTTTCATAATGCATCACACATGCTTGAACTTGAATCCTTTAGATATTTTGCGTCCAACGCTATTTTTTTTTGCACGAATAAATTGCATAATGATATAAAATATGTTAAAATTGGTAAGATAAATAATACAAATTAAACTAAATGTATACAACAACTCCTTACAATATCTTGTTCAAACTAACCACTTGGATTGAGATATTCCACTTGTTGTACACATCCTTTAAATTTTGAAATCGCACTCATAATGATTTGCATGCGAGTTTCAATTGATTTTTTACTTATCAGACATGTTTGGAGAAGGTTTTTCGGAGTTGTAGACCTCCATAATACGATTTCAAAAAAATATAACTTTTTTATATATTCTCGTTTCTGAATCTTTGGATATTTCAATATACACACAACAAAAATTTTTATCTTCATCAGTTGTGTAATTTGCATTACGAGAAGTAGACGCGAAAGATAAAATACAGCTAAGCAAATATTGGCAAAAATGAACAATAAGATGTAAAAGATTATTTTTGTGTGAAAATTGGTATTTAATATACTATATTTAAAGAGGTGGAGTGGATTAGATTTTCAGATAAGGTATAGGTCGGATGGTCCATATTAAAGAGAATCTGAATGGATCATTGTGATTAAATCTTTTGATTTTTAGATAGGATATAGATTTGACAGTTCAGACTTAAAGAGAATTTGAATGGGTGATTGTGATTCAATCTTTGGATTTTTAGATTGGATATAGATTGGAAGATGCAGATTTAAATAGATCTGAATGGACGGTGGTGATTTAATCTTTTTATTTTCAGATAAAATATCATTGAATTATGATATTATTTATCAAGCAAAAGATATGGATATTATTTGATGCTGACACTTCTTATCTATTTTCTTCCTCAAGCTCAAGCTCATCTGATGATGAGCTCGAACAATTACTCAATAGATGTGATGTTGAGCATCAACTGATAGGCCAACATGTTTTGAATAACAATCTTATCGTAGCCAAATTTATGGAATATCAAAATGCTACAAAAATCCACGAAGGCTCAGTTCCCAGTCACAAGGCGATCAATCGTGATCGAGAAGCAGCGGCTCATCGTCTTTTCAATGACAATTTTTCTAAAAACCCAACATTTAACGTGTTGGATTTGTATACTGGAAGCAGTTTTGGTTGAGCTTGTATACAATGTTTCATGTTACCATTATTACAATCTCCTATCTGAATTATTTACTTGATTGCATATGTATGTCCCTTTTATCTCATATATAAGCTAGATCATACAGTGTGTTGTAGATCATAGAAGTCTGTATGATTGGTCAAGCTTAATGAGATATAAAAAGAATCACAGCTGAGACAATTTGAGGACGAGTTGTTGGTATAGTCGCGTATAGATAAGAAGTGACTTGACTTGGATGTTTGTCTATCTTGATGCGTCTCGACGATTGATGGATCACGGTGAGATGAGTTCTTCTATCTGACCGTCGTGAAGAACCTAGATCTCAGTGACTTTATGTTGATCTAAACCTCGATAAGGTATTAGGTGAGTATGAGTTGCTGACCATCACTTTGACTTGTTATGGGTGTGGTTTACATAGATAACCCAAGATTCTTTGCATCTTGGGTGATGGCAGTGCTTGTATGTCATGCTAGTTACCTGTGTCGAGTCACCGTATCCGTTTAGGATGATGACGTCCCCTTAAGTAGCTCAAAAGGTTTATTGTACTAAACCCTGCAATAATAAAGTTGAGTGGTACTACTTAAGGAATTAAAGATATTAATTATTTTAAGCAGTCAGAACGCTGTAAATAATTAATGGACGTGTGATATCTTAAATACGGGGATTCGTTAAGTCTAAGTGCGAGGCTGACTCAACTTTGAAAATAAAGGGGTAAGTCAACATTTATTCTCTAGTGGCATGAATAAATGTTTATGAATTAATTTATGTTCTGGACTGAACATAAAATACTTAATTTATTTGAGGCTCATCTTTATTCCTTGCATTTGATCCCTGGGCTGACCCATCAAGGCCTGGAGCATAGAGAATTTTGAAGTCTTCCTTAGAGTCCTACTGGGACTCTGTTTTGATCCTCTCTATCTGAAGAGATATTATTATATTTATTAGATATGCAGAAATCATATCTTAATAGGATTTAGGGTTGCATTATAAATATAAGGTGAGAGAAAATCAAACCCTAATTCTAATAGTGAAATTTTCGAAAATTATACTTCTAAAAGTTAGGATATTCGAAAACTTCAAGAGAAGGAAGAAGGCGAATTTCTGTAGCACTCTCCATAGATTGTCCTCACTCGACATTGGAATTTAGGCAATCGGGACATAGTTCAGAAGATCAAAGCACGAGTCTTAATCCAATTCTTGCCCGACAAATTCGTAGATAAACACGAGAAAATACCAACGTGTTGCAATTAATTATATAGGTGCATGCTAGGAATATAATCAATGTATGGTGAATTAAACATCCAAGATAGATCTTCGGAGAGGGTTAAAATCAGATTTCCCAACAATTGGTATCAGAGTCTGGGATCAGTATCTTGGGTCTATTGGATTAATTCACGTTTGATTATTACGTGCGCAATTAATTAATTGTGGATAGGTCGTTCATCGTGGCTCGTTTTATTTTTTGTCGGATTTCGTTTTTCACCACGAGAAAATCCGTGGTTAGATTAGGATTTTTTCTTGTAATTATAATCTGTAAAAGAGGAACGAAGACGAAGAACACGAAGAACGAGACGACGGAGTCCCATCGCACGACGTCAGAAACTAGCGCACGGCGAGGCACGACGTGGCACAGCCCTAGCGTGCAGAATAGTCGGCAGCTCGCGTGCGGGTCTTGGCGACATCGGGCGATGCGGACGGGTAGGCCTCGGTTGCCGGGCGTGCGAGGCGCACGGTTTCCATGCGGATGCCTCGGCGGGTCGTCTGCGGCAGCCACCGGCGGCGCCGGGCGCGTCTCGGCGGGCTCGGCGGCTTCGGCGGTCGGCGCTTCGGCGGGTCATCGCTCGGCGGCGCCAGGCGCTTCTCGGCGGCCTCGATGGGATGCGACGGCGGCGTCTTGCGCGCGCCCTCGGCGGCGGGGCACGGCGGCAACGCCGACATCATCGCCCGCAGGTGCCGCCCGCGCGAGTCGCGCGTAGTTTTCTCGGCCGCCTCTCGGCGGGCGGGCAGCGTGGGGCGGCGAGTTTGGTGGGCGTCGCATGGGCGTGTGCCCTAGTGCGCTGACCCGATCCACTTGGCCGACCCGCCCGTTTCGACCCAAACCCGTTTTCGGCCCGCACTGATTTTTGACCGGTTCCCGTGTTTTCGACCGATCCGGCCCGATCCACTGTTTCGGTCCATTTTTAAATTTTCGGCACAAATCCAATTTTGACAAATCTGGTCCGTGCCCGTGCACGCGAGGCTCGTTTTCGAGATTTTTGAAGATCATGCTTTGCAAATTTATGTAATAAATTAGGCGAAATCTGAGATCCACGAGTGGGCATGATGAGCAATTTATTTTATTTTTATCGTTCAAAGCATGTCGTGGATGTTTAAATTATGAAGAAGCATGGTATGTATGTTTAATTACGTAGATAAAAATGTTGTATGTTTTCGTGATTGGATGCGCATAGTAAGCATGCTAGGTTTATCGCGTTTTACAAGCATTTTTTTTAGAATTCTGCGAGCATGTTTTACATGTTGAGTTCTATAGAAAGCATGCTAGGATTACGTGATCTGCATGGTCAAACCTTTTGAAACAAAAAGACTGAACAAGAAACCCGACATATTAATTTTTTGAAATTAAAATGTCAAGACCTCCACTTTTTAATCTCTAAACAAAGTGATACGCATTGTGAGTAAACGTCCACACGCGTGGCTTGCTTGCACTGTTTATCATAAGTTTGTTAGATGATATTTCTAAATAAAACATTTTAATCTATTGAGAAGTTGGAGTTTCATGTGTAAACATCCACACGCGTGGCTTGCATATGCGATTTTCATAAGTTCTCTAGAGATAGATTTAAAATGAGAAGATAAAAGAATTTGGATTGGAAGCGGCATGGTCCGAGTGAGTATGTCAATTATAAGAATTCATTTTCTGCTGTTAAAATTGTGATCATTGCTTAGACATCACCTCAAGTACAACTTCCCGAAGTCCTTCTTGCGATAGTGATGTGGTCAGTAAGGTCGATCATTAATTTCATTTGTCGTAAGGATAAGTTGACATGGATTGAAATTAAACGACTAAAAGGTATATTTTAGTCTGGTCGGGGGGTTCATGTGTAAACGTCCACATGTGTGGCTTACATGTGGGATTCCTTGGGCGATTAGAGGTTTCAATTAATATTGTTTTATCAAAAGGTTACAATATTATTTTTACAAATTACGTGCGATCATATGCTTATGTGTTTACATTGCTTTTCAGATATGTCTCTTACACCGATTATCAATATGCTCGCACAAAATCCTCTATCCGGTCCAAATTTTATCGAGTGGAAACGAAACATGGAATATGTTCTTATCGCTGAAGAACACATGTTTGTTCTCATTACTCTCAAACCCGATGCCCTTACTGACGCATCGACGAATGAGCAGCGAGAGTCAAGCAGACTTTGGCATAAGTCAAATAATACGGCTAAGTGCTATATGATGACAACTAATAATATCATTAATTCCATTAATTTCATCTGTGGTGGCTCATTATATAATTCGGTTTATACTGTTTCTGCCAAGCATAATACCTTTAATTATGTTGCATCTTCATCAAACCTTAAGAAGAGGAAGTTTTCTTCGCAAGATGACACCACATTTCTTTGGCATTTTAGATTAGGTCACATCAATCTAAATAGGATCCAAAGACTGGCTAAGAATGGAGCGTTGGGTGATATTACAGTTTCTCTTTCGATCTGCGAATCAGTATAGAAGGAAGATGTCGACCGGACCTTCAAAGCGAAGGGTTATAGAGCAGAAGAAGTGTTGGAGCTAGTCCATTCGACTGTGTGGACCTATGTCCACACAAGCTCGTGGAGGTGCAGTATTTTGTCACTTTCATTGACGATTACTCAAGGTGCGGATACATATACCGCTTCACCGCATGTCGAATGCTTTGAGAAATTCAAAGAATTTAAGGCGGAAGTGGAGACGAAGCTAGGTAAAGTATCAAGTCATCATGATCCGATCGCGGTGGCGAATACCTCGATAACGAGTTCATGGACTATTTGGTGCGATGTGGGATTACCTCTCACCACTACACCGAGCACACCACAAAGAAATGGTGTGTCGAGCGAAGAAATATGACTCTCTTAGAAATGGTTAGATCAATGATGAGTTATGCAACTTTGTCTATTTTGTTTTGGGGGTATGCCTTAGAAATGGCGGCATATTTGCTAAATCTAGTACTATTCAAGTCAGTCGAAAACACCCATTTCGAGTTATGGTTTGGTATGACTGGTTTAAACCACATAAGGATATGGGCGATCCGGCACGTGTCTTTGAACAAGAAGGCTGATAAGTTGGAGGCTAGATCTGAAGCAAGGTTGTTTATTGGCTATCCTAGAGGAACGAAGGGTGGTTATTTCTATCGTCCTAAGGATCAGAAGGTCGTTATTAGTACTAATGCCCGATTCTTAGAAGAGGATTATATGAAAAACCATAAATCAAAATTGAAATCATTCTTCAAGAATTAGAAGATGATCGTATTCCGCCACCGATTAAACTAAAGTTACGAGATGTCGTGTCTAGTGGGAGGGATCGACACCAAATACTTCAAGAAATTAAAGTGGGTCGAGTTCCACTGGAGATACCGACCGTACAAGTGGTACATATCCAGCAAGTTGTGCAAGATAGAGAATCACAAGTTACTGCACCCACCATTGCCATTGTGCCAGTAGTGCCTCGTCCGTAGTGGGAGGGTTGTTCGTCAACCCGGCGATTTATGTTGTGGGTGAATCTTGATTTAGTCCCGGAAAATGAAGCGGTATCGTAATCGACCCATGGACATACAAGTGAGGCGATACAAGACACGATGCAAGATCATGGCACACCGCTATGGACTTAGAAATTGAGTCCATAACACTATGGATGTATACGAAAGACACCTCTACCGGATGGCAAGGAAGCCATAGGTAGTAAGTGGGTATACAAGAGGAAGAGATTCAGATGGAGAGGTTTGACTTTTAAAGCCGTGCTTGTGGCGAAAGGGTACACTCAGTTGAGGGCATCGATTTCGATGAGACCTTTTCACTTTGTAGCAATGCTCAAGTCCATTAGAATTATTCGCCATAGCATTTCTTTGAACCTTGAGGTTTGGCAAATGGATGTGAAAATCGCTTTTCTAAACGGTTATCTTGAAGAAGGTTGAGACATCTATATGCAGCAACCCGAAGGTTATGTGGTGAATGGTGAAGAGTATCTAGTATGGAAGCTTAAGAAGTCCATTTATGGTTTTAAGCAAGCTTCCTGATCATGGAACTTACACTTTGACGAGGTGGTAAAGTCCTATGGATTTACCCAGTTGCCTAAAGAAAGTTGTGTATATCGTTTAGATGTCAACGATGATGTGGTATTTCTTGCACTTTACGTAGATGACATCCTTCTACTTGGCAACAATGTGAAGCTGTTATCAGACGTAAAGAGTTGGTTATCCGACCAGTTTTAAAAGAAAGACTTAGGAGATGCAGCGTACATTCTTGGGATTAAAGTTTACCGAGATCGCAAGAGGAAAATGTTGAGCTTATCTCAGGCGTTTTACATTGATACTGTAATTACTCGTTTTAGTATGTAGACCGCCAAGAAAGGATTGCTACCTTTCAGGCATGGTGTTCCTTTATCTAAGGAGCGATCACCTATGACCGCAAAGAGATAGAGAAATGAGACAAGTTCCTTACGCCCCATGTAGGAAATCTCATGTGTGCAATGTTATATACGAGACCCGATATCTCGCTATGCGGTAGGCATAGTAGCAAGATATCGATCTAACCTGACAAGCTTATTGAATCATGGTAAAGCATATACTCAAGTACCTGAAAAGGACTCGAGATTATAGGCTAGTTTACCAAGCAGATAGTCTAATGCCTTTGGGTTATTTAGACTCGGATTTCCAAGTCGACCGTGATGAGAAAAAGTCACCTCGGTATGTGTTTACCTTGGGAGGAGGAGTCAGATCACGGTGGAGTGCAAAGCAGCGATGTATTGCGGACTCTACCATGGAAGTCGAATATGTAGCCGCTTCAGAGGCTACTAAAGAGGCTGTATGGTTCAAGAACTACCTCATGAATCTAGATGTGGTACTTGGTTTGCCCAAGAGTATCAGAGTATACTGTGATAACTCAGGTGCAGTGGCAAACTCGAAGGAACCACGGACCCACAAGGGAACCAAACACTTAGAGAGAAAGTACCATGTCATACGAGAAATCGTTAGACGATGAGACGTACTGATTGAAAAGATTGGTACTGCGGATAACCTAGCTGACCCATTCACGAAGAGCCTGCCGCAAAAAGTCTACGAATAGCATATTCGAGTACTTGGTTTGCGCAAGATGGCACCCACTTAGAAATGAAACTTTTGTAGAAGTGGGAGAAGCAAAGTGATGGTGTTGTTTGTAATAGCTAGTAGAGAGACACATTGTATACTAAAAGTTTGTTTTAGTATAAGTGGGAGATTGTTGGTTGTATCTTGAAGCGCTTTTGGTTGAGCTTGTATACAATGTTTCTGTTACCACTATTACAATCTCCTATCTGAATTGTTTACTTGATTGCATATGTATGTCCCTTTATCTCATATATAAGCTAGATCATACAGTGTGTTGTAAATCACAGAAGTCTATATGATTGGTCAAGCTTAATGAGATATAAAAAAAATCACAGCTGAGATAACTTGAGGACGAGTTTTCGGTATAGGCTGCGGTATAGATAAGAAGTGACTTGACTTGGTTGTTTGTTTATGTTGGTATGTCTCTGACGTATTGATGGATCACAGTGAGATGAGTTCTTCTATCTGATCGTCGTGAAGAACCTAGATCTCGGTGACTTTACGTTGATCTAAACCTAGATAAGGTATTAAGTGAGTATGAGTTGCTGACCATCACTTTGACTTGTTATGGGTGAGGGTTACATGAGATAACCCAAGATTCTCTGCATCTTGGGTGATGGTAGTGCTTGTATGTCATGCTAGTTACCTGTGTCGAGTCACCGTATCCGTTTAGGATGATGACGTCCCCTTAAGGAGCTCAAAAAGTTTATTGTACTAAACCCTGCAGGTTGAGTTAACTCAAGTACAATAATAAGGTTGAGTGGTACTACTTAAGGAATTAAAGATATTAATTATTTTAAGCAGTCAGAACGCTGTAAATAATTAATGGACGTAAGATATCTTAAATACGAGGATTCGTTAAATCTAAGTGCGAGGCCGACCCAACTTCAGAAATAAAGGGGTAAGTCTGCAATTATTTTCTAGTGGCATGAATAAATATTTATGAATTAATTTATGTTCTAGGCTAAACATAAGATAATTAATTTATTTGAGGCCCATCTTTATTCCTTGCATTTGATCCCTAGACTGGCCCATCAAGGCCTGAAGCTTAGAGAATTTCGAAATCTTCCTTATTGTCCTACTGGGACTCTGTTTTGATCCTCTCTATCTGAAGAGATATTATTATATTTATTAGATATGCAGAAATCTTATCTTAATAGGATTTAGGGTTGCATTATAAATATAAGGTGAGAGAAAATCAAATCTCAATTCTAATAGTGAAATTTTCGAAAATTATACTTCTAAAAGTTAGGATTTTCGAAAACTTCAAGAGAAGGAAGAAGGCGAATTTCTGTAGCACTCTCCATAGATTGTCCTCACTCGACATTAGAGTTTAGGCAATCGGGACACAGTTCAGAAGATCAAAGCACGAGTCTTGATCCAATTCTTGCCCAACAAATTCACAGGTAAACATGAGAAAACACCAACGTGTTGCAATTAATTATATAGGTGCATGCTAGGAATATAATCAATGTATGGTGAATTAAACATCCAAGATAGATCCTCGGGAGAGGGTTAAAATCAGATTTTCCAACACAACGAATGGATGTTTTCTAGACGTTTCGGAATGTCTCGATGTTTATTTCTTTGTATTGTTGATGCTGTCAAAAACCATAACAATTGGTTCGAGCAAAGCAGGGATTGTACCGGAAGATGAGGCTTATCCACACTACAAAAAACAATAGCTGCCTTTCGGATATTGGTGTACAAGATGCTAGCAGATTCTACTAACGAGTACATCAAAATGGTGAGTAACTGCAATTAAACGTGTCAAGAAATTTTGTCACGTAATTATGGAAATATTTTCAGATCAATATCTAAGATCTCATACTGCTAACGATGTTGCTAGACTAATTTATATTGGTGAACAACGTGGATTTTCATGAATGTTAGTTAGTCTAGATTGTATACATTGGAAGTGAAAAAAATATCCAACTGGTTGGATAGGCTTGTATGTAGTTCGAAGTGGATATCCAACGATTATTCTTAAAATCGTTGCTGATTATGACCTTTGGATGTGGCATGCGTATTTTGGTATGCCATGATCCAATAATGATATTAATGTGTTGGAAAGATCTCATCTTCTCAGTGAGCTCGCTAGATATATCACTCCACCAGCACATTATGTCATACAAGGAAAAAAGTATAATGTAGGCTATTATTTAGCCGATGGAATGTATCCGAAGTGGTCCACACTTGTGCAAACTATTCCTGAACCACGTTCTCTAATTTTTTTTTTTTGAAATGAAACAAGAATCTTGTAGAAAAGATGTGGAGTGTTCATTCGGAGTTCTTCAAAGTCGATTCTCAATTGTTGCAAATCTAGCCCGTTATTGAAAAAGCAAACATTTGCATTATATAATGAAAGCGTGCATTATTATGCACATATGATTATTGAGGACAAACGAGATCTGTCTGTACCAATTGAAGATACAAGAGAAGTGCCAACTCCAGATGTTGAAACAGTATCAAATGAAACAAGCCAATTTCAAGAATTTATTGCACGTTATAGAAAAATCAAGGATAAAAGCGGCTCACCTTGCACTTCGTGATACACTGATCGACCATTTGTGGGATGAATATTCTAATTTAGAAAATTAGTTTATATTTTCATTTAATTTATGTTTTGTCAAGTATTATGTAATGTTAGTTTTATGTTGAAATAAATTAATTGTTGTGCAGCATTTAATAAAATATTTAATTAAATAATTTATTTTAGAAATATTTAAATTAAATATAATTAAGCATAAATATAATTAAATAAAATTTATATGATATATAATAATTACATCAATACATTAATTCAATAATAAAATATAAAAATAAAATATTTCATTATAGTTAAATGTAGAGTTGATTATTGGAGATAAATATAAAATTACTCTATATTTTACTCTACAATAGAGTTAACCCTTAGAGATACTCTTATCCTACATTGTTCTTGAATAATGAAAATGAGTTCCATGAGATGGTTGACTCATAATTATCTATGATTTGATCGAACTTTCTTTATAATTTGCTATATTAGTTGAGTTTATGATTTGTTTAGCAATAATATATGGTCATCACTCTTCATAAATGCTTGAATTTGAAACCCCATAGTTTAGAACCTTTCAAGAAAAAAATTATGAATCAGAAATGGTCATGAATCTTCATAAATATAAAGTAGAGATTGACAGTTTCGTTTCCACGGGTTTAGAGCTAGTAGATTTGGGACAAGGACCAAAAATCGAATCCTAGTAGATGCAGTGTGAGAGTTTCTCCCTCTTTAGGGTGGCTCCTTGCGGGCACTATGTAAAGGTCCTCCTAACTTCTTAACCGTTGAGTCATCGTGATTTACTCTCTCACATTATCATGGGACTGGGGTTTGAGGGCTCTCAGGGGAGAGCTTTCCCTTTTGAGACAAATGACCATTAATCCTTTTAAGAAGTCACATGTATTAATGATCATTTGTAATTAGTAGACCGGTAGTTACCACTAATCAAATCATGTGTTGGTTTTTATATTTGGGAGGTATTTACTTTACATGATTATGTTGGATATATAAAATTAATTTAGCATAATCTAGTGTTTACATTTAAAAATTAACATTTAAGGATATTCCAAAGCTCGATGTTATTTTAATGCTTTGAATTATTCTCCATTGTTGTTAATCCAACCAATATAGGTCGGATTGGAATAATCCTTCAAACAAATGTAGAGCTATTTATCCCAATTTTAATTTTTCACTGATCTTTTGTAATAATACTAATAAACAAATGATTGATAGATAAAAATGATCTTTTCACATAATTAATCCATTAAATACTCAATCATTCACAATACTAATCATGAAAAGTAAACGCTCTCTTAGTGAATTATATTAAACATTATGTACATATATATAGTATATCTCATAGCATGGATAACTCGCAATTGAGACAAAAAAACAATAATAATCCCATAAACATCTAAATGTTTTAGTTTTAGCATTCCTACTTTGAATTATTATCAGACATTTTCAATTCAAAAAGTTGACCCATGAAGTCTTTATTTATCACATCCAGTCATAATCTATCTCTGAATTTTGTTTTGGGTTAATTGCCGCTAAATTCATGAACTTTGATACAATTCTGGTTTGTGATATGAATTTTAAAATTTGAATGACAATACATAAACTTTTGATTTTTGATTTTCCCATTAAATTTAATTATCCCAAATCGAATCTGACGTGGTAAAATTAAAAATGACATGGTTATAAAAACGACGTCATTTTAATGACCATTTAAAATTAAAAAAATAGTAATAAAAAATTATCCTAATCACATCCACTTCACCTTTTTCCTCATTCTCTATCTAAATCTATATGCTCTCTTTCCACCCACCCACGCCTCTCTCTGTAACCTCTCTTCTTTCCCACCCACGCCCTCTACATCTGAACTAGCACCACCTCTCCCTCCCTCTTCTAACCTCTCTTCTTTCAACCCACCCCAATCTTTGGACCAACACCACCTCTCTCTCTCTCTCTCTAACCTCTTTTCTTTCCCATCCACCTCTTCCCCCCAGCTCTGGACCACCACCACTACAACAATCACCACCACCACCACCACCTCACTTTCTCTCTATCCCACGACCAGTAACAGGTGATGAAAGTGCACCGGAGCAATTCATCATACCCGCTAATGCAAGAGAGTGCACCAATCTGTTGATTAAGAGTTATGAAGCTTATAAAAGAAATAAATTAGAAATTGAAAAACATTTTGTCATCAGCCTTGCTCGGTTTGCTATTGATGTATGAATCTAAGTTCAGTGACTCAAATTTACTCTTTCAATTGGATTCAATTTTTGTTTGCTATTGAGGTTGTCTCCGGTTGAGACGAAGATGAAGTGGACTGGCTGTTGTGTGGCGTAATCAGATGAGGCCGCGGCGGGTCGACATAGGTCGCCAGAAGAGAGTGATGAAGAATGAGAGATATCAATTTAGGGATTTGAGAGCGAAAACATTTCTTATTAGTTCCCTTTTTTCTTAGACGAGAGCAAAAGAGATGAGAAAGAGACTTCATGAGAAACAATCTGGAGAAGAGAGAGAAAGTTGTGGTGTTGAACAGAACAGACGTGTGAGAAGGATGGAGAAGAAAGAAGGCGCCTTCGTTTGCAACGGTGGTGGTGGTCGCCGAAGAGGGGAATGAGGATATTGGTTGGGTGGGATGAGAGATGGAGGACATGGAAGAAGGAGAGAGGAGGTTGATGGTACGATGTGTAAATTATTTTTATTATTTTTATTTTATGTGACAATTCAAAATGACGTCGTTTGATTGTCACATCATTTCTGATTATGCCATGTTGGATTTAATTTATGAATCATGGGAAAAATCAGAAAAATTAAAAGTTTATGTATTGTCATTCAAATTTTAAAATTCATGTTATAAACCAAAATTGTACTAAAGTTCGTGAATTTAACCGCTATCAACCTTTTGTTTTCAATGAAATCAACAAACTTTTTGGCTGGAAAAGTCAACTTGAGAAATAAATAATAATTCAATAACCAATATTTAAAATTGAAGTCATCAAAAACTGATTGGTCCAGTTTGGCCCACATTACTGTCATACCGTTTCGGCCCATTCCAAGATTAGGCCCATATATCTAAAAGGGCTATTATAGTTGGGAGTGGGCTAGGCTTATCGAGCTTAATTTCGACCCAAAATAGAAATTGAGAAAAATAAAATTATTTTCTGACTGCGGCGTCGTATGAGCTCATTGAATTTCTTTCTTGAGAGGAAAGACAGCTTCACAAAAGGGGAGTGCGATTCATCAAATTGAACCCTCAGCCAATTTCATCTCTCTCTCTCTCTCTCTCCCCCTCCCTCGCTCTTTCTCTTCGTCCGATTGATTGTTCGTGTTAGTTGATTCGGGGTCACGATGCCAAAGCAGCAAGCGAATTGGTCACCCTACGACAACAATGGAGGGTATGTGTAAACCCTAATTGTATCTTCTTCTTTTTTATCAACAGTGAATGCCGATTCCGAATCCCAACTGCTGATATGTTTGGGTGTTTTGTGTTTCCTGTGCAGGACCTGTGTTGCGATTGCCGGAGCTGATTACTGTGTGATTGCGGCCGATACTCGAATGTCCACCGGCTACAGTATTCTCACTCGCGATTACTCCAAAATTATTCAGCTGTAAATCTTTTGCTTTTTACTGCGTTTTGACCGTTGAATGCGGGCACGTCAGTAGTCTGGATTGGATATAATGTATATTTGCTTTTCTACCTAGAGGTGACAGTATATGTTTCTTTCGAGAGAATCAAGTGGGAGATAATGAAAAGAAAAACTATTTTTTATCTCTCATCTGAGTGAAGGTTTTCATTTTAAAGTTGAAGTACTAAGGAACATGGGACGTCTAAATTGATTTTGAGGTTTATATATTGATACCTAGAGTGGGAAGGTGTTGATTTTTTTTTTGTGAGTAGAACAAGTGGAATAAGCCTGTATACTATGTTTTCAAATATAATTTGATTAATCAAATTTCTCTTGATTCATTTTTTCATCTTCTGGCAACTCAGCTCTTGAAATGACTTGCCAAAATAATTTTATAGAAACCAGAGAAAGTTCTGGAGATAAGTTGTTAGTATCTGCTATCTCTCTGCAAAATTTACATACATGGTTCGATTTGGACAGACAGTTCTATTGATTGAAGTATTTGCGTCTTGGAGCGTGGACATGTGCTTGATAGATAACATCCGTCTCTTTAGCTATTAACAGTTTGATGTCTTCTGCTGAACTTGCATGTTCCATTAGAATGAGTTTGTTTCATCTTTCATGTTACATGGAGGTGTCTCGTCATTGATCCCTAAACAATCTTTAAAGATTGTGCATGTTATATCCCTCTTCAATAAAAGTGGTCTTATTGCTATTTCCATTGCTTCACAAGATCCACCTCAGTTTCATCTTCATGTTCGTAGAGCTTTCCATGGGGAGAATTCATAGTAATGCTATCTTTTCACTTGCATGATTTTTTCTGGAAGTTTATGGATCTTTCTAATCCTGTTTCTTGTCAATTAGTACTGCCTATAGCGTATACTGATTCTGATTCCCCGACAAATTTACTATTCCATTTCTTTTCACACATGTTATGTGTAATAGACTCTTTTGTTCATTTTACCATGTAGAGCGGACAAATCTGTGATGGCCTCCTCAGGTTTTCAGGCTGATGTAAGAGCACTGCAAAAGGTCTTAGCAGCTAGACACTTGGTGAGTAGGTGAAACATGTAATATTGAGACTATTGCTGGTTTTTTGAATATTTATATCATCTTTTCTGGCTCAATATATTTGTATTAGCTGCGGGGCTTGGTATATGCTTATTACCGGCATTCTGTGCCAATAGCTTTTATTTTTTCTCTTTTGGGTTATCCTAACAGTATAACTATGTTAACATCCACCAATAAAAAATGAGGCAGAGATTATGATGAGATCTCCTGCGAAAATCCTAGCAAATATAATCCTTGAATTAACCTAGTAATCAGCGATGTTGCTGCAATTCTCATAAATAATGTATTCATGATGGCTTTCATCTGCAGCCGGAGTTTATATAAACTCTATAGACTATTAAGTAGAGTTCTACCAAGAAAAGACTAACTAAAAGAGTCCTACTAGGAAAAAGGAATTAATAACAATAAGAAATAATAAAAAATAAGAAATAACAAAAAATAAGGAAGTATACTAAAACTAGGGCTGACAATTTTCGATACGACACGAGAACACGACACGAATATGCACAAAATTAACGGGTTAGTGTTCAGTCTTATCGTGTTCGTGTCCTTATCGTGTCGACACGATAATTTCGTGTCGTGTCGTGTTCGTGTTCGTGTCGGATCCGTGTCGTGTTCGTGTAATCCGATAATTTTCGTGTTGCATTCTTGTTCGTGTCGGATCGTGTCGTTTTCGTATAATTCGATAATATTTATATATATTTAATATTAAATTAATTATATTTATATATTATTATTTCTTTTATTAATTTATTTTCTAATTTTGATTTAAATTTATTGTTTCGTGTTGTGTCGTTATCGTGTCATGTCAACGCGAAAAAAAATCGTGTTATATTCGTGTTCGTGTTCGTGTCCGTGTCCGTGTCCGTGTCAGTACATTTCGTATCGTGTTCGTGTTCGTGTCGGACAGATCCTTAACGGGTCGTGTTCGTGTTTGGTCTTATCGTGTCGACACGATAACGACCCGACACGCACTAATTGCCAGCCCTAACTAAAACTAAATAAAATCGTAGTAATTAACGTCTAGCGCTGCACTCCTTGGGCAGGAACCCTAACAAAAGGCCATGTGCTTCTCCTGTCGCTGCTTCTGCTCTTCTCCTTCTCCTCGCATAAACGTTGGTTATTGGGTTCCTATCACATTAGCTTAAGATTCCTAAGTTAGACCTGGTAAGCATATTCTGCTCAATCAACTTTAAAGCTTGTTGTTTCATCCAACTCCATATGCTTGTATTCTTCTGAAAAATATAAATAAAAATTCACTTAGCATATGGCTTGTCAAATGTGTTTGAAGAGCTTCTTGTTCAAGAATGATTGAAATTTTCTCCTGCGATTGGTTGATTTTATGCCATCCAACAGTTTGGTGATTGTTAGACAGTTTGCTTTATGTTCTTTTCATTTAAGGATAATGCATGTACTTGTCTTAGATCTTGACTTGGCATTACATTTATAACCTTTGGTTATTCAAGAATTTGTTAAATTGATTGTTATTCCTTTATCTATAAATGGAAGTTCACGAAGGGCAGTTTATTTCTATTAAACTATATTGTATCAACTTTTCACAAGAGCTCCCTGCGTGGTCTCATAATGTGAAGCATTAAATAAAAGAAAAAACACCTTGCCACCCTCAAGATAAGTACACTGCAAATCTCATTGTTCACTAACTTTTTTAGTACTGCTCAACCTTTTTATGTCTCCTAGTTTTTGGTTTCACAGTTTGGTTTCATATTCTTTTTTATGACTTTGGAAATCCTGATAACATTATGCTGGTGGCTAATTGCTTTATATGATTGATAAAAGCAGTGATAATTTGAATAATATCTTATGTACAGCTTTCTTATGAATGGTTCTTCAATATATGTTGCATCTGGCTATAACACATGAGAAAGTTTATCATTTCTTTTTTCCTCTTGGTGTAGATTTATCAACACCAGCACAACAAGCAAATGAGCTGCCCTGCAATGGCTCAGTTGCTTTCTAATACCCTGTACTTCAAACGTTTCTTCCCATACTATGCTTTCAATGTCTTGGGGGGCCTTGACAGTGAGGGTAAGCATAAAGGTTACTTCAGTTTGATATTATCCCATATCTTTCTGCTAGTTTGTTGATCTTTCCCTGCCTTCTGAAATTTATTAAAGGAAAGGGCTGCGTCTTCACATATGATGCTGTTGGATCTTACGAACGGGTGGGATACAGCGCCCAAGGTTCTGGTGCAACTCTTATCACACCTTTCCTGGACAACCAACTGAAATCTCCAAGTCCTCTCTTGTTGCCTGCAAAGGTTTGCTTTTGAATTTCTTTGTTTTGTCACTCATTTGTGCCTCCACCATGCTTATCTGAATGAACATTGATAACTGCAGGACGCAGTGACTCCACTTTCAGAGATAGAAGCCATTGACTTGGTCAAAACTTGTTTCGCATCAGCAACTGAAAGAGATATATATACAGTAAGTTTGTGTTCACTCAAGCATTCCAGTTAGTAAGACTGAGCGTCACGATTTTTCTTTGGTTCTATTGGCTAATTTAACTTCTCTAGGGGTTCTTTTCTACAAATGTTGAGTTTTACTCATGCCCTAATAATTGAGATTTAAGGTGGCAACTAATACATGATTTGATCAGTGAGTAAGCCTTTATGTATGCCATCATGAGATAAGCTATCTTAACTTGGCCCACTGTCTATGTAGAGTAGAGATTGACCATATTTGCCATAAATTTTCGCGAGTAACTAGGGCTCCCACCATTCTTCTCTAAGATTCAAGGATCAACAGTTTTAGATATTTGATTACTCACCAGCCATTCTTATTTCCTCGATCTTTTGGTGATTGTAGGGAGACAAGGTGGAGATGCTCGTGTTGAATGCTAGTGGTATCCGTCGTGAATTCATGGAGCTCAGGAAAGATTAGATCCATTCCCTGTTTCTTGTGCTCCAGCTTTCCCTGAAACCAGAGATAGATAGTGTTGAGGACGCTCTTTTGGGCAGATTCAGCACATAATTTTCTTGGGGCACATATCATCTTCCTCATTTCATATCGAGTCTCTGCTTGTATTGGATCTTTAATATGTGGTAAATGTATGGATTGTGGTTTGGTTACCGGTAGTTTTGGAGGAATTTTTAATTAATGAAACTTAAATGAAACCGGTTTATTCAGAAACCTGGATATTTCTTAATTTTCTCCTCTTTTTGTTTTGAGTTCATGGCGAACCAGTAGCCGTTACTTTCGTTGCGCACTGAATAAACCTCAAATTGTTGGGCAATAGTCTTCAAATTATATAGGACGAGTAAACCACATTTGAAAAATCATGTGTGATAACTTCATATCCATCTAGGTGTTAGTGGTGTTTTAACTTGTGATCTTTTGGTTATAAGAATCCACTTTACCATTGTGTCATCCAAATGCTTGATATTCTATTCTGTTTTCATGAAGCATGGACTTAAGTTATAACCAGTAACATGTTTTTTGGTACCTTGTGAAAATTTGGGCTTCGCCAGCATGCCTTATGCCTTCTTGTTAGCCGCTAGTATAATCTTAAACTTGAGAAAAAATAGATGAATCGATAAACAATTGATAAATTCATATTGTAGATAGAATTTATTAGTATACAATGACAATATGTTGGTAGTAATTTTCCAACAAATAAATTGAAGTAACTAAATTTTCTAGTATCCATGTTTAACGCGCACGTAGTCACCCTTTTTCTCTGTTATTTTGGGTGCGAATTTATCAGGTTTTGTTGATTGTATTTGTATATGTGAATCAAGAAGAGAAAATCATTCAATTTCTATTTGCTGAAAAGGAAAATCCAAAAAGAACCTTTCTCATTTTCTAATACATGCTACATATTATGGCGCTAATAGGAAAAAAAAAGAACCAAAATACGGTTGAATATAAGATCTGGAGTGGAGATATTTACCACTTGAAGTAGCTCTTTAATAGCTTCTTCTCTGCTCACTGGTTTTTACTCCACGCCCCTCTTTAGGATTATTATAATCCCTGAATAATAGTCCATCGATCACACTTTTTAGTCGTGGGAGACATTGGAAGGGAACTTTTGCATTTCATATTTGAAACTTGCGACTTATGTAGATAAATATGATATCATCTTACGCACATACAAAATCATTTATCATAATTCTGTTGTTACATATAATTAGGGTGAAAGAGCCCTCATGAGCTTAGTTGATTAAGAGCTAGCAGATAAGACCTTATTAGATCGGTTTCGGTTAATCGAAACCGACATTTCGATTAATCGACACTGAAATTCTCCAAATTTAATAACCGATACCGAAATCGATCGGTTGGATAACCGGAATTATCCAAATTAAATTTCTTTCTTTACCTATTTGGCTAATTAAACAAATTTTAATGTAATACACTACAAAAAACACGCGAACAATGACGGAAAAATCCGTCAAAAACATCAACAATCCGTCAGAAACCGTGATTGCGACGGATCGTACACGGATTTGTACCGTCTCTAAAAACCTCGTTATTACGCAGCACAACGACGGTAAAAATTCGTCGTAAAATTTTGAACGGACTAGCGACGGACTTATCCGTCGTTGATAGATTAGTCGTTTGACTCGCCGTTTGTTACGTTGAATTAACGACGGAAACGTCTGTCGAATTCAGCGACGGAAACAATTCCGCCGCTAAATTATTTGGGTAATTCCGTCGAGATCCGTCGCAAATAACGACGGACTATTTCCGCCGCTATTTAATTCCGCCGTAATTGAGTCTCCGATCCGTCGCAAAATATGTTCGCTATTCCGTCAGAACTGTCGTAATCGCGACGGATTTTTCCGCCGCCAATGTGGTCCGTCGAGATCCGTCCGCCGTACACCACGACCAATTAGATTCTGCTCTGCCTCGTAACCGCCGCAGCTCCGACTTAATTCCGCCTCTATTCCGTCGCTATACTTAATATATTTGAACAACTGTTTGATTATGTTTTACCCGTGTTTTTACCCGCTCAATACATCCACAATCATCCACAATCATCACAAATCCAAATCCAAATCCAACAACATCCACAATCATCACAAATCCATCCACAATCCATCCAAATCATCACAAATCCACAATCCAAATCATCACAAATCCACAATCCAAATCACAAATCCACAATCCATCCACAATTATTCAATACATCCACATTCTGATAATTCACAACAACTATTCGATACGGAGTTATAAATCCAAATCAAATTCAACAATTCAACAATCCAAATCCAACAACAACAATTCAACATATCCATAAATGAAGTAAAACGAAAGATAGGAATCAAAATGGTGGAGGGGTGGTCGAGGTCCATCATCACCGCCGAGTCCGATAGGAATCACTGAATGCCTCCGCTGAGCTTCCATCCGAGCTTGAAGACGTTGAAGTATCTGCATGCTCACTCACAGTGCTTGAATCTCGCCTCGCCCGCTTCACGATCTCTTTCTCCACCGTAGTTGCTCACCATCCGCTTCTCTCTAACCGCATCCGCTCCTCCATCTCCGCTAACTGCTCGATATCCGTGAGACTCCATACGAGAAGTCGCCGCAGAGCCGAACTAGAGTCGCTCTCCATGAATGTACGTGAGAGAGAACCAAGACCAAACAATCTCTTTTTCTTCGATGCGCGCCTCGAGGATACCCTTGAGGATCCGAGTCCTATCTACTGGGCTCTCATCTGCTACGGCTTGAGTCAAAATCGAACTTGGTCCTCCACCGCCTCCTCAGATTTGCAAGAAAATCGCTTAACTTTCCAAATAGAAGTTATTTTTACATCATTACCATATTTAATATTTAATCTACTTACCGCGATGCTACGAGCCTTCCCATCTCAGATAACTTCCATCGGAGCGACATGATATTTCAAAACATCCCATCGGACCTCGTAAATATCGACTCCACGCTCTCGCCTATTCATTCATTCAAACATTATTAATGCACACGTAGGTAAGTAGATTATAAGTATTTGTGTGCATATAATAGAGGTACATTGCTACTTAAAAATAAGAAAATTAAACAAGCTTCATTAATGATGTTTTAATCCAATTAGTTTGTATGCCTAATAACTTAGCAATTAATGATTATGATATATGTGAGGCGAAAGCGAACAACATTAAAACCTAAATTGAATTCAAAACTAAATACTTACAATGCTTTGTAGCATAATCTAAAGCACATCGAGCCACCCCGTGCTTAACGATCCCCGCCCCTCACCATCCGCTCGTCATCCTACTCCTCCTAGCTTTTTCTCGCTTTAGTCCGCACCTCAAGTCGATTCCAATAATCCCGCCACGCAGCCAATCCGATCCGGGAATGAATTGAGGTGGCGTCGTCACCAGGCTCTCGATCTTATGAATAAGATCCTTATATCTCACTGCCGCCTTTTGGCACCATGCACGGTAGACTACTTCAGTAGACAAAGCGGCCGCATCCCAGCAGAAATAATTCTGAAAGCATAAATTTGAAAATGATACATTTGAAATGCACATTCATATATATTTTGAATTACAAAACATCACATATATATTTGAATGCATGCTAAGTGTATTAATGTTAAAAATAAACAATTAACTATCACTTAGTCTGAAATAAACCAATATACTTAATGTAAATCAATAATACCTGGAAGTCTTGAAAATACATCCGCCTCTGATCCTCAGGGACCAATTTCCAACTGAAACCCCGATGGTTCATGACCTTCTTGAACGACTCAGTGATCACATGTGCAACATCATGCGATGGACATAAAATCCTACAATTGAGTTAAAAATAATATACATTATATTCAAATAAGTACAATTGAGTTAAAATAATCTAATTAACTATAGGTACCCATTCACAATAGTCAAGGTCTTCTTCCCATCGCCCGTCTGCACCCACCGCCGACCCTCTCCTCCACCGATAGTAAGTCCTCCTACCGAGGCGCCAACTCCTTCATCCGAGGAGGTAGATGCGAAATATTCCTCGATCACTAGACCGACTCTCTACCTCGCCCTCGACTTGCCATCCGAAAATAGATTTGGTATGTTACTTTAATAATTTTTATTCTTCAAAAGTTATCAATTGTCTTTGAATTTTGTTTCATTAGCTATTTGTTTAAACATTGTCATTGGAAAAGTTACATCTACAATATCTTTCAAGGTAATTCTTGTTTCTTTTCCTATAAAGCTTTTGACAATAGGATTCATTGAAATGTGTTGTCTCACAGAGAAAACTTACTTTCTTATGCTTGTAATGGTTGTTCAACAGTATTTTAGCTTATACTTCTAAATTTGCGGTTTGATGTTGTATTCGTTGATGTGTCCTATTGCATGATAATATTTGAATATTTTTGCTTATCACCGATGTGTACACATTCATTATCTAATTGTTATATCTAGGTCGAGTATCCATCCTGACCATGGTTCGAGGCATCCAAATCAAATCTTAAGGATCGAATTGTTATGTTTTGACTTGTAATGCATTAGTAAAGTGGGAGAAGAGGTAATGGTTCGTGAATTGTTGTGCTATCTTGTTATACTCGATAACCGAATAGAGAGAAGCAATGGTTGTAGCAAAAGATGATCCGCTCGGATGGCAACAAAAAAGAGAGAGAGAGAGAGAGAGAGAGAGGGGTCTGAGGTATTGATTATACCTTGAAAAAGTCAAATTGCAGGAGAAGTTCATCACCTGCAGCAGCATAATTCTGACCCTATTCATCTCCATCATAATCATCATCATTCAATGTATTATCATTTTCTGATTCCGATAATTCATATGAATCTGATTCCGACAATTCATCATCTTCGACTGATTCGTCATCTGCTTCTTCTATGTCCATCAAAGTGCCGTCAGGATGAACTCGTGTCATGTCATCATCAACCACTACACTTGTAATTAAAGGCATTTCATCTTCTTGAAATGGCGGAGGTACTATCGAACTAGATGATTCATCTGAGACTTCCACATTAGCTCTCGCTTAATTTTGCATACATCCCACCAACCTTTGTAGATTGTTTTAAACTCTGATAAGGACAATAGTATACTTGAACGGCTTGTGTGGCAAGGACAAACGGTTCATACTTATTATACCTTCGCCTATAATTCACGAAACCAATTTGTATTCGTGGATGCACCGATGTCCCCAATCGTGATGGATCAAACCACTCGCGATCTAAACATTGTTACGGTCTTCATAGGTAGCCCATGGTATTCCAACTCACAAACCTCCAAGAATCGCCCATAAAAATCGAGTTCATTCTTGTCCGCACCATAAATTTCACCTTTAATGCACACACCATCGCTCATGGTGGCTCTTGTGTCCCATGCTCTAACGTGTGAAATTTATACCCATTTATGTAGTACCGGATACGCCTTAATCATCGGAGAAGGCCCTTTGCTAAATCCAATATGAATGGATTGACGACATTGTTGGTATGGTCTTTGACCTAAATCCAACAAATCAATTAACATCTATCAACTGATCGATTAAATATTACAAAAGGAGGTTCGTTAATGAGATTATATACTCACATATGTATCAAACCAATGTGAGAAGTTTCGTCGATTTCCTTTCAATCTCGGAGGAGGAGATGCGTGGATGTAATCTTTTCAAGAAATCGATAAACAAACTTCAAAACAAATAGTTACAATTAGTATTTAAATAGTTATACTAATTGAAAGTTATACAACGTGAAATTATAAATACTTACTTTAAATAGTTCCCCAAACTTCAACGCAATTCAATAGCACATATAATCGAGCAAAGATCATACTCACTCGAATCTAGATATCTCTTCGATATTTTTCCAAAAGGCGCCCACCTTGCTTGAATATTGAAAGCATATCCGGAAGTCTTCATGCCTAATATCTCCCCAACATTATAATTGCGAGGCACATTCTTATGTTTCGCTCTTACGTGACCTCAAAATAATAAGAAGAATGTTGATGCTTCTTCTACTAAGTACGCATTGCAAATAGAACCTCCACTCGAGCTTTATTTCTCACGTTGTTTTCAACTTACGTAAGTATCTATCAATGTATATAAAAAGATTAATAGTTATATGTGTATATTTATACATATGGACAACAATTGTTAAAGTGAACGCTTTACCTTTCGAATGGATACATCCATCGGTATTGAACGGTCCGCAATACGAGCTTCATCTCGCTAGATGGACCGTAGATGTTCCATTGAATCAAGAAACTAGGAGGAATATACGCGAGCTTGCATAAATGACCGGAATATTTTCAAGTTTGCACATGTCCTCAAGTTTGATGTTTCGAGAGGTCAAATCTTTGAAAAATAAACTTAATTCTGCTATCGCTTCCAAACATTAGGTGGGAGAAGTTCTCGAAATGCGTCGGAGTATACGATAAAAATATGGCAATGTGACTCTTCATCCCAAACATCTTCAATTTGGTCATGTCTACACATCCGCCCATATTTGAAACATACCCGTCTCGAAATCTAAGACCTTTCACCCATTCGCACAAGACTTTTTTTCATGTTTGTCAAGTGTGTAAGAAGCTTTTGGATACTTGCTCACGACTCATTCATCTTCAACTCGTCTATTGCAAGACAAATTAAGTTCTTCTCGATTTGCTCGTATCTTCGTCTTACCGGAATATTCATCACGTTGTTGAACACATTATCAAATACATTCTTCTCTATGTGCATGACATCCAAATTATGTCGAATCAAAAGAGAACTCCAAGACGGTAAATCCCGTAATATACTCCGCTCTCCAACCACTACCAAAATATTTGGAAACACTACTATTTATTGCATCACTACCCATTTCACCACTTTCACTAGTCCCATTCCTTCAATCCTAGATAATAGTTCTTCTCCGATAGCGCTTGGTGAACTACTAGTAATCACCGTATTCTTTCGAATCCTCTTCTATCCCTTCCGAATTGGTGATCGGATTTAAAACTTTCGATGATTATCAAACCATGATCTGCTTACCACTTTTGGTAAAGTAAACGCTCAAGATCCTCCATGCAATGTGGACAAGCTAACCTTCCACCGTGTACTCCATCCGCATAACATAGAGTACGCAGGAAAGTCACTAATTGTCCAAAGCAATGCAAAGACGATCCGAAAATTTTGTTTCAATGAGACATCATAGGTAAGGACACCGCTTCCCACAAATCTACTAACTCAAATTAATGGTTGCAAGAACACATCAATCTTTTCTTTTGGATTACGTGGCCTCGCACTAGAATTGTGAGAAACATATATTGTTCCTTCATACACATCCATGGAGGAAGATTATAAGGAGTAACTATAACAGGCCATGAAGAATATTGTTGTCCTGATTGACCAAAAGGTTGAAAACCATCACTCGAAAGACCCAATCTAACATTACGAATCTCAGATTCAAACAAAGGAAACTTCATGTTCAAATGCTTCCATGCAGGTGTGTCAGCCGGATGGCGCATGACCCCATCATCACGACGATGCATGCCAACGCATATTCTCCGTCAGAGCCTCGATGCATACAACCTCTGTAGTCGAGGAGTAAGAGGAAAATAATACATCTTCTTACATGGAATTTGTGATTTCTTTCGAGTTTCAAATGCTCGATTATTGCTCTTGAAACGTGGATGCTCACAAACTTTACATCTCGTCAATTCCGAATCTTGTCGCCAGTAAATCATGCAATTATGTGGACAACAATCTATCTTGTGCACAGCAATCCCATGCCACGCAACAATTTCTTCGTCTTTGTAGAAGTCATCAGTACAAGATTACCATCCGGATTTGTCTCTTTCATGAGTTCTCATATTTGATCAAAACCTTTCTCGATATATTATTCTCGCTTTCCAACTCGTAAGTCGAGCCACAACAGACAATTGTGAATGGTTTGAGCAACCCGCCACAACGGTTTATCGACGTCGTTCAACATGTCGTAAAATTTTCGTGCCTCAAGATTTGGTTCCTCTTCGTGCTCGGCAAAGTTAAACCGAGGACCAGCAGATCCATTACCATCGTCGACACGCACTTGATTGAGGTTCGGGTGATATCGCATTGTCGGATCTATACTCACATTTGTCTCCCTCGAAAGATCCAGTGTTATAATTTGGAACAAATCCAAATTTTGAAACGTGATATCGCACGGTATCTTGTACTTGATAAGGTATATTATTGCACTTCTTACAAGGACACTTGATCTTTTCCCCATCCATGAATGATAGTTGATTACTAGCAAACTCAATGAAGTTTTCAAGTCCGCAAGAAAATCATGATTTAATCCACCACTAGTATCATGACGCTTATACATCCATTCACGATTCGACTCATCACGAGGAAGTGGAAATGAGATTCGAAGTGAGAGGCAAATGTTCTGCCATGGGAAATGGGATTCGGAAGTGAGAAGCAAATCTGGGAGATGAATGTTCGCAAATGTTGGGAGATGAAGTGAGGCAAATATTCGAGTACCAACTACTAAGCCCGACTTTAATTTGGTTAATGATTTGGAAGTACATTTGGTTAATGATTTGGAAGTACATTTGTAAGAGGAGATAATTTAGGTGAAGAGAGATGCGCATAACTCTATTTATTGGTAAATAGAGGTATACGCATAATTTTCTAATGTTTGGTTATGTTAGATAATATTTAGATGCAAAAGACAAGATACTCATATTCGATCCAAGTCTATTTCACGTTTCATAACAAAAGGTTCTCACGTTATAGAAATAGAAATGCACGAGACATATACTATATAAAAGTAACACGGATGCATGTCAACATGAAACTAATTTGTAGAGGTATAAAATCGATGCATAAATATAAATCACCAAATAGAAAAAGTTCACATGATTAGTCTTATTTTCTTTGATAAAGAGTAGCAATCACAAAATTCGCCTCCCAACCCCTTCACGTGTGAGACATGTGATGTAAATGATCACAACATTAATATATATAGCAATACATATAAATATTAATGGTGTGACCACTTACATCACATGTGAAAGGGTTAGGAGAGTAATTTTTTGTGATTGCTACTCTTTTATCAAAGAGAAATAAGACTAATCATGTGTGAACTTTTTATATTTGGGAATATGCAAAAAGATTCATAACTTAACAAGCTTTTACAAAATATGGGAATATGAACAAATTACCCTTTTTCTAAGTTAAGAAAGAAGGTCCTTGAACTTTTGAACGAGATTTGTCAATCCAAAAGTGGTAAATTGAAGTTTATGCACTGTCTATCCCATCAGTTTTTTATTAATTTTGATGGACCAACCAATCGAAGCACTCTATAAAACTACTAAACTACTCCACTTGCAAGACACAAGAATTATTCACTGGCTCTGAGTTACTGAGTTACATACTACTACAGCCACCATAGGAGTGGGTTTATAAGCTAAGGTCATATCTAGATGTAGAGGGGAGTGTTTAGACTAAAGACATATTTCGAAATATTTTAGAATATTTTCCTACTTAACACAATGCATGTATTAGTTGTATAGACTAATCGATCCTTATAAGTTATAAATATTAATTAAACGGGCATATTTAAAAGGGTGCTTGCTTAAAATATACCGGCTTTTGTTGTCCTCTAATTATATATTTAACATAATTTTAATATTTTAATAATAGCATCACCTTCCGATCTATCGGAAAATTAAATTCTCCGCTTTTTGTTGAAAATGCATCATTTATCATCGACAAATTGATGATATTGATTTTTACAAATAAAAAGGTGATAAGAATTATCAAACATTTCAAAATCGTTTGCAACTTTTAAAATAAAGCAAAAGTCATTATATACTTCAACAATTAATACGAACAACAAAATGAAAGAGGTCGGCCCAATATCGTCCGATGTCAATCAATTATCGCATCAATTTTTGTTGATATCAAGGAAACGAAATTCAAAAGCAAAAGAGAATATTTTCAACTTTATACGATTTCATGAATGAAGTTTGACCTCTGTGCTCCACAATCCAACACATTCCATTCACAAACATATCATACAAACGATAGATTTTATACAAATACATACATATATATAAATCAACAAATATAAATTATTTGTATATATAATAAAACTCGATTTAAGCGGCGACGGCGGCAAGGGCGACGACAAGACGGCCGGGGCGCTGGTCAGAGGTCAAGGCGCAAGGCAGTTACACGTTATGAAATTACTCTCATTTTGTGTGAATTATTATGTAAAAGTTCCTATCACCAACTCAAATCGCAAAACTTCCAACCGCCACCAATGTTTTGGGTCTTTGCCTCTAACATTATGTGCATATTTATAAAGACAAATATTATATATTGTCACAATTTTACCCCTTTTTGTAATAATCTTGTAAAATTAGGCACTAACAATAACAAATTAACAACTACAATATTAGTATACAAGAATAAATTCTAACCACTTTGAGCATTATGCTTAAGGCCTTCACCGTAAAATCTTATTTGGGTAATTCGATCGAAACAAAAAATTCGGCATGACCTATTAATTTATGGTCATCCTCTTGAGTTCGAAACTGTGATTCTTCACTACGTGAACGCCATCGCTTATTTATTAAGTTTGAGCCAAAGAGAATTAAATTCTCATTCCAACTCATTATTGTTCTCCACGTAATCCCATCAAATCTAACCGCACTAGAAAGTATAATTACTACAACATTAAGGCTACGAGCCTTCTCAAACTCGAAAAACTTAAACGAGATCATCTCAATTTCAAATCCTATGACTTTCTAATGCAACAATCAAATTCAAATAGTAACTTTATCTTATCATCAACCATATGCAATGATGAACAAAATAAACTACAGAAGATGAAACATCCGAAACTCAAACTCGAACTTGATTTCAGCTTTATATGGAGAATTCCAGGATAGTACGTGAAAGTGCCTTCGGCCACCTTCTTTGCTTTATTACAAAAAGATCACATTCTTAAAACACAAAGAAACCTAGAACTTGGAACAAAATGTAATACAAACACTAAGGCCTTGAAATTCTTCGTAAGAGTTCAAGTAGAAATTTAGCCTTTGACAAGGACAACTATCACAAGTTCCTCAAGACTTATTAAACACATGCATGTTTTAAATTCTTTGTCATCTTACCTTAATAGATTGACATCGGGTTTCAATCAACTCAAATGCCATTTCTACAACTTTTACTATCAATTAGAGGTCAATAATTCGATTCGATTACCATCTTCCATGTCGACAAAATTATCACTAAAAGCTACAAATACCACAATACCATTGATGCCAAGTAGCACCGAGTTTCTCTAATCCATCGAAATTAATCGATAATATGCATTAAAACTTAATAATTCTAACATATTTTACTCTTCCTTATACTCAAAACTTATAAAGTGGTTCTCTTAATCACTCTAGCTATCACAATTGTGAAATGCTCATTGGTCACTATCACGATTGTTTTCTCAAGACAAAAGCGCCAAGAAATCAAATTCGGCCCAAGCATACAAAACCCTAAATTCCTAAATTCCTCTAGGGCTCGACCATTCTCAAGCCACGAGCACACGATGCTCCAAAAATTACAACTAAACCTAGCATGCTTCTTTAGTATACGTAAGCACATAAGTTCAATCAGATTTGGAATCTAACGAACAAAACTCATAATTCCAAAAATTCCTTAAATATGTTGAAATTGGAAAATATTCGAAACATGCTATTAAATTATCATAAAATCCCCATAAACATTACCTAACATTCTTAGCACAAATATTTAGTCAGATTTTACTAATAAAAATCGCACACATAAGTACATGTGTGTAATGCAGTTAGATTTTGAGTTAGATTTCTAGATTTTGAGTTAGATTTTGTATAGATAATAAAACCCGAGGTCGGGGCGATGGTGGCGGGCGGTGGAGCGGAGACAAGCAAGGGCGGCGACGGCACTACTGGGGCGAGGAATGCAGCGCAGGCGGCGGGTCAGCAGGGTCGGTGGCACGGCATGGGCGGCGACAAGAACGGCTGGCGGGCACTACAAGAAAGTAGGCAGACGCTGCATGGCGGGGCAATGGGGATAAGGGCGGGGGAGGAGGGATTAGGCGCATCGAGTAATGAAATGGGAAGAAGACGCGTTCAAATACTAATTTTTAGCGACGGATTAGAGACGGAAAATATCCGCCGTTATATTTAAACGCTATAGCGACGTACTAACGACGTAAAAAGGGATTTAACGACAGAATCAATTTAACGACGGATAAAATCCGTCGTTATAATATGGGCAAATTTGATCCGTTAATATAACGACGAAATAATCCGTCGTTAAGATCATCGACGGAATAACGACTTAAATATCCGTCGTTGTATTTCTTGGTGTAAAAATTAAAAAAAATTAATTTTAACGACGGATTATATTCCGTCGTAACATTTATTTGGAATAAATAAAACTGAAAATAAAGTTAACGACGGAATAAATCCGTCGTAAAAATAATTAAAAAATAAATAATAAAAAATCCGTTAATTTACGACGGATCAGCGACGGTTAATTAAAGTGTACAATAAAAAAAATAAAAAATCGTTAATTTAACGACGGATTATGTCCGTCGTTAAAATCAACGACGTAGTAGCGACGTATATACCGTCGTTATATGTTCGTGCGCAATAGTACCGCCACATTCCGTCTCAAATACGCCGCAAGTCCGCTGTTAATTTATTTCGTGTGTGGTCCGTCAGAACTCACCCGCTTGACGACCAATTTTTAGGCGTCATAATCCGTCATTGTCACGCGCTTTTTTGTAGTAATAATAATAATAATAATAATAATAATAATAATAATAATAATAATCATTATTATTTAAATCTAATTAAACTTATTTTTAATTTAATAATAATAATAATAATAATAATAAAAAATTAATAATTATTATAATTTCGGTTATTCGGATATCCATTCGGTTATCGGTATACCCAATAACCGAAATAAACTTTAGACCACTGACCGATACCAATCCAGATCCAATAACCGAAGTAATCGGTTATTGGATACCGATAACCGATCAATATTGATTCGGTTCGATAATAACCAAAATCCAATAATCATTTCATCAACCTTACTAGCAGATCTGGAACAAGGACCAATGATCGATTCCTAACAGTTCTAGTATGAGAGTTTCAACATCTTAATCGTCGAGTCGCCGTGATTTATCCGGTCACATTCTTATGGGATTGGGGTGTGAGAGCTTCCACTGGGAGAGCTTCCCCTTTTTGAAACAAGGGTGCAAGAGCATATAAATACTTTAATTTTCTCGTTTCTTGTGCTTTTAAGATAGAAATAGAATATGAACATATGGTAAACTAAGATTAGCTACAAGAAGCTAAATTGAGTGGCAAACTAAATGATTGGGGTTGGAATTAGTTGAACAAAAGAAAGAAGAATTTGAAAATGGGTCAAACCAGGAAGGAGCATACTACGCGAGGTCACTAATATCCTCAGAAGTTGAGACGTAATTTTTGGTAGCAGGGCATTCGGATTTTTCTACACATTCAAGTTGATAGATTTAATTTGTAAATTTAATAAATAAATATAAAAATGAGTACCGTATGATGTTGATTAAGTGCTAATTATGAACGCGTGATCGGATATTCCTTTTATCGTCGGAATGAGCGACCGTCAGTTAACTGCAAAACAAAATAGAATGGTATCTCTAGGTAGACACTTCGATGCTTAAGTTAGTGAAGTATATTTCCTAAGACTTACTGGTAGCTTAAGATTGCATATCTGACCCTTGAATTATGAAGGTATTTATAGATGTGAAGTAGGCGCGAGATAAGGTGAACTATAAGCTTTTTGGAATAGGATACTTACAAATCCTCTGATACCTGTGCCGCATACTTTGGACCAAATGAGTATGTAAGGAGTCAACTTTTATTCGGAGACAAAAGTCTTTATGATTATAATCACTAACGCATACGATGTCGTTTTCTATTTTATCGGACCAATTCTGGTTGTTTGGATCTGGACTGTCAGATCCGGATAATAGACTCGTATCTTGGGTTAGTCATGATGACTTAACGTTTACGTATCATGATGTGGCAATACAGATTGGTATTCCATATGTATTTATTCCATATCAACTGCTACCCTTACTTCTACTTCTAGAAATCTGCTTATCTGGAGCTGTCTATTGGAGTAGATCATAAGTTTGGAGCCAGATCTAGTATCTCATCTGCTGTAGACTCTTGTTCTCTGTCGTGCATTAAATACGTAGAGTTCTTCTCGTAACTTTTTCTGAAAAGTGCATTTGTTTTACCCGAGATTTCGCTCTACCTCGTCAACTACCCTCTTAATCTCGTCCTTTGATTTCAAAAATGTTTGGTTCCCTGAATTTGAACTCTACATGTGTTAGGAGATGTTAGGCTGTGATTTTTGGAGGGTTTTCTATAAATAGAGATCATATTCTTCGTCCATAACTTTCAATTTGTCGCCGCCTTCTCTGCAACTTAGTTTTTTTTTTATTACTGTGCACTGTCAAACCAACATCTGCTATGAAAATCAGTCGTTTCCTTAGAACATTCATACCAGGTATTTCATGTCCGAATTCTTTTCTTCATCTTCTTCCGTAGATTTACTTGAGATAGTTGATAGATTTTCTTTTGGTAAGAAAACCGTGAGCATAAGTCTTCTAAGAAACTTTATGGCAATTGAAAAGCAGAAGTTTAAACCTTCACCAGGCGTGGTAAGAAATTCGATGAGCTTATAGAGACCCTTCGTTCCTCTACAGACTTTGAATTTGAATCTCCATCACAGTATGATGGCTTGGCCGCCGTTCTTCCAACCATGGCTTTTTGGCGTCATCAGGTCAAGGCTGCTCTTCGTTTTCTTATTCTTCCCAACTATCTATGCTTTACAGGATTCCCTTGAATCAATTATATCATTCTTCTGTTCATAAAACCCTCTTCTTCCATATCATCCTTCAAGAGTACGAACTTTTGATACTTTCTACATCTTCTATCTTACCCACGAAGTCAACATTAGTGGCATGTTTTATTACTTTACGAAAAAAAAACAATAGTCTAGTACATCTGAACGGAAGAGATTCCAGTATAGATAAGGACTAACTCAATCAATACTTCTTTGTCATTCCCGTGGATGATCAAGTCTGGCCTTTGGTTAAGTATACATGCGCAAATGTTAAGTATTAAGACGTCCGATCCTGGTGGGATATCGCCAGATGACATAAATATCCTCTGGAAAATTCATAGAGATTTTGGCCATAGACATGAATGAGGAATGAGAAAGCATTAATCAATCATGGGCTGTTTCCTGGTCATGAGTGGAGTGATGATATGGATAATCTTTTCTTGTATGTATAATTTCTATGCTTGTTGTTGACCTTGAACTGATATGGCTTGTCTTACTCGTGTAGATATGGACTAGCAAGAGGATATGCTAGCTTGTCATAGATCTAGCGCTCCTCAGACTTGGACAAGTGTTCATGTCAGCTCTTTAGGAACTCAAGCTCCTCCTACTTTCGAGACTGTCTCATTTCTTGTGTCTGTTCAACCTCCTCTCGCCGATTCTATCGAACCTCTTCCTACAACTGGATTGGAGGTTGAAATTATAGACCTGACCGTGGATTTTAGGTCTGATCCACAGCAGGTGTCCGAGCCACCTGAGATGGCAGTCGTCACTGCCAGGAAAAGGATATGATGGAAGAGGTTAACCTTCAAGGGTCTGCCCTCATTGAGACTAAAATCGAGCGTCTTCTAAAACGCTCGAGGCAAACCTTTGAGGCCTCTTTATGTCGACTGACTTCTTTTTATTCGAAGGCGAAATGGATTGTGATCCAAGAACCTACCGGCTTTGCTCCTGAGGGTGATGCCATGTGTCTAGTAAGAGCAAGTCTCATGTAGTTCCCTGGTTAGAACATGTGCCCATTTCCATCAGATTTTCGGGTGAGCTCATGCAACTGTCGCGTGAGCAATGTGGGGAATTGTTGGGATATTTAGGCACTGAGACAGATGTGGCAAATGCTGCTCAGTATTCCATCGACTAGGCTCGTGACATCCTCTGTAGTTATATGGCCAAGGTAACGTGTATTGTGAGTTGTTTTTCTTATTTTCCTATGATTGTTCGTATACTTAGTGTGTTCTCATTTCAGGTCATCTAGGTGGATCATGCGAGGTTATTTGATTATGACCGAGAGATGAGTTCTATTAGGGAGAAATTCTAAAGCTTCTCGCAAGAGTTGCTAACCAAATATCATGAGTTGGCCGTAGCGACAACTCAATTAGCAGAGTTGGATAAGCGATTGTCTGAGTCAGAAGCAGATGTGCATACCTTGTTGGAGATGTTGGCTCGATCTAATCGTGAGCATGTTATTGTTTTGGCAAAGTGCGAGGTGGACCATGATCTGGCCCTGCGTATTACCTCCAATGACGCCCTTCAGCAAGGCAAAGAGGAAAGACAACATGCGAGCAGGAGGCTGGTATCAAGTGTTGCCTTCAGCAGATCTTGGCGACTCCCATCGGGCAACGCTTCATTCAGATCCTTCAATCAGATATGTTGGAAGCTTACCTGCGTATACATGTGTTCGTGTCCCGGATAGCTCCTACGATATATCACTTTTTTGGATATACTCTGGAGACAACTCTAAGTACTGCATTAGAATAACTGGGTGCTACTGATGAACTAACGGATGCTCAGGTGAAGGCCATCTTCCGAAAGATGCCTTCTTATCCTGAATTTCAAACTGATCGCTCCCTTCCTAAGGACTTTCCTTGGTGGTTGGCGCTTATGCAGAAGGTTGCCTAAGCTTTCGTGGAATAACCTCTTAATTCTCCAAATCTGCTACATCTCAGGCATATCTCTATCCTAGTTCTGCTATACTTCCCCATAGATCTCCTAGTCTTTGCTTCCTTGCATACTTCAGCAGAGGAAATGATGTTGGATTTGTATACTGAAAGAAGAATGATTGAACTTGTATATAATCTTTCATGTTACCATTATTACAATCTCATATCTGAATTGTTTATTTGATTGCATATGTTGTCCCATTATATCATACAAAATTAGACCATACGATGTGTGTAGAAGACCACAAAAAATGATCATGTATGATCAACTTGAGGACAAGTTGTCGTTGTTGAGATATAAAAGGATCACTTGGTTGTTTGTCTATGTCATGGATCTTGAGGACAAGTTGTCGTGACTTTACGTTGATCTAAACCTCGATAATGTTTTAGGTAAGTAAGTGACTTGACTGAGGCTACGCCGAGGTTTGTCTCAGGCGGCGAAGAAAACGCCTCGACGTCAGAATATCACTGTGAGCCTCCGGCTGATGGATCATAGTGAGATGAGTTTTAATTAGGTGTTTTTATCGAAATTAATAATAGCCTAATATGATTAAACCCTAAAACTAAGTCTACTTATAAAGAACCTAGATCTCGGTGACTTTCTCGCCGATCTAAACCTCGATAATGTTTTAGGTGAGTATGAGATTCTTTTTTCTTTCTAGGACGATTCTTTCTTTTATGACTTGTTATGGTTTTGTTTTTATTGAGGGTTATCATTATTTTATATTTAGATAATTTTTATGTTTTTGTTTTTATTGTTGAGGCTTACGCCTCTCGAGGCTTACCGCCCTCTTGGGTGATGCCCGCCCGTTCATTTAAGCTTTTTACAACATTGTTTTATCATTTGACTTGTTATTAGTTACATGAGATAGCCCAAGATTCTATGCATCGATGACAAGATTTTTATGTCATGTTAGTTACAGTCGATCCGTATCCGTTTAGGATGATGATGTCCTCTTAAGGAGCTCAAAAGATTTATGGTACTAAATGTTGCAAGTTGAGTTAGCTCAAGTACAATAATAAGGTTGAGTGGTACTACTTAAGGAATTAAAGAGATTAAGTATTTTAAGCAGCTAGAATGCGATAAATAATTAATGGATGTTCGATATCTTAAATAGATGGATTCGTAAATCTAAGTGCAAACCCGACTCAACTTCGGTAATAAATGGGTAAGTCAGTATTTATTCTCTAGTGAAATGAATAAATATTTATGAATTAATTGATGTTCTGAGTTGAATATAAGATAATTAATTCGTTTTAGACACATCTTTATTCCTTACATTTGATCTTTGGCTGGCTCATCAAGGCATGTTGCTGCTGTAAATTCCGTCCACTTCTATGTAGAGTCCACTGAGACTCTGTTCTGATTTATGTATTATTTTAATACATCTCCAATATCTAGATAGATATTATCTGATACTATTAGATATCAAGAGATATTATTAGATATCAAGAGATAATTATTCTAGATATGATTTATCTTCAAAGATATTATTGTATTTATTAGATATGCAAGGATTCTATCTAAACAGGATTTTAGGAATGTATTATAAATACAAGGTGAGAGAAAATCACAATTAATCCTATCATTTTGTTTGAGATTTTCGAAAATCTTATAGAGGCAAATAGGAGATGAAATTATGTAGTGTTCTCCATAGATTGCTCTCACTCAGTATTGACGAATAGGCATCTAGGATACAGTCCAGAAGATCAAAGCTAGAGTCTGCCATTGATCTTATATTCCAGAAATTCACAAGTAAACACGAGTAAACACTACATGTTGCAATTAATTATATAGATGCATACTAGGTATATAATCAATGTATGGTGAATTAAACATCCAAGATAGATCCTCGGGAAGAGGGTAAAATAAGATTTCCTTACAAATTGCTGCTATGGTTCTGGAGTGTTCTTCTGTTAATACTCCATCTGTGAACCCCGAGGTGGTTGTTTCTTCTTTCGGGCATCTGACAGAGTTGACGGCTCTCAAGGGGCTTACTCCTGCTTCTGAGGTAGAGAGTCCGACACAGATTTTTGAGGTAGAGCAACATGCGAAAGTGTTGGTGGAGACTTCGGCTGTTGAAGGAAGAGATGAGGCATGTGTTAATGGAGTTGTGTCTTCTTAGATTACTATGTAAAATTTTGTATTTTGATTGGTTCGAGTTTGTAACCTGGACACTTATTAATTTCGAGTTTGTAACCTAGACACTTATTAATAAAGGACCTATTTTTGGGTCATATGTTTGTGATCCCCCAAACCTTTCCTAACAACTCCTCAATTTTGTCTTAAGGGGTCTTGCAAATCTTCTTTCTTTATTGTTGCGAATTGAGTGAATCTTATCCTTCCGCTTGGCGACGATTATCTATATCTCTCTTTTCTGCCTTCTTGATCTTGTCAATCTCTTTCTTTAGAGAGTGGTTTATAACTGTCAGCGTCTTTAATAGGTTGTCAATTACTTTTTCGTCTTTTCATGAAGGCTGTTACTACTGACCTTTTGTTTTTTTGGGTATAGATATTCCCTCGTTTCTTTCATTTCCTTCATGGCCACCACTATCTTTCTTTATTCTTTTTACACTCCTTGTGCCTTAGATGTGGGCGTGTAATTTCCTTTGATGATGGATGTCTTTTTCTCTTGTTGGAGGATGAGCTTGACCTTTTATGTGCTTCTTTCGTCAATTCTTGATTCGTTATCCAAACGACGGGCAACGACTGTAGTTATGGCTAGTGCCTTGGTGTATGAGTGTCCATGCTGATACGATCCTCGCTGGTATGAAGGATCTAACGACACGCGAATGGAAGATTTTGAACGGAACCGATGGAAAAATCCCAAAACATCTGAATCTAACCCAAGAAGTGATATAGGTCAGTATGTCGCCTATACCCCAACGTGAAATTGACGCAACAACTCGGGGACGATGAATGACACACGAATGAGGGATGGATGTCTCGTCGATACGTCGATAATTGAATTTCTTGACAAATGCAAGAAAATTCAAGAGCTAATGAAGAGAGAATAAAACTTACATATATTCGTAAATCAAAAGCTGAATATTTTCGTATGCTTACAAGCCTTTATATAGGCTGAAAAATGAACTCTAATCCTTATCAAAGGAGGAGTCCTTATCAAAGTAAAAAACTAACTAATAGAAGAGATCTAATTGAACTAGAAATCTATTTAATCTAACATCTAAATGGGTTGCAAAAATAATTAAAAAAAATAACGTGGCCCACAATATCATACGGACTGATCGAGCTAAAAACACACTCAAATTACTCGCAATCGTACGAGGTAATCGTAGCGTGATAAGTTAACACGAGTCGTCTCTCAAGGAAAACTTAACAGGGCTTATTGTTCGTGTCGCACACAGAAAGCAATTAAATCCTAAACACTCTAATGCCAACAGGGGTTTGAAACATACGAGAATAGAAATACGAGAAATAAACAGCGACCCTAGGCTAGGGATTGTCAATCCCGAGCTAAACTAATAAAGCGATAAATCTAAACCAGGAGTTGTCAATCCATAGTTGAACTATGAAAGCGATAAATCAAAGCAATAAACAAAAGCAGGAGCAAACCTATTCTTAGGGTTCGTTAAGCCCTAATCTAAGTCTAGTCGTAAATGAACAATAAACATCAATCAACCAACAAGAACATGAAATAAACGAAAGCATGATAAATCAAAGCAACATGAACACAATCCATTGTCACTATGGAGTTGAATCCAATAAAAATCATAAAGCAAAAAGACTGTGAAATTGTTCCGACAAAACAGATGAATCCAAAGCATGAACTGATAATCTAAATTATACAAGAATGAAAATGAAAATAGAAATTAAAACTAAGAATTTATCTGTTTGTGTCGATGCTGAAGAACTCCTGAAGAAAGCGGACAACGCGTGAAAAGAACAGAGAAAAATCCGAGCCCCAGTCCGATGACCTAACGCGCGCATTTATATATAAATTGAGAGCCAGCGTCGGACGCAACACAGCGCCGGACGCGATGACTCTCTGGATGAAAAGCACTTCACAACCCAGCGCCGGACTCGACGCGTCGCCGGACGCGACGAGTTTCTGGAGTGAAGGAAGAGCACCCCCAGCGCCGGACGCGAAAGGTGAAACGTGCGTGGGATGCAACGTGCGACGTGCTGCGGCGCCGGGTGAAGATGGGCGCTGGGGCGGCGCGGAGCTGGAGTGAGAGTACGAGGCGAGCGTTGGGCTGACGCGGGAGATGGAGCTGGAGCTTGGTCGACGCTGGGCGTGCTGGAGCGGCGCTGGAGATGCGCGACGCTGGAGGGGAATCGCCGGGTGTTGCTGCGCTGTTGGCGGGCTGGGTACCAAGCTACCGGGCGAAGTTGGCGTAGGCGCGCGGGCGAGCGAGATGGTGGCGCGGATGATAATGAGCCGGCGAGGTAAATTTGTGAACTGGCGTTCACAATGAGCGAGCGCCGCGATGGCGCTGGGCTAGCGCCAGGCGAAGCGTCGCGGCGTGGACGCCGGGCGGCGCGCGTGTGTGCGAAGCGCGACGGGCCGGGCGAGGCGTGACGTGCCACGCCGCATGTGCGCGACTTTGATTATTCGCCCGCTCTCCTCGATTGAAACCCGAATTAGGATCCGTTTTCGCCAACGGACTCCTGTCGAAATGCTCTTCAATATACTTGATCCTTGTACTTATTCATTTCACCCTATTTGATGCCATTTCCTACAAAACATCAACACGAACTAAATAAGTCCGAATCGATAAATAATAATCAAACCAACGGCATAAATAGGATAAACCATTAAAATTGACATGTAAAACAGTACCAAGAATCATCACAAAATCATACCAAACAACTCCCCCACACTTATCCATTTGCTTGTCCTCAAGCAAAGTCTATACCAATAAGAATAGGAAAGATAACTCATGTAACTTTACTCTTATTCTAATCAATCAAACCTTATTGCATTTCCCCCACACTTGGTGTTTACGAATTCAAAGATAATGTGGAATAAATCAAGAACGACAATTGATTTCCAATAAATAAAAAGGTAATCTCCGCATCTAACTCTCCGTTAGGGTGAACTAACTAATGTGGTCACCTTTAGCAACAAGTTTCTTTTATAAAGCACAAAGAATGTTTTAACAGATTTTGAAATAATATTCGAAAGGTGAATTCTCGATGAACTCGAGTCTCCTAACGTGGTTTCCATGTCCATTTCTCAAATTACGAGAAGAGGGATGTAATCCCATCCTCCATTTCAACAATCTCAACAAAATATCGAGCTTTCATTCTCCTCATTTTCTTCTTCTTTTCACATATTTTTTTATATATATAAAATGAAACAAGTATATAGCAACCACAATGTTAACACTACCCCTAACATTAGCGGACAAATCACATCAATTTCCCTTATTCAATTTCTATCAATCACGGTCTCGCTAATTCACATTATACTCAAATCATATATCACCAAAAGTTTCGAAATTCAAAATCAACACCAATACCACGAGTTCAACAGACAAATCAAGATCCTAACTTACTCGCATAGACAAAGTTTACGTCCAAACAATCAAAATAAGCACAAAGGCACAACATTAAGCATACAAAAATATATAAGTCACACCCACAAAACCAAATACTCTCACTCCCCCACACTTAATTCGAGCACTGTCCCCAGTGCTCAAAACATAAATAACATAAAAATAGCCGATAGATGAGGATACTTCCCTGATAAAATATGGCAGTGGCAGGGTTGGAATGTGAGCGTGTGCGGCAGAACCAGAATATTAAGGCTTCACCTCACTACTGACGACGACCCAAATTCGAGCAAAACTAACACAGAGACAACAGATAGATCAAAGAACAACGAAACAAAACAAAAAGAAAGAAAGAAAAAGAAAATAAAAATCCGTGGGTAGACTCCCACGTAGTACTCAGTTTAACGTCGTGAGCCCGACGTATTCCGATCAACAACGGACTATCCATAGTCCTTTACCTGCAAGAATACCATCTCGGCCAGAGCATCAGTAGTAACCATATAAGAACAGAGGACAGTAAAGAAAGCAACTAATGCATCATTTAAGCTCAAATCAAACATCCTATTCTCCAAAGTGAAATAGATAATTTCAATTCCCAAAGCACAATACTTTGGAGAATTAGGAAGTTGACAAACTATAGAAGTTACCTCGACTTTTGTTATCACTGTGTCCTCCTCAGGGGACACGTATTTCACATGTTGAGGCAGCTCTTTCACTTTCAGAGTGGGTTTTGGCGTGTCATCGGTTTCATGCACCCACTCTTCCTCGTCAGTCATCCTGGTAACAACTCCCTCGTGGCTCTGATCTAGCACCTCATCCTCACGTATCCATTCTCCATCAATTTCCACCCCCTCTGGCTGCAACGGCTCGTCAGATATCTCTCCCACCCCATTCTCAATAATTGGGTCACTTACTAGAACAGTGATCGTCTGGACCTGACCGGATTGGTTTGGAAGTTCCCTCATTGCAAGTTGCCGTTGATACTCAAAATACTTAGCGATGTCAGTCCCATTTGTTCCTCTAAACGCCAAGAGTTGCGCTCTATCATCCAATGGCGAACTCGATGGTCGGTGGTCGCTTGAGCCTCATAGGGTGAGCTTGGAGGCTCCCCTATTGCATCTTGTTGAAGTAACTCGTCTAGCTTTTCAGACATCATTTCTAATTTTGCTTGCAAGCGCCTGATTTTGGTGTCGTCAGCATCCGACCGTTGGTGGCGAGTCTGAAACACTTCTGCTTCCATTGCATCCAACGGATACCTCGAGGTGGTGATGGGTGTGGTGGAGTAAAATACTCCGCCGATGGTCGCACCCTTTGTTCTTTGTGGAGGCCGTGGTCGATGTGGATCACACCTCCATAATCATGTTGCGGTTCCCACCTTCCCGAGTCGGGCTGTGGAGGCTGATGCTGCTGAGAATATGACTACTGAGGTGGAGGTGGTTGTTGTGGGTACTCATACTGAGGTGGAGGATATGGTTGCTCCCAGTAGGCATTGGAGGCTTGATCCTCATAGTAATGTGGAGGTGGTTGGTCCCAGTTGGGATCAAAAGCGTGATTTTCATAGTGCGGTGGAGGTGGTTGATCCCAGTATAGATTGTAGGCTGGCTGCTCCTGGCCTGACGGATACTCCTCAGAATAACCGTATTGGGCTCCTTCTTCGCAAGAAGAATTTGCCCAATACGACGAACTTTCCTCTCCCTACCGTCGACCATACTCGTCTTCACTGGTAACCCTGCATTAACAGACACCAATAGACGTGTTGACGGGCCGGAACCGCCGGTTTAGGGCCGGGACCGGCGGTCCGGCGGTTCCAAATGTGACGGCCCTAGCCCGGCCCTACATACTAGTTGGCGGTTTAGGGCCGGGCCTGAGCCCGGCGGTCCCGGTTTGGGCTCGAACCGCCGGTTTAGGGCCGAGCCCGGCGGTTCGGCCTGTTCGCGCAGCGATTTTGTATCGATCCGCTCTCTCGCTCGAGCTCCGATTTTCGATCCGCTTGCGCCACGAACTCGTATCGCGATATACTTCAACTCTTATGAAGGGTAAAATCTCCAATTCTATCTCAATGTTTCTGAAAATTCAATCAAATATGCAACAAGTATCAAAGTCCAAGATTTTAACAAACTTTTAAGTTTTAAGTTTTAACTTTTAAGTCTAAAGCTTAATAAACTTGTAAATATTTTTAAAGTTGTAAAAATTTGTAAACTACTTTTAAATATTTTTAAACTTGTAAATATTTTTAAAGTCTAAAATATTTTTAAATTTGTAAGTGATTTTTTTATGTTTGAACTTGTAAATACTTTGATTTTGCATTTGTTAAAATACGATAAATATAAAATATGTGTCAACACTTTGCATTTTTAATAAATGATGAGTAAAATTACATAAACCGCTTATGACTTTTACATAGGGATGAAAAATAATAATAATAAAGGACTTGAGCTCAATTTAATTTCTAAAATTGAGTTGCCTACATATCCTCATAATCATAGAGAATCAAAGTCCATGTAGTTCTTTTTAATTTCTAAATGCTCTACTCCGTCTCCGCACCCGATTCCGATCGATCCGCTTAGGTGAAGGCCTCGTCTTCGCCTCGTTACCATCTTCCCATTGTGGTTCTTGAGCTCTAAGGTCGTCCCTACACCAATCATCGAGCAACATTGTAGCTTCAATGTTCGCCGGCTTCATGTTGCTTCTTCTTTGATCAAGCATTAGTCCTCCAATGCTAAATGCTTGTTCAACGGATACGGTGGATGCCGGACGGCAAATAACTCCTTTGCCATGATTGAGAGGATTGGGTACTCTCTTCTTCGACCACCACTTCAAGACATCGATCGAAGGACCGCTATCTTCAACACCAAAGACAAAAGGAGTTTGCAAATATATATCTAATTCACTATTACCTTGTCCTCTCGGCCTTTGAATGTTCTATTTTGGTACATCAAGTCATTTGTTGCACCAAAGGATCAAACTCATTCATATCAAAAGGAAAATTAATCGTAGACATCATAGAAGAAGGAGGTGGAGTTTGAATATCATCATCACTACCATATTTCGACCTATATTCTTGAAAAGATTTCTTAAATTCTTTTCAAGATTATATTTGATTTGATCTACATCCGGAGATCAAAATAAACTAATTCTCCTTCTATACTAGCACCTTGAAAATCCATTTGCCTAAAAGCATCATAATAAACATTAAGCATTTGACAAGTACCATCATATTTCCATTTAGATCTAAACACTTAGCAAGCAAAAAATTGTAGGTATCTCCCTAAAATATTTTAGCCACTTTTGAACCATAAAATAAATTACACCACATAAAGATGGTTTACTAAAACAACTACGAAAATACATGGCAATATGCATGCAATGTTCTAAAACCATAACGGAAGTGCAATAATAAACTCCCGATAATTGTTTCGTTGCACCATGAAATACCTTTAACAATCGATATAAATCCATGCAAGCATCCCAATGAGACTCATTAAGATGTAATTGAATAGATGTAAACTCTTTTCTAAAAAAATCACATAAATGACCCTTATATGAAATAGTACTATTAAGCATTTCATAAGTAGAATTCCAACGATGAGAAACATCCAATTTGAAACATGTATAAGCAATATTTTTTATACGACAATATTTTTGCCATTTCTTCCCATAAGTTTTTGAAGCATGCAAACATTTGATAGCATCTCTAATAGGACTAACAGATTCTTGAAAATACTAAGTGCATCTTGAACACATAAATTTAAAATATGACAAATGCATCTAGAATGAAAGTATTTTCCTTCAAAAGAAGGTGCGCATGTTTCAATAAGTTGAGGAATACTAGCGGTGTTTGCCGAAGCATTATCAAAACCAACGGAAAAAATTTTATTAATCAAAGAATACTCATTTAACACACCAATTATAATATTAGCAATACCTAAAGCATTATGAGGCTCTTCAAACTCTCTAAAAGCAATTAAACGCTTTTGCATAACCCATTTCGAATCAATCCAATGACAAGTAATACCCATATAAGAATTCTTATTATAAGCATCCGTCCAAACATCGGCACAAATAGAAACTTTATGACCTAAAAGAACCAAATATTTCTTTAAATCATGTTTTTTTCCATGCATTGTCTCCTAATCTTCTTAAGCATAATACTTCTACTAACTTTGCATGCATTAGGACCAAGTCACTCTTTATAACATTCTTCATACGTAACTCTATCGGCATAATTAAAGGGAGTTTTCCATAGCACAATATCTAGCCATCGCATCTTCATATTTTCCCTTATCAAATTTAAATAAAGTGGACGCACCGTTGTAGAATATTGAGAAGGGTTTTAATTTGAGCTTGGTTCGTTGATATTCCATACTCATGAGGATGAGAACCTCCATGTGCCTATTGAGCGTTCCGTAACCTCCTTTCTCGATCCATTTGTAGGTTTTCGTGCAATAGTTGCAATAAGCAACGATCTCTTTCGACCGTCGGGAAGAGGTGCTTCGCTAAGACTTCCACTTTTCTAAAGAAAATATAACAAGATATTGTAAGAACTATGAACATGAAATTAAAATTGTGAAACTAATTTGTAAGAAACGTAAAATTTACGCACCTAAAGTGCTTCACAAAACGCGTCGGACTTAAGTTCCTTTGATTTTGGTGGTTGTGGCGCGATCTTGGTCAAAGTCGCCATATTCTTCGTCGCCTTCTTCGTCGCCTTCTTCATCGCCGCCTTGGTCGCTCGAGCCACGCCACCGAAATTGGGACTTCTTTCCATTCGATGCACCATTTCATAAAATCGAGCATCTTCTTCGACTTGAACCTTCGCAACTTGCCTTGAGATTTCCTCCGCCGCCAGGCCCTTCGTGAACGCTGAGTTGGAATGTTTCCTCCTCACTGGAGCTCCTTCATCGACGGCCTTTTCCTTTCCCTTGTTTAATCGCTTAAAGAAACACATGATGATTGATGAAGTGAGAAAGTTTGAGAGTTTAGAATAAGAATGAGAGATTGAGAGAGCTTGAGAACTTGAGAGATTGAGTTTGAGAGTGAGAACGAGAGCTTGAAAGCTTGAAAATTAGATGTAAATGAGTGAATTAAGGTTGAGAAATGAGAGATTGAAGTGAGGATAGAGTTAGGATGATGGATATATTTATAGGAGTGATTTTGGGGTGAAAATCGAAAATAGCCGCTTTTCTAGCCGCTTCTAGCCGTTGGGACCGCGGTTTAGGGCGGACCGCGGTTCCAACGGCTCTAAAAGCCACGGCTTCGCCCCGCCCTGGGGCCCGGTTCGACCCTAGGCCCGCCGGTTCCAACGGCTATAACCGGACCGCGGTTCCATCCAAAGCCCGCCGGTTCGGACCAGCGGTTAACCGTCGGTTCCCGGCCGATTTTATTGAACCGAGCCCGGCCCTAGCCCTAGCTCACGGTTCCGGTTCAGGCCCGTTGACCGCCGGTCCGGGCCCGAACCGTTGACTTTAGGGCCGGGCCTAGGGCCGGCCCGGCGGTTCGTAAAAACCGTGCATGTCTAGACACCAACAACAAAAACAAAATTACACGCACCAGGGGGAGAAAATAACAAAAAGAACAAAAAGAAACACAGAAAATAAACAACACAAACAATACGCCTAAAGTTTTCCCCGGCAACGGCGCCAAAATTTGATCGAGCTAAAAACACACTCAAATTACTCGCAATCGTACGAGATAATCGTAGCATGATAAGTTAACACGAGTCGTCTCTCAAGGAAAACTTAACAGGGCTTATTGTTCGTGTCGCACACAGAAAGCAATTAAATCCTAAACACTCTAATGCCAACAGGGGTTTGAAACATACGGGAATAGAAATACGAGAAATAAACAGCGACCCTAGGCTAGGGGTTGTCAATCCCGAGCTAAACTAATAAAGCGATAAATCTAAACCAGGGGTTGTCAATCCCTAGTTGAACTATGAAAGCGATAAATCAAAGCAATAAACAAAAGCAGGAGCAAACCTATTCTTAGGGTTCGTCAAGCCCTAATCTAAGTCTACTCGTAAATGAACAATAAACATCAATCAACCAACAAGAACATGAAATAAACGAAAGCATAATAAATCAAAGCAACATGAACACAATCCATTGTCACTATGGAGTTGAATCCAATAAAAATCATAAAGCAAAAAGACTGTGAAATTGTTCCGACAAAACAGATGAATCCAAAGCATGAACTGATAATCTAAATTATACAAGAATGAAAATGAAAATAGAAATTAAAACTAAGAATTTATTTGTTTGTGTCGATGCCTGAAGAACTCCTGAAGAAAGCGGACAGCGCCGCGTGAAAAGAACAGAGAAAAAATCCAGAGCCCTGGTCTGATGACCTAACGCGCATTTATATATAAATTGAGAGCCAGCGCCGGACGCAACACAGCGCCGGACGCAATGACTCTCTGGATGAAAAGCACTTCACAACCCAGCGCCGGACTCGACGCGTCGCCGGACGCGACGAGTTTCTGGAGTGAAGGAAGAGCACCCCCAGCGCCGGACGCGAAAGGTGAAACGTGCGTGGGACGTAACGTGCGACGTCTTTGCGCCGGTGAAGATGGGCGCTGGGGCGGCGCGGAGCTGGAGTGAGAGTGCGAGGCGAGCGCTGGGCTGACGCGGGAGATGGAGCTGGCGCTTGGTCGACGTTGGCGTCTTGAGCGGCGCTGAGATCGCGACGCTGAGGGGAATCGCCGGGTGTTCTTTGCGCTGGCGGGCGCTGGTACCAGCCACCGGGCGAAGTTGGCGAGCGCGCGGGGCGAGCGAGATGGTGAGCGCGGATGATAATGAGCCGGCGAGGTAAATTTGTGAACTGGCGTTCACAATGAGCGAGCGCCAGCGGCACTGGCTAGCGCCAGGCGAAGGCGGCGGGCGTGGACGCTGGGCGAGGCGCTGTGTGCGGGCGTGCGACGGGGCTGGGCGAGGCGTGACGTGCCACGTCGCACGTGCGCGACTTTGATTATTCGTCCCGTTCTCCCTCGATTGAAACCCGAATTAGGATCCGCTTTCGCCAACGGACTCGTCGAAATGTTTTCAATATACTTGATCCTTGTACTTATTCATTTCACCCTATTTGATGCCATTTCCTACAAAACATCAACACGAACTAAATAAGTCCGAATCGATAAATAATAATCAAACCAACGGCATAAATAGGATAAACCATTAAAATTGACATGTAAAACAGTACCAAGAATCATCACAAAATCATACCAAACAACTCCCCCTAAATTTGTTTCAACTAAAAGTATACTCTTAATTGACTCACAATCGAATGAGGTGTTGTAATAGGAAAGCTAACCCTAGTCGTCTCTCAAGGAAAACTTAATGTATGCTACTAAGTTGCCACACAAAAACAATTAAATTCCTAAACACTCTAATCTCAAAAGGGGTTGATAGATTACCTAGGCAAGAAAAAATTAAAGAATGAAAAACGAATTAACTAGGCGAAAATTGACAAAGCAGATAAATTGACTAAGCAAGAATTAAACCCTAAATTGAAGAACATGTAATCGAAATTGTAAACCCTAGACATGAATGGAAAAGATAAATCGGAAGACAAAATTACTTAGACGAATATCAATACTAATCATAACCAACATAGGAATTAAAAACAATCAAATCCGAGAAGATAGAGCAAAGCGATAGAAGAAACTTACGAACAAAACGAACGATGAAATTGATAAGCAAACTTCTGGCATGAATCCAATATCCGTACAATATTCTTGAATCGATCAAAAGAAATGAGAAGGAAAAGCAATGGAAATAAAATAACTGATGAAGATCTCTCTGCTCTCGCCAAAAACACAAAAGATGGAAAAAAACAAATAATGAAAGGTAGGTTTTCAGCGTTCGAAAAAACGTATATATATCGGCCCAAAATAACGCGCAGCGCCGGACGCGATCCCAGCGCCGGACGCGTGCGTTTGCTAACAAAGGGAACCCAGCGCCGGACTCAGTCGAGCGCCGGACGCGCGAAGCCTCGGATCAATCTTGTGCATGCAACCCAGCGCCGGACGCAGACGAGCGCCGGACGCGGGGGTCTTCAGTTTCAGCTCACAGCGCCGGACGCAAACGAAGCGCCGGACGCGGGCGCTTTCGGGACGAAACGTGCAAAGGACGTCCAGCGCCGGACGGAGTCGAGGCGCCGGACGCGAGCGCTCTCTGAGGCGTGCCCAGCCGGGGCGCAACGCAGCGCCGGACGCGTCTTTCTTCGAAGCGGGCGGCTGCAAGCGCGACCAACACGGCTCGCCGAGTCCGGCGCTTGGGTGCGCTCTTCGGGCAACAAAAGCTCAACGCAATCCTACCCTACACAAAACACAAACGAACATGATTCCAATAAAAAGATATTCAAATATAACCAACAATTGAATCAAGACGTCGAAAACAAACAAGGAAAAACAGAACAAAAACATGCAAAACAACACCCCCACACTTAACTCTTTGCTTGTCCTCGAGCAAATTTTAGTTTCTTGAAAGGAATGGTACACATAGAATCAATACTTCAACTAGAATCAATCACATATTCACATCCCTTCCATGCATCTCAATAATATAGTTCTCAATACAATGATCCTCATTTATCAATCCAAACATGTGACTTATCATAGAATAGCTGTGCTTCGACTCAACATGATTTCAGACATCAATATACAACTTATATGGTTCCCTTTCATGTAAGATATCTCAAATGACAACAACAAATAAGAACTTGTGGAACTTAAAACCGATTATAGGACAGTAATCGTTAGGTGGAACCTTCAAGTTGTACACTCGAGTATCCTAACGTAGATATCTATACCCATAGCAAAGAGTCTCCATTCGAGAGACAACACAAGCAAGAGGGGTAGAGCCCCTTATTCGAATTTTAAGCCCACTTATTTCACAATAACGACATATTTTCTTTTTCTTTTTTTTTTTTTTTTTTTATTGTCCACTTTTTCTTGAAAGATCATACAAGAGACGGGTTCCATTTACGAAGCATATGACATCCGATCACACACCTTGTCTAAACACAGCTTTCTAATTATGTCCCACAGTTCAAATTGACACCTAAGTTTCATTAAACTAAAACCATATACCAAGATGCAACGAAATTCGAGATCAAAACGCAATTAATTCAACTTAAGGCATAATTCTTCATACACCATTGATTTCAAGAAGATAAAATCGCTCTAATCCAAACAAAAGTTAAGAAACGACAAAACACAACAAAGACAAACAACGAAAACAAACAAAATGATGAAACCCCCCACACTTAAAAACAGGCAAGGACCTCATTGCAGATAAAATAATAGAGAAAGGCGGAGGAGACTTCCCTGAAGGCGATGAACGGAACGGCGGGGGAAGCAACAAAAGACAAGACCTACAAAAACAGAAAACAGAGAGAAGCAAAACAACGAAACAAGGAAAACGAACGAAACACAAACAAAAGGGAAAACAAACGCTCCAATAGTGAAGAATCACTATTGGTCAGAAGACGGTGGTGGAGGAGGAGCGCCATGAAAGGTAGTCCATGCGTTCCACTGGGCTTCAAGGGCGGCCATGCGCTGATTCTGCTCAATCATCTGCTGGTTATACGTGTTCCAGCGCTGGTTCTGCTCGTGCCACAGTTGATTCTGTCTGTCAAGACGTTGATTTTGCTGATCAAACCGAGAAGTTATGTCTTGACGGAACTCTGTCCAGTGGCCAGCTAATTCACTCCTAAACTGACCAAACTCCTCACGAAAAGAACTATACCCTTGGCCCGATGCGTATTGCTGGGAAGGGAACTGCGGTGACAGGATCGATGTCGCCACAGGGGCTCTCTATCCCTCCCGCATCCGCTCTGCTGTCACGGTCTTCATCTGATGGTATGGTGGTATCATAGATGATCATATCACCCGTAGGTGCATGTGATGGTCCCGCACTTTCCGCTTGGGCGCCTCGACTTCTTGGGCCGCCGACATCTGCGCCAACATATATCTTTTCACGCAATTCCTCTGATGTTGAGGTACCGAGTAGTCTCGTTGTAGGCAAAGGAGTGCTCGCATGACTCACTAAGATCAATCATCTTAGGTCGATATGATCTTGGCCTGGAACTGGTCGTCCATCGTTATTTATGATCCTTAAGCTCACTGCCAGACTAGTAGGGATTTGTCACAGGGTTGGCCTACATTTCTTGCGCCGCTGGATTAGTTGCAAGTGGTCCCAAATAAAGTATATCGGCGAAATCTTCGTCTTCTTTACAGCACATGTTAGCAGGAAGACCTCAGCAGTATTCACCTTATTTGCCTGTTCATTTCCAAAAACATTGAAAGCTATGAACTTGTGGACCATTGCCAAAGCTTCATCCTTGATAAACCCACTCGGCATTCCGACGGATGACCGCTATTAAACTCGATAGCTCTTTCCGTGCCTCTCTAACATTGAAAGAATTCGGCACACCACGTGCACCAGAAGTCGGAAAACCAAAAACCCCCTTCATTATACGAGGCGTTATAACATACTCTTGTCCCAACAGACGACAAGACAAAGAATCGATTCATCCTCAATACACATCGCAATAGAATTCAAGCAACAATGGGTTATAACCGTAAGTCCATCAAAGCATATTGTAGCAAACCCAAATTTTTCAAATACTTTACCCTATCCTCAAGACCTAGACTTTGCATCAATTGCCAGTTGAATTGACGCGGAGGTGTGATTTCTTGAAATGCAAAACGACAATAGTGTGTACCTTCCACCGGATTATAAATTGGAAAGGTGGCAGAGTACATAACGCTAATATCCTCCTGTTGTTCCTCCATCGGAACATCATCGGCTTGAGGATGGCGGGAGGTGGATCCAGGTGCATTTTTAGTGCGAACCATAGTGAATTGTGTGCAAGAGGGCACTGTACGGAAACCTCAGATATGAGTGTGCGGGGAAGAACCGAGTCGCCGGACGGACAAGCGTCTCCGGACGGAGGCGAGTGGGGCTGAAAGTGAAAAAGGCGCGCGCGGGCTGAGGGCAGCGCCGGACGGAGAAGCGTCTCCGGACGGAGGCGAGTAGGGCTGAAAGTGAAAAAGACGCGCGGGCTAAGGGCAGCGCCGGACGGAGCGAGGCGAGGCGCTTGGGCGCGAGACGTGCGTCGCCGGACGGTGAATTGTTTTTAAGGCGCGCGGGCTGAGGAAAGCGCCGGACGGATAGAAGGTGCGCGACGCTTACTGGGTGCGAGGTGCCGGACGGAATGCGGCGCTGAGGAAAGAGGCGCGCGGCGCTGAGCTGAAATGCCGGACCGAAGCTTAGAGCGTGGCGGCGCCGGACGGAGAACGAAACGGCGCTGGACTGGTGTGTCGCTGAGGCGAAACGCCGGACGGAATGGGTATGAGCGAGGCGCGCGGCGCTGTGTGAGGAAACACCGGACGGGAGAGGTGGAGGTGAGCGTCGTCAGACGGAGTGAAGGAGAATCTGCACGAGAGTGAAAAGAGTAAGCGGCGCAAAAAGGGAGAAACCCTAATTCATGTATATACATATATAAATTTTTATTAATTTTTTTTTTAATAAATAATGGACCCGCCCGGTTTCATCGCGTCCGTCGCCGGTTAGCTCTCGCCATTAAAGATAAACACCAGCCCCGCTTCGTCGCGTCCGCCGCCGGGTGTCACTCGCCCTTCATTTGATTCACCCCGCGTCAGGCGCTTCGTCACGTCCGGCGCTGGGTATCACTCGCTGTCCCAAATTTATCCACCCCTCGTCCGGCGCTTGGTCGCATCCGGTGCGGGGTGCCACTCGCTGTCCTTCTTGATAATGCGTACCCCAGCGCCGGTTTCGTCGCGTCCGGCGCCTGGGGTACCTCCCTGGACGGAATTTTTCTGCTTCCACTTTTACGATCCATGTTTCAATTCCAGATAAAATAACTCCTCATCTTGCACCACATAAAACCACAAAAAGAAATAAACACGCAAACAAAAGCAAAAACAAAGGAAAACACGAACACAACAAAAAGAAATGTGGGTTGCCTCCCACGAAGCGCTCGTTTACTGTCATTAGCTTGACAAACTCGACGATCAAGGATCAGCGACAGAAATAGATTCCACCGTAAAGGAGGTCGGACCCCCTTCTACATAGAGCTTTACTCGTTGACCATTGACTTCGAGCGATTCGTCTGATCCTTCTTTACTGAGCACAACCGAACCATACGGCTTCACTTCTTGGATGATAAACGGGCCACTCCAACGGGACTTCAACTTCCCGGAAAAAGCTTCACCGGAATCAATAACAAAACCTTCATTCCGGCTTCAAATCCTATGCACGATTCGACGATCATGAAGCTTCTTGATCTTATCCTTATAGATACGCGCATTGTCACACGCTTCGTTACGGAGCTCGTCCAATTCGGACATTTGGAGAGAACGATGCTCTAAGGATTTAGAGGGATCAAAGTTCGAACTCTTGATGGCCCAATATGCCTTATGTTCAACCTCCACAGGCAAGTGACACGCCTTCCCATACACAAGACGATATGGGCTCATTCCCAAGATGCTCTTGTACGCTGTACGGTAAGCCCATAGAGCGTCAGTCAGTTTGTTGGCCCAATCTTTCCTTGAGGGCTGCACGGTCTTCTCGAGGATGCCCTTGATTTGTCGGTTACTCGTTTCAGCCTGACCCGAAGTCTGTGGGTGGTAAGGTGTGGCGATCTTATGTCTGATTCCATTCTTTTTCATTAGTTTCTCAAACAGCTTATTGCAGAAGTGCTTTCCGCCGTCACTAATGATTGCTCGTGGAAATCCAAATCTGCATAAGATGTTTTCCTGCACAAACTTGAGCACAATGTAAGAATCACATGTCCTAGTGGGGATAGCCTCAACCCACTTGGACACATAATCAACGGCAAGCAAAATATACTGCATACCCCGTAGATTTAGGAAAGGTCCCATAAAATCTATTCCCCAAACATAAAAACCTCAACTACTAAGATGTTATTGAGAGGCATCTCGTTCCTACGTCCAATTGACCCCACTTTTTGACACCGATCACAAGACACACAATATGTATGAGAATCTTTGAAAAGAGTTGGCCAAAATAAACTGATTGTAACACCTTGCGCAGCTTTTGTCCTCCAAAATGTCCACCACAATGAGTTTGGTGGCACATCTCAAGGACCTTGTGTGCTCTCATCCGAATACATCGACGGATAACCTCATCCTTCCCTAACTTAAAAAGATAGGGGTCCTCCCAATAATATTGCCTGCACAGAGAAAGAAAACGCTTCCTCTCTTGGGAGGTAAGGTCAGGTCTCAACTCACCACATGCTAGGTAATTAACAATGTCAGCATACCAAGGCATAGAAGAGGCATTATAAGCATGCTCATAAGGGAAGGACTCTGTGATGGGACCTATAGTAGACTGGGAAGGGGGACTATCTAATCGAGATAAATGATCGGCAATGACATTTTCACTACCTTTCCTATCCCGAATTTCTAAGTCGAATTCTTGCAATAAGAGCACCCATCTAATAAGTCTAGGCTTGGCCTGGGGTTTGGTCAACAAATACCTAAGGGCCGCATGATCACTATGTATTATTACTCTAGACCCAATTATGTAAGCATGAAACTTATCGAGAGCAAAAATCACAGCAAGCATCTCTTTTTCAGTGGTTGTATAATTTACTTGAGCAGGATTAAGAGTTAAGCTTGCATAGTAAATCACACGTAACATTTTATCAACCCGTTGACCTAGGACAGCTCCTACTGCAGAATTAGAAGCATCACACATGATTTCAAAAGGAAAAGACCAATTAGGACCGACAACGACAGGTGCAGTGCTCAGTTTCTCCTTTAAAGCATTAAAAGCAACAAGGCAATCATTATCAAAATTAAAAGGAGAATCATGAGCTAACAGACGACAGAGGGGTTGACATGTTTTAGAAAAATCCTTAATGAAACGACGGTAAAACCAACAGACCCGTGAAACTCCTTATTCCTTTAACATCATTTGGTGGGGGTAACTTTTCAATCACCTCCACTTTAGCTCTATCAACCTCTATCCCCCGACTAGACACGATGTGTCCCAACACAATGCCACTACGGACCATAAAATGACTTTTCTCCCAACTTAGAGTAAGACTGTATTCCACACAACGACTAAGTACACGCTCAATCTTTTCTAAACAATCGTCAAACGAGGATCCAAACACAAAAAATCATCCATAAAGATCTCTACAAAATCTCCTATCATGTCAGAAAAGATAGACATCATACATCGTTGGAAAGTACCTGGAGCATTGCAGAGTCCGAATGGCATCCTTCGAAAAGCATATGTCCCAAATGGACTTGTGAACGCTGTCTTGGCTTGATCCGCTGGGTCTATAGCAATCTGGTAGTAACCTGACAAGCCATCAAGAAAACAATAAAATTCATTACCAACCAACTTATCTAACATTTGGTCAATGAAAGGAAGGGGAAAATGATCCTTTTTGGTGGAAGCATTAAGCTTCCGATAGTCTATGCACATCCGCCATCCAGTGACGGGTCTCGTGGGCACCAACTCCTTTTTCTCGTTAAGGACCACTGTTATTCCTCCCTTTTTGGGCACGACATGGATCGGATCGATCCATTCATTGTCGAAGAATTGGAAAATGATTCCTTCGCTAGCGACTTTAAGATCTCCTTCTTCACTACCTCACCGAGCACGGGGTTAAGTCTCCGCTGCCCATCCTTTTCGCACCGCCCATCTTCAAGTCAGATCTTATGCATGCACATGGCAGGACTGATTCCTCTGATATCTGCCAAACTCCACCCGAAAGCGAGCTTATGTCTTTTCAACACGGAGACCAACAGAGATTGTTGGTACTCAGTGAGTTCAGCAGAGATGATCACGGGCTTCTGCTCATTATCCTCGAGGAAGACATACTTCAAATTCTTTGGAAGCTCCTTCAACTCTAACTTCTCGGCTTGGTGGAATCTCCTTTTCCTTTATCGGTTTTTCAAATTCGGCTTCCAACATGAGCCTTTCCTCCAGGTCTGCCGATCCCTCGTATACTTCCTCCACTCTGTGATCCTGTACAAAAGAAATCTCGGCCAAGGCATCAATCGAGTCTATAAAAGAACAGTTTTCAATTGAATTAATTGATGGCACGGCCTTATTATTATGCACCGAAAATGACATAGTCTCCCCTAGGACGGTCATCCTAGTATTCCCATTTTTCACATCAATCAATGTATTAGTAGTGGCCATAAAAGGTCGCCCTAATAGCAGTGTATGGTCTCGACCATTTTCATGCACATCGCCTATCTCTAACACCACAAAATCCACAGGTACAATCAAACCACCCACACGCACAAGAATATCCTCTACAATTCCCCTAGGGTAGCGGAAAGAGCGATCGGCTAACTGTAGACTCATACCAGTAAGTTTCAACTCTCCTAATTCTAATTGCTTGAAAATAGAGTAAGGCATAAGATTAATACCAGCTCCTAAATCTAGCATACCTGTTGCTTCCTTACCATTTCCCAAAGCAATTGTGATGACGAAGCTACCTGGGTCCCGTTGTTTGGGTGGCAGTGGTTGCTGCATAATGGAGTTGGCCACCTCAGATACCATAACCGACTCATTGTCGACAAACCTCCTCTTATTTGATGCAAGTTCCTTGAAGAACTTAACATAGGCAGGAACATTGCGGATCACATCCAGGCGGCGATTCACATTAACTTTGGAAAGCATTTTGTAAAAATCTGAGAACTGCCGCTCTTGTTTCTCATTTTTCAATCGGCTCGGGAATGGCACTGGAGGCTTATATGGATTTGCCATCTTGTGTAACTGCACTGTCGGCTGTTCCTCCTCAATCACTTTCTCCTCAGCTCTCGGTTTCTCCACTACCACTCTCTCTTCCACTATCCGTTCTTCCACAATCTCTGGAAGTTGTACCTTATTATCAACCTTCTTCCCACTTCGAAGAACAATCACAGCTTGAGCTTGGTGTGGCTGGAGCCCTTGCCCGTGATCCTCCCCGTCTGTTGTTGTTCTCGCATTTAGACAAAGACCAGAGATCTGCCCAATCGAACTCTCAAGACGCTTAATGGTCGCATCTTGTGCTTCCCTTGCTAACTTACTCTCTTGCATGAATGCGGCCAAACTATCCTCCATCGATGATTTCGGAGGAGCATGTTGACGCTGTGGAGGTTGGTAAGGCTGCTGAGGGCACTGCTGTGGCGGAGGCGGCTGTTGTGGGTAAGGGTACTGAGGTGGTGGTGGCTGCTGCTGATAAGGATACTGCGGATATGACGGCTGTCGATATGGCTGCTGCTGGTACGACTATCTTGACCATAACCTGCTTTGTTTTGGCGGATACCGATGAGTCATGTATTCTGCGGTGGTACTTGCGCGGGAGGGCGTCGAGTCTGTGAGTTTGCACCTGAACCCTGACCTTGGCTCTGGTTCTTCCACCTTGAGTTGTATTGCTGCTGGTTTTGCTCATAGTTCGGCCTCGGCTCATAAGGTGGTCGAGGCTGGAAACCTTGCATAGAATAAGCCTCTACTCCGCCTTCATAGACCGGTGCTCCCATATTAGGGCACATATCCGCTGTATGTCCCATTTCCATGCAAATCCCACAAGGATGCATCGAGAAATCCTGAGGGGATGCGCCGAATTCCTGAGAAGGAGCAGCGAACTCTTGGGGTGGTGAAGGGAACTCAGCCTGCTTCATCTTCATCTCGTTCATCTCTCTCATGAGCTGTGCCATCTGCCTCGTCAAATCCGATCCAGGCTCCAAAGAGTTGACAGAAGATCGACGCGTGCTAGATGCCTTCTGGAGGGAATTGCTCGCCATGATGTCAAAGATTTCGTCAAGAGCCTCGGCTGTGATATGAGCTATGTTGCCCCCTGCTGCGTCGTCGGCCTTTTCCTGATCGAATTTCAGGATCCGGTCATAGAAGAATTGGCACAAAAGAACCAACGGGAAGAAGTGATGTGGGCATTGCCTTTGAAGCTCTTTGAATCTTTCTCTCGCTTCATGGAACGGCTCATCTAGATCTTGCTTGAATGTCATAATTTTTGATCGAAGATCCTTCGTCTTCTGTTGCGGATAGAACCTCAACATGAACTGTTCCACCACAGAATTCCAATTTGTCAGAGAGTCGGCGGGAAAACTCATAAGCCAAGACTTGGCTTTATCCTTCAAAGAATAAGAGAAACAGTAGATCTTCAATCGTTCTTCGCTCGTGCCCATCGAGAGGAATGATCGCACCACTTGATTATATTCTCTGATAAAACTCAGGGCATCTTCATTTGCCATGCCGTGAAAAGTGGGAATGAGGTTGAAGTGATTTGGCTTCAACTCATACCCACGTGCCGTGGGGCATAACACGATCGGATTTGTAGTCTCCCCTATCTTAGGGCGAAAGTAATCCCCCATCAGGCGAGGGACAACGTTCCCGTCATGATTGTTGTTCATTCGATCACCCATGACCCTTGAAGGGAACTCTTCAAACAAAAAATTTTCGACGGTAGTAAATCCCCCTTCAGCTGTGAGAGAACTGTCCTCACAGAAACTATCACAATCTGAGTGATCAAAGTCTGCCACACTAGGCAGTCACGGTTTGCTCAACTTGTAAGTATACTTCAACGGGATGCCAATCTAGATTTAGGCTTGGCGTCCTGCATACACAACACTCAACAAACGAGATCAAACGCAATCATGGTACAAAATAAGAAAGGCAAGGAGGAGAATAAAACGAAAAACATGCAACATTAATAAACGCTAAAGTTTTCCCGGAACGGCGCCAAAATTTGTTTCAACTAAAAGTATACTCTTAATTGACTCACAATCGAATGAGGTGTTGTAATAGGAAAGCTAACCTAGTCGTCTCTCAAGGAAAACTTAACAGTATGTTACTAAGTTGCCACACAAAACAATTAAATTCCTAAACACTCTAATCTCAAAAGGGTTGATAGATTACCTAGGCAAGAAAATATTAAAGAATGAAAAACGAATTAACTAGGAGAAAATCGACAAAGCGTATAAATTGACTAAGCAAGAATTAAACCCTAAATTGAAGAACATGTAATCGAAATTGTAAACCCTAGACATGAATGGAAAAGATAAATCGGAAGACAAAATTACTTAGATTTAATATCAATACTAATCATAACCAACATAGGAATTAAAAACAATCAAATCCGAGAAGATAGAGCAAAGCGATAGAAGAAACTTACGAACAAAACGAACGATGAAATTGATAAGCAAACTTCTGGCATGAATCCAATATCCTTACAATATTCTTGAATCGATCAAAAGAAAGGAGAAGGAAAAGCAATGGAAATAAAATAACTGATGAAGATCTCTCTGCTCTCGCCAAAAACACAAAAGACGGAAAAAAGAAATAATGAAAGGTAGGTTTTCAGCGTTAAAAACGTATATATATCGGCCCAAAATAACGCGCAGCACCGGACGCGATCCCAGCGCCGGACGCGTGCGTTTGCTAATAAAGGGAACACAACGCCGGACTCAGTCGAGCGCCGGACGCGCGAAGCCTCGGATCAATCTTGTGCATGCAACCCGGCACGGACGCTGGTCTTCGATTCAACTCACGGCGGGACTTAAACGAAGCGCGGACGCTGTCTTTCTTTGAAGCGGGCGACAGCTGCAACACCGGCTACGCCGAGTCCGGCGCTTGGGTGCGCTCTTCGGGCAACAAAAGCTCAACGCAATCCTACCATACACAAAACACAAACGAACATGATTCCAATAAAAAGATATTCAAATATAACCAACAATTGAATCAAGACGTCGAAAACAAACAAGGAAAAACAGAACAAAAACATGCAAAACACGGACCTCGGACTCCATCATTCTCCTCCTCTTGAGAAGGATTTGTCCTCAAATCCAAGTCGTCACCTATATCAAACGGACTCAAATTCTTCTTGTACATTAGTTTAACCGAAGGATTTTTTTTTTTTTGGAATCCTCACAGAACGTGGATGCGGAAAATCTCAAGAACGAAAATAATAATGATACGGATATTGATATGGATAATGATAGCCCAAATGATATGGATAAGTATGATATGGATAATGTATGATATGGATAACGATATGTATGATGATATGGATAACGATATGGATAATGTATGATATGGATAATGATATGTATAATGATAGGGATAACGATATGGATAATGTATGATATGGATAATGATAAAGATATGGTTAATGTATAAAGATATGGATAATGTATAATCACGAATACATAGCCCAGAAACAGGCTCGGAAACGAACGACGAAGAGATAGGATGGATACTCCAATACCCTTGAAGTCAACCCTCAAAGAATCGCAGGCAATACTTGACCCCTACGACCCAAAGAGCAACTCGCCTCAACAACACGGGAGCGATGAATGGATGGACGACGAACGAACGGATGGACGAACGAACGTATGGCTCCGATACCAAATGATACGATCCTCGTTGGTACGAATGATCTATCGACACGCGAACGAAAGATTTTGAACGAAAACAATGGAAAATCCCAAAACCTCTGAATCTAACCCAAGAAGTGATATAGGTCAGTATGTCGCCTATACCCCAACGTGTCGTTGACGCAGCAACTCGGGGACGATGAATGACACATGAACGAGGGATGAATGTCTCGTCGATACGTTGAGAATTGATTTCTTGGCAAACACAAGAAAATTCAAGAGCTAATGAAGAGATAATATAACTCACATATATTTGAAATCAAAAGCTGAATATTTTCGACAAGCCTTTATATAGGCTGAAAAATGAACTCTAATCCTTATCAAAGGACTTATCAAAGTAGAAAACTAACTAATAGAAGAGATCTAATTGAACTAGAAATCTATTTAATCTAACATCTAAATGGGCTGCAAAAATAATTAAAAAAAATATCGTGGCCCACAATATCAAACGAACCTCGGACTCCATCACATGCTGGTGATGCTTTTACACCTGTTACCGGCCGACGCTCGTTGGCTGGACTATCGGAGCTTATCTACATATTCTTTTGGGTTTTCTTTATCGACCTTGGTCTTTGCAAATCTCTCCCGTTGAACAACTTTTTTGGGTAGGTTGGGAAAATCGGAGAAAAAAACCCTGAATGTTCTGCTTCTAGGCTCTATTTCTTCTCTCTCTAAGGCAGATGTCTGTGGGGCATCTTTCGTACTCTTGACATGTAATTTTCCTTGAACTGTAGCTTCACGGCCTCAGGATCCACGTCTAGCTCTATAATCCTTGCCGCTTCAGTTTTTTCCTCGTCTGTCTTTATAATTTGGTCGTTTTTATCCTTATAGTTTTACCGCTTCTAGCTTTGTAATTTTTTTGCATCTGGCATCATAGTTAGATGGAAACAACTTTGTAACTTTGCCTCATCCGGTATCGTAGTTTAACCACTTTTGGCTTTGTAATTTCACCGCATCTGGCATCGTAGTTTAGCCGCTTCTAACTTTGTAATTTCGTCGGCGTTTGGTTGTAGTCTAGTTGCTTCTGGCTTTGTAATTTTGTCGCATATGTAATATAATAAGATGCCTTTTTGTGAAGTATATTGCATATGTCTTCTTTCCTTTTTAATGGTTTTTGGGGGTATGCCGACTATGCGTGTGCATCTATCTCTTTAGTAATACATTTGTTATTCCCAAACAAACTGGATTTCTTTACGATGAGAGTTGTTCTTAATCTTGTCTGCCTACACCCGCCTTATAGCTTTTTAGCTAGGCTAGTTGTGATCTGGAACAGCCCGAGATTCAGGTCCAAAACTCGAGGCTTTACGACAGGATGACTGCTCAACTCAATCAAGTAAAAAATAAACAAACAATTAATTAAATCTTCACGAGACATAAGAGAACTGTGATAAACACTCTAAGGGAATACCCGAATTAAATTACTTAGACGAACATGAAGTATGAGGATTCCGATTCCCATGGAAGTTAAATATTTAACAAGTTCGAATTCAAATTTCTCATATAGGTGGCATAACAAGCAAATGATTAGGACTACATGTCCCAATCAGAATATAAACGACAATAAAGACCCACGCTAAGGTAGACCATAATCATAGGGAAGTTGTTGCCTCACCCTCCTACCGCCCATCGCTCATTCTGTAAAATATTTAAAAAGAGATTTTGGAATGAGTACTAATGCACTCAGTGAGTTAACTTGTCATTTTTATAAAACTTTTGTTGCGAGAAATAAAGTCTGGTGATATACATGTATACCCCATAATTGAAAAGGTTTTAAAACAGAAAACCACTTCACAATTATGTAAAACATTCTTTCTTGTCTTGAACCGAAACCCCTTAGCTCGAGCAATTTTTCTAGGTTGGTGTTACCTTATCTTGACCCAAGGGATTTCTCCTTAAAGCCCTTAACTTTATCGCGGATGGGGACCCGATCGAGCCACACCCACCAACAGACTTTTAGTGTACACATAATCTCATCCCTAAAGGGAATAAGGCCCGATCTTTTCTGGTTCCTTGGCTGAAGCCCTTCTGGCGTCAGTATTTCTGACCTCGTAAGATAAGCATGCAATAAAATATTTTACATGCATTCACAACTTTACTTTAAAAGCTTTGGGCATACTAACCAAGATACCTTGTAAAATATAACTCATATCTTATTCCTTTTGACTGAGCGGGTTTATCTGAATGGTTCACCTCTTTGCTTGAGCTACAAGACAAGTCTAGGCCTTAAGTATCATAGACAATGGTAATAGTCCCACCGTTACAAAAACTATCTCACCACCGTCCCACCATGAGAAAACTACTTCACCTAGGTTCACTTATTCCCAAGTTTTTAAATCTGGAGTTGAAAATTTCATCGGGTTTTAGAACCCATTTTTCTATTATAAAATCAACAACACGTTTTCTTAAAACAACTTATCTTTTTAAGAAGATAAAATACCTTGATGTTTATCTTTTATAAAACCATGCAATGTTCAAACCTGTTATGTTGATTTACTCCATTGAAAGTGACGTCATAACATCCTAACATGATATGTTATGCACATAGTCAATCAATTCATAACATATGCTTGGATATCACATAAAGATGTATAAAAATATAGAATTCTATACTTAGCCAAAATTCAGCATTTTCCAGATTTTATAAGCCAACGCATTTTCTTTGAGATTCCATAACTTTTGGCTCGAAAGGCATGTGGGTGTGAAAGTACACATTCTGGAAACCACTACACGTGTACAACAAGTTCACAGAAGAAATTGAGATCAAAATAGTTACATTTCATAATTTGATAAGTGATGCACCGATTTTTGGGATCTTATAGAATTTGACTCAAAACTCAAACTGTCGCTCAAATGTCCATTCTAAAACCATTTGCCCTTATACTACAAGTTCATAGAAGGGATCAACTCGAAATGAGTTGTGGTTTGGTATTACAGGGTCTCAAAAATGGCTACTTGAAGCAGATTCCATACATAGGAAAATTTCTAGCTTTTTCCAGAATTAGTCTGTCAACGAGGGATTTTTTAATGGTCCTAACTTTTGATTCATAACTTCAAAATGGGAACCAAACCCATATTGGAAACCTTGCTATACCTACTAAAACTTCACAGAAGGACTTGACCCCAAAAGAGTTGAGGTCAAAAAGCTTTGGGTCTCTAAACTAGGCTACTTAGAACATTTTCATAAAATTTTCAAATTTTGTAAGTAAGAGTGGAATTTCAAAAGCTCATAATTAGCGACTCAAAACTCGTATGAGTGAGTGAGACCCCAGTTTAGGAACCTTGAAATGATATCTACAACCTCTAAAAATAATATTACAAAAATACACAACGAGGAGGGAGAATACGAGTTCAAAGTTGGCTGGTCAAAACTTTGTTTTTTCGAGTGAGCATTATTCGATTGCTCAAAAAACATATCAAAAAGACATGGTTTAGGCTCAAACTTTCTAGATCCTATGTTGGTATGTAAAATGTCTAAATAGTCATGGTTTGGGATTCAAAAGGTCAGGGCAAAGGCGCTGACGAGAGGCTTCAACTCATCGCAAATCATTCGGCAAAACAACATGTAGCATATCAGTTTAAGCACATATAACTCTTACCTAAGCATATTTTAACACGAAAAAACATATATTCATAGTAGACACACTAATAAACAACTTTGTAGAAGGAATCAAAGCCAAAATTATGCCACAACATTCTCAAAAATCACATGCAAGTAACATCATGTGCACAGAACAATTGACAATAATGCTTCATGGACGAAAACCCGGCTTAATATCCAAGGCCCGTGCCCAAATCCTTTTCTCCTTCTATAAATACATCGTAAACATGCTTATACACGTCCTAACAACATCTAGGGTGAGGGATGACACCTCCCTCTTCACGAAAACGAAGGGGAAGCAAAGAAAAAGAATAAGTTACCTTCTTTTCTCTCTTTGTCTTCTTTATCACGGCTTCCCTCTCTATATCTAGTCACCTCTTTTCTTTTTTCCTCATTCTCTTTCTTCCTCAAACTCCTAGAGCTATGGTGGGGTTGTGGGGTTGTACTAGGCGTTGGGGATCGGTGGAACTTGGAAAAAAAAATGGTGGTGGTGTGAGGGTGTTCGGCCAAAAGTAGGGAGAGGTGGAGGGAGTTTATTTTCTTTTCTTTCTTGTTCTTGAGATTGAAGTAGTTCCAAGTAGGGATGTCAATGGGTGGGTTTTACCCTGACCGATCCAGAACCATTCAAAACCCATTAAATTTTAAAGCAGCGGTTTTGGTTCGGTTTCGATTCGAGACCGCTTTGGGCCGGACCGCTTAGATCCATAGTTTGACGGTCCGTCCGGATCTGTTTCGTTCCGAACCGTAACCAATGCTTATTTATTGGTTCTGGTCCGAGTAAAACACTTCTATTGACGAGCCTAAGTTTAAATATGCTTGTCAATGAGCTAGTTTTATCCATATCGATTCAAAATCACTCATAACACATTAAATTATAAAGCAACGGTTTCGGTTCTAGTTCTTGTTCGGTTCTGGTCTGGTTCTGGTTCCAGACCCGCTGAGATCCGAACTGCTTAAGACCCATAGTTGATGGTCCTGGTCCGGTCCGGATCAAGTGTCTAATGGGTCGGATCCAGAACCAGAATCATTACTTATTTACTGGTTCTGGTCCGGGTAAAACTCACCCATTGACATCCCTAGTTCCAAATGAGTATTAAGGGGTAGAAAAATCTGAAATGAGAGTTGTGTGTGTGTGATAGCCGAGATCAAGGCTAAGGGAAATGGGAGAGAGAGGATAAATGATTTGACTCTTTCTCTCTTACACTATAATGATGTTTTCTCTACATTCACCATGCATAGCCGCTTACCCTACTCCCTGTTTTCATCATTCCTTTTTCTTTTTTTCTCTCTCTTTTCTTTAATTTTTTTTTATCAAGTAAGACAAATAAAAAGATCTTCTAGAATATCATATATGCACACACCATATGCACTTAGAAAAATTAATTAAATCAACATAGTCATATAATTATGCATGTCTATGATGATCGAATTATATATGCAAAATTCGATTGCATAAGGATTTATTTAAAACCAAAATCTTAATTGAGCTCGTCGATAATCTTATATATTTATACTAATTCATTTTTCAAGAAACTAATATCGAGGATTTTGTTATTAATTTTTTATAATAATACTAAGAAATATATTCCGGGATAGAGATCTCTTATTCTTATAGGCTTTTTTTTTCCCTCCTGTTGATTATGACTAATGGTAAAAATACGGGGTGTTACACATACATACTTCTGTGATCTTCTACACTGTATGATCTAATTTTTGTATAAGATAATGAGACATCATATGTAATCAAGTAAACAATTCAGATATGAGATCAGAATAATGGTAACAGGAAATATTGTATACAAGATCATTCATTCTGCTTTCAGTATACAAATCCAACACTGGTATTGATACTTCTATCAGTGTGATTGACTTCTTGAACTCTCTCAATCTTGAGTCTGTAAAAACTGGCAGTTCTCCTACTTATACATGTAACCAAAAAGGTCAACTCCTTAATATGTGAGTAATATTATGTTACATCAGCAGGATAATCATCAGTATGTTTTGGAATCTAATCAAAATACACAGTTAAGATAGAATTTTTACAACAAGAGTATTTATAGATGTGAAGTATGACGTGAGATAAGGTGAACTACAATCTTATTGGAATAGGATATGTGCAGATCCTCCGAAATTTGTGCTGCATAATTCGGAACATATGGATATGTAAGGAGTCAACTCTTATCCGGAAACATGAGTCCTTACAGTTATGGTCACTAACACATACAGTGTCATTTTCTGTTTTATCATAATAATTATGGTTGTTCGGATCTGGACTATCAGATTCAGATAGCATACCTATGTCTTGGATCTGTCGTGATGGCTTAGCGTTTTTGTGTCATGACATGGCAGTACATATCGGTATTCTATATGTGGCTTTTAGATGATTTGGTATAGTTGATATTTATTTCATATGACAATTAATTTGATTTTGCTTCACTGCACAATTAAATTAATATTCTTGTTTCCATCAAATATAACAACGAAAGAAAGGGGATAAGGTAGATGAGGTGCCCAAATATTCTTTATAAACATACATCAAGTGGAAAATGGCTCTAAGAATAGCAACTGCATTGCACCTAAAGATTATTTCTCTGCTCTTATGGAAATTTTTATAATAATTATAATAAAGACGTGTGTGTGTGTGAGAGAGAGAGAGTAGAGTGTATCTTCGACCCTTGTGGTCAGCGGCTTCATTGGGTGGCTCCTCCTGGCTGTTTGTGGTGAGACACAATGAAAATACTGATTCGGGGAGTTGAAGGTAGTTCGTCTCTTCTGCAGAAGTTAATTTTGGGGGTTGTGATGGAAGCCATTTCTAAGAGGGTGTTTGGCTAAGCTTATTTCAAAGAGCTTATAAGCTCTAAAAGCTTAGAAGACATAATGTTTCAAGAGCTTATAAGTTGTCAAAGTGTTTGGATAATTTAGCTTATAAGCTAGAGAAAGAATCGTGAGTTAGAGAGATAAAATCATAGTTAGAGCGAAAAAATTGACGAGAGGTGAAGTCGATAGTATATATGTAGATTATAACGAATCATGGTAAGGTTATTTTGGTAAATTCATCATTCTTGCAAGTTTATGAAAAATAAGTTGGGTTGAGAATTTATTTTAAGGGAGAACTATAATGGTGGAGCTTATTTTAACAAATTATGTTGTTTAGAACTTATTTTCCAAACATCTTGCATGAGCTTATAAGCTCCTAAACAGTTTATAAGTTGTTTTGAAGAGCTTATATGCTTAGCCAAACATCCTCTAAGACAGACTCTTTGAAGAAGAAGAGTATCATTGCTTTAAGTGGGTGTATTTAGCACATTAATGTCTAGGATCTGTTTCAAGTATAAACGGCTTTTGCTCCTCTAACTCTAAATTTGATTTTCGGAGCTTTGGATAACTGTCAGATGGGTCGGACCCGCCTCGTAATTTTTTGGGTTTCGATTTTACCTGTTCCGTCTGGCTTGATATGTAAAAAGAAATCGGACAGATCATGGTGACCCAATTTTTCCAGGCTAACTGAGTCAAGTTTTATGGTCCATCTCATCCTAAGAGCATCTCTAACGGTGCCGTTAGACTGGCGGCTACCGCTTGAATGGTGTGGATTTCTTCTCCAACACCACGCTTCACTTCACTGTATTTGGAAGGATTGAACAATGTACTACTACATATACGGATACTATTCATCCCACCAAGTAAAAAAGCTTTTCGGGTTTTAAACATTGTTTTTATTTTATATTTTTCATTGTATTACAAATAAATTCAGCATGCATACACAGTGTGCAAATCTCATGGATCTCTTGATGATAATATGTCTTTTTTAATTCCTTTTTATTTTTTAAATTTCTGTTATATTTTTATTTTTTAACAACTATTATTATTATTACATTATTATTATTTATCTTAATTCACTTGTAAAACATAAATGACACAATGTAATTAGATAAAATTTAACTTACAATAAACATTAAAAACATAAAAGACATTATATAAAAATACAATGACTTAAATGTATCATATATATATATATATATATATATATATATAAAAGTAATTAGACAAAAATTTAAATCAATACTAGAAATATATAAATTAGAATATTCTATTGTAGCATGAAATATAAAGTTATCTATTGAAGATCAAATTAAAATCACTCTATATTTTATTTTACGATAATGTAGAATGTAGAGTAAATTTTTGAAAATGCTCTAAAAGCATGTTGGACCATTTTTGATAGTTTTAGGGCCAACATCAAATTCAAATTTATATTTAATATATACTCGAATATAGAAGATTCTTGAAGTTTTATTCTGATCTAACGGCATCTTTTCTAGAAGAAAAACAACATTATCTATTTTTAACACATCGTCTTATAACCTCGACCATAAAATAAGAACAGTAGACATCGAACTCAAAACTTCTCATTTCGCATTACTTTTGCAACACGACACTGCACAGCGCAAAAACATCACAAACCACTTAAGAAATCACAGTTTTATAGCAATTTATATTTTATTGCACTAAAACAAAAGTACCCTAATTCGTTTGTTCTATTGAAGGTTAGAATATTTATCTCCGTATAATACATGAAACATGATATTTATCATTTAATTAAACACAAATACATATGAAAATAAAAGCAGATAATGTAACTGATATTTTTTTTAAAAATTACAGCACTGTAACTGATATTTCACCTCTGTAAATGTCTATATCCACCTTCATGCTTGGGTATCTATAGTATAGTAGTAAAGACTTTCAGCAAAATTGGAGATTAAGTATACAGTGAAAGTTACACTTAATACCCTTGCATACACCTCGTTGGGGGAGACATATATACGAAAACAGATATGGTCTTGCCTTAGATATATAAATCTCAGTTGGGAGATTTGGCTCTATACCACCACCATCATTAATGAGTCTCTTCTGCTTTAATCCTCGTCTCTTCCAACTAGAGGTGTTGAAGGAACAGCATTCAAAATGGAGAAGGAGAATCACACGAAAAGAACAAGTCACTTGTAGACACCAGCCAATTCGACATCATATACAAGCCATGACTGCGGTGGAACATTTTCGCCTGCTCCATGCTCCCCATAACTGGAAGATGAATGATAATTAAGATAAGATATGCATCACACCAGAATAAAGATGTTATGGACATCAATTATGGAGGGATCAGAAATGAGTATTCATGACTTGGCAACGATCAGAGCCATACCCCATGGATGGTGGGACGATCAGCCTCCTTTTATCACCAACATGCATACCTGAACATATCAGGTGCCTTAGTTTGAAGAAAATAAGATGTTGAAGCAGAAAGGAGAGATGTTTTCTATGTCAATTATAACTACCTTCAATGCCAAGATTCCATCCATCAATAATTCCTTCACTGCCTGAGTAAAGATGGAGGTATGACGATAAGAAAAATATATAGACATGGTTTCCTATCCTTCTAGCAAAATAAAAGGAGAAAAATAATATCTGGTCAACTGTGCAGATGATATTGCTCAAATTAAATAAAGTTAATACCTATCCGAAACTTGCATGGGCTCTTGCCCACATTTGAGTCAAATATATGACCATTCTCCTTCAAAAAGGCAGTGTAAAAAATCTTGACCTGATCCAGGGTTCATTTAGGCAGAGCAGTAAGTAGCAAGATCACAAATATAACAAACTGATTAAAAATGAAGAAACTCTAACTGGTCCACTGTCTAAAAATGGGGCAACTCTAATTGGTTCACTGTCTTATATCTACCTTTTTCCCACGAGAAGCTACTTTTCCATCAGGTGGTCCATTTGCCACCTCTTCAATAATGAGTCCATTTGATAGGGTCCTGTTCTGTGTTGGCTCTGCATTTGAAGTTTGATTCTCGGATTTCGCAGGCGTCATTTCTTGATTGTATGCTGTATCAGGCAATCCCATCTCAGGCTCTCCATTGCCTTGATCTTTCTTCCTCTTTGTCTTTGTCTTCTTAATTTTTTTCTCTGATTGACTAGCATTATCAAGTAATAACTTCTTATATAAAATGACATGATTGGATTTATATGGCCAAAAAATACGTGTAATAACTTCTGCAGTCAACTTTATGATGGACCCCTTGATCTCGAATGAGTCCAAAAGGGTTGCTTTACTATACCAACATTCCAACATAATTTACTCTTTCATGAGTTGTATTGGACAATTCTCATTATCTTTTGAACATTTTGAACACTATTTTGTAATCCATTTTTACAAAATTCAAATGCTCAGTGATAGTAATGGAAGTCCAATGATGGATCTTGGTATACCAGAAGGTCTGAATTAAGACTTGTAAACCTGCTACGCCAAGGACCATCTGTGGTTTATATTTGTAATTTAGTTCAGAAATAGAGGTAAAGAGGGTATAGAGGTCTGGACTTGTTTAACTGTTTCTTAATTGTACCTAATCATCTTGTCATAATCTCTTAATTTTTCCTGGATCCCTGAATTACCCTTTTTCAGGAAATGCTGTCATTCTTTACTTTGCCACTTATACAAACTACACTTACATTTTAGGTCTGTAAAGAAATAGCATTTAGCGTTCACATTGAAAGAAACCATTAGTTTATGACTTGTTCAATTTTCAAAATTTAATGTGAAAACAGAAAGACTCACTATCCTGCTTCACCTCTGTGGCAGTATCTGATAGAATTCCCATAGAGAAAGATAATTGGAAACAGATTCAGAAAAAATAGAAAAGCATCAAGATGTGATACTAACTTATCAATCTGTTGTTCATGACCTCCATTTGTTTCTTGCACATCCTTCTTGCTGTCGGCATGTAATACACTCTGCTCGAAGTTATCATCTTTAGCTACAATTTCTGATTTCACATCATTCTCTTCTGTAAATGTCCCTTCCGACTGAAGTTGTTTTCTTCTTTTCTTTGATTTTCTACATTTTTCAGAGTCCAATTCTGGAGGCAATTGATGAACTTCAAGATCCCTGCTTTCAGTATGCATTATATGACGAAGTTTACCCATAGGTAGGGTTTACTAACATGCAAAAACCAACTGGCAAAACATGCCAAATAAATACAGAATAAAATTCTTACAGATTGTTGGAGGCTTCAACTTCATTCCTTTTATCTTCCCTGTGAATATTATTTCCCTCATAAATTTCAACTTCACATGTCTTCTCTCGTTCAGCCCGTTCTTTTCTTTTCTTTTTTGGTTTTTCACTGATCCAGAAAATATAGGGTGTCAACTAAGGGGGTGTTTGGCTGAGCTTATAAGCTCTTTAAAACACTTATAAGTTGTTTAAGAGCTTATAAGCTCAATCAATGTGTTTGGCAAATTAAGTTGTTAGAGAGCTTATAAGTTTTCAAAATAAGCTCTAAGAGCTTATAAGCTTTATTAAAAAAAAGCTCCAAAACCCAACTTATTTTTTAATGATCCTATAAGTTACAACAAAATTATAAAAATAACCCTGACATATTTTCTTATTTCCATGTTTACCCTTGTTATCCAAATACTTTAACATCTTATAAGCTCTTAATACACCATATCTTATAAGTTCTTAAAATAACTTATAAGTTGTTGGAGCTTATAAGCTTTCTAAAATAAGCTTAGCCAAACACCCTCTAAGAGGCATGTAAAATGGTTTTCAATAATCGATGGAGTATAAATATTTGCATAGCCTCTTGATAGATGATACTCACCGACCAAGGGAATGCATCTGGTCCTTCCCATTGTTTGTAGGGACATTCTGGTTGGCAATATTGGCTTCTATACCAGTCAAAGTTGTCTTCTCAGTTTTTTTACTTCTAAAAACAGATAAAAGGTATCCATCGTCATCTTCACTATCATTTGAACTAGCATCATCTGACTCAATTACTTGGTGCCGATTCTTCTTAAGTCGTCTACATCGAGCCTTTCCATTGTTTGGCTTATCACTTTCTGATGCAGTCTCATCCACCACTTTAATAAACAGAAAAATGTCCATGAGGTAAAGTGAATAAGTGCTGACAAATTTAATAGATTATAAACAATAAAAGTAACCACAAAAAAGGCCAAAAGAGGGGTATATATTTCAGGAATGTTGAAGACAATAGTATTAGATTGAACAACTAGATATCTTTGAATTCAATTGAAATAGCAGATCAATGTGGAAAGGATCCCCAGCAGTTAAATCCTATGGATCATTCTTACAAGAGTTGAATCATATAATTAAAATTTATAAACCACATTAACAAAGTCCAAGATGTGCATCCAGTTGTAACAAAAAGAAACAATAAGCCCCTTGGGTGTCTGAAGAATATACCTTTGCTTCTTGAAACAGGGGATGGTGAAAAATTCTGTGGTTCATCATCATCAATGAAACTGTCCTCATACTCATCGTCATCGCTTCGATAACTAGATTCCTCTGTCTGGCTATCTTGAATATCCACCCCATAAGATTCTCTATTGGGCATAAGTAAAGGAAAATACAATTCTCAAAATGTAAAAAAAATATTCAAAAAAGAATAGAAAAGCAGTTTCCCACCATGAGAATCAGCATAGCTGTCAAGTTGATGTGAACAGATCATCGCATTTCTAGACAAAAACAATGATAAGAGGACATCGGCATGGTGAAAACTTTTATAATACTGAAATTGAATCAACAATCAAAAAAAAGATACGAATCACTTTGGGGACTGGACTGCTGACTTTGACGAACGTAATAACCACTGAGGTAGACACTTCGAGGGCCAATAACAGAAAATACCACATCATCTGCCTCCTCAAACTCCAGATCTAATTGGCATGACTCTGTCTGGTTGGGCAGCAAAGCACAGAGCAAAACTGGACTTTTCTTACCCACATTACATTGTACTATACTCTTCTTCGTAGCATCACTAATCCCCAGAGTTGCCTATGCAATTTAATGATGGGATACCAAAAATAATGAAATCCATAAACTTCAATAATAAAATACACAATATATATCATGGCCGGAGAAGAAGCAAAGCATGTTCCCATGATCGTTATCCAAATTTCTATGTCAATGGAGTATTTTTAACAGATAAAAAGAGCACAACCACTCGAAAGACTATTTCTTCATGTTTGTAATTCATTCTAATCCAATATGCATTATATCCATAAATTACGAGCAGTAGAAGATAAAGTGTGAATTAGTAGAATTTTAGTCAATGTGTTCTTTCAGCTATTCAAAATTAATACCTGGGAGATTCGTAGCCTTCCTCTGGCCTTCTCACAAGAATGAATAACAGGTTTTCCGGGCTTCACCTCAACACCTAAAATTCAGCAACAGGTTTAGACAAAAATTAAAAAGATTAAATATATCAAATAATTTTACCATAAACCCTCGGGAAATACAGAAAATCATACTCGAATATTATTAGAACTATCGATTTTGAGGTGGAGTGACAACAAAAAAACACAACTTCAGATCAAATACAAGCACACACAAAAAGAAAATTTGAAGATGAGAGAGCGCTGGTAGAAGGAAGGCTCACCCCAGAAAGCCATTCGAGTCCGTAGATTTGGAATGAGTAATCTATTTTTCCCTTGTTTTGCAAGCCCTAATGTGAGAGAGTTTTAGGGTTTATATGTTGGGGATCTTCAAACATTTTGATTTATATAGTGCTTTACGGCGGGATTCTGTGTATTAGATTCTACCGTAGTTCGTTTGATACCAATTCCATATATATTATTAGACTATAAGATTTGTATCGAAAATTGAAGATTGACTTGAAGACTTAATGCTAACGGGACTTAATGCTAACGGATCGAGAATGAGTCGGGATATAATTAAATGTCATATCAGGCAGCCGATAGACTTTGCAAAAGTCAAAGCTATATACCAGAAGTCAAAACTATATACTAATAGTTAAAGTTGTGTATCAGGAGTCAAAGTTGGTGTTTAGAAATCAAAATTGTCAGTCGATAGTCAAAATTAACGATCAGGAATCAGTCAAATGATACAAAGTCAAAGTTGACAAGATACAAGGTCAAAGCTGACTATTTACGGCTGATTGAAAACATCATGCTGACTCAGGTTATTCAAACTGACAAAAGACGGAGTCCAAACTACTGAAAATATGTTAAAACAGACTCGACTGATCAAACCTGATGTAGTAACCCGAAAATCTTTAAGTCTTAATTAGAACCTAATTAGGTATAATTAGGGGCTTAAAATGCAGTTATTTCTTAAAGAATTTATAAAGAAATGCATAATAAATTATTAAGCGATAGAAATTTGATTAATTCATAATCGAAAGAATAGAAATTAGAAGACGTAGAGATTATTTAGAAATGAGTTTTATTATGATTAAATGTAAGAGATGTGATTATTATTGTGTGTTTGAATGAAAAATGTCATTAAATAGAAAATGTGCTAAGAAATGCATTAATTATTTTTATATGGGAATTGTTTATAAAATGAGATGAATTATTGTTCAAGCTATTAAATGGCTTGAATAAATTTATTTTATTATTATTTAGTGATAAAAGAATTATTTTTCATGATTTTTGAAATTTAAGGAATTTAAGCATAACTATTTGAATTTTTTAACATATGAAAGAATTTAATTTATATTTATATGAATTTAATTCCAATCATGGATATAAATTGTTTTGGATTTTAATATTTATGGGAAATATAGTTTTGCCTATTAAATGATATTAACGTATAACATTAGTAATTATAGATGTATAATTATAAATTTTTGAAATTTGTGTCTAATAATAAGAAAATGAATACAAATGTACATTAAATTACACATATACATTCTAGAAATTTATACATTTGCATAAGATCATCTTCAAGCTTATTTCTACCCATATTTTCGGCACTCACACACACTAGCACACACAAAAAAATTCTTTACACTTTTAATCCATATTTAAGTGAGAAATTAGTAACAATTCACTCCAAGGAAGGTAATTACCTTGTTTAAGCTAAGTTTTTATTATTTAAATCGATAAATGTGATCTTCTCATGTCTTAGGGTTTTCGAAAATTTGAGGATGTTGGTTAAGATCCATCCATTTAGCAGCACCTTAGGATGGCATAGCCTTATTTAGTTTAGAATTTATTTCGAATTTAGAATTCGAATTTCTATTTATAAGGGCGAGGTTAAGGACAATTCTTTTCTATTATATTAGTATTTTCTATTATATTAGATTAGTTAGATTAGTATTAGTTAGTTTAGATTAGTATTAGTTAGTGATTTAGATTAGTTAGTGATCCTGGCTTAGTGAGTCCTTTCTTCCGTATATATATATATATATACTGTGCACAGGTTTATGGCCGTGAGCTTGCAAATGTAGGCCGGTCATGGTATTGGGGAGGATGCCTACTTCCCTTTACCGAATGACGTAGATAGGGTATGACCGTAGTTGGCAACCTTCGGGACCAACTCGGGTATGTTATGCCGGTATGTTACAAAACGTGAATGTGTGGTGATGAATGAATGAATTCTTCTTATGAAGTGATTATTCAAGTTTATCTTCTCAACTATTACTTTAAGCAAATGTAGTAAGTCATTGATTAAAGTTTGGAAGTTAACATTCGGCATTTACCCACTGAGTACTTTCTGGTACTCACGCCCAAAAATATGTTTTCTATGTGATGCAGGTTGAGCATGGAAGAGATATGGGCTTTGGAGTTGAGCTTGGTCTTTTCTTTCGTTTTGAATAGTTATGCCCAAATGTCGTGTCTTCATACATGACATTCACTACTCTTCCGTTGTTGACCCTGAAACCTGAAACTATATTTTTGGAACAACCTTGTAAATGCTTGAAAATATTTATGTACATATTGTTGAGGTTGTAACCTCACTTGTTGTTGTTGTTTGCTGTTGGTTTGTTGCTTGCTGTTGGTTATTGTTTGTTGTGCAGGTTGGCTTATCCATATTCTAGAGGCTATGCCGTCCATTTGTCTAAATTTTTATTTCTTTAAACCAGTTGCGGTCTGATTATTTAGTTAATTACCTAATTAAATGGTCAGGTTGTGACAGAGTGGTATCAGAGCAGTTGTTCGCTCTGGACCTGTGAATTTTCTTTCTTTGAGCCAACCTTTTTTTGTAAACCCTGAGTTAAAAATAAAATGATTGTTTAAAGCTCAGCGTTCCAGTCCATCTCTTCAGCTCAACCAGGTAAAGTAAATTGTGATTTGTGTGTAGAAGTGATATATATATATATATATATATATATATATATATATATATTGAAAATAGTTCTTGATTATGGTGAATTTTGTGATGTTGTATGTATGAACATAAATGATATATGATTGTTTTGATCAGCATGTAAGTTATATTTGATTATAGGATGGCAAGAAAGAAAGTTATAGCTCGAAAGAAGGTTGCTTATAAGCCGTCTGGGTTAGGAAGCATCGATAGGTTCTATTCTCTTAGAATGAGGGAGGAGCAAGGTATGACGTTTTTCCTCCATCAGTAAATGATGATGTGGAGGTCAGTTATGAGATATGGAGTGACCGAGCTGGATGGGCTACTCCAGTTGGTACAAGCTTTACCTCCTATCCGGTGGGGATGGGCATCGAAGTTGCTTTGACTATGTACACCCGACATGGAATGCGTAATCACCGTAACCTTGATCAATTTGTAAAGCTTATTAAAATCAAGATAGGATGGTAGGAAATCCTCCATTTGCACCATACCGTCCTTTTGACCAGCTTCATTCCATCACCCATCGATTTTATCAGATATTCTAGCTCCAAAAAGGAATGAAAATGAGCCTGAATCACAAGAGTTTGTTGAATCTAGTCCTAAATATGAGTTCTCTTATGATGATGATATTCCACTGTCAATTGAATCTCAGTGGACTTCTCTTGATCTTGATCTATATGACCAACCTTTTGCATTAAAGACCCCTTCTCCACCTTTGTCCCCTCTTCCTGAAATTACATTAGCATCGTCTCCTGCTGATGTAATTCGTGAATTTGAGCAGCCGCCATCCATTAGCACTTCTAGTTTGCGTCCTCTATCTATTAGTGAGATGTCATCTTTATCTGATCCATCCTTTCTTTTGTCGGGGGAGCCCACTTGCTCGTACACTGATCATTCTCATGCTCTTGAGGAAGAAGAGGACCCAGAGGAAAAGCCGGAGGAGAATTCAGACGAAGACCCCGAAGAGGATATGGACAATTGATAGAAGTGTTGTAAGATTAGTCAGAGTAGTAGGATAGACTGTATAAGAATGATGACTTATGTATATGTATGTAGTATAGTGAGACAAGAAGCGAAGCAGAACTAACAGCCCAATGAAAATGGAACTAACCTATGTTGTAAAAAGTCCTCAATGAGGCAATTTTTCTTGTAAATTATAATATGTTTGTTTATCTTTGTTGTGATTAAGTGATTTTGTCCCTAATTTTTGTGATGATTGAACTTGCTATAACTTGAAATTTCTTTCCTTTGCTTTGATATTTATCAACTGTTGTGGAAATAATATTTTCTTTTGTATCAGTATGCCTCCTAGACGAAGAAACCCAAGTTTGGAAGGAAGAGAAAGTGAAACTACTCCTCAGAACTTTCCAGACCGTATACCCTCTCCACCAAATCGGAAAAATGTAGAACTTTTCCTTCGACAAAACCCACCTAATTTCCCGGGGCTGGTAGTCCTGCGGAGGCTGAGGAATGAGTGCGAGTTGTTGAAAGGATATTTAAGTTCTTAGAATGCAATGACCAAGAATGTTTGTTATGCATATCTTTTCTGTTTAAAGGACCTGCAGACTTTTGGTGGGAGGCAAGACAGAAAACTCTTGCGCCTGATCCGTTGGTGAATTTCACGTGGAATTAATTCAAAGAGGAGTTGTATGCGAAGTTCATACCTCGAAGCTACCGTAAATAGAAAGAAATAGAGTTTATGAACCTGAAGCAAGGAAGTAGAAGCGTCGCAGAATATGATCGGGAATTTTGTACTTTATCTCGATACGCGACATGTAAAGTTGAGACGGATGAAAAGATGGCGGAGATGTTTCGATTTGGACTCCGCCCGGAAATTCGTATCATTTTGGTTGCACAACCACCGATGTCATACGCTGAGACTTTGAATCGTGCTCTGGATATGGAGATGGAGATACAATCCGAAAAAGCCACGTCTGAGTCAACTTCAAATATATCGCAGAATTTGTTAATGGCAAGACCCTCTCAATCAGAACATAAGTTTAAAGGAAAAAGGAAGTGGGAGAATAAGGGATTTCCGAATAAGAAACCCTTTCAGAAGCAAGGGCCAGTGGCGTCAAGGCCATTTCGACCAACGGCACTAGGACAATATTTTTTCCCTCAGAATCAGGTGAGACCACCAACATGTCCACAATGCAATCGGTCACATTTTGGTGTCTATAGAAGTGGAAGCAATACTTGCTTCACCTGCGGACAAGTTGGTCACTTCACATCCGCTTGTCCTTATCGACCAAATGTGTCTGGAAGAGGAGAGAGAGCAAAGTCTTTCCGGCCAGTCCAATCAGTGAAAGCTATGACTGGCTACCCACAACAACCACGATATCAACTTCCTCCTCCACAAGTGACCCAAAGTTCAGATACTTCTGTTCCACAGATGTCGCTTCAATCTCTTCAACTTCAATCTCAACATCAAAAACCATATGCGCTTAAACAAAAACAGTCGGAGAAAAGCTCGGGCAACTTGACAGGTATGGCCCAGTTAAAAGGTGTGCCCATTATAGTTTTGTTTGATACGGGAGCTTCACATTCCTTTATTTCTACCGCATGTGTAGACAATCTTGAACTCCTTGTAGAACAAGCTGAAATAGGTTTCAAAGTGGTTACTCTGGTAGGTGGGGCGACAATAGTTGACAAAATATGTCCTAACTTAGAATTCGAGTTAGGATTACTCAAGATAAAGGCAGAATCATTACGTCTTTTATGCATGTGGGATATAGATATTATTCTAGGCATGGATTGGTTGACAAAGAATTTCGCAACAATTCGTTGTGAACAACGAGAGATCGCGTTTCAGCCACCAGGGAATGAACCCACTTGTTTTTATGGGATTAATGAAAGGAAGAGATGTGTGCCTGTGATTTCAGCTTTGCAGGCATATAGATTGTTGAAATGTAATGAGAATCATGCCTATCTCGTATGTTTGAGCAAGGAAAGCAAGAAATGAAGAAAAATTGAAGACGTGCCAATTGTACGAGAATACCCAGACGTATTTTCAGAAAAGTTACCGGGTGTACCGCCGGATCGACAGTTAGATTTTGTTATCGATCGAGAACCAGGGTCAGCACCTATCTCTAAAGCACCGTACCGAATGGCCCCAAAAGAACTACAAGAGTTGAAGGTCCAATTGCAAGAACTTTTAGACTTGTGATTTATTCGACCAAGTGCGTCACCTTGGGGAGCACCGGTGTTGTTTGTAAAAAAGAATGATGGTACTTTAAGAATATGTATTGACTACCGGGAGATGAATAAGGTGACCTTAAAGAATAAATACCCATTACCCCGGATCGATGATTTGTTTGACCAGTTGAAAGGAGCACGTGTATTTTCAAAAATTGATCTAAGATCGGGATATCATCAAGTGAAAATTAAATCCGAAGATATACCCAAAACCTGCCTTTCGGACTAGATACGGGCACTACGAATTTGTAGTGATGCCATTTGGATTGACAAATGCTCCAGCAGTGTTTATGGACCTTATGAACCACATTTTCCACGAATATCTCGATAAATTTGTGCTAGTATTTATCGATGATATTCTGATATATTCTGCAAGTGAACAAGAACATGAATTACGCTTGCGAATGGTGTTAGAAAAGTTGAGAACACAAAGATTATATGATAAGTTTAGCAAGTGTGACTTTTGGCTGAAAGAAGTAAATTTTCTGGGACATATAGTTCCGGCTGAAGGAATAAAAGTTGAGCTTGCAAAAGTCCAAGCTGTGAAAGAAGGGAAATCACCCACAACTCCGAACGAGATTCGAAATTTTCTAGGCTTAGCCGGGTATTACAGGAGATTTATTGAAGGATTTTCTAAAATTGCTAAGCCAATGACACAATTGTTGAAGAAAGGGGTAAAATTTCAGTGGAATCAAGAATGCGAAGACAGTTTTCAAGAGCTTAAAGATAGACTGACCACTGCTCCTATCTTGACAATACCTGATCCAGAAAGAATACACCATATATACTGATGCGTCTAGAAACGGGATAAGATGTGTTCTGATGCAAGAAGGGAAAGTCATCGCATATGCTTCGCGACAATTGAAGATCTATGAACACAATTATCCTACCCATGACTTGGAACTTGCAGCAGTGGTTCATGCATTAAAGATATGGAGACATTATCTGTATGGTTCAAGATGTGAAATTTTCACGGACCACAAACAGATGGCCAAACCGAGAGAACTATACAAACGTTGGAAGACATGATTAGAACGGTGGTGCTAGACAGAGGAGATCAGTGGGAACAAGTTTTGCCATTGATCGAATTCGCCTATAATAACAGTTACCAAGCTACGATCAATATGGCTCCCTACGAAGCACTATATGGCAAAAAGTGTAGATCACCCCTTTACTGGGACGAAGTTGGAGAAAGGAAGATTCTTGGCCCGAGGCAGTAGAAGAAATGGTCCAGATAGTATGACAAATAAAGAAAAGAATGAAAGAAGCCCAAGATAGGAAAAAATCTTACGTTGATAATCGTCGTACAGAATTGAATTTTGATGTAGGTGACAAGGTCTTTTTGAAAGTTTCCCCTCTCAAAGGAGTTCATCGTTTCGGTGTAAAAGGGAAACTCAAGCCACGATTTATTGGACCTTATGAAATACTAGAAAGGATTGGATCAGTAGCATATAGTGACATCAGTATCTATGTTTACTCTTGTACCTGTAAACAAGATTTAATCTCGAGTTAGTAGATTCACTGAGCAATCAGTCTGTGGATATAGGAGTTGATCTCTCTAAATCACGTAAAAGAAAAGTATTATTTATTTTCTGTACTATCTTACATTACTTGTTATTGAACTGTCATCATCGGTACACAAGAAACACATCATTTTCTTTGAAACTCTCTATTAGTATCAGTTCGATACTGCGTAGTTATAAACTGAATACTGACTAAGAAATATTTGACTAAGTGTTTAAACTTGAGTTTCAGTTTTACATAAGGCAAATCTGTAATCACCACATTCCACACGCATATCAGTTATCAGTGCAATTGACTTGTTGTCTTAGCAGTCAGTAAGTTAACTGATAACACTCTAAACAAGACAACTGTTATTTGAACTGATCAGCAGTACTGACACCAGTACTGGAGTCCTGGACTGACAGTTAATTGAGTAGTTGATCTCAGCATACAATCAGTCTTGTCAACATAAAATGTTTTAATTTGCTTACCTGGTGTATTCCTTACATACCCAGTGAAGGAAAATCTTATTTTACTCATGCTCCTGACGGTCTATTTTGGATATTTAATTCACCATACATTGATTATATTCTTAGCATACTTCTATATAATTAATTGTAACACATATGTGTTTTCTCGTGTTTGACTGCGAATTTGTAGGATAGTAGATAAATTACATATTCCAATTTTGATCTTCTGGATTGTATCCATAATGTCTATTCTCCAATATTGAGTGAGAACAATCTATGGAGAATACTGTAAAATTTCACCTCCTATTTCTTTCTATGTAATTTTCAAAAATCACAATAAGCATATGATTAATCTGATTTTCTTCTACCTTGTATTTCTAACGTTTTTCCTAAATCTTATTTAGATAGGACTCTTGCATATCTAATAAATACAATACTTATATTCAATCCCTGAAGATAATTATTATCTAGAATAATAATCTCATGATATCTAATAATATCAGATAATATATATCTAGATATAAGAGATGTATTAAAATAATTCATAAATCAGAACAGAGTCCTAGTGGGACTCTCATAGGGGGGACGGAATTTAGGCAGCTCCAAGCCTTGATGAGTCAGTTCAGGGATCAAATACAAGAAATAAATATGGACCTAAAGTGAATTAATTATCTTATGTTCAGCCCAGAACATAAATTAATTCATAAACATTTATTCTTCCCACTAAAGAATAAATATTGACTTATCCATTTTTTACTAAAGTTGAGTCGGGCTTGTATTTAGACTTACAAATCCTCGTATTTAAAATATCGCATGTCCATTAATTATTTATAACACTCTGATTGTTTAAAATAATTAATCTCTTTAATTTCTTAAGTAGTACCATTCAATCTTATTATTGTACTTGAGCTAACCTAACCTGTAGGGTTTAGTACAATAAACATTTTAAGCTCCTTAAGGGGATGTTATTTGTTGGATTTGTATATTGGAAGCAGTTTTGATTGAGCTTGTATACAATGATTCATGTTACCACTATTACAATCTCATATCTGAATTGTTTACTTGATTGCATATGTATGTCCCTTTATCTCGTATATAAGTTAGATCATACAATGTGTAGAAGAACACAGAAGTCTATATGATTGGTCAAACTTAATGAGATATAAAAAGGATCACAACTGAGACAACTTTAGGACGAGTTGTCGGTATAGGCTGCGGTATAGATAAGAAATGACTTGACTTGGTTGCTTGTCTATACTGGTACGTCTCTGACGTATTGATGGATCACAGTGAGATGAGTTCTTCTATCTGACCGTTGGGAAGAACCTAGATCTCGGTGACTTTACGTTGTTCTAAACCTCAATAAGGTATTAGGTGAGTATAAGTTACTAACCATCACATTGACTTATCATGGGTGAGGGTTACATGAGATAACTCAATATTCTCGGCATCTAGGGTGGTGGCAGTGCTTGTATGTCATGCTAGTTACCTGTATCGAGTCACCGTATCTGTTTAGGATGATGACGTCCCCTTAAGGAGCTCAAAATGTTTATTGTAATAAACCCTGCAGGTTGAGTTATCTCAAGTACAATAATAAGGTTGAGTGATACTACTTAAGGAATTAAAGAGATTAATTATTTTAAGTAGTCAGAACGCTATAAATAAATAATGGACGTACGATATCTTAAATACGGGGTTCGTGAAGTCTAAGTGCAAGCCCGACTCAACTTCGAAAATAAAGGGGTAAGTCAGCATTTATTCTCTTGTGGCATGAATAAATGTTTATGAATTAATTTATGTTCTGGGCTGAACATAAGATAATTAATTTATTTGATGTCCATCTTTATTCCTTGCATTTGATCCCTAGGCTGGCCCATCAAGACCTGGACTACTAAGAATTTCGTCTACCTCATAAGAGTCCCTTTGGGACTCTGTTTTGATCCTCTCTATCTGAAAAGATATTATTATATTTATTAGATATGTAGAGATCCTATCCTAATATGATTTAGGGTTGCATTATACATATAAGGTGAGAGAAAACCAGGTTATCTTAATGCTAGTGTGATTTTTGAAAATTACAAGAAGCAATATTGTGATTCTAAAAAATTTCAAGTGTGAGGAAGAAGGAGAATTTCTGCAGTACTCTCCATAGATTGCTCTGACTCGGCATTGGAGTTTTGACAAACGGGATACAGTCCAGAAGATCAAAGCACGAGTTTTGATCCAATTCCTTGTTAGACAAATTCGCAGGTGAACACAAGAAAACACATATGTGATGCAATTAATTATGTAGATGCATGCTAGGTAAATAATCAATGTTTGGTGAATTAAACATTCAAGATAGATCATCGGGAGAGGGTTAAAATCAGATTTTCCTACAATTGATATCAAAGCAAGGTTCAGTATATTGGCTCTGTTGGATTAATTCACGTTCGATTATTACGTGCACAATTAATTAATTGTGGATTTGTCGTTTATAGTGGCTCGTTTTATTTTTTGTAGGATTTCGTTTTTCACCACGAGAAAATCCGTGGTTAGATTAGGATTTTTTTCTTGTAAATCTAATCTGTAAAAGAGAAACGAAGACGAAGAACGAGACAATGGAGTCCCGTCGCACGGCGTGCGACCTAGCGCACGACCGTGCTGGACTTGCGGGCGAACAGGGCAGGCGGGCAGCGGGTCTCCTCGGCAGCCCATGCGCGGGGCCGGCGCGGCGATGTCTCGTCGGGCGTTCGGCGGCACTGGCGTCGGGGGCGACGGTTCCCGTCGCGGATGTCTCGCCCTGGCGCGCGGACGACCGTGAGAGAACCTCGGAGGTCGTGAGATGGGCGCGACCTCTGCTGCTGAGTGCCGTCACGCAAAGCACGCTGGCGAGCCCAGCCAGCATGAGTCGCGCGCATCAACTCTCGACAAAGATGGCAGGCTTTCTCGATGAGCATTGGCGGCCGGGCGTGCGGGGCACGCGGTTTCCGCACGGACGCCTCGGCACGCCTTGGTGCTGAGCGTGCTCGCGTGAGTTTCTCGTCAGACGCGTCGGTAGCGCTTCGGCGTGCGTGCCGCGCACCGCTCGGCAGTGCTTGGGCGACAACGCGGGACCTCTGTGCGCGGGCAGGCCCAACGCGCGAGTCGTACGCAGGCTCTCCTTGGCAGCATCTCCCAGCAGCTCTCGGCAGTGACGGGTGGCACGGCGCGTAGGGCCTCTCTGCCAAGCTACGTGACGATGCTCGGCACATCTCGACAGCTCGAGTCGACAGGCTGGTCGATCGTGCGGCGCGACCAGGCAGGACGATGCGCAGCAAGGGCGGCGGAATGTGCTGGGCGTACGCTTGGGTTGTGCCCTAGCGCGCGGCCCAATTCACTTGGGCCAACCCGACCCGTTTTCGGCGCAGACTCGATTTTTTCAGCCCAGCCTAGAGATAGATTCAAAATGAGATGACAAAAGATTTTGAATTGGAAGCGGTATGGTCCGAGTGAGTATGCCAATTCTAAGAATTCATTACCTGCTGTCAAAACTGTGGCCATTGCTTAGGCATCACTTCAAGTACAACTTCCCGCGAAGTCCCTTCTTGTGATAGTGATGTGGTCTAGTAAAGTCCAACCATTAATTTCATTTGTCATAAGGATAAGTTGACATGGATTGAAATTAAATGACTAAAATGTATATTTTAGTTTGGTCGATGGGTTCATGTGTAAACGTCCACACACGTGGCTTGCATGTGGAATTCCTTGGGCGATTGGAGGTTTCAATTAATATTGTTATATCAAAAGGTTACAATATTATTGTTACGAATAATGTGCGATCGTATGTTTATTTGTTTGCATTACTTTTCAGATATGTCTATTAAACCGATTATCAATATGCTCGCACAAAACCCTCTATCCGGTCAAAATTTTATCGAGTGGAAACGAAACATGGAATATGTTCTTATCGCAGAAGAACACATGTTTTCTCTCACTTACTCCCAAACCCGATGCCCTTACTGACGCATCGACGAATGAGCAGCGAGAGTCAAGCAGACTTCGGCATAAGTCAGATAATATGGCCAAATGTTATATGATGACAACTATGTACAAAGGCTTGTAGCTGTAGCATCAGTCGATGGTAGACGCGACTGAAATATGGTCAAGTCTCGAGAGTAAGTTAGGGCAGTTGGATCGGACAGTCCGCTTCCACACAATGAGAGAAATCTTGGCGTGTAGGATGGAAGAAGAAAGTTCGGTCCATAAACATGTCTCCACATGACTCATCGCATGGATAGTCTTGATCAGTTGGGAGGAGGTATCGAGGCGAAGCCAAGGTCGATATCATCCTCAACACACTGCCCAAGTATTTTGAGAATTTTCGCGTGAACGCGATCATGAGCAAGACCGAGTATACACTTAGTCAGTTGTTAAATGATCTGTAGCCGTGGAATGAGTCATGGGAAAATGAACACATACTCTTGCTAGCACATCTAAGGGCCCAAATTTTTCGTTGAAAAATGGAAGAAGAAAAAAGGATAACAAAGGTGGTGGCAAGGGAATCAGTGGGAGCAGTGGGAGCAAGAACATGGTTGCCACCGGAGGTTTGAAAAAGCCAAAGGAGAGGGGTAGGTGCTTCAAGTGCGGCAAGACTGGGCATTGGAAGGCTAAGTGCCCCATGCTCAAGGCTCAAGGTACGTCATTTGCTTTAGTAACGGAAATATATTTATCAACTTGTTCTACTCATTCATGGGTAGTAGATACGGGTGCGACTGATCATGTTTGTTACACCTTGCAGGGGTTCCTGCGGATAAGGGAGTTGTTTGATGGAGAGATAACAATCTCCATGGACAACGCGGTAAAAGTCGAGGCCGTTGCAGTTGGAGATGTTTCTTTATGTTTTGATAAAACAGTTTTAGTATTAAGAGACATTTTGTATGTGCCGGAGTTTCGGCGAAACCTTATTTCGGTTTCCAAACTATTTATACATGGATATTCTGTTATTTTTGATAGTGGTGTTTCTATCATAAGAAATGACAAAGTTATCTGTGGTGGCACATTATATAATTCGCTTTATACTATTTCTGCTAAACATAATACATTTAATTATGTTGCATCTACATCAAACCTTAAGAAGATGAAGTTTTCTTCTCTAGATGACACCACATTTCTTTATCATCTTAGATTAGGTCACATCAATCTAAATAGGATCCAAAGACTAGCTAAGAATGGAGCGTTGGATGAAATAATTGTCACTCTATTCCCAGTCTGCGAATCCTGTATAGAAGGAAAGATGTCGACCAGAACCTTCAAAGCGAAGGGGTATAGAGCCAATGAAGTGTTGGAGCTAGTCCATTCTGACCTATGTGGACCAATGTCCACACAAGCTCATGGAGGGTACGAGTATTTTGTCACTTTCATTGATGATTACTCAAGTACGTCTAACTGCTTCACCGCAAGTCAGAATGCTTTGAGAAATTCAAAGAATTTAAGGCAGAAGTGGAGACGAAGCTAGGTAAGAGTATCAAGTCACTGCGGTCTGATCGCGGTGGCGAATACCTCAACAACGAGTTCATGGACTATCTAGTGAAGTGTGGGATTACCTCCCAGCGCACTTCACCAGGCACACCATAGCAAAATGGTGTGTCAGAGCGAAGAAATAGGACTCTCTTAGAAATGGTTAGATCGATGATGAGTTATGCAACATTGCATATTTTGTTCTGGGGGTATGCTTTAGAAACAACGGTATATTTGTTCAATCTAGTACCGTCCAAGTCAGTCGATAAGACCCCTTTTGAGTTATGGTTTGGGCGCAAGCCTAGTTTAAGCCATATAAGGATATGGGGCAGTCCAGCACATATGCTGAACAAGAAAGCTGACAAGTTAGAGACTAGATCTGAAGCAAGACTGTTTATTGGTTATCCTAGAGGAACGAAAGGTAGTTATTTCTATAGTCATAAGGATCAGAAGGTCGTTATTAGCACTAACGCCCGATTCTTAGAAGAGGACTACATGAAAAACCACAAATCTAAAGTTGAAATCATACTTCAAAAATTATAAGATGATCGTATTCCACCACCGATTAGGTCAAAGTTACGAGATGTCGTGTCTAGTGGGAGGGATCGACACCAGATACTTCAAGAAATTGAAGTGGGTCGAGTTCCACTGGAGATACCGACCGTACAAGTGGCACCTACCCAGCAAGTTGTGCAAGATAGAGAACCACAGGTTGTTGGATTTGTATACTGAAAGCAGTTTGGTTGAGCTTGTATACAATGTTTCCTGTTATCACTATTACAATCTCCTATCTGAATTGTTTACTTGATTGCATATATCTATATCCCCTTATCTCATATATAAGTTAGATCATACAATGTGTAGAAGATCACAGAAGTCTGTATGATTGGTCAAGCTTAATGAGATATAAAAAGTATCACAACTGAGACAACTTGAGGACGAGTTGTCGGTATAGGCTGCGTGTAGATAAGAAGTGACTTGACTTGGTTGCTTGTCTATCTTTGATGCGTCTCGACGTATTGATGGATCACAGGTGAGATGAGTTCTTCTATCCGACCGTCATGAAGAACCTAGATCTCGAGACTTACGTTGATCTAAATCTCGATGAGGTATTAGGTGAGTATGAGTTCTTGACCATCACTTTGACTTGCTATGGGTGAGGGTTACATGAGATAACCCAAGATTCTCTCGCATCTTGGGTGGTGGCGAGTCTTGTATGTCATGCTAGTTATCATGTCGAGTCACCGATTCCTGCTTAGGATGATGACGTCCCTTAAGGAGCTCAAAGGTTTTGTACTAAACCCCGCAGTTGAGTTATCACAAGTACAATAATAAGGTTGAGTGGTACTACTTAAGGAATTAAAGATATTAATTATTTTAAGCGGTCGAGCATCAAATAATTAATGGACATCGATATCTTAAATACGGGATTCAGAAAGTCTAAGTGCGAGCCCGACTCAACTTCGAAATAAAGGGTAAGTCAAGATTTATTCTCTAGTGGCATGAATAAATGTTTATGAATTAATTTATGTTCAATTTGAACATAAGATAATTAATTTATTTGAGGCCCATCTTTATTCCTTGCATTTGATCCCCGTCTTTGGCCCATCCAGGCCTTTTAGCTTAGTGAAAATCGTCCCTATCTCTCTCTAGTCCTACTGGGACTCTGACTTGATCCTCTCTATCCTAAAGGATATTATTATATTTATTAGATATGCATAAATCCTATGTTGATAGGGTTTAGGGTTGCATTATAAATATAAGGTGAGAGAGAAAATCAAGGAAAATGCTCAAGCAATATTTTCGAGATATATATACTTCCCAAAAGTGTGAGATTTTAGAAAATTGAGAGATAAGAAAGAGGGTGATTTTCTATATCTTTCTCCATAGACTGTCCTCACTCGACATTGGAGATTAGGCAACCGGGATACAGTCCAAAGATCAAAGCACGAGTCTTGATCCGTTCATCCCCGACAGATTTGCAGGTAAACACAAGAAAAACTTCTACGTGTTGCAATTAATTATATAGGTGCATGCTAGGTATATAATCAATGTAAGGTGAATTAAACATCCAAGATAGATCATCGGGAGAGGGTTAAAATCAGATTTCCCTACAATTGGTATAAGAGCCTGGGATCAGTATCTGTGCTCTGTTGGATTAATTCACGTTTGATTATAACGTGCGAATTAATTAATTGTGAATCTGTCGTTCATCGTGGCTCGTTTTATTTTTTGTCGGATTTTGTTTTTCACCACGAGAAAATCCGTGGTTAGATTAGATTTTTTTTTTCTGTAAATCTTATATGTAAAAGAAGAACGAAGACAAAAGCACGAAGAACGAGACGATGGGAGTTCACCGGAAAATCGGACGCACGGTGCGAGCGCGGCGCTCGGCGCCATGCGCGAGTTCTCGACAGCATTGACGGACAGGAGCGGCGGCGCGGGCAACAAGCCTCGGCGGGTCGCGGGCGGCGACGCCAGCGGCGCTTGGGACACGCCTCGGCGGTTCAGCGCACCAGCGTCGGGCGACACGGGTAACACGGGCGCGGGGTCGTGGGCTCGGCGGCCGGGCGTGCAGGCGCGCGAACATTGCGCAAGGCCTCGCACGCCTCGGCGCTAAGAGTGGGAAACCTCATAGCGGCGCCGCGAGCTCTCACGCGATCATGAGGCAGCGCGCGCATCATCGCGCTGGTTACTTTGGACGATTACTCAGTGCGGATACATATACCGCTTCACCGCAAGTCCGAATGCTTTGAGAAATTCAAAGAGTTTAAGGCGGAAGTGGAGGCGAAGCTTGGTAAAGTATCAAGTCATCATGATCCGATCGCGGTGGCGAATTCCTCGATAAAGAGTTTATGGACTACTTGGTGCGGTGTAGGATTACCTCCCACCACTACACCGGCACACCACAACAAAATGGAATGTCGGAGCGAAGAAATAGGACTCGTTTAGAAATGGTTAGATCGATGATGAGTTATGCAACATTGCCTAATTGCTACGGGGTATGCCTTAGAAACAGTGACATACTTGCTAAATCTAGTACCATCCAAGTCGGTCGAAAAGACCCTTTCGAGTTGTGGTTTGGGCGCAGCCTAGTTTAAGCCACATAAGGATATGGGCGATCCGGACATGTCTTTGAACAAGAAGGCGACAAGTTGGAGGCTAGATCCGATGCAAGGTCGTTTATTGGCTATCCTAGAGGAACGAAGGTGGTTTATTCTATAGTCCCAAGGATCGAAGCTCATTATTAGACTAATGCCCGATTCTTAGAAGAGGATTATATGAAAACCATAAATCCAAAGTTGAAATCATTCTTCAAGAATTAGAAGATGATCGTATTCCACCACCGATTAAGCGAAAGGTGCGAGATGTCATGTCTAGTGGGAGGGATCGACACCGATACTTCAAGAAATTGAAGTGGTCGAGTTCCGTGGAGATATCGCCGTACAAGTGGCTCCTATCCAGCAAGTTGTGCAAGATAGAGAACCACAAGTTACTGCACCCACCGTTGCCATTGTGTCGATGGCGCCTCGTCGTAGTGGGAGGGTTGTTCATCAACCCGAGCGATTTATGTTCGTGGGTGAATCTTGGATTTAGTCCCGTGAAACGAAAGGTGCAATAATCGACCCATGGACATACAAATGAGGATCTGAAGACATTGATGCAAGATCATGGCACACCGCTATGGACTTAGAAATTGAGTCCATAACAGCTATGGATGTATACGAAAAGATACCTCTACCAGATGGCAAGGAAGCCATAGGTAGCAAGTGGGTATACAAGAGTGATAACTCTTATAAAAGAGTTATTATATGACCTTTTTGATGATAAAATCCTTGAGTGAACCGGGTTCTGTTTGTTTATTTCGATGTTTTGTTGTATGTTTTGTTATGTTTGCGTGTGTATGTGTGAAGGATTGAGTCAGGTGAAATCAAAGGGTTTTTTAATTGCTTTTAGGCGTTATTTAAATAATTATGGCATGTAGCAGGAAGAACGGCAGTGAAGACAAGGCTGAAGTCCGCTGAGTCAAAGTCAAGCTCCAGGTTGAACGCACAAGCAAGGCCGAACTCGTGAGCGAGCTTGACTTCGATGTACGAGGAAAGATTGAACGAGTAATGCTGAAGAAATGCGGGAGCAGAGTCGAGCTACAAAGACGAAGTCAACGCTCAGGAAAAGTGAAAACCGAGGAAGTTGGTACGAGCTCAAGACTTCCGAGCTCAAGACTTCCGAGCTCAAGACTACCGAACTCCGGGAAGAAAGAATAAAGCCGAGCTCGCAACCAGCCGAGCTCAAAGATTGAAAAGTTCACAAGTATGAAGACGACCTCGATACTGAAGCTCGTAAGCGAGGTCGGACTCGTAAGCGAGGTTGGACTCTTGACCGAGCTCGAGACTGATAACCGCAAAATGAGATCGGATTCAGGCACGAGGATAGGCCCGTTCAAAGGTTGAGCTCGGAAGAAAGGAAAGAAAAGCAGACGAAGTATGAACGAAACGAAGAAGAGTCTGCAGGACCACAACCACGTGGCGGCTGGCCACGACAGCATAAAGGATGCGCGTTTTGCCAGAGCCAACGGAAAAAGAAAGGATCAGTGGATGAAGGGTTTGCAGGTGCCTAGTCTGTACACCTAAAAAGTGTCAGAGTTGGTTATTAAAAGGGAGGCGACAATCAGGAGAATATTCATTCATCATTCAGTATCTGGAGGAGAAATCGGGAGGGTAACGCCTTGGAGAAGAAGCTATCGGAAGAGGCGACGATCCAAGGAGGAGCACGTGATTCCGGCGACGAGTGTTAACTTTGAATCTCGAATTCCTTTTTATTTTTCTATGGCATTTGTGTTTTGAATTACATTGCCTGACCGCTATGAGCTAAATTTATACGACTTGATCTTTTGATGAAACCCATGCTCGTGTGACGAGCCCCGTTTCTGCTTATCTTGTTAAGTTATTATCGCTTGGTGTTTATTTATCTTGCTTGTGATTGATCACCATGGGTGAGATCTTAGCTCTATGATTCTGAGGAAGCTCTCATAGAGTGGAAAACAAGAAAGTGACGCAAGAACATGATTTAAATATTATGTGTGAATAGCATAGGAATATGTGTTTGCTTTGCGTGACATAAATGAATGGAAGGTAGAGATACTCTTAAAGCGCTTGGTATAGGAATATATCGACGAACTTAGAGGGTATAATCTTAGATTTGGAAAATGCTAAGAGTTGGAAGATTTCATGTCATAATAACGAGGCAAGATAATGTTGAAGCATGGCGAGTACGGGCATGGGTGGAATCAAGTGATCAAGTCTATTTTCCTCCCGATATCCGTTTGATAATCATATATTGTCTCAAATTCCACCGCCCTTGTAAAAGTTTTCTTTAATTTGTCTCTCTCATAATCACAAACAAATTGTATTCGACGTGATTTAAAAGTCGCCCTCGTGGATTCGATCTCGAAATATTTTCGTATATTACTTGTTGATTACGTGCACTTGCGTAGAATCGTATTCCATAACAACAAGTTTTTGGCGCCGTTGCCGGGGAGCGCTAATTATAAATTACGTTGATATTTTAATTTTTGTGTTTATTTAATATTAGTGGTTAACTCGTTATTTTCTTCGCGTGAATCGTGATTCGGGCGTGGTATATCGCAAGAAACCGCGCGCAGTACTATACCCGCTAGATCCAAAGATTGAACGCACCTTCCGTCGAGGAAGACGACGTCAGAACGTCCGTAGAGCACAAGCTAAAATGGCCGCACAAGGAGGTAATGGGAATAATGGAGAAATGCCATAGTCATCGCCGATGATCGGAAAGGGTATACGTGATCACGCTAACCCCGTTTTAATGAGTGAATCCGGAATAACTGCACCGAGGTTGCGAACCGCTTCGAGTCAAGTCGGTTATATTCCGATGCTCCAAACAAGGGGGCGATTCGATGGGCAAGCCACGAGGATCCACATCTCCACCTTCGGTCGTTCACGGAGGTCACGACTCATTTAAGTTACCGTGTTCCACCAAGCGGCCGAGACTTGACTATTCCCTTTCTCGCCACGAGATCGCAAAAGCATGGCCGAATGGCCTTCCATCGACTCTATCACTCGAACGAGCTCGCGAAAAATTCTTGATGAAGTATTTCCCGCCTACAAAGAACGCAAGGTTCTGAAATGACATCATGTCTTTCCAGCAGAATGATGACGAATCAGTGTGCAAAGCTTGGGAATGTTACAAGGAAATGCTACGGAAATGCCCTCACCATGACATTCCGCACTGCATTCAATTGGAGACATTCTATAATGGGTTAAACGCGTCCACGCGCTTGGTGCTAGATGCCTCCGCAAATGGAGCTATTCTCTCCAAATCCTACAATGAGGCATATGAGATATTGGAAAGGATCGCTAATAACAATTGCCAATGGTCCAATTCGCGAGCTCCAATGGGAAAGAAATCTGTTGCCTGTGTTTTGGAAGTTGATGCCTTAACGGCGCTAACTGCTCAAGTGGCGTCCATGAGCAATATGTTGAAAGGTTTGCAAATAGCCAATCCAGCTGCTCAAGCGACAAGTGTCCCAATGATCGCACCCACAATGCAAGTAAACGAAGTGTCGTGTGTTTATTTGTTGGATTTGTATACTGAAAGCAGTTTGGTTGAGCTTGTATACAATGTTTCCTGTTACCACTATTACAATCTCCTATCCGATTTGAATACTTGATTGCATATATCGTGTCCCTTATCTCATATATAAGTTAGATCATACAAGGTGTAGAAGATCACGTAAGTCCGTATGATTGGTCAAGCTTAATGAGATATAAAAAGTTTCACACCGTGAGACAACTTAAGGACGAGTTGTCGGTTTAGCCGCAGATAGATAAGAAGTGACTTGACTTAGTTGCTTGTTCTATCTTTGATGCGCTCGACGTATTGAAGGATCACGATGAGATGTGTTCTTCTTTCGACCGTCGTGACGAACCAAGATCTCGGTGACTTACGATGATCTAAACCTCGATAAGGTATTAGGTGAGTATGAGTTCTCGACCATCACTTTGACTTGTTATGGGTGAGGTTATATGTTCTAACCCAAGATTCTCCGCATCTTGGGTGGTGGCGGTTTGTATGTCACGCTAGTTATCTCAGACGAGTCACCGTATCCGCTTAGGATGATGACGCCCCTTAAGAGCTCAAAGGTTTATTGTACTAAACCCCGCAGTTGAGTTAGCTCAAGTACAATAATAAGGTTGAGTGGTGCTCGCTAAGAATTAAAGATATTAATTATTTTAAGCAATGTAATGCTATAAATAATTAATGGACGCTCGATATCTTAAATACGGGATTCGAATGTCTAAGTGCAAGCTCGACTCACCATCGGTAATAAAGGGTAAGTCATCATTTTTCTCTAGTGGCATGATCGAATGTTTATAAATTAATTTATGTTCGGGTCAACATAAGATAATTAATTTATTTGAGGCCCATCTTTATTCCTCGCATTTGATCCTCGGGTCGCCCATCCGTGCCCTTTAACTTAAGAAAAATCGGTCCCCATGTTGCTCTCTATAGCAAGATTTTATTCTCTTTATCCTACAAGGATATAATTATATTTATGGTATATGCATAGATCCTTTCCATATAAGATTATGGTAATAATCCTGAGAGTATGGTAATAATCCTAGGAGTATGGTAATTTTCATATAGGATTATGGTAATTTCCATATGGGATTAAGGTAGTGCATTATAAATATAAGGTATGAGATAAAGTCTAGGTCAATCCTCACATTTTAACCTAAGTTTTTCGTCCCCCTCTTGAGAGAAAAGAGTGTGATTCTCGAAAATAGTGTAGAGAGCAAATGGTGATTTTCCGATGCATTCTCCATAGATCGTCCTCACTCGACGTTGGAGATTGGGCAACCGGGATACAGTCCAGAAGGTCAAAGCACGAGTCTCGACCCGTCCGATCCGATCGATCCGTTCATCCCGATCCACCTCGACAGATCCAAAGGTAAACACGAGAAAACCCCTACGTGTTGCAATTAATTATATAGACGCATGCTAGGAATATAATCAATGTATGGTGAATTAAATATCCAAGATAGATCCTCGGGGCGAGGGCTAAACATATGTTTTCCTACATTATTGTGGGGAAGGACATACTTTTGATAGCTGTCCATCAAACCCAGCCTCGGTGCGTTATATGGGAAATCAGAACGGCCAAAGGAATAATCCTTACTCACAAACATACAATCCTGGGTGGAGACAACACCCTAATTTCTCTTGGGGAGGCCAAGGATCAGGAACTAGTGGTGGTGGAAATTTTGAGAAAAACACATATCCACAAAATTTCCAACCGAAGCAGCAACAAGCCGCCCCACAGCCCAAATCTATGGAAACCTTGATAAAGGAGTATATGGCCAAGACAAACGCAGTAATACAAGGACAATCCACTTCGCTAAGGAATTTGGAGGTTCAGATCGGACAATTGCCAACGAGATGAGAAATCGGCCACCTCGTAATCTGCCAAGTGACACGGAGAATCCTCGGAAGGATAAAGAACATGTCAAGGCTGTCACTCTGTGAAGTGGAAAGAAGATGCAAGAAACCGAGCTGCTGAACCAAGAAGAGAAGGCGGAGTCCTCAAACACTAAAAGCAAGTTGGCAGAAGTGGAAGCACCGAAGCAACCTCGTGATGCCGAGGTACCTGCCAAAGTGAATCCACTGCCGAAGTCAATGGACGAGGTGGTTTATCGACCGCCACCACCTTTTCCCGAAAGGTTGAAAAAGAAACAGCAAGACACTTAGTTTGGGAGATTTCTAGATGTCTTGAAACAACTGCACATTAATATTCCATTGGTGGAAGCACTAGAACAAATGCCAAATTATGTGAAGTTCTCGAAGGATATCCTAACAAAGAAGAGACGCTGGGGAGTTCAAAGCAAAGGCACCGATCGAGAGCAAGAGTACCATGTTAAAAAGCAAGATTCCACCCAAGTTGAAAGATCCGTGGAGTTTCACAATTCCATGTTCAATTGGAGGTCGCGACGTTGGTCGTGTTTCTATGTGATCTAGGAGCGAGTATAAACTTAATGCCGCCTCAATATTCGTGAAGCTTCGGGATAGGAGAAGCTCGCCCACAACAAAGGACCCCGCAATTTGCAGATCGGTTCATGGCTCATCCCAAGGAAAAATTGAAGATGTGCTAGTAAAGGTTGATACATTCATTTTCCCTGCACTTCATCATTCGATTACGGCGCATCACGAGGTGCCTATAATTTTGGGACGCCCTTTCCTCGCAACCGGAAGGACTTTGATTGATGTCCAAAAGGCGAACTCACAATGAGGGTGAATGATCGAAGGTCACCTTTAATGTTTTCAACGCAATGAAGTATCCCGACGAAGTGGAGGAATGCTCGGTAATTCATGTATTAGAGCAGTCGTCACGGACAAGATGCCGAGCACTGCCTCGCTCAAGACAATGATAATGAAGTTGCCGACCTCATGGAGTTAGAACCGAAAGGAGCGACCTCAAGAATTTTCTAACAAGAGATCGGCGAAGTCCCACTCAGACGCCCGAGCTCCGAGTCACTCGGGCTCGCAGATCGGCCTATCCAGTATCCAAGCCTTCGATAGACTAACCTCCAATACTTAGTCTCGAAAACATTTCCCAACCACCTGAAATATGCTTATCCGGGCGAGGGACAAACTCGCCAAGAATCATTTCAACGGCCGAGCTCGACAAAGAAGAATCTCACATTACGTGTCGCAAAATACAAGAGAGCTATTGACGGTCAATTGCCGACATCAAGGATCAGCCCGGCTCTGTGCATGCACAAGATATTGTTGGAAGATTGCCACATCACTTCCATAGAACACCGCCCTCTTAATCCAAATGCATGAAAGAGGTGTTGAAAAGGAAGTTATTAAATGGTCGGATGTCGGAATCATTTATCCGATCTCTACGGTTCTTGGGTGAGCCCGGCAAAGGTGTTCCTAAAAAGGAGGAGTTACAGTGATTTCTAATGATCGGCGTGAGTTGATTCCAACTCGGGTGATAACGGATGGCGCGTTTGTGTGGATTATAGGAAATTGAACACGCTACTAGGAAAGACCATTTCCTCCGCCATTCATGGATCAAATGCTTGATAAACTAGCCGGAGCGAGTTCTTCTGCTTCCTAGACGGGTATTCGTTATCATCGATCGCCATTGCACCCGATGATCAACACAAAACCACCTTCACTTGTCCCTATGGCACTTTTGCCTTTAGAAGGATGCCGTTTGACTTTGTAATGCCCCAAATGACGCTCCAACGCTGCATGATGGCCATCTTCTGATATGGTGGAGAAGTCACCGAATCTTCATGGATGACTTCTCCGTGTTTGGGGACACTTTTGAGGTATGCCTAGGTAACTTGGAGAAGGTCTTGAGCGCGCTGCGGCGACACACTTGGTCCTAAATTGGGAAAATGCCACTTCACGGTACAAGAGGCATAGTGCTAGCCATCACATATCCAAGAAGGGATCAAGTGGATGAGCCAAGATCGGTGATAGATAAACTTCCACCTCCCACTACCGTAGCGGGTGCGTAGTTTCTTGGGGCATGCAGGATTTTACAGAAGGTTTATAAAGGATTTTTCAAAAATTTCTAAGCCACTGTGTGCCTTGCTGGAGAAGAATAGCCACTTCGAGCTCACCCCGGAATGTCTGAAAGCGTTTGACGTTTTAAAGCGAGCTCTAGTGACAGCTCCAGTAATCATTGGACCGAACTGGGCATTACCTTTCGAGGTGATGTGCGACGCTAGTGACTTCGCTGTGGGGGCCGTACTGGGTCAACGGAAGGAGAAGTTATTCCACTCCATCTATTATGCCAGTAAAACGTTGGTGGAAGCTCAAGTAAACTACACCACTACGGAGACGGAGTCGCTAGCGTGGTGTTCGCATGTGAAAAATTTCGCGCCTACCTACCTCGCCGGTTCAAGGTGATTGTTTACACAGCATCACGCGCCATAAGATATCTCGTCGCCAAGAAAGATGCTGCCACGGTTAATCCGGTGGATCTTGCTTCTACAGTGAATTGATATGGAAATTAGAGATAGGAAGGGTACTCGAGAATCAAGTGGCCGACCGCTTATCTCGATTGCCAACTCTCAAGGCGAAGACACCCGTGTCCGTATTCGTGATGCATTTCGGATGAGCAACTAATGAGCATGCACCACGGTAGTACACCTCGTATGCGAGATCAGAAATTTCTTGGTCGGTGGAGTACCTCCCGATTTCTCTTTTCAACAAAGGAAAATGTTCTTTCCGAGGTGAACCATTACTTTGGGATGAACCATTCTTGATAAACACCGTGGCCGACGGATCGATGAGATGTTGTGTCCCACATGAGGAAATGGAATCGATTCTAGAGGATGTCATGCTACCCCATATGGTGGTCACTTGCAGCCGAGAACGGCAGCTAAAGTTCTACAATTAGGTTATTTCTGGCCAACCTTGTTTAAGGATGCTCATGCCTTTGTACGAAAATGTGACCGATGTCGAGAGTTGGGAACATTTCTTCTCGAAATGAGATGCCAACTAATTTTATCCTAGAAATAGAACTCTTTGATGTTTGGGGCCTAGACTTTACGGGTCCTTTCCATCCTCATTTGGCAACCTCTACATATTGGTGGCGGTTGATTATGTCTCTAAATGGGTGGAGGCCGTAGCTAGTTCGACTAATGATGCAAAGGTTGTAATCAAGTTCTTGCAAAAGAACATCTTTACACGGGTTTGGCACCTCGTGCTATCATTAGTGACGGCGGAACTCATTTTGTCAACAAGGCAAAGTTGAGTGCCGTCCCAGCTAAGTACAATGTTCGCCACAAGATTGCCACGCATACCACCCCAAACCAATGGATGTCGAACTCTCCAATAGAGAGATAAAAGGCATATTGGAGAAGGTGGTAAACCCAGGTCGGAAGGATTGGTCCATACGACTGGATGATGCAGTATGGGCCTACAAAACAGCTTTCAAAACACCGTTAGGGATGTCCCCCCATCGGTTGGTCTATGGGAAAGTCTGTCACCTTCCACTGGAACTCGAGCATCGAGCCTATTGGGCGATAAAGAAACTGAATTTTGAGCATAAGGCTGCTGGAGAAGCTGCTGGAGAAGCTCGCTTGTTGCAACTAAGTGAGATGGATGAATTCCGTTAGTCTGCCTATGAAAATGCAAAATTGTATAAGGAGAGGATAAAGAGATGGCATGACAACAACATCTTGCGCCGTGAGTTCTTGCCGAGTCAGCAAGTGCTACTGTTCAATTCAAGGTTGAAGCTATTCCCGGAAAGTCGAAATCACGATGGTCGGGTCCTTCACACTTCTCGGTGGCAGCACCCCACGGTGCTATCACATTACAAGAAGGGACATCGGTCGAAATTCATGGTGAATGGACAACAGGTCAAGCATTATTGTGGTGGCGAGGTCGCTCGTGAGAAGACCTCAACACCCCGAAGAACGCTCGATAGGATGTATCTTGGGTCGCCATGGCGGCGTGTACCGGCAACCCTCTATTTTGTTTGTAAATATTTGTTTTATTCCTCATTTTGTCTCGGTGTTTTCAGATGTTAATAAATTGCTTTAGCCTTGCTATAAGGATGAGGATTATTTTGGGATTTTTGATTGCGGTGCGTGCGTACACTGGGGAAAGTTCGAGCATGGTGCTAATTCTTGCCCCAGTAATGGATTTTGCAGAGGATTAAGAGAAAGTGAAATAGAAGTTGCCAATTTGGTAAAATCAAAAGAAATGGAAAAATTTGGTCGACTTTTGGGATTTGAATGACCGCTTTTTCCTTTTCCACCTTTCAGTCTTTTAAATCTTTTATTTCCCCAATTTTGCTGCATCTTTGCTCTCGCCTTTCACGATTACTTTCTCCTGTGCTCTGATTGTGCAAATTTGTAGTCTCCATCTCTTCCATCTACAGAATTAGTTATTATGAGGAGATTCAGCAGCAGGATCAGGGGGTAGGTGCGGCCATCATCCATTCCAAGCAATGATGCTGACACACCCCTCGTAATTTCGCATTTAAGAGGTATCACAGGAAACTTCACCAGCTCCTCCACAGGCTGTTACGCCTCTTTCCTCCAAAAGAAAGAATAGTCCCAGTGACAAGGGGAAGGCCAAGATAGTGGAGGCCGAGGAATCTGAAGATGTTCAAAGCAAGAAGGCGCGAGTGGACAAACCCTCGTCACAAAAGGCAAGAATTTCAATCGATGCTATCCCTAAATTTCGAGCTCACGGTGGGTTCGAAAGATTTAAGCGCTTAAAGCCTAGGCAGCTCTGGATGGAAAAGGGGTTCCAGAAGTCAAAGGAAACCCCAGTGTTTGTGGTGGAATTAATTTCTTTGAATGGTTGGGCTACATTCGCGGCGATACCACCTCCCCCCATTACACCCCTTGTTAAGGAGTTCTATGCAAATATCACGCCTTTGCCAAATAAGGAAGGGTTGTCTGCGGTGGTTAGAGGTAAATTAGTGGTTTTCTCTCCGGAAACCATTAATGCTTTTTATGAGCTAGACAATGAGGTGGAGGACGCTTTCTCCACCATGAAGAGGGCTCCTTCCAGTGAAGACCTCGAGGAGGCGCTACGACTAACTGCCATTGAAGGCACAGAATGGGAGTTCTCCACACAGGGGTGTCGCTCCATTAAAGTTGCATCATTAAAATTGGAGGCTCATGTCCGCTCCATTTCATCAAAGCCGGATTTTGCCAACAACCCATGATACCATGGTGTCGGAAGAACGATGTTGATGCTTCTCCGCATCTTCACCGGAAGGTCCGTCAACGTAGGCGCCCAAATGCGCCAAGCAGTAGGGTGCCTAAAAGGAAGAAAGGCCATCGTTCTTTCCTTCTCTCGATCACTCGCTTATGCATGAAGGCCGGGTGCCTATCGGGGATGATGAGGATCGCCTCGTTGAAAAAGCTTTTATAGACATCAAGACTCGACTCATCGTCACAAAGGTTCTGGCTGCACCCAATCTCGCAGCGGCCGCAAGCAGATCCACCTCCGCCCATACCGACCTCAACCGAGCCTCTCTGTTTCTGACATACGTGTGCCTCTGCGTGGGAGTCCAAGCCCTCATGCTTCGATCCGCTGCACTAGAAGACGCCCTTAAGCATTTTTGGGCGTACTATCGTAAACGAGATCGGATATTGGAGGATAGCCTCAGGTCACTATCTACGGTAAATCCGCCACCTTCCCAATTCTCACATCGGGTATTCCAAGCTTGGCCTCTACCTTCGGATTTTGATTCTGTCACTGGAGCTGAGAAAGAGAAAACGCAAGGCCGACCCGAGCTCAGTTCGCAAAGAATGCCGGCCCAAGTCGACTCACCAACCGACCGACCGACCTGCCCTGGCGAGGCTCGGTACCAGTGCCCCATCGGACGGCGCGCACCTCGACCGAGGCCGAGCCGGCGTGTCTCCCGAACCGAAGTCGCTTTACCGCTACCACCCCATCTACATCGCGTTTCTCCTACTCTTCTGTTCTCCCGGTGTAGGCTAAAGCGTTTTCTCTAACTCAATCCTTGTTTTGTTATGTTGTGGGTGAATCTTCTGATTTAGTCCCGTGAAACGAGCGAGCAATAATCGACCCATGGACATACAAATGAGGCGATACAAGACATTGATGCAAGATCATGGCACACCGCTATGGACTTAGAAATTGAGTCCATAACACTATGGATGTATACTGAAAGACACTCTACCGGATGGCAAGGAAGCCATAGGTAGCAAGTGGGTATACAAGAGTGATAACTCTTATAAAAGAGTTATTATATGACCTTTTTGATGATAAAATCCTTGAGTGAACCGGGTTCTATTTGTTTATTTCGATGTTTTGTTGTATGTTTTGTTATGTTTGTGTGTGTATGTGTGAAGGATTGAGTCAGGTGAAATCAAAGGGTTTTTTAATTGCTTTTAGGCGTTATTTAAATAATTATGGCATGTAGCAGGAAGAACGGCAGTGAAGACGAGGCTGAAGTCCGCTGAGTCAAAGTCAAGCTCCAGGTTGAACGCACAAGCAAGGCCGAACTCGTGAGCGAGCTTGACTTCGATGTACGAGGAAGGATTGAACGAGTAATGCTGAAGAAATGCTGGAGCAGAGTCGAGCTACAAAGACGAAGTCAACGCTCAGGAAAAGTGAAAACCGAGGAAGTTGGTCCGAGCTCAAGACTTTCGAGCTCAAGACTTTCGAACTCAAGACTTCCGAGCTCAAGACTTCCGAACTCAAGACTACCAAACTCCGGGAAGAAAGAATAAAGCCGAGCTCGCAACCAGTCGAGCTCAAAGATTGAAAAGTTCACAAGTATGAAGAAGACCTCGATACTGATGCTCGTAAGCGAGGTCAGACTCTTGATCGAGCTCGAGACTGATGACCGCAAAATGAGATCGGATTCAGGCACGAGGACAGGCCCGTTCAAAGGTTGAGCTCGGAAGAAAGGAAAGAAAAGCAGACGAAGTATGAACGAAACGAAGAAGAGTCTGCAGGACCACAGCCACGTGGCAGCTGGCCACGACAGCATAAAGGACACGCGTTTTGCCAGAGCCAACAGAAAACGAAAGGATCAGTGGATGAAAGGTTTGCAGGTGCCTAGTCTGTACACCTAAAAAGTGTCAGAGTTGGTTATTAAAAGGGAGGCGACAATCAGGAGAATATTCATTCATCATTCAGTATCTGGAGGAGAAATCAGAGGGCAACGCCTTAGAGAAGAAGCTATCGGAAGAGGCGACGATCCAAGGAGGAGCACGTGATTCCGGCGACGAGTGTTAACTTTGAATCTCGAATTCCTTTTATTTTGCTATGGCATTTGTGTTTTGAATTACATTGCACTGTACCGCTATGAGCTAAATTTATATGACTTGATCTTTTGATGAAACCCATGCTCGTGTGACGAGCCCGTTTCTCCGCTTATCTTGTTAAGTTATTATCGTTTTCTTGGTGTTTATTTATCTTGCTTGTGATTGATCACCATGGGTGAGATCTTAGCTCTATGATTTACGGAAGCTCTCATAGAGTGGAAAACAAGAAAGTGACGCAAGAACATGATTTAAATATTATGTGTGTGAATAGCATAGGAACATGTGTTTGCCCTGCGTGACATAAATGAATGGAACGGTAGAGATACTCTTAAAGCGCTTCGGTATAGGAATATATTGACGAGCTTAGAGGGTATAATCTTAGATTTGGAAAAATGCTAAGAGTTGGAAGATTTCATTTCATAATAACGAGGCAAGATAATGTTGAAGCATGGCGAGTACTTGGCATGGGTGGAATCAAGTGATCAAGTCTATTTTCCCTCCTGATATCTGTTTGATAATCATAAATTGTCTGAAATTCCACCTCGTCTCGGTGTAAAAGTTTTCTTTAATTTGTCTCTCTCATAATCAAAAACAAATTGTATTCGACGTGATTTAAAAAGTGTTTTCCCTGTGGATTCGATCTCGGAATATTTCCGTATATTACTTGTTGATTACGAGCACTTGCGTAGAATCGTATTCCATAACAACAAAGAGGAAGAGAGATTCAGATGGAGAGGTTTCGGCTTTTAAAGCCAGGCTTGTGGCGAAAGGGTACACTCAGATTGAGGGCATCGATTTCGATGAGACCTTTTTGCCTGTAGCAATGCTCAAGTCCATCAGAATTCTTCTAGCCATAGCAGCCCACTTAAACCTTGAGGTTTGGCAAATTGATGTGAAACCCGCTTTTCTAAACGGTTACCTTGAGGAAGGTAGAGACATCTATATGCAGCAACCTGAAGGTTATGTGGTGAAGGGTGAAGAGCATCTAGTTTGGAAGCTTAAGAAGTCTATCTATGGACTTAAGCAAGCTTCACGATCCTGGAACTTACGATTTGACGAGGTGGTAAAGTCCTATGGATTTACCCAGCTGCCTAGCGAAAGTTGTGTGTATCGCTTAGATGTCAACGGTGATGTGGTATTTCTTGCACTTTACGTAGATGCCATCCTTCTACTTGGCAACAATGTGAAGTTGTTATCGACGTAAAGAGTTGGTTATCCGATCGCCAAATGAAAGACTTGGGAGATGCGTGACATTCTTGGGATCAAGGTTTACCGAGATCGAAGAGGAAAATGTTGAGCTTATCTCGTGCATCTTACATTGTGATTACTCGTTTAGTATGCGACCGCCAAGAAAGAATTGCTACCTTTCGGACATGGCGTTCCTTTATTCAAAGAGCGATCACCTATGACCGCAAAGGAGATAGAGGAATGAGACAAGTTCCTTACGCTTCCGCCGTGGGAAGTCTCATGTATGCAATGCTATGTACGAGACCCGATATCTGCTATCACGGTAGGCATAGTAGCTAGATATCGCCTAACCTCGGACAAGCTCATTGGATCATGGTAAAGCATATACTCAGCACCGAAAGAACTCGAGATTATAGGCTAGTTTACCAAGCGAGATAGTCTAATGCCTTTGGGTTATTCAGATTCGAATTTCCAAGCTGACCGTGATGAGAAGAAGTCTACCTTAGGCTATGTGTTTACCTTAGGAGGAGGAGCCCTATCCTGGCGGAGTGCAAAGCAGCGATGCATTACGGACTCCACCATGGAAGCTGAATATGTAGCCGCTTTGGAGGCTGCTAAAGAGACTGTATGGTTCAAGAACTACCTCATGGATCTAGATGTGGTACCTGGTTTGCCCAAGAGTATCATAGTTCTCGTGATAACTCGTGTGCAATGACAAACTCGAAGGAACCACGGACCCACAAGGCAACGAAACACATAGAGAGAAAGTACCATGTCATACGAGAAAACGTTAGATGAGGGATGTCTTGATTGAGAAGATTGGTGCTGCGGATAACCTAGCTGATCCATTCACGAAGAGCACGCCGCAAAAGTCTACGAAGAGCATATTCGAGGACTTGATTGCATTAAGATGGCACCCACTTAGAAAGGAAACTTTTGTATAAGTGGGAGAAGTAAAGTGATGGTGTTTTTGTAATAGCTAGTAGAGACACATTGTATACTAAAAGTTTTGCTTTAGTATAAGTGGGAGATTGTTGGATTTGTATACTGAAAGCAGTTTGGTTGAGCTTGTATACAATGTTTCCTGTTACCACTATTACAATCTCCTATCTGAATTGTTTACTTGATTGCATATATCTATGTCCCCTTATCTCATATATAAGTTAGATCATACAGTGTGTAGAAGATCACAGAAGTCTGTATGATTGGTCAAGCTTAATTAGATATAAAAGTATCACACCGAGACAACTTGAGGACGAGTTGTCGGTATAGGCTCTACTGCAGATAAGAAGTGACTTGACTTGGTTGCTTGTCTATGCTGGTACGTCTCTGACGTATTGATGGATCACAGTGAGATGAGTTCTTCTATCTGACCGTCGTGAAGAACCTAGATCTCGGAGACTTACGTTGATCTAAATCTCGATAAGGTATTAGGTGAGTATGAGTTCTTGACCATCACTTTGACTTGCTATGGGTGAGGTTACATGAGATAACCCAAGATTCTCTGCATCTTGGGTGGTGGCGATCTTGTATGTCATGCTAGTTATCGTAGATCGAGTCACCGTATCCGCTTAGGATGATGGCGTCCTTAAGGAGCTTAAAAGGTTTATTGTACTAAATCCTGCAGTTGAGTTATCTCAAGTACAATAATAAGGTTGAGTGGTACTACTTAAGGAATTAAAGATATTAATTATTTTAAGCGGTCGAGCAGTAAATAATTAATGGACGACGATATCTTAAATACGAGGATTCAGAAAGTCTAAGTCGAGCCCGACTCAACTTGAAAATAAAGGGTAAGTCAAGATTTATTCTCTAGTGGCATGAATAAATTTTTATGAATTAATTTATGTTCTGGGCTGAACATAAGATAATTAATTTATTTGAGGCCCATCTTTATTCCTTGCATTTGATCCCTGGACTGGCCCATCCAGGCCTTTTAGCTTAGTGAAAATCGTCCCTATCTCTCTCTAGTCCTACTGGGACTCTGACTTGATCCTCTCTATCCTAAAGGATATTATTATATTTATTAGATATGCATAAATCCTATGTTGATAGGGTTTAGGGTTGCATTATAAATTTAAGGTGAGAGAGAAAATCAAGGAAAATGCTCAAGCAATATTTTCGAGATATATACTTCCCAAAAGTGTGAGATTTTAGAAAATTGAGAGATAAGAAAGAGGGTGATTTTCTATAGCTTTCTCCATAGACTGTCCTCACTCGACATTGGAGATTAGGTAATCGGGATACAGTCCAGAAGATCAAAGCACGAGTCTTGATCCGTTCATCCCCGACAGATTCACAGGTAAACACGAGAAAAACTCCTACGTGTTGCAATTAATTATATAAGTGCATGCTAGGTATATAATCAATGTATGGTGAATTAAACATCCAAGATAGATCCTCGGGAGAGGGTTAAAATCAGATTTCCCTACACAGGTTACTGCACCCACCGTTGCCATTGTGCCAGTAGCACCTCGTCATAGTGGGAGAGTTGTTCGTCAACCCGAGCGATTCGGATTTAGTCCCAAAAAATAAGCAGGTTGTAATCGACCCATGGACATACAGCGAGGCGATACAAAACACTGATGCAAGATCATGGCACATCGCTATGGATTTAGAAATTGAGTCCATAACAGCTATGGATGTATACGAGAAAACACCTCTACTAGATGGCAATGAAGCCATAGGTAGTAAGTGGGTATACAAGAGGAAGACAGATTCAGATGGAGAGGTTTCGGCTTTTAAAGCCAGGCTTGTTGCGAAAGGGTACACTCAAATTGAGGGCATCGATTTCGATGAGACCTTTTCGTCCGTAGCAATGCTCAAGTCCATCAGAATTCCTCTAGCCATAGCAGCTCACCTAAACCTTGAGGTTTGGCAAATGGATGTTAAAACCGATTTTCTAAACGATTACCTTGAAGAAGGTAGAGACATCTATATGCAGCAACCCGAAGGTTATGTGGTGAAGGGTGAAGAGCATCTAGTATGGAAGCTTAAGAAGTCCATTTATGGACTCAAGCAAGCTTCCTCATCATGGAACTTACACTTTGACGAGGTGGTAAAGTCCTATGGATCTACCCAGTTGCCTAGCAAAAGCTGTGTGTATCGTTTAGATGTCAACGGTGACGTGGTATTTCTTACACTTTACGTAGATGACATCCTTCTACTTGGCAACAATTCGAAGTTGTTATCAGACGTAAAAAGTTGGTTATCCGATCAGTTTCAAATGAAAGACTTAGGAGATGCAGCGTACATTCTTGGGATCAAGGTTTACCGAGATCGCAAGAGAAAATGTTGAGCTTATCTCAAAGCGCCTTACATTGATACCGTGATTACTCATTTTAGTATGCGCACCGCCAAGAAGAGATTTCTACCCTTCAGACATGGTGTTCCTTTATCTAAGGAGCAGTCCCCTAAGACTGCAAAAGAGATAGAGGAAATGAGACAAGTTCCTTACGCTTCCGCCGTAGGAAGTCTCATGTATGCAATGCTATGTACGAGACCCGATATCTGCTATGCGGTGGGCATAGTAGCTAGATATCAGTCTAACCCTAGACTGTTGGATTTGTATACCGAAAGCAGTTTGGTTGAGCTTGTATACAATGTTTCGTTACCACTATTACAATCTCGTATCCGAATTGAATACTTGATTGCATATATCCGTGTCCCCTTATCTCATATATAAGTTAGATCATACGATTGTGTAGAAGATCACGTAAGTCCGTATGATTGGTCAAGCTTAATGAGATATAAAAGTTTCACACCGAGACAACTTGAGGACGAGTTGTCGGTATAGTCGCGGTATAGATAAGAAGTGATTTGACTTGGTTGCTTGTCTATCTTTGATGCCGGCACGCCCGCACGTATCAAGGATCACAAGGAGATGTGTTCTTCTATTTGACCGCCGTGAAGAACTAAGATCTCGGTGACTTACGATGATCTAAACCTCGATAAGGTATTAGGTGAGTATGAGTTGTCGACCATCACTTTGACTTGTTATGGGTGAGGTTATATGTTCTAACCAAATATTCTCCGCATCTTGGGTGATGGCAAGGTTGTATGTCATGCTACTTATCTCAGACGAGTCACCGTATCCGCTTAAGATGATGACGCCCCTTAAGGCGCTCAAAGGTTTATTGTACTAAACCCCGCAGTTGAGTTAGCTCAAGTACAATAATAAGGTCGAGTGGTACTACTTAATGAATTAAAGATATTAATTATTTTAAGCAAATGTAATGCTCTAAATAATTAATGGACGCTCGATATCTTAAATACGGGATTCGTAATGTCTAAGAACAAGCCCGACTCAACTTCGTAATAAAGGGTAAGTCAAGATTTATTCTCTAGTGGCATGAATAAATGTTTATAAATTAATTTATGTTCGGGTGAACATAAGATAATTAATTTATTTGAGGCTCATCTTAATTCCTTGCATTTGATCCCTAGGCTGGCCCATCCAGGCCCGTAGCTTGGAAGGAAAATAGGTGCCTACTTTCTCTACATGGCAAGGATTTGATTCTCTTTATCCTACAAGGATATAATTATATTTATGGGATATGCATAGATCCTTTCCATATAGGATTATGGTAATAATCCTTTCCATATAGGATTATGGTAATTTCCATATGGGATTATGGTAATTTCCATATGGGATTATGGTAATTTCCTTATGGGATTAAGGTAGTGCATTATAAATATGAGGTAAGAGATAGAATCAAAGTTAATCCACTCATTAACAAGCATTATTTTCGAGAATCACAAGAACATTGTGAGGATTTTTCGAGAGTTAGTAGAGAGCATTGGGTGTTTTTTCCGAAGCATTCTCCATAGATCGTCCTTACTCGACGCTGGATATTGGGTAACCGGATACGCCCGTAAGGTCAAAGCACGAGTCTCGATCCATTCCGCCGACAGATTCAAAGGTAAACACGAAAAACCCTACGTGTTGCAATTAATTATATAGTCGCATGCTAGGTATTTAATCAATGTATGGTGAATTAAACATCCAAGATAGATCCTCGGCGCGAGGCTAAACCTAGTTTTTCCTTACACTGGTATCGAGCCCGGGATCGATTCGGCTCGCTGGATTAATTCACGCTTGATTATTACGCGCAATATATTAATTGTTGAATCTGCCGCTCATCGTGGCTCGCTTTTATTTTGTCGAATTTTGTTTTCATCACGAAAAATCCGTGGTTAGATTAGATTTATTTTTACGTAAATCTTATCCGTAAAAGTAAAACGAAGACGAAAGCAACCAGATCGAGATGACGGAAAACGGGTCGCACGGCGCGGCGGGCGACGGCACGCAGCGCGTGCACGGCGCCGCGACGCGCGCCGCATGGCGGGCCGAGCCTGCATCCGCTTTTCCACCAACTCTGCTTTGACAAGTCCGTCCGCGCCGCGCACGCGAGGTCTGCTGAAGATTATAAAGATCCGTACTTTGCAATTCTATGTAATAGATTATGCGGAAAGTGCAGATTCCACGAGTGGCGACGATGAACGCTTTTATTTTATTCTTATCGCTCATTGCATGTCGTGGATGTATAAATAATGCAGTAGCATGCTATGTATGTTTAAATTACGTTGACAAACCTTTACGTGTTTTCGTAATTGGATGCGCATAGTAAGCATGCTAGGTTTATCGCGTTTTCAAGCATATTTTAGAATTCTACGAGCATGTTTTACATGTTGAGTTCTATAGACAAGCATGCTAGGATTACGTGATCTGCATGGACAAACCTTTTGAACAAAAAGACTAAGCAAGCAACCCGACAAATTAATTTTTAAAATTAAAATGTCAAGACCTCCACTTTTTGATCTCTAAACAAAGTGAGACGCACTGTGAGTAAACGTCCACACGCGTGGCTTGCTTGCACTGTTTATCATAAGTTTGTTAGATGAGATTTCTAAATAAAACATTTTAAATCTATTGAGAAGTGGGAGTTTCATGTAAACGCCCACACGCTGTGGCTTGTATGTGCGATTTTCATAAGTTCTCTAGAGATAGATATAAAATGAGATAACAAAAGAATTTGAATTGGGCGGTATGGTCCGAGTGAGTATGCCAATTCTAAGAATTCATTTCTCACGTTAAAATTGTGGTCATTGCTTAGACATCACCTCAAGTACAACTTCCCGCGAAGTCCCTTCTTGCGATAGTGATGTGGTCTAGAAAGGTCCAATCGTTAATTTCATTTGTCATAAGGATAAGTTGACATGGATTGAAATTAAACGACTAAAAGGTATATTTTAGTCTGGTCGAGGGGTTCATGTGTAAACGTCCACACGCGTGGCTTGCATGTGAGATTCCTTGGGCGATTGGAGGTTTCAATTAATATTGTTTTATCAAAAGGTTACAATATTATTGTTACGAATTATGTGCGATCGTATGCTTATGTGTTTACATTATCGTTTCAGATATGTCTCTTACACCGATTATCAATATGCTCGCACAAAATCCGTTATCCGGTCCAAATTTTATCGAGTGGAAATGAAACATTGAGAATGTTCTTATCATGAAGAAAATCTATTTGTACTCACTACATCCAGGTCCCAAGCCTCTAGACAATTCATCTGCGATGAGGAGCGCAAGGAGCACGAGAAATGGGACAAATCAAATAGAATGGCAAAGTGCCTTCTTTTGGTCACCATGTGCGAGTCCCCTCGCAACTCCAAAGATCAAGAGATGGAAGATGCAGCCAATGATATGACTAAGTCTTATGAAATTGTATGAGAGTCGGACGTAATCGCTTGTCATAATTTGACAAAATCAATAATGTCAAGTTCAATGAAGGAAAGCGATTCGGTGCATAACCATGTAGAGCAAATGATTAATCTCTTCGGAGAGCTCGAATTGGTTGGAGGATATATTGATGACGTAGTCAGAATCGATATGATCCTCAACACTTTGCCCAAGTCTTTGATGACTTCGCTATAAAGCGCCCTTTATGATAAGAGTTATACTCTAGATTCATTGCAAGATGATCTAGTAACCAAGAACGCAAAAATGGGCAAAGGTGCACGATCTTTAGTACGCACCTCAAAGAAAACCACCGCTTTATCGAAAGATGAAAAGGAAAAGTGGAATTCAAGAGATGCTAAGGCTAAAGAAAAGAATGAGAGTAATACAAAGGGCTCTACCAGCGGTTTGAAAAAGCCAAAGAGAATGGCAAATGCTTCAAGTGCGGTGAGACTGGGCATTGGAAGGCTAAGTGCCCCAAGCTCAAGGCTCTAGGTACGCCATTTGCTTTAGTAACGGAAACATGTTTAGAGACTTGTTCTACCCATTCTTGGGTAGTAGACACGGGTGCGACTGATCATGTTTGTTACACCTTGCAGGGGTTCCTACGGACAAGGGAGCTGAATGATGGCGAGATAACGATCTCCATGAGCAACGCGGCGAAAGTTGAGGCCGTTGCAGTCGGAGATGTTACTTTATGTTTTGAGAAAACAGTTTTAGTTTTAAAAGACGTTTTATATGTGCCGGATTTTCGGCGGAACCTTGTTTCTGTTTCGAAATTGTTTATTCATGGATATTCAGTTGTTTTTTATAGTGGTGTTTCTATTGTTCAACCAAAAGTATACTCTCAATTGACTCGCAATCGTACGAGGTGTTATAGTAGGGAAAGTTAACCCTAGTCGTCTCTCAAGGAAAACTTAACAGGGCCTAATGTTCGTGTTGCTCACAGAAAACGATTAAATCCTAAACACTCTAATACCAACATGAGTTTTTGAGACATGCAAGAATTGAAATACGAGAAAATAAACGGCGAACCTAAGCTAGGGGTTGTCAATCCCGAGCTTAACTAATAAAGCAATAAATCTAAACCAGGGGTTGTTGATAAACGCGCATTTTACACGTTTATAGTTGATATTTGAAGATGAGTTTAGCTCGTTTAATGTGCGTTTATGTATTGATTCTTAATGTTTTATCTATTTCTAGAAGATACTGCTCTTGGGTGTTCCTTTGACGTTTTGTAGGTTTATATGTTGATAATCGAAGCAAGGAACGACGCACGAGCAAATGATACAATCTGCCATGATTCTAGCGACCATCCTAGCGGTCGCTAGGCCGGCTGCTAGGAAACACGCGCGAGATCCCAGCGAGCCGTGACCGCAACCTCGTGCCCGCGAGCGAAGCCTAGCGCCGAGAACTCACTGTACGATTTCTCGCTACCGATGCGGAATTACTAGCGACCGCTAGCCCGGTCGCGAGGTGCCATGCGAGCGCAAGGAGGGTCCGCGAGCGAAAAAGAAAGCGCGCGAGAGATGGCTCGCGGTCGAGCTAGCGACCGCGAGAAGCGATCATGAGGCGGCGGCAGAGGCGCAAATTAGGTTTCCACCCTTTTCTATAAATAGGCAAGAGCCCTTGCGCCCCAATGCACCCTAGAGGCCCTGCACTGCTTTTTATTCGCCTCGGTTTTACAACTTTTAGTCTTTAATCTTCTTTAGCTTAATTCTAGTATTGTTTTTACGTTGTTCTAGTTTAGTTTATCGTTGCTATCGATCGGAACGCTTTGTCCGATCGTTTTCGTTGTTTTCCGCTCGCTCGCTTGGGATTGGATTCAAGACCAACCATTGTTCATCCAACGCTTCCCTACGGGTTTTATATATTTAATTTCCGCTTTTATGGTTAAATCGTATTTCATTCCGCTTATTATGTCCGGCTAGTTTTCCGTTCTAATCCTGTGGTTTGCATGATTCGATCCTATATGTTGTGATTCTCGCTATTGTTATTTACCTTCCGGGCATTGATTCATGATTCGATTGTGCTTATTTATATGTGTTGATTTCGATCAATCTTGATGCATATCTAGTTGTCGGTTAATTACGTAATTGTATTAATTGTCAATCGTTATCGAATGCATGATACGAATGAGCCTTGAGTCGAATCGAGATAGGACATTCGTAGGAAGCATATTCTTAGTGATCCTTTTGAGTTGCTTATTTTCCTCTAGAGACGAATCGTGATAGGGAAAATTAGTAATCAATCGCCGCAATTGTCGAATCAAGTTGTTGGTTATATATGTGATCTTCCGCCTTGTCCGGATTAAAACGGTTAATAATAAGCGGGATAAACATCGTAGTGGATAGGATTGGTGCATCCCTAGGGTTAGTCTTTCTTCATAGTTATCTTCGTGATTTTATTGCTTTATTTATATTTACGCTTGGTTACCTTTGCTTTGGATTAATTTCAAGCCCTTAAACCTCTCACCCAAATTCGTGTGCTTGGATAATGATGAATTGTCGCTGAGCTAGCTTCTATGTTTTCGTGATACAATCTCGTGGATACGATACTTAAACACCCTATACTTACACCTTTTGCGTGTGAAAAAGGAGCGATCAAATTTTGGCGCCGTTGCCGGGGATTGTTAAGATCACATAGGAATAATTTGACGATTTGGATTTATTAATTCAAGTTATATTTATTATATTATATTTATTTATTTTAGTCGGTGCTAAATTCTCTCTTTTCTCAGGTGGTTTATGCGTACAAGATCTCAGGGACCTCCTGAAGTATTACTAGATCCCGAGATCGAAAGCTCTCAAAGGAGAAGAGGACGAGAGAAGAGACGGGCTGCAATGGCAGCCGATCCGCAAAACGGGGGCATTCCTCCCGAGCAAGTTGCACGTATGCTAGCTGACTTTGCAGAGATGCAGCGTCAGATGGCGAATATGGGAATCATTGTCCCTGCTCCAGAGGAAAGACCTCTGAATCACATGTACCGACATCCCACCGAACAGCTCCAAGGAGGCGGTTGGGGCCCGCACGTAGATGCAAACAATTTTGAGCTCAAACCGGCCCTGATCAGTATGGTCCAAGGAGAGCAGTTTGGGGGAGGAGTCACGGAAGACCCAAATGCGCATCTCGAAACGTTTCTCGATATTTGTGACACCATCAAACAGAATGGGGTGCCACAAGACACGATCCGGATCGATGTTCGGTTTCGTCACCAGCGAAAGATTGGTTCAAGAGTTTGGACCGAAATGGCATCGACACTTGGGGAAACTTTATGAGAAGTTTCTTTCGAAATACTTTCCGTCGGCGAAAGCGCAGAAGATCATCGCCGAAATCTCTCATTTTGCCAAAACCACGACGAATCATTATTCGAGGCATGGGAGAGATTCAGAGGTCTATTGAGACGATGTCCACAACATGGGTTCTCCAGAGAGCAACAAATCACACAATTCTACGGTGGACTGACATGGCAGACAAGGAGCATGGTGGATGCGTCGGCAGGGGACTGCTTATTGAACCGACCAGTAGACGAGGCAAGCCGTATTGTAGAAGAGATGGTCGCCAACAGCTATCAATGGCCAATGGAAGAACGCCATCGCTCAAAGCAATCTTGTTGAGAGTGATTCAAAATATGACGATCTCATGAAGAAGTTCACTCTTTTGAAGAGTCGATTGAGACAGAACGCCGACCACATCAATCGGAGGAATCATTAGAATTTCCAACAACCTTCAAGAAGCTTCAATGTTCATAATTCGATTCAAGAGCCGAGGAAGCCAAGTCTCAAGACATGATGCGCAGGTTGTAAGCAACCAACAATTGGCAACGAATCGAATTGCTCATAAGCAACACCGGCAAAAGATAAATCATTTGGAGTCCACCGTGACGGCTATGGGAAGCATATGAAGATGTTGGAAAATCAAATTGGACAAATAGCCGTACAAGTGAATGCACTACAAAAGACGGGCCAATTTCCGAGTAATACGGAGGTGAACCCGAAGAATCGGTGCTTCGCCATTCGGACGAGGAGGGCGAGCCTACCCGAGCCCCTACCGGGAAGAAGAGCAAGAAAGCATTCAGCGAACTTCGCGATCGAAGCTCGCGATCATGAGCCCGATCGCGAGCCATCCGAAAATTGTCCACGAAGCTCGCGACCGAAGGCGCTCACAAGACCGACCGCGAGCCATCGAGTATCGAAGCTAGATTTGTTCGCGAGCGACCCAGCGCCCGCAAGCTCGCACGCGAACACGGAGATCAGCACGCAACAGATTCCTCGCGACCTTCCCAGCGGTCGCGAGGTCGACCGCGAGGCAACCCCAGAAGCAAATCCTCGCACGTACACTCCTCCGGTCCCATTTCCGAGTCGACTTATCAAGTCGAAATATGACGAGGAGTTTGCTCGTTTCAAAGAGGTTTTTCAAAAAGTTGAGATAAATTTGCCTCTCTTTGAAGCATTGCGAAACATGCCGGGCTACATGAAATTCTTAAAAGACGCGCTTGCAAGCAAGAATAAACTTGGGAAATTTGAGAAAATTTCCCTATCCGAAGAATGCAGTGTCGTCTTGCAAAGGAAGCTCCTCTCGAAGCGTATGATCCCGGCAGTTTCACGTTAGAGTGCGAGATCGCCGAGCAGACTTTTCCAAATGTTTTGTGCGACTTGGGGGCGAGCATCAATCTGATGCCATTGAACGTTTTCAACCGGCTACACCTAGGAAAGATGAAGCCGACGAAGATTTCACTGATGATGGCTAACTGGTCAGTCACATATCCAAAAGGTATCGTCGAAGACGTGTTGGTAAGAATTCGAGATTTTGTTTTTCCTGCCGACTTTGTGATTCTAGATATTCCCGAATTCAAACAACCACCACTAATCCTTGGTAGACCTTTTCTAGCAACTGGTCGTGCGTTGATTGATGTGCAGGAAGGCAATCTCACGTTTCGTGTTAACGATGAGGAGCTCAAGATTTCCATATCTGACGCCATCAAGCAACACGACGGTGGAAAGTCGAAGATTGTTGCTCGATCATATCATTCTTTGCCGCACATCTCGCGTTTAGGGTACTCACCAATCGAGAAATCGTGAGAAGAAAGATGTGGACTCGGCATGGAACCCGAGTGTATCGCTCAAGTTTGGGGGCACTTCCATAGTCGATGGTGGAGATCCGTAAATGCTAAGTTTAGGAGGATCCACGAGTTGAGAAGGATTTACTTGCTACAAAACACCGGATTGACAAGGTTAGTGATGGTCTAGCTAAAGACGTTAAAGTAAGCACTTGTTGGGAGGTAACCCAACGTTTTCTTTGTTTTTGTTTTCATGTTTTATCGTGTCTTTCGTTTGTGTTGCTTTTTGTCGTGTTTCTATTTTTCTTTTCGCTTTCGTCTGCCGATCAACGAGTTAAGTGAAGTGTGTTAATCCATGTGGCAATGACGATAGAAAATTTTTGTGAAATTTAATGATAGTGCACATGATATGTTAGAAAATGACGCATGAATGACGTTAGATGGCTTAGGCTTGTTGTTTTTCACCATTTGCTTAACCCGTGAGACTTGAGCTTCACTGTATAAACATCTTGATACAGTTTCTTTTAATTGTGTGATATCATGCATGTGATTATCTTCTAGAACTTGCCGTTCTTCTGTGTCGAGACTGCAATATGTGTTTCGAATTTGGAAAGGATAAAAGGCCATCTTTGTTAACCACATATTCACCCAAACACTAACCCGATGTTATATACCATTTGTCGCCTTCTTTGAGCCTTTATTAGACTTTTTCTTTCGATTAACCGGATGATAGGAGGTGAGGATGGATATGGGAATCAAAAGGGGTGAAATTTTGATGTAGTTATGATGAGAAAAGTTTCTTTTAGAAAAATACATCTGTGGTAAAGAATAGTACCTTTGTTGTGAAAGTTAAACCCTATAAGCTCTAGAAAAGAAAAGAAAAAGAAAAATGTTAAGTTCACTATGAGCGTTGAGCATAAAGGGTCTTTAATCGAAGTATAGGTACCATATGAGGCATAAAACGTCAATTTAGCACGTTGGGAAAGAAGAGGAAAATGGACAAAGTCCATATGTGTCGAAATATATAAATGGTGGTGCTTGGAGTTTACTTGAGTCACTTAGCCATATATTATCCTACCTTAACCAATATGCCTACATTATAACCTATCAAAAGACCTCTTTGATCCTTATTTGAACACATTTGACGCGGTGGAGATGTTAGAGAAACGGCAAGCCTATGGTAAGATATTGCATTGCATTGATCGTTGAGTGTATACACGTCCTTAATTTCTTTATGAGTTTGAGTGTATCCTATATATTTTAAGCACATGCCTTTGTGAGGGTTGAAATAAATGAGTTTTTGCCCTCGATGGTTGTTTGTGTTGAGTTGGCTAACGTCGTCATGTGCGCTAATGTTTTTGAGCGTTAATATGTTTCTGAGGCCTAGAATGGTTATCCTCTTTGCTACGCTCGTTGATCTTTCGTTTGTCTTTCTGTTTTGGTTTTGTTTGAGGACAAACAATGCTTTAAGTTTGGGGGGTTTGATAAACGCGCATTTTACACGTTTATAGTTGATATTTGAAGATGAGTTTAGCTCGTTTAATGTGCGTTTATGTATTGATTCTTAATGTTTTATCTATTTCTAGAAGATACTGCTCTTGGGTGTTCCTTTGACGTTTTGTAGGTTTATATGTTGATAATCGAAGCAAGGAACGATGCACGAACAAATGATACAATCTGCCATGATTCTAGCGACCATCCTAGCGGTCGCTAGGTCGGCTGCTAGGAAACACGCGCGAGATCCCAGCGAGCCGCGACCGCAACCTCGTGCCCGCGAGCGAAGCCTAGCGCCGAGAACTCACTGGACGATTTCTCGCGACCGATGCGCAATTACTAGCGACCGCTAGCCCGGTCGCGAGGTGCCATGCGAGCGCAAGGAGGGTCCGCGAGCGAAAAAGAAAGCGCGCGAGAGATGGCTTGCGGTCGAGCTAGCGACCGCGAGGCGGCGCGGCAGAGGCGCAAATTAGGGTTTCCACCCTTTTCTATAAATAGGCAAGAGCCCTTGCGCCCAATGCACCCTAGAGGCCCCGCACTCGTTTTATTCGATTTTCCTCGCTTTTCAGACTTTTAGTCTTTAATCTTCTTTTAGCTTAATTCTAGTATTGTTTTACGTTGTTCTAGTTTAGTTTATCGTTTCGTTATCGATCGGAACGCTTTTGTCCGATCGCTTTCCGTTGTTTTCCGCTCGCTCGCTTGGGATTGGATTCAAGACCAACCATTGTTCATCCAACGCTTCCCTACGGGTTTTATATATTTAATTTCCGCTTTATGGTTAAATCGTATTTCATTCCGCTTATTATGTCTCGCTAGTTTTCCGCTCTAATCCTGTGGTTTGCATGATTCGATCCTATATGTTGTGATTCCTCGCTATTGTTATTTACCTTCCGTGCATTGATTCATGATTCGATTGTGCTTATTTATATGTGTTGATTTCGATCAATCTTGATGCATATCTAGTTGTCGGTTAATTATGTAATTGTATTAATTGTCAATCGTTATCGAATGCATGATACGAATGAGCCTCGAGTAAATCGCGATAGGACATTCGTAGGAAGCATATTCTTAGTGATTCTTTTGGAGTTGCTTATTTTCTCTAGAGACGAATCGTGATAGGGAAAATTAGTAATCAATCGCCGCAATTGTCGTGAATCAAGTTGTTGGTTATATATGTGATCTTCCGTCTTGTCCGGATTAAAGCGGTTAATAATAAGCGGGATAAACATCGTTGTGGATAGGATTGGTGCATCCCTAGGGTTAGTCTTTCTTCATAGTTATCTTCGTGATTTTATTGCTTTATTTATATTTACGCTTGGTTACCTTTGCTTTGGATTAATTTCAAAGCCCTTAAACCTCTCACCCAAATTACGTGCTTGGATAATGATGAATTGTCGTTGAGCTAGCTTCTATGTTTTCGTGATACAATCTCTGTGGATACGATACTTCACTTACCCTATACTTACACCTTTTGCGTGTGAAAAATGAGCGATCAGTTTTCAATCCCTAGTTGAACTATGAAAGCGATAAATCAAAGCGATAAACAAAAGCAAAAGCAAACTTATTCTTAGGGTTTGTCAAGCCCTAATCTAAGTCTAATTGTAAACGAAGCATAATCATCAAACAACCAACAAGAACAGGAATTAAATGAAAGCAAGATAGATTAAAGCAACATGAACACAATCCATTGTCACTATGAATTGAATCCAATAAAAATCATTAACAGAAAACTATGAAATAGAATCTGATAAAACTGATGAATCCAGAAGCATGAACTGATAAACTAAATATTCAATGATGAAACTGAAGACAAGAATTGAAACTAGAAATTATCTGTCTATCTCGATCTGTTGTAGAGCTCCTGAAGAATCCATGGTGAAAAGGAAATGGCGAAAGGCGCCGCGGCTGCGTGACAAAAGAATAACTCAGAACCCCCTCTTTAACCTAGCGCTATATATATATATATATAAATTAAAAAGCGAGCGCCGGTTGGAAATGAGCGTCGGCCGAGAAATCATTCTGTAAAGAATGTGAACGCTGGCTGGGAGAAAGATTATGTCTCACACGAGAACGCCAGCTTGGAATGAGCGAGCGCTCACAAAACATACTGACTTCGGCCTGAACGCCGGATCGCATGGAGCGCCGGCTGGGCAGGTGAGAGCTGGAGAAGGAACGCGCTGGGCGACGCAGCGCTGGACGAGGCTTTGCGGGCGCTGCCGGGCGAGCGCCGGCTGGTTGCGAGCGCCGGATCGGGAGCGTGCGGGTGAGCGCTGCTCGCGGATGGCGGGAAGGCGCGGCGCGGGCGGCGGGCGGGCGGCGGCCTTGCGGCGGGCGAGGCGCGGAGGTGAGCGCGAGGGAAATTGATGAACGCGCGCCGGGCGAGCGCGCCGGTGGCCGAGTAGTGCGAGGCGTGCGGGACGTCGGTGCGGGCGCACGGCCATGCGACGGGTACCGTCTTGCGACTTTGGTCGCTCGACCCGCTCTCCTTCGTCTCGAACTCCGATTCGCACGGTTTTCGCCACGAACTCCTGTCGAAATGCTCTTCAATATATTTGATTCTTGGCGGATCCAATTCATCCTATTTTCTGTCGTTTTCCTACAAAACATCGAAACGAACGAAGTAAGTCCGAATCGATAAATATTAATCGAACCAACGGCATAAATAGGACAAACCATAAAAAATGACATGTAAAAGAATACCAAGAATCATCACAAAATCATACTAAACATCTATCATAAGAAATGACGAAGTTATCTGTGTAGGCACATTATATAATTCGCTTTATACTATTTCTGCAATACATAATACCTATAACTATGTTGCATCTACATCAAACCTTAAAAATAGAAAGTTTTCTTCGCAAGATGACACCTCTTTTCCCTGGCATCTTAGATTAGGTCACATCAATCTAAATAGGATCCAAAGACCGGCTAAGAATGGAGCGTTGGGTAATCTCACGCCATCTGCTCCCAGATCTGCGAATCTGTATAAAGGTAAGATGTTGACTGCACCCTTCAAAGCGAAGGGTCATAGAGCCAAAGAAATGTTAGAGCTAGTCCATTCGACTGTGTGGACCGATGTCCACACAAGCTCGCATGGAGGGTACGAGTATTTTGTCACTTTCATCGACGACACTCAAGGTACGGATACGTATACCGCTTCACCGCAAGTCTCGAATGTTTTGATAAATTCAAAGAATTTTAGGCGGAAGTGGAGACGAAGCTAGGTAAGAGTATCAAGTCATCAAGCGTCGATCGCGGTGGCGAATACCTCAACAACGAGTTCATGGACTATCTAGTGAAGTGTGGGATTACCTCCAACAAGATTTCACCGCAAGACACCACAAAGAAATGGTGTGTCGAGCGAAGAAATAGGGCTCTTTTGGAAATGGTTAGATCAATGATGAGTTATGCAACTTTGCCTATTTCGCTTACGGGGTATGCCTTAGAAACGGCGGCATACTTGCTAAATCTAGTACCATCCAAGTCAATCAAGAGACCCTTCGAGTTGTGGTTTGGGCGCAAGCCGAGTTTAAGCCACAAAAGGATGTGGGCGATCCAAAGACATGTCTTTGAACAAGAAGGCGACAAGTTGCGAGGCTAGATCCGACGCAAGGTCGTTTATCGCTATCCTAGAGGAACGAAGGTGGTTTATTCTATAGTCCTAAGGATCGAAGGTCATTATTAGCACTAATGCCCGATTCTTAGAAGAGACTACATGAAAATCATAAATCCAAAGTTGAAATCATTCTTCAAGAATTAGAAGATGATCGTATTCCACCACCGACAGACCAAAGGTACGAGATATCGAGTCTAGTGGGAGGATCGACACCGATACTTCAAGAAATTGAAGTGGGTCGAGTTCCACCGAGATACCGACCGTCATGTTGGTACCTACCAAGCAAGTTGTGCAAGATGAGAACCACAAGTTATCGCATCCACCGCTGCCATTGTGCTCAGTAGTGCCTCGTCAGTAGTGGGAGGGTTGTTCGTCAACCCGAGCGATGTATGTTCGTGGGTGAATCTTCAATTTAGTCCCGTAAAACGAACAGCAATAATCGACCCATGGACGACAAATGAGGCGATACAAGACAATGATGCAAGATCATGGAACTTACGTTTGACGAGGTGGTAAAGTCCTATGGATTTACCCAGCTTCCTAGTGAGAGTTGTGTGTATCGCTTAGATGTCAACGGTAAAGTGGTATTTCTTGCACTTTACGTAGATGACATTCTTCTATTTGGCAAAGAATGTGAAGTTGTTATCGGGGCGTAAAGAGTTGGTTATCCGATCGCTTTCAAATGAAAGACTTAGGAGATGCAGCGTACATTCTTGGGATCAAGGTTTACCGAGATCGCAAGAGGAAAATGTTGAGCTTATCTCAGCGCCTTACATTGATACCGTGATTACTCGCTTTAGTATGCGGACCGTCAAGAAAGGATTTCTACCTTTCGACATGGCGCCCTTTATCTAAAGGCGCGCCACCCATGACCGCAAAGAAGATAGAGGAAATGAGACAAGTTTTCTACGTCACCGTAGGAAGTCTCATGCATGCAATGTTATGCACGAGGCTCGATATCCGCTATGCGGTGGGCATAGTGGCTAGATATCGCCTAACCTGGACAAGCTCATCGATCGTAGAAGCATATATTCAAGCACCAAAATGACTCGAGATTATAGGTTGGTTTACCATGCGGATAGTCTAATGCCTTTGGGTTATTCGCACTGGATTTTCAATCGACCGTGATGAGAAAAAGTCTACCTCGTGCTATGTGTTTACCTTGGGATGTGGAACCGTATCCTCAAGTGAGTGCAAAGCAATGATGCATTGCGGACTCTACCATGGAAGCGAATATGTAGCCGCCTTGAGGTCGCTAAGGAGGTCAGATGGTTCAAGAACTACCTCATGGATCTAGATGTGGTACTGGTTTGCCCATGAGTATCATGGTTTCTCGTGATAACTCGGTGCAATGGCAAACTCGAAGGAACCACGGATCCACAAGGCAAGCAAACACATAGAGAGAAAGTACCATGTCATACGAGAAATCGTTAGACGAGGGGACGTGCTGATTGCAAAGATTGATACGATGGATAACCTAGCGGATCCATTCACGAAAAGCCTGTCGCAAAAAGTCTACGTCGGGCACGTTAGAGGACTTGGATTGCGCATGATGGCACCCACTTAGAAAGGAAACTTTTGTATAAGTGGGAGAAGCAAAGTGATGGTTTTGTTTGTAATAGCTAGTAGAGACACATTGTATACTAAAAGTTTGCTTTAGTATAAGTGGGAGATTGTTGGATTTGTATCTTGAAAGCGTTTGGTTGAGCTTGTATACAATGTTTCCTCGTTACCGCTATTACAATCTCCTATCCGAATTGAATACTTGATTGCATATATCCGTGTCCCATTATCTCATATATAAGTTAGATCATACGATTGTGTAGAAGATCACGAAGTCCGTATGATTGGTCAAGCTTAATGAGATATAAAAGTTTCACACCGAGACAACTTGAGGACGAGTTGTCGGTATAGCTGCGTATAGATAAGAAGTGACTTGACTTGGTTGCTTGTCTATGCCGGTGCGCCTCGGGGCGTATTGAAGGATCACAATGAGATGTGTTCTTCTATCCGACCGTCGTGAAGAACCAAGATCTCGGTGACTTACGATGATCTAAACCTCGGTAAGGTATTAGATGAGTATGAGTTCTTGACCATCACTTTGACTTGTTATGGGTGAGGGTTATATGTTCTAACCCAATATTCTCTCATCTTGGGTGGTGGCGGTGCTTGTATGTCATGCTAGTTATCATGACGAGTCACCGTATCCGCTAGGATGATGACGCCCCTTAAGGAGCTCAAAGGTTTATTGTACTAAACCCCGCAGTTGAGTTAGCTCAAGTACAATAATAAGGTTGAGTGATACTACTTAAGGAATTAAAGATATTAATTATTTTAAGCAATCGAATGCTTTAAATAATTAATGGACGCTCAATATCTTAAATACGGGATTCATAATGTCTAAGTGCAAGCCCGACTCAACTTCGTAATAAAGGGTAAGTCAAGATTTATTCTCTAGTGGCATGAATAAATGTTTATAAATTAATTTATGTTCTGGGCTGAACATAAGATAATTAATTTATTTGAGGCTCATCTTTATTCCTTGCATTTGATCCCTAGGCTGGCCCATCCAGGCCCGTAGCTTGGAAGGAAAATAGGCGCCTACTTTCTCTACATGGCAAGGATTTGATTCTCTTTATCCTACAAGGATATAATTATATTTATGGGATATGCATAGATCCTTTCCATATAGGATTATGGTAATAATCCTTTCCATATAGGATTATGGTAATTTTCATAAAGGATTATGGTAATTTCCATATGGGATTATGGTAATTTCCATATGGGATTATGGTAATTTCCTTATGGGATTAAGGTAGTGCATTATAAATATGAGGTAAGAGATAGAATCAAAGTTAATCCACTCATTAACAAGCATTATTTTCGAGAATCACAAGAATATTGTGAGGATTTTTCGAGAGTTAGTAGAGAGCATTGGGTGTTTTTTCCGAAGCATTCTCCATAGATCGTCCTCACTCGACGTTGGAGATTGGGTAACCGGGATACAGTCCAGAAGGTCAAAGCACGAGTCTCGATCCATTCCGCCTCGACAGATTCAAAGGTAAACACGAGAAAACTCCTACGTGTTGCAATTAATTATATAGCTGCATGCTAGGTATATAATCAATGTATGGTGAATTAAACATCCAAGATAGATCCTCGGGGCGAGGGCTAAACCTAGTTTTTCCCTACATGGACAAGCACATTGGACTGCGGTAAAGCATATACTCAAGTACCTGAAAAGGACTCGAGATTGTAGGCTAGTTTACCAAGCAGATAGTCTAATGCCTTTGGGTTATTCAGACTCGGATTTCCAAGCTGACCGTGATTAGAAAAAGTCTATCTCAGGCTATGTGTTTACCTTGGGAGGAGGAGCCGTATCTTGGTGGAGTGCAAAGCAGCGATGCATTGCGGACTCTACCATGGAAGCCGAATATGTAGCCTCTTCGGAGGCTGCTAAGGAGGTGGTATGGTTCAAGAACTACCTCATGGATCTAGACGTGGTACCTCGTTTGCCCAAGAGTATCATAGTGTACTGTGATAACTCAGGTGCAGTGCAAACTCGAAGAAACCACGGATCCGCAAGGCGACAAAACACATAGAGAGAAAGTACCATGTTATACGAGAAAACGTTAGACGAGGAGATGTGTTGATTGAGAATATTGGTACTGCGGATAACCTAGCTGACCCATTCACGAAAAGTCTGCCGTAAAAATTTTACGATGAGCATGTTCGAGGACTTGGATTGTGCAAGATGGCCCCCACTTAGAAAGAAAACTTTTGTAGAAGTGAGAGAAGCAAAGTGATGGTTGTTTGTAATAGCTAGTAGAGAGACACATTGTATACTAAAAGTTTGCTTTAGTATAAGTGGGAGATTGTTGGATTTGTATACTGAAAGCAGTTTTGGTTGAGCTTGTATACAGTGATTCATGTTACCACTATTACAATATCATATCTGAATTGTTTAATTGATTGCATATGTATGTCCATTTATCTCGTATATAAGTTAGATCATACAGTGTGTAGAAGATCACAGAAGTCTGTATGATTGGTCAAGTTTAATGAGATATAAAAAGGATCACAGCTGAGACAATTTTAGGACGAGTTGTCGGTATAGGCTGCGGTATAGATAAGAAGTGACTTGACATGGTTGCTTGTCTATACAGGTACGTCTCTGACGTATTGATGGATCACAGTGAGATGAGTTCTTCTATCTGACCATTGTGAAGAACCTAGATCTCGGTGACTTTACGTTGTTCTAAACCTCGATAAGGTATTAGGTGAGTATAAGTTACTGACCATCACTTTGACTTGTCATGGGTGAGGGTTACAAGAGATAATCATATATTCTCCGCATCTTGGGTGATGGCAGTCTTGTATGTCATGCTAGTTACTTGATCGAGTCACCGTATCCGCTAGGATGATGACGCCCCTAAGGAGCTCAAAAGTTTATTGTACTAAACCTTGCAGTTGAGTTATCTCAAGTACAATAATAAGGTTGAGTGGTACTACTTAAGGAATTAAAGAGATTAATTATTTTAAGCAATCAGAACGCTATAAATAATTAATGGACGTACGATATCTTAAATACGGGGTTCGTAAAGTCTAAGTTCAAGTCCGACTCAACTTCGGAAATAAAGGGGTAAGTCAGTATTTATTCTCTAGTGGCATGAATAAATGTTTATGAATTAATTTATGTTCTGGGCTGAGCATAAGATAATTAATTTATTTGAGGCCCATCTTTATTCCTTACATTTGATCCCTGGGGTTACCCATCAAGACCTGGACTGCTAAGAATTTCGTCCACCTCCTAAGAGTCCATCTGAGACACTGTTCTGATCCTCTCTATCTGAAAAGATATTATTATATTTATTAGATATGCGGAGATTCTATCCTAATAGGATCTAGGATTGTATTATAAATATAAAGTGAAAGAAAATCAGGTTATCCTAATGCTAGTGTGATTTTCGAAAATTACAAGAAGCAATATTGTGATTCTCGAAAATTCGAAGTGTGAGGAAGAAAGCAAATTTCTGCAGTACTCTCCATAGATTGCTCTCACTCGGCATTAGAGTTTTGGCAAACGGGATACAATCCAGAAGATCAAAACACGAGTCTTGATCCAATTCCTTGTCAGATAAATTCGTAGGTGAACATGAGAAAACACCTATGTGATACAATTAATTATGTAGATGCATGCTAGGTAAATAATCAATGTATGGTAATTAAACATTCAAGATAGATCATCGGGAGATGGTTAAAATCAGATTTCCCTACATCATCATCATAAACGGATATAGTGACTTGATACAGGTAACTAGCATGACATACAAGCACTATCACCACCCAAGATGCAGATAATTTTGAGTTATCTCATTTAACCATCACCCATAACAAGTCAAAGTGATGGTCAGTAACTCATACTCACCTAAAACCTTATCGAGGTTTAGATCAACGTAAAATTATCGAGATCTAGGTTCTTCACGACGATCAGATAGAAGAACTTATCTCACTGTGATTCCTTAATACGTCAGGAAGTACCAACAAGGACAAGCAACCAAGTCAAGTTACTTCTTATCTACACTGCAACATATACCGATAACTCGTCCTCAAGTTGTCTCAATGTGATCATTTTTATATCTCAATTAGCTTAACCAATCATACAGACTTCTATGATCTTCTACACACTGTATGATCTAACTTTTGTATGAGATAATGGGACAACATGTGCTATTAAGTAAACAATTCAGATAGAAGATTATAATAGTGATAACAGAAAACATTATATATAAGCTCAATCATTCTATTTTCAGTATACAAATCCAGCATCTAGTAGAACACATAATCCCTATTTTTTTCACACGCACATAAGAAAAGCTCCCCATTTTTATTAATTCGATTCTCTATTGATTCCTAATGAGATATCTCTATTGTATTTATTGACAATCGATGTATAATAATAATAATAATAATAATAATAATAATAATAATAATAATAATAATAATAATAATAATAATAATAATAATAATAATAATAATAATAATAATAATAATAATAATAATAATAATAATAATAATAATAATAATAATAATAATAATAATAATAATAATAATAATAATAATAATAATAATAATAATAATAATAATAATAATAATAATAATAATAATAATAATAATAATAATAATAATAATAATAATAATAATAATAATAATAATAATAATAATAATAATAATAATAATAATAATAATAATAATAATAATAATAATAATAATAATAATAATAATAATAATAATAATAATAATAATAATAATAATAATAATAATAATAATAATAATAATAATAATAATAATAATAATAATAATAATAATAATAATAATAATAATAATAATAATAATAATAATAATAATAATAATAATAATAATAATAATAATAATAATAATAATAATAATAATAATAATAATAATAATAATAATAATAATAATAATAATAATAATAATAATAATAATAATAATAATAATAATAATAATAATAATAATAATAATAATAATAATGGTAGAAGCAGATTCAGGATTTGATAATGGGATAAACTGAAAAATAAACATTTTGTCGCATAAAATTTTATACATATCAAAATATTTTGATGTTCACATAAGTTGTCCCATACAAGATTTCAATACGTAAAATTAATCAATAACCGAGTCTTTATCTATCTCTTTAACAAAATTTCTCTTAATATAAAGCATCAATGAATCTTCTAGTAAATCGTCCTTCATCTTGTTACAAAATATCGTCTTTGCATGGTTTATTACGGAAAATACTTTTTCAATTGTCGCGGTCGAAATAGACAACATCAAAATGACATGAATTAGTCCAATTAACATATTTTAGACCTTCGATCTTTCACTTTTAGTAAGTAATTGAATCAACTCAACAAGTATAATAACTTGAAACTTTTGCATCATTATCTCATTATGCGTATAATGTTCAAACTCATATTCTAATAAAATAATATCTTGATCGATGAAATATTCACAATATAATTTTCTTAAAAGCTTGCAAATATTATCAGTGTTGAATGATTTGGAAGAATTTGTAAGATCTAAAACCCATACTAAAATAAAGCAATTCAACTCACAATAACTTTATTTTAATTTTTTTAATTATTTTGGACCAAATTGATTTCAGAGTTTATTTATATAAAATACACTCTTTAACATTTGGCAATTCTAAACTCTTAGAATTGCCACATATCTTTCATACAAAATTACAATAAGAGATGTCACCCTATGGCACAACATCAGGTTGTCTCTCCGGTAAAGAAGCCTGAAACTCCGGCAACGCAAAGCACGACTCATATATTGCATTCAAAGTTGGTAATTCGGACTGCAAAACAATCAAATCTTCCATAAATATGATCAACTATAACAACACATATAATACATAATCTCAAGGATTTAATTACCATATCAACATTAAACCTCTTTGCAGTTACTGCGATTTGAGGAGCCAAGAATACATCTGCCTGCAGTTTACCATAGTAACATTCACCACAAACAAATGTCATACACACTTTTTCCTTTTACAAATTTACAGAAACTAGAAATTGAACCATGAATCATTTAGTTCCGAAGTAACAAGTTAAAAAAGCAAGAAACTCACCATACAAGCTGCGTCGCCTGTAGAATACGTGCCAGCACGGTCTTTCAGCAGCGTCTCGAGGGCTAGAAAAAAATAAGTTGGGAATAAGGTTATAATGGACAAGAATGCTTTATACGATTAGCTAAATAAGTTTATCGAGAAAGAGAGATAAGCACACAGATGTTACTAACCGGAGGGTGCTTATATTACTTTCTTAGTTGCCTCTGTAGAAGCAGCCATGTACTAATTTAGAAGAATTCTATTGATGAGGAAAATAATTCTATTGATGAAGGCACAACGTACTTGAGGCGTTTCACATCTGATATATATGTTGTTAGACCATATCTACAAATATCTACAACCTACCTTTTGAGAGCATCGGTTGATGTATTATAGCAAGTAATGGAAGTCGAAGATATAATAATAATTGGCATCATGAAACTATAGAAACATAACCGATAACTGAGAGTACCAAAAATTGAAGGAAATAGATAGCTGGTAAAGACACAGAACCAATCAACGGTGAATGGGCATAGTTAAGTAGTATATATTTATATATACTCTTTTCAAAGGACAAGGAAGATTGATGAATCTCACCCGAGAAGCCTTTCCCTATATGGGTCTGCACCCAAGCTTCTCGCTCTTCAGGACCAAACTTTTCCTCAACATATTTCTGTAACATTCATGAGTAACGCCGGACTATTAAATCTAGAGTTATTTCTAATGTTAAGTCTGGTTTGCAGAATATGTTGTTGAAAACTCACCAGGAGTGACATCATGTGAAGAGGCTGTATGCTGGATGATACAATACTCGCTACCTGTGACAATTTCACTTTCAGAAACACGGCCATGATAGCGATAGATCGCATACAAAGATGCAGCTTTAATTCTCGTATCAATTTTATAGTAAAGCTTTTAAGCTACACAGGCTAAGGCACGATCTAAAATGACAGATATGTGGCATGTCGAAAACCAGATGCTTATGAAACAAGACAAGCATCTACGAGGAACTGTCAAACTTCCGAAAATGGCACAGACTTTTTGAACCATATATGATATACACGAGCATTGCAAAAAAGATTATCTACTAGGACTGACCTGAAGATTGATTGCTCGAAGCTGAGGATTAGATGGCAGCAGTGGTTTTTGAGGATATTTTTCTTCTAAATACTGTCAAGAAAAAGATATTGCATGTTAACCATTTTACTGCTTTCATTAACAAACAAGGGACAACGTCAACATTATGTTGAACAAACGAACCAGTATAATTGCATACGAGTCAGAAACAACTACATCTCCATCGACCAAGACTGGGACATAGTGAAGGGGATTTAATTTCTCAAATTCTGCAAGATAAACGCAAATTCTATAATACCTTCACATCACAAAAACAAGAAGACTTCAGGACTATACACACAACAGTTTCACACTTTTTCCCCTTACAAAACACACTTTTTTTACCCTATCTCTTCCGACTTTCATGAGGTTTTTTCCAGTTCTATATGTACTCCAACAACCCACTCCATTGCACCAAAACTTAGTCACCTCCAAACAGACGTCACAACTAATAAACGGAAACTAATAGATAGACAGCTGTAGCTGCATTTCGTCTGCAAACCAACCTCTAGCATGAGTGTCTATTGTACCTCCATCAAGATGGAAATTTTTCCCCATTTCCATTCTAAGTTCTATTTATTTTTTGATCAAGAGAATACTAATTAGGTGTACTTAACAAAAAAAAGCAATCTTTCCTCATTTTCACACGTTGTACAATATCTAGGGATGGCAATAGATCTTGGATCCGGTGGTCCAGATCCATTTTTTAGGATCTAGAGTATTAAAAATTTGGATCCGACGGATTTGGACCGGATCTGGATCCTACTCTAAAATCTCGGATCTGGATCTGGATTTTAATTTTTGAGATCCAGATCCGGCCCATAGACCCGATTCAATGTAATATATTTTTTATTTTTATTTTAATTAAATATTAGTTCTATATCTAATTCTAGTATTTTTTTTTCTTGGTTTTCTTCCAATTCCAAACATTTGCTCTCCATTTTACTTCGACGGAACTTTTTCCAAGTTCGATTCCACCTCTCCATTTTATGTTATTCATTTATGATTTAATCAATAATTTGGGACAATACTCTTGATTCTCCAGACCATAAAACTTTCAACAGTTGAAGCAGCAACAAATCCCAAATTTTGAAATTGTTTGTATGAATTATATGTTTGTATTTTTCGTTCATCTTTAATAATACAATTTGATTTTATATTTCTAATATTGATTTCTATTTGATTATGAAGACACAAGGCATAATTTTATTTGGAAAAACTCAGAAATGATGGGAAAAATCCATACAATCAACCAAACATGGCTGAGATCGAATCAACTCAAGAATTTATGGAGTATTTGAGGAATGCTGATGATAGATTGATTAATTTAAGATTTATGTTAGAAGGGAAAACATATGGATCCGGGTCTAGACCCTGGACCCTGTGAATCCAATGGATCTGGGCCTGGATCTCATTTTTTTGGATCCAATGGATCTGGACCGAATCTGGATCCAAGCAAAAAAAATTAGATCTGAATCTGAATCTAACCAGATCCGGTCCAAATCCGGTCCATTGCCATCCCTATCAATTTATTAGGATTGGAAAATAAAAAGGCTAAACATGGATTGAAAGCCATTAATTAGGATCGAAATACAGAAATGAAAGAAACCTGGAGTGAAGTGGTCTCCTTTATCAAGATTGACAGCCCTGTACTCGTAAGAAAGCCCTGCAAACCCAGAAATGAGAAAGAAAAACTATAACTATAAGAAACCACCCACCAAAGCCCAAATATATGTGTGAAGATTCCGTTTTTATAAGAAAATATGAGGGCAGAGCAGCAGAAGATGAAACAAATTGGGGAAGAGCAAACCTTTAAGATTCAAAGCAAATCGAACGCGCCAGCAACAAGAACTCTGCCAATAGGAGTAGAGTACTAGCTTCTTTGGAGCTGATGATGATGAGTCAACTTCGCTGTGCATCAGCACCTGTTTTTGTAATTGAACAACCAACTTCTTACATTAGAATATATATATATATATATATATATATATATATATATATATATATTTCCATGACCTCATGTTATTATCTTTCTACTGAACTAAATCTGGAGAGAGAGAGAGAGAGAGAGACCTTGTCCTTGGATTCCATAGTAGAGTTGAGCTGGTCTTGAGTAAAATTGGTAATTTGGAACTGCAGTTGCCCAGACTCGCGAAACGGAATTCCAGACATAAACCATTATAGTTTGAAGGTTAAAAGTGTAATTGAATTGAGTTGAGTTGGGGATGCTGACTTTTGTACCTTAGTATTATTTCCACTATTTTAGAACTGGATATTTAAGATTTTTTTAATATTTGAAACTTTTATTTTGTGATTTTGAGGTTGTTGAGCCCTTTGTGAGGAACTACTGTTAGGATTTTGATGAATAAAAAGAAGAGCATGCGCTGTATCAGTTAGGGGTGAGCATTGAGGCGGTTCAAACCGAACCGAACCCAAAACCGAAAACCGAAAACCGATTTTTTAAAAATCCAAACCGAACCGAACCGAATTAATGTATAAAATCGAATCAAACCGAACCGAAATATTCGGTTTGGTTCGGATTCGATTCGATTTTAACCAATTAAAATTAAAATTAATATAAATATTATAATATATATAATATAATATATAAATATAATTATATATATATAAATATATATAATATTAACCAATTTAAATATTAATAATATAAATAACACATATATATATAATATATATATATAAAAATAAAATAAAATATAATAATAATTAATTAGGCGGTTCGGTTTAAAACCGAATTTTTAACTAAACCAACCCGAACCGAATTAATTCGGTTTGAAAATTTGAAACCGAACCGAACCGATTATTGTTCAAACCGAACCAAACCGCCCATTTCGGTTCGGTTCGGTTCGGTTTTTCGGTTCGGTTCGGTTTTTGCTCACCCCTAGTATCAGTCACGACTCTTCTTCATTGTTGTACAGCTGAGCTAAATAAACTCATCTCACTAATAGTAACCATTTTCGTAGTTGTAGAAGTTTGGTAGCCACCCGCCATTATAAAAATATAAGGTTTATAGCTATTTTTATTTTATGAGACTAAGAGGGTGTTTAGCTGAGCTTATAAGCTCCCCAAAACAGCTTAAAACGTTCTTAGAGGACGCCTACCAATTAATAAAAGGAGAAAAACTTATATGAGTGTGTTGGCCTAGTGGTAGAGTGGTTAATGGCCGAGGTTAAAGATCTCGCATTCGAGTCCACCGTGACGCGGCCTTTAAATTTTTGTATTAAATTGACCCAAAAAATTAGAAAAACTCTCTCTCTTTTTCTGTTTCTTCTTGTCAAACTCTCCTCTCTGGTCCCCCAATTCTTATTTTTTGATGTTTTTACGTGCAATATGTGTTGGTTTTTCAATCATTACTTGTGAAAATACAAGTATTATACATTGATTTTAGCTAAAATAGTTTAGAAATATTTTAGATTTCGATTTAAAACTAGTTATGGCTCACGACATACAGTTAAAAAAATAAAAAATTATAGGTTTTTCTTTTTTTATTATTTGCAACACAACCAGGAATAATTTTAACTTATTGGTTAAAAATAGCTATAAAACTTCTATTTTTATAAATGTAGCTATAAATTTCATCTCTTTATCTAAAATGGCTATATATGCATTTTCCCCTTCCCTTTTTTTTTTTTTTTTTCCCTTCTCCCTCTCCTCCTCTCTTCTTTCTCTACAAAGGATGTCGTGTCGCCGTATCAAACACTTGAAGGTTCCTCTAGGTAGGCAGCTCACGTGATGCACTCCGATCCAAGAAGATTGAGAAATTCAATATTCAGCCGCAAAGGCAGAATTCTTTGTCGGAAATGGCAGGGTTGATAAGAACAAGGTTGGATAGTGCTTTAGTTTGGATTTGGGGACTGTGGATATTATATAATCTAGTTTAGGATGGAACAATAATCCCGTCTAGCTCAGTTGGTAGAGCGCAAGGCTCTTAACCTTGTGGTCGTGGGTTCGAGCCCCACGGTGGGCGCTTTCTTATCTTTTTGACTTCAGTTTTCTCTTTTTAACTTCTGCTCTGCCACAATTTTAATTTTTAAATGAGATTTACATCCTAGCTACGGTAACTCATAAATTACTTTTAATTTAAATGCTTATTTTAATACAATACAAAACCTGCTACGTTACTTATATCGTATTACATGTCACGTGTACAATGGAAAAATCATTCAACCCAAAACTAGTTTAAAAAGTCCAGTTACAATGCAAACTAACTGAGGACATCGAGTTTCCGATTCATTTTTTCTTTCTGGGACAAATCAAGTTCAAGTTCCTGCATTAGATCATAATAGTCTCATCGATTCGAAAATATAGAGGACAATTTGGATGATCCTTGCATGAATCGGACTAACCTTGGGCGAGACTATGAGGGTGTTTGGCTGAGCTTATAAGCTCCTAAAACAAAGATATAAATCGCTTTAGGAAACATATGTTTATCGCAATGTTTGTGAAAAATAAACACAAACGAACATAAAAAATGAAAATAAGCTCCAACGAACATAATTTCTCCTAAAGATAAATTGTTCAATCCCAACTTATTTTTTCATAAACTTATAAGCAACCATGAATTTACCAAAATAACCTTATTATAATTCGTTATTTCCTACATATACACTACCAACTTCACCTCTCGATAATTTATCTCTCTAACTATGATTTTCTCTCTCTAACTCACGATTCTTTCTTTAGCTTATAAGATCAATTATCCAAACACTTTAACAACTTATAAGCTCTTGAAACATTACCTTTTATAAGCTCTTGAAACATCTTATAACCTCTTGGAGCTTATAAGCTCTTGGAGATAAGCTTAGCCAAACACCCCCTATATGTGTACAAGCAGCCCAAGAAACCTTCATATCTTAAGATCACTAATTAAAACCTCCTTTTCCGATAAGAGCTTAACTTTCTGCGGGACATGAGACAATGAAGAGTAAACAGAGAATTACAGAAGGACCGTAATATCAGTAAAGTAAACATAAGATGGAAATTCAAAGTTTAGGTGGAAGCTTCATGCTAGTTGGAGAAGCTAGCTCAATTTGAAAAATCAAAATAAAGACAAAGTATTGGTTGAAAGAACTTCTGCGTTCGTCGACATGATTTATCCAACGAAACATGATTGGCTACATATGTGATATCTATTAGTAGTCGTGTGTGAATAAACCATACATGTTCAATTGTTCATCATGGCAGATAGATATAGATGGAACTTTTTTTTAGATAAATCTATTCAAGAAAAAGGGAAATGAGAGGGGAAGCCAATGTTTACCTCAATATACTGCCCTGGAACTGGATCATCTAATTAAACTAGTAGCACCAAGGATTACTTCCCTCCTTAACTTTGTTGTGAGCTTATGGCAAACCCGAATCTAAAGAGAAGAACACCAATCATTTAAGTTTCATATCTAGTTACTGAATATGTATGTCAAAGTCCAGCAGTTTTTAACTCAGACCTAGTTGCCCCATCGATTATTGTTCCGACTAAATTGTTCTTTTAAGTCGCTCGTAATAGTACGAGGTCCTTATAGAGCAGTAAGGTCGATCCAAGTCAAATCTCTCGAGGAAGGCTTAACAGGACTACAGTTCTATGTCAAACAAAAAAAAAACAGAAAAGAAATACTAACGTCCTAAAATAATGAGGTCTGTCATGGAACGGACGAAAGCACGAAATAAAATAAAGCAGGTAAAAGATGCACTTGGACAACAATAGGAATTGGCAGATACACGGAATTGGAGACGATGTTCTAGGGTTCAAATCTATCTTCGCTATTAATGAATCAAAGACCGGTACACAATGCATCAAACACCCACGCCTCTCACCAAACTTTCAACACTAACTAATCTCTCGACCACGTCAATGTTAGACTCGAACTTAATGGCGGGGGATCTCTCAATCAAACCGCCATCAACTACGAAGGATATTTGACTACAAAACACACGATAGCAAAAACTCAATCCACATATATTAATTACTCAACAACAAATCAATCTCTCGATCACTTTCGTTGTCAAACTCATATTTAATATAAATATACTCTCGCATAATTTCATAATCAAATATAAGCACATAATCAACATACACTATCATCTCTAACACCATGTATGAAGATCATGAAATAAACAATTTATACGGATAAGAAAATCACAAATCATCAATCCAACAATCACGATTCAAGACGAAAACAATCTAAATGTATTACTCTATAAAACAATAATTCATCTCATGGCAGAAATCATTCCCATAACAATTACATAGACATAAATGAATGAGAAAAACTTACAATCATTCATAGATAAATTCGTCTTCCAAATATCCGCAATCATTCAATCCCAATTGTTAATCCAAGTATAATAATTAAATGGAAGAGAAAAGAAAATGAAAGGAAAAGAAAGGGAATCGCGTGCGTGAATGTGGAATTGCTGAGAATAGCGGTTGTTATCCAATTTATATAACCCTTGGAAAAGCCCATGAAAACGCCGAAATTGGGCCTCAAAAATGACGCCCAGCGCCAGATGGGACGAAGCGCCGGACACGAGCACTTTCTGGAAAGGTCAGAGCGAGCATCGCAGGCGCGAATCGGAGAGGCGCCGTCGCGAGCGCCTCGAATGAAACGATGAGAGGCAGCAGCCGGACGAAAGCAGGCGCGAACGCATGGTGTGAGATGGCCAAACCCAGCGCCGGACGAAAGCGGAGCGCCGAACGCGTGGTGCGAGATGGCCAAACCCAGCGCCGGACGGACATCCAGCGTCAGACGGAGATGGACCAATGCGCGAAGAGGCGGAGCGGGCGGGGTGGCGTCTGATGCGCTGGCGGCTGGGACGAGCGCCTGGCGCTGGGGTGGAAAGCGACGAGGGCGCGGCGGCGATGGGCGGGCGCGGACGAGGAACGCGCGAGGAGAGCCGGCGAGGCGCAGGCGGCCGAACGCGTGCGGAGGAGGCGCGAACGCTGCTGGGCGGGCGATGATCGTGAGGAGGCGGGCCGTGTGGCGCTGGTTGGCTTACAAACGCGCGTTGGGGCGTGCCCAGCGCCGGACGGTGCGCAGCGTCGGACACGCTCGCGCGTGCGCGTGCGTGACTTAGTTCATTCGCTCCGTTCTCTCTCGTCCAAACTCCGAATTGCGATCCATTTGTGCCTACGGACTCCTATCGAGATGATTTTCAATATAGGATAACTCTTGATATATCCATTTCATCTTATTTAATGTCGTTTTTCTACAAAATATCAAAACAAACTAAATAAGTTTTAATCGATAAATACTAATCAAACCAACTGCATAAATAGGGCAAACCACTGAAAACGACATGCATGCAAAACAATACCAATAATACGCACAAATTCATACTAAACAACTCCTTCACACTTAAACCTTTGCTTTTTCTCAAGCAAACATTATCACCACGACACGAGAAAAGAAATCGAGAAAACAAATATTCAATTGGATCATACCACGACATCACGTCATCCTAGATTTTCTAAATCGATACACTTCTTAGCATGATAATGAATTAACAATTGATTAAGCATGCGACTTAATCCATCCAAATCACAAATCTGATCTATATGCATTTAATAATCGAATAGCTAACTCATATAGATCCTTGCATAAAACATCTCATTTTTAACACATAACTTCCAAGATCAGATGTGACGACTCAAGGAGGATTATAGGACAATATTCATTAAGTCAAACCTTCGAGTTGAAAACCCGAGTATCCTAATGTGGTTTTCCATACTCATCACTTTTGAGCTTCTATTCGAGAAGCAACATGGAACGAGAGGAGTAGAGCCCCTTATTCCAACCTTAAGCTCACTTATTCAACCATCAACAAATTATTCCAAGTCTTTTTTTTATAACAATCTTTTTCATATTTTCATAATAATTTTTTTTAGAGATAAGAAACGCAAGGGAACCATATAAATAGCAAAGATAATTAACCACACATATTACTTTATCATAATTTACTTTAACGTGCCCCACAGCTAGATCAATCATCAACAATTATCAAGCCAAGTCACGCATCGATAAGAATTACTAGAAATCAGTTCGGACATGCATACTCAATCAAATCATGCTCACTCAACTCTACTCGTATACTAGACGATAAAGCATACTCAAATCCAAACAAAATGTATAAAATGGAGGACGACACACCCAAACAAGCACAAGTCACATGCAAACACACAAAGACGGCAAGCACGCCTCCACACTTTAGACAAAAGCCAAAAAGGTAAAATGTAGAAGTTAACTTCCCTGAAATTGGGAGAGCATGTCAACGAGGTACGGTGATGACGACGTCCAGTGGATCGAGTGTTCATGATATGCAACTCGCCGCAATTCTCATCTCACTTATTAACAAACCTAAAAAGAAAAAGAAAAGAAACAAAACAGAAAAACAAGTAAACTCGTGGGTTGCCTCCCACGTAACGCTTGTTTCAATGGCACGAGCTCCACCAGTGAAAGTCATTCACCTAAAGGAATACCATCTCAACCAGAGCATCAGTAGTAACAATGTAAGCACAAAGGACAGTCAAGGCAGCAAATAATAAATCAATTAAGTTCAAATCAAACATCCTATTCTTCAAAGCAAAATAAATAACCTCAACTCCCGGAGCACAATACTTTGGTGAATTAGGATGTTGAAAAATTATAGATGCTACCTCAACGTTTGTCATCTCCTCATCCTTCAACTGGATCGGGAAGATATCAGGTTGTTTATACGTAGTCTCGGCTTGATGAATCCTCGATTCTTTAATTTCATCTTCACTGATTCTTCCCTCGACTTTATCCTCTTCAAAGAATATGAAGAAGAAGTCTGCTCCAGTTGACTCGGCATCTCCTCCACACTTTGGTTGTGAACAAATTCTTCCACTATCCTGGCTAACTGACTGATTTGGATCATTACACGTTCGACAGATGCTTCCAACATTTCAAACCTTTGTTGACTCGTCTGTATGAAAGACATCAGTTTGTCTTCCAATGTTGGCTTCACCGGCTGACTCGCCTGAATGAAAGCCTGCAATGTATCCTCCAATGTCGGTTTCACCGGCTGACTCTCCTGAATGAAGACATGTAATGAATCCTCCAATGTTGGCTTCAACGACTGACGAGCCCGTTTTTCGTGCTATTTTTGGGGTAATCCTTGCCCTAGAAATAGTGCATTTTGTGTGTGTTCTTTGCGTGTGTTTGTGTCTGGGAGGACACGCTTTGGGGTATTGCAGGTTGAGCCGGACCTTGGGCAAGATCAGGCCACCTTCCATGAGAGAGGTAAAAATCCCGAAGATTACCTTGGCAAGACATTCTGACATCTTGCCAAGACATATTTAAAATAACCTTGCACTAGATAAATTTGTTATAAATAATTAAAAAATAGTTTAACAAGTTCTCTGAAATAACAAGATCAATGTATTTGAGAATGAATTAGAAAGAGAATGTTAAACACATAAAGAAGATATGGGGATAAAATTGAAGAAGAAACACATGTTCGTACTAATACTAGTGACGAATAAATACAAAACATTATATTTATTGGGAACGAGTCAAAAAATATAGAAACTTTCAATGCAATCTCTGCCAATATATATAATTATGAAAAATAGAAAAATATTGACATAGAGTTTAGAGATATTGATAGTAGAAATAGTCCAATATTGACACAAACTTTATACATATATTTTTTTTTTTAATAATTAGCCTCCCCATATTTCTCGATCCAGCCCTGATTGTTGTAAGCTATCAAAGTGTACGACTTAGGCTTGACCATCGGGTCAATTGTATGAAATTTTGATCCATCCATCAAAAATTTATATTTTTCTCTTTTAAACATTTTTACGCTTATAATATTGAGATCCTTCTTCATTCATTATAATTTATTAAAATTTATGTCATCAAAAGTAATACTCCCCCCGTCTACCAAAATCGTTCATTGATTTTGGTGGCACGTGTTTTAATAAATTGTAATGAGTGTAAAGTAAGTAAGTATAAAAATGTGTGCCATGAGCATAATAAATGAATATATTAATGGATGTTGAGTGTAAAAATGTGGGCCATATGTGGTTCTTTTATAAATAAATAGATAAGTTTAGGATAAAAATATAAAGTTGATGTTTCTAAAAAAGGAAAGTGAATATTTTCCGTTGACGGACTAAAATAGAATTAAATGCACGAATTTAGTGGATGCACTAAAATAGAATTAAATCCATACACATGCACGGACTAAAATATTTTCCGTTGACGGACCTTGGCAAGATCAGGCCACCCCACCAGACTGGCCTTTGGCCCAGTGTATCTCTGTCCATCCTCTTAAATATCTCACTCTCTCCTTATTGTACAACGTCGCCGCTCAATCGACCATCTCTATCCTCACCTTTGTCGCCGCCACTCAACCCCGCCTCCACAATGCCCCACACTCATTGCCGACCAGCCTTCCTAATTTGTTATAACTCAGACAGAAAGGAAAAAAAATTGGCCTTTGGGGAAAGAACTTCATCTTCCTCTCTCTCCACATCTTTCCTACTTTGTTAGCTTCACCGTTGTCTCTACGGTTGAAGCTATTTTTTAGTTTTCCCACATTTTAATGTTGATTTAATTTTTAAATTCTCTCTATTTTTTAGAAAATTTTGTTGCTCGTGTGTCCTTTAAGTAGGGGTGATCAAACGGGTATTGGATATCGGTTATTACCGAACAGAACCGATACCGATCAGTTATCGGTATCCAATAACCGATTAATTCGATTATTGGATTGGTATCGGTTAGTGGTTTAAGATTAATTTCGGTTATCAGGTATACCGATAACCGAATGGTATACCGAATAACCAAAATTATAATAATTATTAATTTATTATTATTATTATTATTAAATTAGAAATAAGTTTAATTAGATTCAAATAATAATATTTATTATTATTATTATTATTATTATTATTATTATTATTATTATTATATTAAAAATTAGTTTAATTAGCCAAACAAGTAAATAAAGAAATTTAATTTGGATAATTTCGGTTATCCAATAACCGAACCGACTAACCGATCGATTTCGATATCGGTTACTGAATTTAGAGAATTTCGATTTCGGTTAACCGAAACCGATCCAATAAGTACCCCTACCTTTAAGCCATCTTTATGTGATTTCTTAGTTGAATTGTGTATTTTGGTGTGGAAAGGAGTTGGAATTGAGTGTGCATGATTGGGATTTCTTTTTCAGAGTTGAGGAACGAGATTGATCTGATGAGTTAGTTTTTTTTTTTTAAATAAAAATTTACAGTCAAAAACGGCATAATTTTGATTGAGGTAGTGTCACGTCAAAGTCAATTAAAATAACGTGTGCCATCTGGTTGCCACGTCAGTATTAATTTGGGGGGAAAATAAAATCATGATAAAATTACAATAATACTAAAATTTATGTATTTATTTACTCATTTCATGTTCAAAATCAGAAAATGACTAAAGTTACCCAATTAAAAAAAAAAAAAAAAACTTTCCTACAGCATGTGGGCCCGTATCATGCGCATGAAATCTTCAAGAACCTAACTTTTTATGTTAAGAGTTGGGTTCTAGCTTTTTGCCTCCTCATCATGTTTCAATGGTTAGAACTTATTACAGTTGGGTTCTTTAGTTTAGAACTCAACCATTGGTTGCAATGGTAGATTAGATAAATAACTTCTACTCTGCCACGCTAGTGCCATATCAAAAATTAAAACTTTCCAACTTTTATGAATCTATCTTTGTAATGCTGAACCAAAAAAAAACAAGTGCTAATGTATGTAAGTAACCAAAACAATAGGAATGAGAGTTTTATAGCCTATATGATAAAACATGAGTTTTATAGCCATTTTAAGCAAAAAGACAAAATTATCCTTGGAAAAATAAGAAAAAACGGTGAATATTCTCTCTCTCTCTCGCCTCTCTCTCTCTCTCTCTCTCACACCAAACCCACTATCTCTCACTCACTCACTCACGGCGCCCTCCCTCAAAGAAACCGTGTCTTGAGATTCGAGAACAACGACCGTGTGCCCTACTCTCACTGCACTACTCTTTCACTCACTCACTCACTCACGGCGCCCCCAAGTGACAAACCGTGCACTATTTCTTCATCACTCACGGCGCCCCCTTCCCGTCAAAACCGTGCATTCTTTCAATCCCACATTAGCACAACATGGTGATCGGATCGGATCCACGGTACTACCGGATCGGCCGAGCAAGCGGCGGCGAAGGAGAGACTCCTCCACCGCGGAAGAAGCTTCTACGGGGAGCGATCACCGCCAAGCACAAAACACGCCGTCGACCTTACGCCGGGTCGGCGAACTTCCCACCGATTTAGGAGCACCACGACCTCCGGTGAGTAATCGTGCATTTAAAATAGAATTTTAGTATGTACACGATAATTTTCATGTAAGACACGATAGTTTTCATGTATGACACGATAGTGATGAAATTTCGATAGTTTGTGTGTTTAGAAACTTATAAATTGAAATCGATTGCAATGTTGTTGAAATTCTCGTGAAAATAATGATCGCTTATGTACGGTCAATGTTACCATAATCCTATATGGAATAATACCATAATCCTATATGGAATATTACCATAATCTTAGGATTATTTCCATACTCTTGGATTATTTCCATACTCTCGGGATTATTTCCATAATCTTATATGGAAAGGATCTATGCATATACCATAAATATAATAATATCCTTGTGGGATAAAGAGGATAAAATCTTGCCTTTGAGAGCTATAGGGCGCCGATTTCCACGGTCTTACGGGCTGGATGGGCGACCAGTGGATCAAATGCAAGGAATAAAGATGGGCCTCAAATAAATTAATTATCTTATGTTCACCCCGAACATAAATTAATTTATAAACATTCGCTCATGCCACTAGAGAAAGAATGTTGACTTACCCTTTATTACGAAGTTGAGTCGGGCTTGCACTTAGACATTCTGAATCCCGTATTTAAGATATCGAGCGTCCATTAATCATTTCTAGCAATCGATCGCTTAAACGATTAATATCCTTATTTCCTTAAGTAGTACCACTCAACCTTATTATTGTACTTGAGCTAACTCAACTGCGGGGTTTAGTACAATAAACCTTTTGAGCTCCTTAAGGGGCGCCATCATCCTTAACGGATACGGTGACTCGACTGATAACTAGCGTGACATACAAGATCGCCACCACCCAAGATGCGAGAATCTTGGGTTAGAACATATAACCCTCACCCATAACAAGTCAAAGTGATGGTCAAGAACTCATACTCACCTAATACCTTATCGAGGTTTAGATCATCGTAAGTCACCGAGATCTTGGTTCTTCACGACGGTCGAAAGAAGAACACATCTCACTTGTGATCCTTCAATACGTCGAGACGTACCAAAGATAGACAAGCAACTAAGTCAAGTCACTTATCTATCCGCGGCTAAACCGACAACTCGTCCTTAAGTCGTCTCGGTTTGTGAAACTTTTATATCTCATTAAGCTTGACCAATCATACGAGACTTACGTGATCTTCTACACAATCGTATGATCTAACTTATATATGAGATAAGGGACATGATATATGCAATCAAGTATTCAAAACAGATAGGAGATTGTAATAGTGGTAACGAGAACATTGTATACAAGCTCAACCAAACCGCTTTCGATACAACCAACAATCTCCCACTTATACTAAAGCAAACTTTAGTATACAATGTGTCTTTCTACTAGCTATTACAAACAACCATCACTTTGCTTCTCCCACTTATACAAAAGTTTCCTTTCTAAGTGGGTGCCATCAGCGCAATCCAAGTCCTCTAACGTGTCCATCGTAGACTTTTTGCGGCGCAGCTCTTCGTGAATGGATCTGCTAGATTTTCCGTCAGATCAATCTTTTCAATCAAGCACGCCTCGTCCTAACGATTTCTCGTATGACATGGTACTTTCTCTCTATGTGTTTAGTCGCCTTGTGGGTCCGTGGTTCCTTCGAAGTTTGCACTTGCACGAGTTATCACAAGAACTATGATACTCTTGGGCAAACCGGTACCACATCTAGATCCATGAGGTAGTTCTTGAACCATACACCTCCTTAGAAGCCTCCGGCGGCTACATATTCGCTTCCATGGTGGAGTCCGCATGCATCGCCGCCAGACTCGCCAGATACGGCTCCACCTCCCAAGGTAAACACATAGCCCGAGGTTGACTTTTTCTCATCACGGTCGGCTTGGAAATCCGAGTCAGATAACCCAAAGGCATTAGACTATCGCATGGTAAACTAGCCTATAATCTCGAGTCCTTTTCGGTACTGAGTATATGCTTTCTCGCAATTCAATGAGCTTGTCCGTGGTTAGATCGATATCTAGCTACTATGCCTACCGCATAGCGATATCGGCCTCGCATAGCATTGCGTACATGAGACTTCCTACAGGAAGCGTATGAACTTGTCTCATTTCTCTATCTCCTTTGGTCATATAGGTGATCGCGTTTTAGATAAAGGAACGCCATGTCCGAAAGGTAGCAATCCTTTCGGGCGGTGCATACTAAAGCAGTAATCACGATATCAATGTAAGACGCTGAGATAAGCTCAACATTTTCTTCTTGCGATCTCGGTAAACCTTGATCCCAAGAATGTACGCTGCGTCTCCTAAGTCTTTCATTTGAAACCGATCGGATAGCCAACTCTTTACGCCTCGATAACTTTTCACGTTGTTGCCAACTAGAAGGATGTCATCTACATAAAGTGCAAGAAATACCACATCACCGCTGACATCTAACCGATACACATCAACTCTCGCTAGGCAGAAGAATTACGGGTAAATCCATGGAGTTTTACCACCTCATCAAAGCGTATAGTTCCATGATCGAGCGGTGTGCCATGATCTTGCATCAATATCTTATGTATCGCCTCCTTGTATGTCCATGCTTAAGTCCATAAATGGACTTAAATCGCTTAAGCTTCCATACTAGATGCTCTTGCACCCTTACCACATAACCTTCGTGTTGCTTTGGCCTGATATAGATGTCTCTTATGATTTTCATGTAGTCTTTCCGAGCATCAAGGTAACCGCTTAGAAAAGCGCGTTTTAACATCCATTTGCCAAACCTTGCTCGAGTTCGGTGACTTGAAGGATTTAGCAAGTATGCCGCCGCTCTATGGCTAGAAGAATTTCCAAAGAGTCGATGGACTTGAGTAATCCCACACTTCACTAGATAGTCCATAAACTTCGTTCTTGAGGTATTAATCGATGATGACTTGATACTTTACCTACAGCCGTCTCACTTCCGCCTTAAACTCTTTGAATTTCTCAAAGCATTCGGACTTCGGTGAAGCGGTATACGTATCCGTACCTTAGTGTCGTCGATGAAAGTGACAAAATACTCGTACCCTCCACGAGCTTGTGTGGACATCGGTCCACGGTCGAGAATGGACTAACTCCAACATTTACGTGGCTCTATAACCCTTAGCCTTGAAGGTGCAGGTGACATCTTACCTTCATACGGGATTCGCGGTGGGAGCAGAGTAACCGTAGTGAGATCACCCAACGCCATTCTTAGCCGGTCTTTGGATCCTATTTAGATTGATGTGACCTAATCTAAGATGCCCGGAGAAAAGTAGAGTCATCTTCTGAAGAAAACTTTCTCTTTTGGGGTTTGATGAAGATGCGACATAGTTATAGGTATTATGTTTTGCGAAATAGTATAAAGCGAATTATATAAAGTGCCGACACAGATAACCGTCATTTCTTATGATAGAAACACCACTATCAAAAATAACGAATATCCATGGTAAATAATTTGAAAGCAGAAACAAGGTTCATAGAAAATCCGGCACATATAAAGCGTCTTTCAAAACTAAAGCTGTTGTCCCAAAACATAAAGAAACATCTCCAACGGCAACGACTCGACTTTCTCCGCGTTGCCCATGGAGATCGTTATCTCGCCATGACCTGACCACATCACTTCGCATGAAGGATTTCGCGGGAAGTTGTACTTGTGTGATTTAGAAACTTATAAATTGAAATCAGTTGCAATGTTGTTGAAAATCGCACATACAAACCACGCGCAATGTTGTTTGGTGTACGGTCTTTTTATTCAAAAGGTTTGTCCATGCAGATAGCATGCTTTTCTATAGGTCGACATGTAAAACATGCTCATGAAATTCTAAAATATGCTTGATAAGCAGCGATAAACCTAGCATGCTTACTATGCGCATCAATTCGTAAAACACTTAAGGTTTGTCGGTAATATAAACATACATAGCATACTCTTGCATAATTTAAACATCACGACATGCATATGAGCGATAAAATAAAATAAAAGCGTTCATCGCGGCCCAATCGTGACTTCGTTCTTCACTACGAACAAGATTTACATAATAAAATCTAATCTAACCACGGTTTTCGTGGTGTAAAACAAAACCAACAAAACAAGCGAGCGCGATGAGCGACAAATCCACAATTATAAAAAGCGCGCGTAATAATCAAGCGTGAATTAATCCAGCGAGCCTCGATTCGATCGGGGCTCGATACCAGTGTAGGAAAACATATGTTAACCCTCGCCCCGGATCCATCTTGGTGTTTAATTCACCATACATTGATTATAATCTAGCATCGTCTATATAATTAAAAACAACACGTTGGGGTTTTCGTGTTTACCTTTGGATGCATCGGGTGGATCGAGCAGGGATGAGCAGATTGAGCGGTCGAGACTCGTGCTTTGACCTACGGGCGTATCCGGGATACCCAAACTCAACGTCGGTGAGGACGAGCTATGGAGAATACAGAAAATCACCCAAGCTCACAAAACTCACGAAAATATTTCTCTCTCGCACTTATGAGATGGCCGAAATTAGGTTGCAATCATGAGTATTGTCTTAACTTTATCTCATACCTTATATTTATAATGCACTACCTTAATCCTATATGGAATGTTACCATAATCCTATATGGAATAATACCATAATCCATATGGAATATTACCATAATCTTAGGATTATTTCCATACTCTTGGATTATTTCCATACTCTCGGGATTATTTCCATAATCTTATATGGAAAGGATCTATGCATATACCATAAATATAATAATATCCTTGTGGCCACTAGAAAAGAATGTTGACTTACCCCTTATTACCGTTGAGTCGGGCTTGCACTTAGACATTCTGAATCCGTATTTAAGATATCGAGCGTCCGTTAATCATTTCTAGCAATCATTCGCTTAAGCGATTAATATCCTTATTTCATAAGTAGTACCACTCAACCTTATTATTGTACTTGAGCTAACTCATCTGCGGGGTTTAGTACAATAAACCTTTGAAGCTCCTTGGGGGCGTCATCATCCTTAACGGATCGGTGACTCGTCTGAGATAACTAGCGTGACATACAAGCACTTGCCACCACCCACGGAGAATCTTGGGTTAGAACATATAACCTCACCCATAACAAGTCAAAGTGATGGTCGACAACTCATACTCACCTAATACCTTATCGAGGTTTAGATCGCCGTAAGTCACCGAGATCTTGGTTCTTCACGGCCGGTGAAAGAAGAACACATCTCACTGTGATCCTTCATCGTCGAGAGGCATTACCGGCATGAGACAAGCAACTAAGTCAAGTCACTCATTAAGCGACCATCATACGGACTTACGTGATCTTCACACACCTGTATGGTTCTATGATTAAGGGGACAGTCAATCAAGTATTCAAAATGATCGATATATGGTACAGTTGGGGCCGCTGTCTTGCAAAGAACCATACGGTTCTTGATATATGTACAGTTGGGACCGTGTCTTGAACCGGTTCTTGAAGAACCATACACGTTCTTCGAACACGGTCTAACTGTTCTGATATTGAGTACAGTTAGACCGTATTACTACGGTTGGTTTGAGCGTGTATTCTGTTGTTAGAACTTCGTTTAGTGTATCTTGATTAATCTTGTGCATTCTGACCTCGTTATAGGTGGTTCGACCGCATATGCAAGGCTACGCGGACGCATCAACCAATACATCCGAATTGATGTATTAGCGAGGTGAGGACATGTCTGTTGCAGCGGATGTATCGGCGATATTTAGACAGAGCTTTGGGCATCTTCTTCATCTCGGGAGAGGAAAGCGCTAATAATCGCTGCACAATCGATGGCCCGACGGGTTATGGATCATAGTTTTGCGGAGTTCGAGATTTGGTTTCACGTTTGTGGAACCGATATCTGATTTGGGATGGTTGAGTTTGCCTGGTCTCAGTTGCGCTTTGGGCGTTTTCCTTTGATCGAACTTGAGGCACGAGATTCCCATACCGGCATGTTCCATAGGTTGTTTGGGTCACGGGACTACTATTTGAGCTCATGACGATTCATCAAACAGCGGTTGGGTGATGATGCCGCAGACTACTTGAAGGCGGCTTTCATATTAGTAGCTTACCTCGTCGTCCGCTTGCCGCGATAGGAAGCCATCGAGCCATGGGTTTGGGCGTTGGTGAGGATTTTGATATGTGGCGGTATTCCTTGGGGCTCCTATTCATTCCGGTCCTCTGTCACGGGATTGATGTGCTCAAGGCACCCGAGCCAGTGGCGACTTGAGGAAGGCGTACCATTTCTATGGTCTGTTTGGGCCTTCTGATTTGGTCGTATGAGGCCATCCCGACTTAGGACGTATGTATGGGTGTCGAGACAATGAGATCTGATTCGAGATCTTGATGTGGACTACATGGAAGTCCCAGGCCAGTATCTTGGATTTTTATGACGGGTAATTTTAATCTCATGTTTAGTATTTGCTATATATTTATTAAATACATTATAATCAATAATATGTATGTGTTTTTGTAGCGTTTATGTCATCGTGTCTTTGGAGCCGCTCGAGACCGAGTTGTCGAGGCATACTACTTGAGCTATCTGAGGCGATCCGATGGCTATTCGGTTTGTGCTGCGGCGGCATGCGAGCGCACATGACGAGCTTCTGCGCAGCCTAGCAGTGCTGTGCGTGAGAGAATGCCCGCGGGGGTGGCGGCGAGCATGTCCCGATCATGCGGCGAGTGGCGGCGGCGGGAAGGCTGAAGTGCGAGATACATCTCGATTTTGAGCCCGGTCGACTGGCGCGTCTCGATCCTGATCGAGCGTCGTATACATGAGGCGCGAGCGGACCACGTGTGCTGCGAACACGCCAGAGTGTTCGACTAGGCGAGGCCTCCATTCTTCTTGTGGTGAGGCGTCCGCCGTGCCATTGTGGACGGCGATTCGGAGAGGGCCTCGTGGCTCGAGTGGCTCGGCGTGTGTTCGGCGGTTGGCGGATTTCTTGAGCGCGGATCTTGAGGCGTAGATCTCGTACCCTATATTTGCGTGGGAGCTCGCGGCTATTGAGCATGTTAGTAAGGCGCTCGGTCTTCCGGCATGAGGAGGGCCCGCTGTGCCACCGACGATCTGCTACGGCGGTCGATCCGGAGGAGGTGCCCGCGTTAGCCACCGGCGATGCGCTTCGGCGGTCGATCGGAGGAGGGCCCAAGATTAGCCACCGGCGATCGGGTCGTCGAGAGTCTAATCACGCCGACCGGCGGAGATCGGCGGCTCGAGGCGATCGTGCACGAGGTGATGGATCGTCGATGGTGGGGATCTTTGCGTCGGAGACCCCACATGCGACTCACAGTAGAGTATGGTACCCACGAGGTGTTGGATTTATATCTTGATAGCGATGCGGTTGAGCTTGTGTACAATGTTTCTGTTACCACTATTACAATCTCTATCTGAATTGAATACTTGATTGCATATATCGTGTCCCTTATCTCATATATAAGTTAGATCATACGATGTGTAGAAGATCACGAAAGTCGTATGATTGGTTAAGCAATGAGATATAAAAGTTTCACGGTGAGACAACTTAATGACGAGTTGTCGGTTTGAGGCTGCGATATAGATAAAGTGACTTGACTTAGTTGCTTGTCTATCTTTGATGCGTCTACGGCGTATTGAAGGATCACGGTGAGATGTGTTCTTCTATCGACCGTAGTGAAGAACCAAGATCTCGGAGACTTACGATGATCTAAACCTCGATAAGGTATTAGGTGAGTATGAGTTCTTGACCATCACTTTGACTTGTTATGGGTGAGGTTATATGTTCTAACCAATTCTCCGCGTCTTGGGTGGTGGCGATCTTGTATGTCACGCTAGTTATCATGTCAGTCACCGTATCCGTTTAGGATGATGGCGTCCCTTAAGGAGCTCAAAGGTTTATTGTACTAAACCTGCGGGTTGAGTTAGCTCAAGTACAATAATAAGGTTGAGTGGTACTACTTAAGGAAATGAAGTTATTAATCGTTTTAAGCGATCGATTGCTATAAATGATTAATGGACGTTCGATATCTTAAATACGAGGATTCGTAATGTCTAAGTGCAAGCCCGACTCAACTTCGGTAATAAAGGGGTAAGTCGACATTCTTTCTCTAGTGGCATGATCGAATGTTTATAAATTAATTTATGTTACGGTTTGAACATAAGATAATTAATTTATTTGAGGCCCATCTTTATTCCTTGCATTTGATCCTGGTTGGCCCGTCAGGGCCCGTGTATCGAGGAAAATCGGCGCCCCAATGTTGCTCTCTATGGCAAGATTTTATTCTCTTTATCCCACAAGGATATTATTATATTTATGGTATATGCATAGATCCTTTCCATATAAGATTATGGTAATAATCACGAGTATGGAAATAATCACGAAAGTATGGAAATAATCCTAAGATTATGGTAATATTCCATATAGGATTATGGTAATTTCCATATAGGATTATGGTAATTTCCATATAGGATTAAGGTAGTGCATTATAAATATAAGGTATGAGATAAAGTCTAGGTTAATGCTCACATTATTGAGATCATTATTTTCGAGCATCACAAGAGCTTTTGTGAGGATTTTCGAGATTTTGAGATAGAGTATTGGGTGATTTTCGGTGCATTCTCCATAGATCGTCCTCACTCGGCGTTGGAGATTGGGCAGCGGGATACTGATCCGAAGGTCAAGCACGAGTCTCGACCGTTCGATCCGTTCATCCGTTCGATCCACCTCGGCGGATCGAGGTAAACACGAGAAAACCCCTACGTGTTGCGAATTAATTATATAGACGCATGCTAGGAATATAATCAATGTATGGTGAATTAAACACCCAAGATGGATCCTCGGGGCGAGGGTTAACATACGTTTTTTCCCTACAATTGGTATCAGAGCGAGGTTCAGAATCTTGGCTCTGTTGGATTAATTCACGTTTGATTATTACGCGCGTTTTTATAATTGTGGATCTATCGTTCATCGTGGCTCGTTTATTGTTTTTGTTGGTTTTTGTTTTTACACCACGAGAAAATCCGTGGTTAGATTAGATTTTATTATGTAAATCTTATACGTAAAGAAAAACGAAGCGAAAGAGCGAAAGACGAGGCGATGGGAAAAACAGGGCTCATGGTGTGTCTGGATGGTTTCTCGCGACAAGGGTCGCGATCGCAACCTCGATCGCGAGGCGCGGGCGGACGGGGCGGCGGCGGCGAGCCTCGGCGGGGCGCGGCGGCGGCCGGCGGCGCCAGATGCGTCGCGGCGGGTAGCGCCGCGATGCCGAGCGGCGTGGGGCGCGCGTTTAGCGGCGAAACCTCAAAGTGGCGAGACCACTCGGCGCATCATCGCTTCGGCAGCGCTCGCGGCGCTTCAGCGGCGCGAGTATGGGCGCGGTGGCGGCAGCGGCGGCACGGCTCGGCGGCCGGGGTGCGGGTGCGCGCTTGGCGCGGATACCTCGGCACCACTGGCGGCTGGCCGTGCTCGCTCGGCGGTGCTCGGCGGCAACCACGGGGTGGTGCGCGAGCAGCAGCGGGAACCTCAAACCACGCGGGGTTGGGCGGCGGTCTTTGGGCGGCGCGCGCGCGTTTTTAGACGCCCGGCGGCGCTTCGGCAACGTGGCTCGGCGGCACTCGGCATGCGAGCTCGGCGGGTCGCATGATCGCCAGCGATCCATGAGGGAGCCCGCGAGGCACGCAGCGGCGCACGCATGGTGGGGCGGCGTGGCGGTGCCCTGACCGCGCCCAAGATTTTTAGCCAACCCGCCCAAACCCGCCAGACCCAATTTTCGAGCCCGGACCCGTTTTCCGGCCCGATTCAGTTTTAGGCCCGATCCGGCCCAAATCTGTTTGTCGAATCCGGTCCGTGCCGGGTGCGCGAGGCCCGTTTTCAGTTTAATTGCATGCTTTGTAAATCTATGTAATAGATTAGATTTAAATGTGCGGGTTTCACGATTGGGCGCGATGAGCGTTTTATTTTATTTTATCGTTCATATGCATGTCGTGGATGTTTAAATTATGCGGTAGCATGCTATGTATGTATATATTACGTTGACAAACCTTTAAGTGTTTTACGTAATTGGATGCGCATAGTAAGCATGCTAGGTTTATCGCGTTTATCAAAGCATATTTTAGAATTACTGCGAGCATGTTTTACATGTTGAGTTCTATAGGAAAGCATGCTAGGATTACGTGATCCGCATGGACAAACCTTTTGAATAAAAAGACTAAGCAAGCAACCCGACAAATTAATTTTTCAAGTTAATATGTCAAGACCTCCACTTTTGATCTCTAAACAAAGTGAGGCCTTGCTTTGTGAGTGGCGATCCCACACGCGTGGCTTGCTTGCCTTGTTTATCATAAGTTTGTTAGATGAGATTTCTAAATAAAACATTTTAAATCTATTGAGAAGTGGGAGTTTCATGTATGGCGTCCACAGCGTGGCTTGCATGTGCGATTTTCATAAGTTCTCTAGAGATAGATATAAAATGAGATAACAAAAGAATTTGAATTGGGCGGTATGGTCCGAGTGAGTATACCAATTCTAAGAATTCATTTTATTTGTTAAAATTGTGGTCAATGCTTAGACATCACCTCAGTACAACTTCCATGAAGTCCCTTCTTGCGATAGTGATGTGGTCTAGTAAGGTCAATCGTTAATTTCATTTGTCATAAGGATAAGTTGACATGGATTGAAATTAAGCGACTAAAAGGTATATTTTAGTGCAGTCGAGGGTTCGTGTGTAAACGATCCACAGCGTGGCTTGCATGTGGAATTCCTTGGGCGATTGGAGGTTTCAATTAATATTGTTTTATCAAAGGTTACAATATTATTATTCACGAATTATGTGCGATCGTATGCTTATGTGTTTACATTATCTTTTCGGATATGTCTCTTACAGATTATCAATATGCTGCACAAAATCCTTATCCGGTCCAAATTTTATCGAGTGGAAGCGAAACATTGTGAATGTTCTCCTGCCAAGAAAATTTATATATACTCACTACACCTCGTCCCAAACCTCTAGGCGATTTATCTGCGATGAGGGCGCAGGAGCACGAGAATGGGACAAATCAAATAGAATGGCGAAGTGCCTTCTTTTGGTCACCATGTGCGAGTCCTTGCAACTCCGACATCGAGATGGATGATCGACCACGATATGGCTAAATCTCATGAAATTGTATGAGGAGTCGGACGAGAATCGCTTGTCATAATTTGACAAAATTAATTATGTCAAGTTCAATGAAGGAAAGCGATTCGGTGCATGACCATGTAGAAGCGGATGATCAATCTCTTGGAGGCTCGAATTGGTTGGAGGATATATTGATGGCGTGGTCGAGAATCGATATGATCCTCAATTCTTTGCCCAAGTCTTTTGATGACTTTCGTTATGGAGTAGTCCTTTATGATAAGAGTTATACTCTAGATTCATTGCAAGAGGACTTAGTAGCGGAAGAAAGCAAAATGAGCAAAGGTGCTTGTCTTGACCGCGCACTCTAGGAAGACCAACGTTTTATCGAAGATGAAAAGGAAAGTGGAATTCTAGAGATGCTAAGGCTAAAGAAAAGAGTGGGAGTAATATAAAGGCTCTACCGGCGGTTTGAAAAAGCGAGGAGAAGGGCAAATGCTTGAAGTGCGGTGAGGCCGGGCATTGGAAGGCCAGTGCCCTATGCTCGAGGCTCAGTGCGTCATTAGCTTTAATGTGGAAACATGATTGGCGACTTGTTCTACCCATACTTGGGTAGTAGATCTGGCATAACCGATCATGTTTGTTACACCTTGCAGGGGTTCCTGCGGACAAGGGAGCTGTTTGATGGCGAGATAACGATCTCCATGGGCAACGCGGCGAGAGTCGAGGCCGTTGCAGTTGGAGATGTTTTCTTTATGTTTTGGGACAACAGTTTTAGTTTTGAAAGGCGTTTTATATGTGCGGATTTTCGGCGGAACCTTGTTTACTTTTGAAATTATTTACTCATGGATATTACATTATTTTTGATAGTGGTGTTTCTATCATAAGAAATGACGAAGTTATCTGTATTGGCACATTATATAATTCGCTTTATACTATTTCTGCAAAACATAATACCTATAACTATGTTGCATCTTCTTCAAACCTTAAAAAGAGAAAGTTTTCTTCGCAAGATGTCACCACTTTTTCTCTGGCATCTTAGATTAGGTCACATCAATCTAAATAGGATTCAAAGACTGGCTAAGAATGGAGCGTTGGGTAATCTCACAGTTACTCCGTTTCGATCTGCGAATCTGTATAGAAGGTAAGATGTCGACCGGACCTTCAAAGCGAAGGGTTATAGAGCGAAAGAAATGTTGGAGCTAGTCCATTCGACTGTGTGGACCGATGTCCACACAAGCTCGTGGAGGATGCAGTATTTTGTCACTTTCATTGGCGATTACTCGAGTGCGGATCGTATACCTTTTCACCGCAGTCAGAATGCTTTGAGAAATTCAAAGAGTTTAAGGCGGAAGTGGAGATGAAGCTTGGTAATAGTATCAAGTCGCTGCGTTACGATCGCGGTGGCGAATACCTCGATAACGAGTTTATGGACTATCTAGTGAAGTGTGGGATTACCTCCCAACGCACTTCACAAGACACCACAAACAAAATGGTGTGTCGAGGCGAAAAAGCAGGACTCTTTTGGAAATGGTTAGATCAATGATGAGCTATGCAACATTGCCTATTTAGATTACGGGGACACGCCTTAGAAAGCGGCGGTATACTTGCTAAATCTAGTACCATCAAGTCGATCGACAAGACCTCTTTCGAGTTGTGGTTTGGGTGCAAGCCTAGTTTAAGCCACATAAGGATATGGGGCGATCCGGCACATGTCTTTGAACAAGAAGGCGACAAGTTGGAGGCTAGATCGGCGCAAATTTTTATTGGCTATCCTAGAGGAGCGAAGGTGGTTTATTCTATAGTCTAAGGATCGGAAGGTCATTATTAGCACTAATGCCCGATTCTTAGAAGAGGACTATATGAAATCATAAATCAAAGTTGAAATCATTCTTGAAGAATTAGAAGATGATCGTATTCCACCACCGATTAGGCGAAAGGTGCGAGATGTCGAGTCTAGTGGGAGGATCGACACGAGATACTTCAAGAAATTGAAGTGGGTCGAGTTCCACCGGAGATACCGACCGTCTGAAGTGGAACCTACCCGACAAGTTGTGCAAGATGAGAACCACAAGTTTTGCACCCACCGTTGTCATTATGTCTATAGCACCTCGTCGTAGTGGGAGGTTGTTCGTCGGCCCGAGCAATTTATGTTCGTGGGAGAATCTTGGTTTAGTCGAGGAAAACGAGCAAGCACTAATCGACCCATGGACAAGCGGAGGCGATATAAGACAATGATGCAAGATCATGGAACTTACGTTTGGACGAGGTGGTAAAGTCTATGGATTTACCCAGTTGCCTAGCGAGAGTTGTGTGTATCGGTTAGATGTCAGCGGTGATGTGGTATTTCTTGCACTTTATGTAGATGACATCCTTCTAGTTGGCAACAACGTGAAGTCATTATCGAGCGTAAAGAGTTGGTTATCCGATCGGTTTCAAATGAAAGACCTAGGAGATGCAGCGTACATTCTTGGGATCAAGGTTTACCGAGATCGCAAGAGGAAAATGTTGAGCTTATCTCAGGCGTCTTGCATTGATACTGTGATTACTCGTTTTAGTATGCGACCGCCTAGAAAGGATTGCTACCTTTCGGACATGGCGTTCCTTTATCTAAGGAAGCGATCACTTTTGGTAAAGGAGATAGAGAAATGAGACAAGTTCCTACGTTTCGCCGTAGGAAGTCTCATGTATGGAATCTATGCACGAGGCCCGATATCTCTTGTGTGCGATAAGCATAGTAGCCGATATCGATCTAACCACGGACAAGCACATTGAATTGCGATAAAGCATAGACTCAGTACACGAAAAGGACTCGAGATTATATGCTAGTTTACCATCTGAGATAGTCTAATACCTTTGGGTTATCTGACTCGGTTTCCAAGTGACCGTGATGAGAAAAGTCACCTCGGACTATGTGTTTACCTTTGGAGGTTGAACCGTATCTGGCGGAGTGCAAAGCGGCGATGCATTCTTGACTCTACCATGGAAGCGAACACATGGCCGCTTGAGGTGCTAAAGTGGTTGTATGGTTCAAGAACTACCTCATGGATCTAGATGTGGTACTGGTTTGCCCAAGAGTATCATGGTTTACGGTGATAACTCGGGTGCAATGGCAAACTAGAAGGAACCACGGATCCACAAGGAAATTAAACACATAGAGAAAGTACCATGTCATCGAGAAATCGTTAGGCGAGGGGCGTCTTGAATCAAAGATTGATCTGACGGATAACCTAGCGGGTCCATTCACTAAAGCTGCCGCAATAAGTCGACGTCGGACACGTTAGATGACTTGAAAATTGCGCTAGATGGCACACTCTAAAGCTGCCGCAATAAGTCTACGTCGGGGCGTTAGAGGACTTAATTCTTTTGGATGACACCCACTTAGAAAGGAAACTTTTGTATAAGTGGGAGAAGCAAAGTGATGGTTGTATGTAATAGCTAGTAGAGACACATTGTATACTAAAAGTTTGCTTTAGTATAAGTGGGAGATTGTTGGATTTGTATCTTGATAGCGATGCGGTTGAGCTTGTTTACAATGTTTCTGTTACCACTATTACAATCTCTATCTGAATTGAATACTTGATTGCATATATCGTGTCCCTTATCTCATATATAAGTTAGATCATACGATGTGTAGAAGATCACGAAGTGCGTATGATTGGTTAAGCAATGAGATATAAAAGTTTCACACCGAGACAACTTAAGGACGAGTTGTCGGTTTAGGGCTGCAGATATAGATAAGAAGTGACTTGACTTAGTTGCTTGTCTATCTTTGATGCGTCTACGGCGTATTGAAGGATCACGGTGAGATGTGTTCTTCTATCGGCCGTAGTGAAGAACCAAGATCTCGGAGACTTACGATGATCTAAACCTCGATAAGGTATTAGGTGAGTATGAGTTCTTGACCATCACTTTGACTTGTTATGGGTGAGGGTTATATGTTCTAACCAATTCTCCGCATCTTGGGTGGTGGCGATCTTGTATGTCACGCTAGTTATCATGTCAGTCACCGTATCCGTTTAGGATGATGGCGTCCCTTAAGGAGCTCAAAGGTTTATTGTACTAAACCTGCGGGTTGAGTTAGCTCAAGTACAATAATAAGGTTGAGTGGTACTACTTAAGGAAACGAAGTTATTAATCGTTTTAAGCGATCATTGCTATAAATGATTAATGGACGTTCGATATCTTAAATCTGAGGATTCGTAATGTCTAAGTGCAAGCCCGACTCAACTTCGGTAATAAAGGGGTAAGTCAAGATTCTTTCTCTAGTGGCATGATCGAATGTTTATAAATTAATTTATGTTACGGGTGAACATAAGATAATTAATTTATTTGAGGCCCATCTTTATTCCTTGCATTTGATCCTGGGTGGCCCGTCCAGGCCCGTAGCATGAGGAAAATCGGCGCCCCAATGTTGCTCTCTATGGCGAGATTTTATTCTCTTTATCCCACAAGGATATTATTATATTTATGGTATATGCATAGATCCTTTCCATATAAGATTATGGTAATAATCACGAGAGTATGGAAATAATCACGAAAGTATGGAAATAATCCTAAGATTATGGTAATATTCCATATAGGATTATGGTAATTTTTCCATATAGGATTATGGTAATTTCCATATAGGATTAAGGTAGTGCATTATAAATATAAGGTATGAGATAAAGTCTGGTTAATGCTCACATTATTGAGATCATTATTTTCGAGCATCACAAGAGCTTTTGTGAGGATTTTCGAGATTTTGAGATAGAGAGTATTGGGTGATTTTCGGTGCATTCTCCATAGATCGTCCTCACTCGGCGTTGGAGATTGGGCAACCGGATACAGATCGAAGGTCAAAGCACGAGTCTCGACCATTCGATCCGTTCATCCCGTTCGATCCACCTCGGCGGATCGAAAGGTAAACACGAAAACCCTACGTGTTGCGAATTAATTATATAGGCGCATGCTAGGAATATAATCAATGTATGGTGAATTAAACACCCAAGATGGATCCTCGGGCGAGGTTAACATCGTTTTTCCCTACATGAGGCACGACCAGGGCCTTCGAGATCTTTAAGCGGCAGCCCGGATGTTTTTGTCGTGGCTCATTTGAATCGACATGTTATGACTCGAAGCTTTGTTCGATCATATCACCGACCCGTTACGAGTTCACAGGCGAGTACTTTATTACAACATTTATTCAAATTTTGTTTATATATTTATAATTGATTAATGGTGTTCTTTTTTTGTGTGTTAGATTATGGGTTGTACACTTTGTATATACATTGGAAAATAATCAACCCACATCGTCACGGCAATGTATTATTGCCCACGATCAATATTTCGATGCATTGTAGCACCGATTGGATTTTATGTAAGTTTGAAATGTCCTTAAATTGTTCCAACATAGATAGCTTTAGCTTTATATGGGTATAAATTATTCCCGACTAAATTTATTCATTTATGCAGCAAACTCTTGTGCGTGAGTTCGCCCGGCTTCATCCAGGTGATCCTATGGGCATTAATGTGGCATCAAAGACCACATATGTTGGATTTGTATACTAAAAGCAGTTTGGTTGAGCTTGTATACAATGTTTCATGTTACCACTATTACAATCTCCTATCCGAATTGAATACTTGATTGCATATATCGTGTCCCTTATCTCATATATAAGTTAGATCATACGATGTGTAGAAGATCACGAAGTCCGTATGATTGGTCAAGCTTAATGAGATATAAAAGTTTCTAGCCGAGACAACATAAGGACGAGTTGTCGGTTTGAGGCTGCGATATAGATAAGAAATGACTTGACTTAGTTGCTTGTCTATCTTGATGCGTCTCGACGTATTGAAGGATCACGGTGAGATGTGTTCTTCTATCGACCGTCGTGAAGAACCAAGATCTCGGTGACTTACGATGATCTAAACCTCGATAAGGTATTAGGTGATTATGAGTTCTTGACCATCACTTTGACTTGTTAAGGGTGAGGTTATATGTTCTAACCAATTCTCCGCATCTTGGGTGATGGCGATCTTGTATGTCACGCTAGTTATCTCAGATCGAGTCACCGTATCCGTTTAGGATGATGGCGTCCCTTAAGGAGCTCAAAGGTTTATTGTACTAAACCCCGCAGGTTGAGTTAGCTCAAGTACAATAATAAGGTTGAGTGGTATTACTTAAGAAATGAAGTTATTAATCGTTTTAAGCGATCATTGCTATAAATGATTAATGGACATTCGATATCTTAAATACGAGGATTCAGTAATGTCTAAGTGCAAGCCGACTCAACTTCGGTAATAAAGGGTAAGTCGACATTCTTTCTCTAGTGGCATGATCGAATGTTTATAAATTAATTTATGTTCGGGTGAACATAAGATAATTAATTTATTTGAGGCCCATCTTTATTCCTTGCATTTGATCCTTGGGCTGGCCCATCCAGGCCCTTTAGCTTGTGTGAAAGTCGGCGCCCCATCTATGCTCTTTAAGGCAAGATTTTATTCTCTTTATCCCACAAGGATATAATTATATTTATGGTATATGCATAGATCCTTTCCATATAAGATTATGGTAATAATCCTGAGAGTATGGTAATAATCCTAGGAGTATGGTAATTTCCATATAGGATTATAGTAATTTCCATATAGGATTATGGTAATTTCCATATGGGATTAAGGTAGTGCATTATAAATATAAAGTATGAGATAAAGTCTAGGTTAATGCTCACATAATTAACCTAGAATTTTCGGCCCCCTCATAGTATTGTTGAGAGTTTCGAAAATTGTGAAGTGAGAGCAAAGAGTGATTTTTCCGAAGCATTCTCCATAGATCGTCCTCACTCGACGTTGGAGATTGGGCAACCGGATCTGATCCGGAAGGTCAAAGCACGAGTCCGATCCGTTCGATCCATTCATCTCGTTCCATCGACCTCTTGGATCGAGGTAAACACGTGAAAACCCCTACGTGTTGCGATTTATTATATAGACGCATGCTAGGTTTATAATCAATGTATGGTGAATTAAATATCGAAGATGGATCCTCGGGCGAGGCTAAACATATGTTTTCCTACAATTGGTATCGAGCACGGGATCGAAATCTTGGCTCTGTTGGATTAATTCACGTTTGATTATTACGTGCGTTTAATTAATTGTGGATCATGCTGTTCATCGTGGCTCGTTTTTGTTTTATTGGGTTTTGTTTTACACCACGAGAAAATCCGTGGTTAGATTAGATTTTATTACGTAAATCTTATCGTAAAGAAGAACGAAGCGAAAGAACGAAGAACGAAACGACGGGAAAACAGGTCTCGGTAGTCCCTCGGCGGTTTCATGGCGAGCCTCGCGATCGCAAGGGCGATCGCGGCGGCGCCGGCGACGCGCGCGTTCGCGCGACGAGATCCTGGCGCCACGCGAGCGAGTGGTGGTCGCGAGATTCGGCCGTGAAGCAACGCGGCGGCGAGCGAATAGCGGCGGCAGGCGTGCGCGTTCGCGCGAAACCAGCGCCATGAAAGCGACTCATGATCGCGAGTTTCGGATGCTTGGCGTAAGCATGCCGAGTTTATCGCGTTTATCAAGCATATTTTAGAATTTTGCGAGCATGTTTTACATGTTGAGTTCTATAGAAAAGCATGCTAGGATTATGTGATCTGCATGGACAAACCTTTTGAATAAAAAGACTAAGCAAGCAACCCGACAAATTAATTTTTCAAATTAAAATGTCAAGACCTCCACTTTTGATCTCTAAACAAAGTGAGGCCTTGATCGTGAGTAAACGTCCACCCGCGTAGCTTGCTTGCATTGTTTATCATAAGTTTGTTAGATGAGATTTCTAAATAAAACTTTTAAATCTATTGAGAAGTGGGAGTATCACGTAAACGCGTCCACGCGTGGCTTGCATGTGCGATTTTCATAAGTTCTCTAGAGATAGATATAAAAGAGATAACAAAAGAATTTGAATTGGAAGCGGTATGGTCCGAGTGAGTATGCCAATTCTAAGAATTCATTTCTGTTTGTTAAAATTGTGGTCAATGCTTAGACATCACCTCAAGTACAACTTCATGAAGTCCCTTCTTGCGATAGTGATGTGGTCTAGTAAGGTCCAATCGTTAAGCCACATAAGGATATGGGCGATCCGACACGTCTTTGAACAAGAAGGCGACAAGTTGGAGGCTAGATCCGGCGCAAGGTCGTTTATTGGCTATCCTAGAGGAGCGAAGGTGGTTTATTCTATAGTCCTAAGGATCGGAAGGTCATTATTAGCACTAATGTCCGATTCTTAGAAGAGGATTATATGAAAATCATAAGTCCAAAGTTGAAATCATTCTTCAAGAATTAGAAGATGATCGTATTCCACCACCGATTAGGCCAAAGGTGCGAGATGTCGAGTCAGTGGGAGGATCGACACGGATACTTCAAGAAATTGAAGTGGGTCGAGTTCCACCGGAGATACCGACCGTGCAAGTGGTACCTACACGCAAGTTGTGCAAGTTAGAGAACCACAAGTATCTGCGCCCACCATTGCCATTGTGCTGTAGAACCTCGTCGTAGTGGGAGGGTTGTTCGTCAACCCGGCGATTTATGTTCGTGGGTGAATCTTGGTTTAGTCGGCGAGACGAGCGAGCAATAATCGACCCATGGACATACAAGGAGGTGATACAAGATATTGATGCAAGATCATGGCACACCGCTATGGACTTAGAAATGGAGTCCATAACGGCTATGGATGTATATGAAAAGAACACCTCTACCGGATGGCAAGGAAGCCATAGGTAGTAAGTGGATATCTGAGAAGAGAGATTCGATGGAGGTTTCGCTTTCAAAGCCGTGCTTGTGGCGAAAGGGTACACTCAGTTGAGGGCATCGATTTCGATGAGACCTTTTCACCGTAGCAATGCTCAAGTCCATCGAATTCTTCTAGCCATAGCAGCCCACTTGAACCTAGAGGTTTGGCAAATGGATGTTAAAACCGCTTTTCTAAACGGTTACCTTGAGGAATGTAGAGACATCTATATGCGACAACTGAAGGTTATGTGGTAAAGGGTGAAGAGCATCTAGTATGGAAGCTTAAGAAGTCCATTTATGGACTTAAGCGAACCTCCCGATCATGGAACTTACGCTTTGACGAGGTAGTAAAGTCCCATGGATTTACCCAGTTGCTAGCGAGAGTTGTGTGTATCGGTTAGATGTCAACGGTGATGTGGTATTTCTTGCACTTTACGTAGATGACATCCTTCTAGTTGGCAACAACGTGAAACCGTTATCGACGTAAAGAGTTGGCTATCCGATCGGTTTCAAATGAAAGACTTAGGAGATCGGCGTACATTCTTGGGATAAAGGTTTACCGAGATCGCAAGAAGAAAATGTTGAGCTTATCTCGGGCGCCTTACATTGATCTTGTGATTACTCGTTTTAGTATGCACGACCGCCAAGAAAGGATTGCTACCTTCGCACATGGCGTTCCTTTATCTAAGACGCAATCACCTATGACCGCAAAGGAGATAGAGGAATGAGACAAGTTCCTTACGCTCACCGTAGGAAGTCTCATGTACGCAATGCTATGCACGAGGCTCGATATACGCTATGCGGTAGGCATAGTAGCTAGATATCGATCTAACCACGGACAAGCTCATTGATCTGATAAGCATATACTCAAGTACCGAAAAGGACTCGAGATTATAGGCTAGTTTACCATGCGAGATAGTCTAATGCCTTTGGGTTATACAGACTCGGATTTCCAAGCTGACCGTGATGAGAAAAAGTCAACCTCGGGCTATGTGTTTACCTTGGGAGGTGGAGCCGTATCCTGGCGGAGTGCAAAGCGGCGATGCATTGCGAGACTCCACCATGGAAGCCGAATATGTAGCCGCTTCGGAGGCTTCTAAGGAGGCTGTATGGTTCAAGAACTATCTCATGGATCTAGGTGTGGTACCTGGTTTGCCCAAGAGTATCATAGTTTACTATGATAACTCAGTCGATGTGCAAACTCGAAGGAACCACGGACCCACAAGCGACCAAACACGGAGAGAAAGTACCATGTCATACGAGAAATCGTTAGGCGAGGTGACGTCTGATTGAAAAGATTGATACGACGGAAAATCTAGTGGATCCATTCACGAAGAGCTCGCCGCAAAAGTCTACGATGGACACGTTAGAGGACTTGATCGCTTGATGGCACCCACTTAGAAATGAAACTTTTTATAAGTGGGAGAAGCAAAGTGATGGTTGTTTGTAATAGCTAGTAGAGAGACACATTGTATACTAAAAGTTTGCTTTAGTATAAGTGGGAGATTGTTGGTTGTATACTAAAAGCGGTTTGGTTGAGCTTGTATACAATGTTTCGTTACCACTATTACAATCTCCTATCTGAATTGAATACTTGATTGCATATATCCGTGTCCCCTTATCTCATATATAAGTTAGATCATACGATGTGTAGAAGATCACGAAGTCCGTATGATTGGTCGAAGCTTAATGAGATATAAAAGTTTCACACCGAGACAACTTAAGGACGAGTTGTCGGTTTAGAGGCAGATATAGATAAGTGACTTGACTTAGTTGCTTGTCTATCTTTGATGCGTCTCGACGTATTGAATGATCACGGTGAGATGTGTTCTTCTATCGACCGTCGTGAAGAACCAAGATCTCGGTGACTTACGATGATCTAAACCTCGATAAGGTAATAGGTGAGTATGAGTTGATGACCATCACTTTGACTTGTTAAGGGTGAGGGTTATATGTTCTAACCCATTCTCCGCATCTTGGGTGATGGCGATCTTGTATGTCACGCTAGTTATCTCAGATGTCAGTCACCGTGTCCGTTTAGGATGATGGCGTCCCCTTAAGGAGCTCAAAGGTTTATTGTACTAAACCCCGCAGTTGAGTTAGCTCAAGTACAATAATAAGGTTGAGTGGTACTACTTAAGGAAATGAAGTTATTAATCGTTTTAAGCGATCGATTGCTATAAATGATTAATGGACGTTCGATATCTTAAATACGAGGATTCGTAATGTCTAAGTGCAAGCCCGACTCAACTTCGGTAATAAAGGGGTAAGTCAACATTCTTTCTCTAGTGGCATGATCGAATGTTTATAAATTAATTTATGTTCTGGGCTGAACATAAGATAATTAATTTATTTGAGGCCCATCTTTATTCCTTGCATTTGATCCCTGGGCTGGCCCATCCAGGCCCTTTAGCTTGTGTGAAAGTCGGCGCCCCATCTATGCTCTCTAAGGCAAGATTTTATTCTCTTTATCCCACAAGGATATAATTATATTTATGGTATATGCATAGATCCTTTCCATATAAGATTATGGTAATAATCCTGAGAGTATGGTAATAATCCTAGGAGTATGGTAATTTCCATATAGGATTATAGTAATTTCCATATAGGATTATGGTAATTTCCATATGGGATTAAGGTAGTGCATTATAAATATAAAGTATGAGATAAAGTCTAGGTTAATGCTCACATAATTAACCTAGAATTTTCGGCCCCCTCATAGTATTGTTGAGAGTTTCGAAAATTGTGAAGTGAGAGCAAAGGGTGATTTTTCCGAAGCATTCTCCATAGATCGTCCTCACTCGGCGTTGGAGATTGGGCAACCGGATCTGATCCGGAAGGTCAAAGCACGAGTCCGATCCGTTCGATCCATTCATCTCGTTCCATCGACCTCTTGGATCGAAAGGTAAACACGTGAAAACCCCTACGTGTTGCGATTTATTATATAGACGCATGCTAGGTTTATAATCAATGTATGGTGAATTAAATATCCAAGATGGATCCTCGGGGCGAGGGCTAAACATATGTTTTCCCTACAACATATCCACGATGGCAAGTACCGATGACTTGATAGCGATGGTACAAGGAGAGATCTTTGCGAGCATACCGGGCCGTGGTTGTCTTGATATGGTAAATTTATTACCTCATTTCTATTATTTTTCTATCGATTGAATGTAAACTTTAAAATTATCAATGTTGCGATACTAGCCATCCGTAACGTCGGGCAATCACGGGTCACGTTCGCATATCTCTTGTGCGTGGACTCTTGAGGTGTACGACTCATTGTCGTACAACCACGACTCTCGGCGTTGAGGCGTTACGGATGTTGCCCATTATTCGGCTTTCCCTCGACCGATGAGGTAGGCGGATTTTGGAACAACAATCCATTGAGGGCGCCACATAATGAGCATCGACATTGGCGGAGGTGCCCGTGATCGGCGATGCAGGCAGAAAGACTCGGTGAGTTGCGGTGTCTTTGCATGCCTCTTATGTATCGCCTCATCACGGTATACCTCGGGGTTACATAACGATCGGCGTTACATACAGACTCAACATACAAACGATAGCTCGTAGGATATGGACATTGTCTCGTTTTGATTAGTTTCTCGACTTTTTGTATTTATAACGAATATTGTAGAATTTTATACGTGTTAGTGATATTTTTGTTTGTATTGGAGGTGTGACCTCTATATATATGTTGTGGAGGTGTGACCTCTTTGGCTATTGCTTGTTGTTGGCTTGTTGTTGTTGGCTATTCTTTGAGTGCGGGTTGGCTTATCCATATTTTAGAGGTTATCTTGCCTGCTTTTTACATGTATATATAGTTTGTAAGTTTAATAGTTTTGTCGAATTTGCAATTAACCGAATAGGGGGATTCAATTGGATTCAATTGCACGGGCGTTGTTGGCTATTTGCTGAGTGCACGTCGTGCACGACTGCATCTTGTGCTGCCACTGTGTCTTGTGTACCACGCCGCGCCGTACACGCCCGTGTACCTCGTGAATCCAATCAATCCCTAATTCAACAAAACCAACATAATCCAACAAAAACCAACATAATCCAACAAAATCCAACAACAATCCAACTGAATCCCCCTAATTCAACAAAAACCAACATAATCCAACAAAAACCAACATAATCCAACAAAAACCAACATTATTCAACAAAATCCAACATAATTCAACAAAATCCAAAAACAACGAATATAATCGCATATAACAAATATCCTTACTCACGAGGCCGTTGAGGACACAAATTCCTTGATGCTCTTCACTTGACAAATACTATATTTTTCCTCGTCGTGTCCTTTCCACACATGTTTCATCACTAATGGCAATAAATGTTGTGCATGGCGTTTGTTGTGGCCTTGACCACTGCAACGTGTGCATATTTGACGACGCGATCTTGACGAACCCTCAACAACCGATTGCATCCTACTCAATCTAGGGCGCCCACTGACGTGTGATAATTGGAGGTCGAATAATGTAAGGCGATCTGATGCAGGTACAATCCATGCACCGGATGTGATACGATGCAATTCGATAAGAATAAGTCGCCGCAAAAAGCAGATCGCGATATCTGAGCACAAAGTCAGTGACTTGTAAACCAGCACGCCTAAAAAAAAGAAATTAATCACAAAATAAATTAACCACAACATATGAGTTGGACTTGACGTTTAGATAAATACCGTACCTAATAGCAGCACAAGCGTGACAACAAGGGATCTCGTCCAAATCGAACTCACGACATTCACATGTCCCATTCTGCAAATCAACCACGTATGATGTGTTTTCCTCTTCGACTTTAAACATGTGTGTCGTCGTTGAACGAACAATCAGCGGCGCCTTTTCGACAGAGGCATGTAGCTTCGACGCGGCTACTTCAGTCAACTCATCGGACCTTGCTGCTGCACTAGCTCGTCGTACGTCAAACCATTTCTCCGTAATAGATCGAAAAGTCTCAAGCAACGAGCAAACAGGTAGACGTCGAGCCCACAACAACCGACTATTGAAACTCTCTGCCGCATTCGAAGTCATGAAACTATATCGTCGTACAGGACACTTCAACCTAGACCACCTATGCTCGCCAATGGAGAGTAGATGATGGTGGGCTGCCGGTTTTAGAACATCCACAGCAGAAAAAAATCTCTCGAAATTCTCTGATCGATAGGTATATGCAGCTGACTTGATAACTGTACAAACATGCGATCCAAATCGCGCCATATTCTTCTGCAAATGGTAAAAGCACAACACATGCGCGACGTTCGGATACACGGACTCCACGACTTTTCGATGCCCTTATGTTGATCGACACAACTAAGAGATCATCATGATGACCAATGCACTAACGCAATGAGATAAAACCAAGTCCATGACTCTTCATCCTCAATCGGACCTAACCCAATAGCAATCGGAAGATTCCTTCATTTCCATCCTTCGTAATAATGACAAAACAAATTCCTTTGTTCTTTCCCTTAAGATGAGTCCGTCTACAACGACGACCGTCGTAGGTAATGCTTGAAAGCATACAAACTCGTCTAAGAGCAAGAAACAAATATCGAAATTCGCCATCATGAGCCGTCTCAATATCATGTAGTGTCCCGGGGTTTGATTCTCTCAACAGATGCAAATATGATGGAAGCAATTGATAGGACCGTTCGAAATCGCTATATGTCATCTCTATAGCGACGTTTCTTGCTCGGAGAGCAAAGTTGTAATCCATCTCAATGCCAAATTGTCGATGCATCTCTCCAATCATCTCTTTCGCCCGCACCACACACCTTCATCGACCAATTTTCGTGCAAAATACTTGCCAACAATCTTAGCGGTGCACATGTCAGGGCGGTCGATTCAAATCAAGTGACAAGTATGATCGTTGTTCAACTTAATTACTCTCCATATCGTTACCCTCCGGACGGCTCGTAGCTTAAAGGACAACCGTTGCCATGCTTGCAAACATACCCCAAACGTGTTTTACTTGACCGATCGACCACGTACTCTACATGATTCTCCGTGGTACAATCCCATCGCTATCGCCAAGTCATCTTTCGTCTTAAATATCGAATCAACGCATAATTGGTCGGTATGGGGTCCACAAGGTTCGACCCAATCTAATGGCAATGCACCACACAATCAAGTAGTGGAATAACCCGCCATGTAACTCATGCGCCGTATCATCATCTACGGTTCGTGAAGTTGTAGCATGAGCCTCACCATCATGTCTTTGTTCGGAAGTGAAGTTGCTACCGTCCGATAACCTTATCAAGATGTCCGGTTGTCGAATCCAAGCACCAAATTCGGTAGCCAATGAATCAAATATATCTCTACGTCGGTTCGTGTCTTCCTCTTCATCTGAATACACCAGCTCGTCTTCCTCCTCATTCGAAGACAACGGCTCATCTTCGTGTATAGCTGAACCAGTACATCTTGCATTAGACTCGGGCAAGACTGTAGATCGTTGTGAACTATATAATACCGGTGTCTCTGTGTGTACCGTGGCTGCAGACTGCTTGCCCTTTTCAATCACATACACAACTGGATCATCCTTTTGTTCCACAATCAATCGGAACAAATCAGTGTCAGTTTTCAACGATACTTTTATTCTTTTTCCATCACTAGCGCTCGTCGTATAGAAAAGCATATAATCCGATCCACCATTGTTTCCTACTTGCTCATGAATCTCTCTTAGCAAATTAGCACGTGAAATCTATTCTACAGCCATGTATACGAGAACCTCGTCATGCCTATATACTCTACTCGTCCCAACTACCACCATGACGTATAATAAGGCGTTGCAAGACATCTGTTGCAAAATAAGACATAAAGATATGATCATATACATAGGATGCACGAGATACATAGGATGCACGGGATGCACGGCCATGCGGTGGGTGCACGGCCGTGCAGCACGATCGTCTGCCGTGCACGTTCGTGCACGGTGCATGACAGTGCACGGTGCACGGCCGTGCACGGTACACGACCGTGCACGGTGCACGACCGTGCACGGATGAGTAAGGTGCACGGTTTATGCGTTCATAAGTGCACGATATAGCCGTGTACTGTACACGGTTCGGTGTTAGCATCTCATATTTTTAAATTTAACTTGTTAAATGATCCTAAATATTAAATTAATCACTTTATTAACATAAAATCAACACAAATAACATATGTGACGCATAATAATTCTACCGTGTACAACCGTGTACTCAAGAACGCATTTTTTTTCTTCAAAACATGAAATTTATCATTCCAGTAACATAAAAGTATTAAAAAAACATATTTAGGCTATAAATCATCAACCGTGTACAACTGTGTACTCAAGAACACGTAAAAAAAATTCAATACGGATTTAATTTACCTTAATCCAGCTAGCAATGCTCGATTTCCACTGTTTGATTGAAAAAAACGCAGGTAACAACTTCTTCTATTAATTATTTTCGCATCTCTTCCTCTTTTTGAAATTGTAATGTTACAAATGAATTCGTTTGTGATTTGAATTCAATGTGTACCTGCGTTTTTCAAATTAATGTTTACCAACCTTTTTACAATTAATGTTTACCAACTTTAATTTAATTCCATTCAATTTTAGCGAGAATAGCATTCAATTTTGCATTCCTTTTTCTTTTTTCGGAGAGAGAGAGAGGACCCAAAGACCTATTAATTTAGGCGAGAGAGAGAGAGTAGAGAGAGAGAGAGAGATATGTATTATTTTAAATGGTGGGGCAGAGATAATTTTGTCTTTTTAAGCCAAAATGGCTATAAAACTCATGTTTTTATGAGTGTGGATATAAAACTTCTCCCACGTCAGTATTAATTTGGGGGGAAAATAAAATCATGATAAAATTACAATAATATTAAAATTTATGTATTTATTTACTCATTCCATGTTCAAAATCAGAAAATGACTAAAGTTACCCAATTAAAAAAAAAAAAATTCCTACAGCATGTGGGCCCATATCATGCGCATGAAATCTTCAAGAACCTAACTTTTTATGTTAAGAGTTGGGTTCTAGCTTTTTGCCTCTTCATCATGTTTCAATGGTTAGAACTTATTACAGTTGGGTTCTATAGTTTAGAACTCAACCATTGGTTGCAATGGTAGATTAGATAAATAACTTCTACTCTGCCACGCTAGTGCCATATCAAAAATTAAAACTTTCCAACTTTTATGATCTATCTTTGTAATGGTGAACCCAAAAAAAACAACTTATACACTCCCACATATGTCATAAGCTAAAATCCACAAACTTTTTTATTTATTATATTTTATATTTAACTGATTTGATTTAAATGTATTATTTTATTTTATTTACAAAAAATTATAAATTTTAAAATATAATTAATAAAAAGATAAGAATAAAAATTAATAATTATTTATTAAAACATAAAGTAAACACAAAAAAGACAATACAACGAAAAATTTAAATTAAAACAGCAAAAAAAAAATTAAAAAAGAACTTGAAAATTATGTTTATTCAAAATAGAGGTGAGATGATAGAGAATTGTTTTTTAATTTTAAACCTTATATAATTATAACTTTTACATTTTAAATTCTATTTTTACATAGCACATATTAAATTAAAGATCATAAATGTATATTAATATTTTATTATAATAAAAGTTTTATGAAAAAACAAAACCAAAATAAAAGCAAATGGAAAAAGAATTTAAAAAAAAAAACTTGGGCCCGAATCATGCACATGATAACCTGAGTTTTGGATTCTAGCTTTTTTGCCATCTCACTCGAGTGTACTTTTATTCTCGAAATTACGAGCTGGGTTGCTTCGCAATCTCTACCACATCACCCACCACTCCTAATATGGATGCATGCTCTTATAATGTAAATAATACTACTCATGCGCATGTGTGTGTCCACACTATAAGCTACACGCGTGAGATACTGAGTAATGCAGTGTAAAGTTGTTACGTGAAGCTGTTATAAGTGACGTCTGCCATCTCAAAGTTCTTTCTAGTTTGTTGGAGCTGTTAGTGGAGGTTATAACCGTCTGATTGTTGTTAGCTGATATTTCTTTCGTTTGTAATCCTTTTCTTTCCTCTCCTATAAATAAGGAGTCTCAGCTGTAGATTTTCCAACACATAAGAAATAATATCCAACCTTCTATTCGAAGGTTTTCTATCTTCTACACCTTGTAGATTTCTACATGGTATCAGAGCATCACTATTATCTTAGTGATTACTAACTGCATTATGGCAAGAAATCGAAGAGTTGGATGGAACGTGCTAGAGAGGAAGAAGAAGTTGGACAACGTGACGCTATGCAAGAGGAACTTTAGGGAAATGAAGATGAAGATCATAGAAGAACAAATGCGGAATCACAGGGAATGGAGAATGAGCAAGTTAATGAAATTCTGCAGCTGCACAACGCAGATCATCCTGGTATGCAGCTCGTATCTGCACAATTAAATGGAAGCAACTTTCTTAATTGGAGCAAATCTGTGAGAAGAGCTCTAGGAGCTAAGAGCAAACTCGAATTGCTTGATGGAAGTATAGCTAAACCAGATGCTACGGCTCCACACTACAAAGCGTGGATCAAGGCGGACTACATGATATCTTCATGGATCATCAACTCGATTTCAAAGGAGCTAATTGATGCTTTTGTTCATATAGATTCAACAAAGAAGCTGTGGGACGCATTGAACCAGAGATTCGGATGAAGCAACAGACCCAAAATAGCCAGGCTACAACGGGAAATTGGAGGATACACACAAGGAAACCAAAGTGTTTTGGTATACTTTAATAAACTCACTGCCATGTGGAACGAGTTGGACACAATTCTACCACCATTGAACTGTACATGTCGAGCTAGGAATACCTCAGTGGAAAGAGAGGAGAATCAAAGATTGATGCAATTTTTGAATGGGCTCAATGATCGCTATGAAAATGCGAGGAATCAAGTCTTATTCCTTGATCATTTGCCAAATGTGAATAAAGCCTACTGTATGATCCTACAAGTGGAGGATCAAAAGATCACCACCGATACATTCATAGACACAGGTGGTCAAATGGCGATGAATGCTGGACAACAACTCAATGTAAGGCAAAGCTCGTTTGGAAGGCAATACAATTTCAAGGGAAGAAGATCAAAGGAGGAGAAGCAAAATCTATACTGCTCATATTTCAGTAGAAATGGGCATGAAGAGAATGAGTGTTTCAAACTTCATGGATTTCCTGACTGGTACAAAAGGTTAAAGGAAGCTAAAGGAAGGATGAGGGCAAATTTTGCTGATACGAATTCTGAAATAGCAAAATAACAAAATGGCAGTGGCAGCATACCTGAGGTAAATTCTGATATTGAGAAGGTGATTCAAAAGGAATTTGCTAAGTGTTTTGGCCACTTGATAAACAAAGGCAGCACATCCACATCAGATAAATTTGATGCTAATATGATCCTCAATGGATCAAATCCTGAAGAAGAGTTCAATGGACACTACGCATTCAGTATACTTGGAGGAGTTGAAAAGGAGAGATGGATTATCGACTCAGGGGCTAGTGCACACATTTGCTGTAATCTTGGAATTATGAGAGATACAGTTAAACTCTCAAATCCACAAGATATACATCTTCCAGATGGATCAACCAAGGAAGTTCTATACCAAGGCTCAGTGAAAATCAATGATGAGATTGTTCTCAAGAACTTTCTTCTTGCACCGACGTTCACGCACAATTTAATTTCAGTGGCTCAATTAGCCAAGGAAAGTTCTGCGCGTTGTGTGTTTCTTAATACACACTGTGTTATCCAGAAAATAAAAACAGATCATATCATGGGCATAGGAAAGCTCATTGGAAATCTATATATGATTGGAGGTGGAGATCATGTAACAGTGCCTCAAGTTCAAGGTCAAACATAAAGAAGCTGCACGAAATGCTAGGCCATCCATCTGTGGAAGTGATGAACCACATGTCTGATGTAAAAGGGAAGATAGATTCTGAAGTCATGGAAGCTTTAAAAGGATGTGAGGTATGTATTCAATCCAAGCATGCTCGATTACCTTTCCTATATTGCATAGGAGAACATCAAATTTGTTTAAACTTGTCCATATAGACGTATGGGGACCTTATAATTCTGCAAGTATTGATAATGTGCGCTTTATGCTTACCATAGTGGAGGATTATAGTCGCATGACTTGGACGTATATGCTTAGTACCAAAGGTCAAGTATGTTCAGTGCTTAGACAATATATATTGATGATTAAGAATCAGTTTAAGAGGAGTATAAAGCAAATTTGAACTGATAATGGTACTGAATTTGTTAATCAAAACGTAGCCAGTTTGCTCTCTGATTTTGGGATTCTACATCAGAGGTCATGTGTATATTCACCACAACAAAATGGTATAGTGGAAAGGAGGCATCGTAGCTTGTTGCAAATTGCTAGGGCTTTAATGTTTGAGAACAAGCTACTTGCACATTTCTAGAGTTACTCTTTGTTGACTGCCACTTGGTTGATGAATCGGATGCCTAGTCAAGTTCTAGAATAGAAATGCCCTTACTCTATTCTATATGGATCTGAACCAGTTTTTGATGATATACGTCCATTCGGATGCTTAGCTTTTGCTGTCAACCTTCTACCTCACAGATCGAAGTTTGATAGTAGAACTATAAAATGCATTTTTCTGGGTTATGCAGTAAACCACAAGGGTTTCTTACTATATGATTTGGATGATTCTCAGGTTTTTATATCCAGAGATGTCAAGTTTGTGAACTCTACTTATCCATTCAAAACTGATGCTCAACCTTTATTGGTGTCTTCACCTAGACAATCAGTTTCCTATCCTATTCTTGAATCTGCTGAGCAGCCTTTATCACCACCATATTCAGATTCCATTGAGAATGATCCTTCCTATATTACATCACATACTCCACATATAGAGGAACTTCCTCTCAAAAGCACAAGAAAATCGAAGCCCCCATCATGGATGACAGACTACATTGGCTCTGTCAGCAAGTCAGATTCTATACATACACATGACTCCCCAAGTTTTACACCTCCTACATTTCCATATCAGATTTCTTGTTGTTTATCTCCTAAGTATACTGCCTTCCTCATTAATCTCAACCATCTTCATGAACCCCCATCATACCAAGTGGCTAGTACATATCCTGAATGGAGAGAAGCGATGGATTATGAATTACTAGCACTGGAAGCAAATCAGACTTGGGTTCTTACTGAGTTGCCGCCCGGTAAAAGATCAATTGGGTGTAAGTGGGTCTACAAGGTTAAGATGAATGTGGATGGCTCAGTAGAACGTTTCAAGGCTCGCTTAGTGGCTAAAGGATATAACCAGAAATATGGGATCGATTATACTGAGGTATTTTTCCCCGTTGCAAAGTTAGTCACGGTTCGGTTTCTCATTGCCACTGCAACTATATACGATTGGCCTATACATCAAGTTGATGTTAATAATGCTTTTCTACATGGATTCCTACATGATGAGATCTACATGTCTATTCCACAGGGGTATTCTAAAGCTAAACCGGGACAGGTTTGCAAATTATTGAAGAGTTTGTATGATCTGAAACAGGCTTCTCGTGAATGGAACACTGAGTTTTGCCATCATCTTCTCTCATATGGATTCACACAATCCTCTCATGATCACTGCCTCTTCGTGAAGGGTGCAGGTTCCACATTTCTTTGTCTCCTAGTTTATGTTGATGATATCCTTATTTCAGGACCTGATGAATTTTTAATTGCTGAGGTTAAATCCTATTTAAACGCAGCTTTTAAGATTAAAGATCTTGGCTTGGCAAAGTATTTTTTGGGGATGGAGATTGCACGAGGTGTTTCGGGTACTTGTCTAAATCAACGCAAATACATACTTGATTTGCTTGAATCCACTGGGCTTCTCGGCTGTCGATCAACCACCACTCCTTTCCCGCAAGGTACTTCTCTATCTGCCACGGGTTCTCCTCTCCTTGATGAACCAGATATGTACAGAAAATTGGTTGGTAAGTTGTTGTATCTCAATCTTACTCGACCCGATCTCAGCTATGTTGTGCAGCAGTTGAGCCAACTCGTAAGCAAACCATGTAAGCATCATTGAGATGCTGCCATACATGTTTTGAAATACCTCAAAGGGTGCCCTTCTCTTGGCTTGTTTTATCCTACTGGCTGTAATTTTCTTGTTACTGCATACAGTGATGCGGATTGGGCTACTTGCGCTGACACGCGCCGATCTTTAACGGGATATTGTGTCTTTCTAGGTCAATGTTTGATCTCTTGGAAATGCAAGAAGCAGACTACCATTTCTGTTTCATCTGCCGAGGCTGAGTATCGCGCGCTTAGCGCCACAGTGCGTGAGCTCACTTAGATCCATTTTCTGTGTGCTGATTTTGGTATCGTGGTGCAACTTCCAATTCCTTTATACTGTGACAACCAAGCTGCCATCCACATTACGAAGAACCAGGTTTTTCACGAACGCATACGAAGCATTTGGAGATTGATTGCCATCTAGTTTGTAACCGTTTCTGTGAAGGCTTCCTCGTCCCTTCTCATATCTCCACCAAAGTCCAGTTGGCTGATTTGTTCACTAAAGCTCTGCCTGGTCCTCGTTTTCAATTTCTCCTATCCAAGCTTGGCTTGGTGGATCTCCACCGCATCCAGCTTGCCGGGGGGTAAAGAGAGTTATACTACTCATGCGCATGTGTGTGTCCACACTGTAAGCTACACGCGTGAGATACTGAGTAATGCAGTGTAAAGTTGTTACGTGAAGCTATTACAAGTGACGTCTGCCATCTCAAAGTTGTTTCTAGTTTGTTGGAGCTGTTAGTGGAGGTTATAACCGTTTGATTGTTGTTAGCTGATATTTCTTTCGTTTGTAATCCTTTTCTTTCCTCTCCTATAAATAAGGAGTCTCTGTAATATGTACTGTAGATTTTCCAACACATAAGAAATAATATCCAACCTTCTATTCGAAGGTTTTCTATCTTCTACACCTTGTAGATTTCTACATAATGTCAGCTGATATAATGAAATTTAAGTCTCTTTTTTATAGTTCGTTAAGTTTTAAGTCTTTAGTGAATAATACTTGCATTTGCACATGAAATCACGTGCATCTTACCCTCAGGCCTCAACTGAGGGGGTGTTTGGCTAAGCTTATTTTAGAGAGCTTATAAGATGTTTCAAAAGCTTATAAAAGGTAATGTCTCAAGTCCTTATAAGTTGTTAAAGTGTTTGGATAATTGATCTTATAAGCTAGAGAAAGAATCATGAGATAGAGAGAGAAAATCATACTTAGAGAGATAAAATTGACGAGATGTGAAGTTGATAGTGTATGTGTAGGAAATAACGAACTATAATAAGGTTATTTTGATAAATTCATGATTGCTATAAGTTTATGAAAAAATAAGTTAGGGTTGACCAACTTATTTTTAGGGGCTATAAAATTGCTTTAGGAACTTATTTTCTTAAAACTTTCTGAACAAACATATGTTCTCACCAAACACCCTTTGAGTCACCTCATGGCATCTCATGGCATCTTAAACAAAAAAAAAATGATGAAAAAGTTTAGTTGTACCGCTTGCCAAAATCTGCAACAATAGATAATATGAATGTCAGTATATAAATTTCTCAAGATAATAGACTCTAGTGGCCGGGGTGATGGAATCACGAATTCACGATTAGATTATTGTGATTTTGATTTTATTTTTTTATTTATTTCTCGAAAAAAAGTTATGAACAATACACAATAAAATAAGTAATAGTTGTGGGTGATATAGAGAGATAAATTTGGTTTTAATTTATTTATTTAAATTACAATTTCATTTAATAATATAAAGTATTTGTGTAAACAAAATAGAATATATTAAGTGGGTGAGTATCATATTTGGTTTTTAAAATATAATCCGGAAAATATTGGAATAGGAAATATTCCATAAGAAATTTAAGATTCAACTATCTACTACTGTTTGTGCTTGTGCGATGCACGTGAGCACTTTGTACCAATATTTTTTCTATTCGATTTCCACTTAGAATAAAAGTTAAATATAAATTAATACAGGTTTTAAATTTCATTATAATAAATAGTTTTCAGAAGAATAAAACAGGTCACTTCTCATATCATACTTAACGTCATTTTAATTTTATTTTTGTTAGCTTTTCCAGAAGTTTCTACGATTCTATTTTTAGCTGCATTAGTCAACAGTACCACTGCCACTACCAGTTTCCTTATCACTCCCACTCTTTCAGTCTCCCTCTCTAGATACAGGTAATTAAATCTTTCGTGCAGTTATGTTCAAAATGATCATAAATTTGATGCAAAACTCTGCAAAAAAAATATATATATTTCTTGTCTATTTCACATTTTGTCCAGCATATAGAGTGAGATTATACATGAAAAATTATGAGTTTTGATCGTATTTTACAGGTAATTCGTCAAAACACGCGCACACATGCAGAGAAAGACAGTCATTTTTATTAGACTCCACATAATTCTCTTTTGAAATTACTACATAATTCGCGTCATAGTTGTATTCAGTTTGTGATCTCCTTTTTCTTGTATTTAAATTTGATCGCCTCACAATTACAGGGAGTTTCGAGAATTGCGTAAAATGTCGTTTTTTGGAGGAAAATATCATTTTGATCACCCGTTTTTCACTCAGCCTTTTGGTGGCTTGTTTGGTGGGAGAACCCGTTTGTTGATCCATTTTTCACCAGCAATTTTGGTAGTAATTCGGGTTCCCGCAAGCAAATTTCCATTGAAGAGCTGAACACTGACGATGATTGTGGCAATGTTACTAAAAAAGAACTCTCTGTTAAGAATTCAAATGAATCTCCATCAGGTATATGTTGTTCTTGCCTCTGTCAGTCATACATTTGAAATCGAATGCAATAAACGACTGCTTGGTTGAGGAATTTTCATGGAGTGATATCTGTAGTTGAGCTTGTCTGCATTTTCAATCTTGATGTTGTTGAAGGGTTTATTTATTGTTATATTGCCCCTGAATTTAGAGTAAGAAATGGTGTTTATTACGAAAAAATAATCATAATCCTGAATTTAGAGTAGGAAATGGCATTTAAGATCCTCTATTGCTGACATCTAGTGGATGATCGATATGTATCAATCCTAAGGGTGTAGAATTGTCAAATGTTAGGGTGTATATTTTCCTTATATAAATCCTGAATGCTAAACTCTTTGTATTGCCACATGTCGATCATCCATGAATGTAACAGGAGATGTCACACTAGATGACAATAGAGGATCTGAAGTAAGTGGAAAAGGATAATCATAATCGGCATGCGACAAATTGTAGTTATCTCCCTGTTGAAAGTATATCTTATTGCTTATGTATTTATAACTTGATGAATGTTGGACTCTGGTTCCGGATTATCAGTCTTAGCTTCGAGAGAGTCGCGTATGGGATATACTTCACCTCCTCTGTTGGGAAAAGGATGGGGTTTAGGATTTATGTTGAGACCGGACAAATTACTTATATTGAATGTGGGTTCAAAAAGTGTTTTTGATGGGATGGTTGGGGAATCGCTGCATACCATTTCAAAAGGGATACATGATAAGGTAATCTACTTGCTCGAGTTCATGTAACATTGAAACGTGTCTTTGTTGGTAATATGTATCATATGCAATGTGGTTAGCTGGAAATTTCATGGTTGATCTTTGAAGAAAATTGGAAAACTAATGCTGATAAAGTTTTACCTGGATGGACCAGTGGCTTCAATACAATTCAGGTACATTGTTTGAAATGTAGCATATATTATGCAGATACTTTTATGTTGTACTCCTGGTTTAGAATTTGTTTATATTGTTGAGATATAATGTTAACAACAATGGTGATATGAGTATTAATTTGTACTTTACATATATTGGAGTATAATTGTAAAAAAGTTCAAATATTGGATTATAAAATGATTTTTTTCCCTAAAATTGGAGATATAAAAATTACGTTAAGGTCATAAGCCTTATACTTGACCGTGCAAAGCACGTTGTTTTGGTAGAATAAACTTAGAAAAGCTCCATGAGGTGGAATCGGGTCGATCGAGTGATATATTTTCGTGTTAAATTTGATTCATTCTTTATCGAATTAAGCTTCGAGTTTTATTTTCTCGAATATTTTAAAATTCAAGAATTTATTCTTACTTAATTGAGCCTGAAAGAACTTTCTGAAATTAGATAAATATTTTAAATATTAGCAAAGAAAATTATTTTCAAGAACTGGTGGGGTATTGGGGAAATACTAAACAGAAATCGAAGCGGGGCATAGCCATCTAATATGCGCAGCTAAACATAGCGGGCTAAACCACAACCCAATCACATCTCAGCCCAATTCATTCCTGCGTTTCTAATTCTCGCAAGTTCGCAACAAATTTGTTGCCTAACAAAATATCAAGAATTCAATCACGATAGCCACTTAGCTTCCAACCAATGCTGCTCTCTGCAACTTCAGCTCAGCCATGGAATTCCGCTCTTCCCGCATTGGACATCGCTTCAAAATGTAAGACCCAGATGGAAATAAACCAATTCCATGCAAATTTGATTACTACAGGACATATCCACAACCCTTCATTCACCTCAAAGATCATTCTCAATTTCGCCTTTTCTCGACACAAACCGAATGTCAATTTCGCAAGAAATCTTTTCTTTGATTTCAATTACAAAGACCCGTTTCTGTGGAACGCAATTATGAAGTCGTTCTCGCATGGAGATGAACCGGAGGATGCATTCCGACTGTTTGTGTTAATGCTTGTGAGAGATATATTACTAGATGAGTATTCGTTCTCGTTGGTGCTGAAATCTTGTTCGAGGTTGAGTTTACTGAGCAGAGGAATCCAGATTCATGGATTGTTGTTGAAACTCGGGTTCGGGTCGGATTTATTCCTGCAGAACTGTTTGATTTGCTTGTATGTCAAATGCGGGATTGTTCATTCTGGGAGGCAGGTTTTCGATAGGATGGATAGAAAGGATTCATTTTCGTACAATTTGATGATTGATGGATACGTGAAGTGCGGGATGGTGAGTTCAGCGCGACAACTGTTTGATACAATGTCGTCAGAGATGAAGAATTTGGTTTCTTGGAACACCATGATTAGTGGCTACTTGAAATTGGGGAACGGATTTGAGACTGCTAAGGAACTGTTTGAGAAAATGCCGCAAAGAGACTTGGTTTCTTGGAATCTCATGATTGATTGCTGTGCCAAGAATGGAAAGATGGAGATTGCTAGGAACCTGTTTGATCGAATGCCGCAAAGGGATGTTGTGAGTTGGGCTAGTATGGTGGATGGCTATGCTAAACTAGGAAATGTGGGTGCTGCTAGAAGCTACTTTGATGCTATGCCACAACGCGATGTCGTTTCCTGCAATGCGATGATGGCCGGCTACGTTAGTAATGGATGCTATGAGGAGGCAATAAAAGTGTTTCATGACATGTTAGGGAAGGCTTCCGATTTGGCCCCGGATAGTGTTACTTTGCTGACTGCTATTTCAGCAGCAACGCAGTTGGGCTGCATCGATGAAGGTGTGGCTATTCATACATACATGGAGGAAAACGGGTTTAGCTCATTTGGAAAACTAGGTGTTGCTTTGGTTGACATGTATGCAAAATGTGGGAGCATAGAGGAAGCCATTGATGTGTTTGAGGGCATTTTAGACAAAACCATTGACCATTGGAATGCCATGATTGGTGGCTTGGCCATTCATGGACGAGGCTATTTAGCTTTCGAGTTATTCATGGAGATGGAGAGACTTTCTCTAAAACCAGATGACATCACATTTGTTGCAGTTTTGCATGCTTGTGGCCATTCCGGGATGATGAAGGAAGGCATGATTTGCTTTGAGATTATGAGACGATTGCACAAGATCGTGCCAAAGGTGCAGCATTACGGCTGCATGGTCGACATACTTAGCCGAGGAGGGCACGTAGAGGAAGCTGCAAAGTTTGTTGCACAAATGCCTATTCAGCCAAATGATGTGGTTTTTAGGACTTTGCTAAGCGCCTGTTCGACTTATGAGAACTTGGATATCGGAGAGCCCATTGCCAAGCATCTCATCGGGCTGGATTCGAATGATTCGAGTTCGTACGTGCTTTTATCGAATATGTATGCTCATTTTGGGCTTTGGGACTATGTTAGAAAGGTTAGGGTATTGATGAAACAGAGGGAGATAAACAAAGTTCCTGGCTGCAGCTGGATCGAGCTCGAGGGAACGATGCACGAGTTCTTCGTTGGTGGTACTTTCGATCACGAGGCGATCGATACAAGTAGTGGTGATCTCGACTTGGATGGCAGCTCCTCTGAAATAAGCATGGAGAGGGCCGGATTGAGATAAGTATGTTTCTTGTATTTTATGTAGATTCCATATAAAATTCATCAATAGTTTGTAAATTGGCGTGTTAATATTTGAATAACAGCAAATTCAAGAGAATCTATTTACCGTAGACAGATCTTGGTTGGGATTTCTTATTCGGTGAGATAGATGTTGTCAAATCTGCAGTTTTTCCTCTGTTTTTTATTCTTTTGCTGCAGGAAAAAGAAAAAAGTAAAGATAAAAGCAATGGAAAGTGTGCCAAGCTGAAAATAAAATATAGTGAGGTCAAGAATAGGACAAATAACATTCACAAGAAACAACTATGAAAATAATTCACCTTGGATTCCATCTTTTTTCATTGTTAGATTCCATCTTTTTCATTGTTTACACAACCTATGCAAGAACCTAAATCATGTCATGTTAGTGGCTTACTCTCTTCACTATCAGAAACTGTCGTCTTCTCTTAAACCACTCAATCACTGTCTCTTTTTTGTTTTTAAATCACTCAATTCTTGCAACTTGCAATCAAAATTAGGCTTATAGTGACATTTAATTCACAATTAGGAGGCAATTTAATGCAGAATGATCCTTCATTAGCTAATCTTACAAGAGTAAGATGAGTAAAAAGGTACAGTTACAATGAGATCAGTCATGCAGTTAACTAAACTGGCTTAGATACATCACGCGAGTCACAACGCAAGCGGTTTCAGACTCGGCCATGAGTCGAAATTAGTAGCACGTCGGTCTATCCTTCCTAGTGCAGTCAGGGAAAATTCGTCAGCAGGAGCTTGAAGGGATGTCGTGCAGTTCCTGCATCACGGCTCCAATGTCGGGCCTGTGGTTCGGAGATTCGTGAGTGCAGAGAAGAGCGACTTCCCCTAGCCTAGCCACCTCGGACTCTTTAAACTTCCCTGCAAGGTTTGCATCGATGAAGTCTTCAAATCTTGAGATCTCCGCCCCGTGGCAGTTCAGCTGTGTGATCCTACTTTTCCCGGACAGGATCTGGAATATGATCATTCCAAAGGCGTAGACGTCACTCTTCTTAGTGAACCGCCCCGTGGTGGTGTACTCCGGAGCAAGATAACCCATCGCTGCGCTACCCTTGAGAGTCGAGAACACTATGTCGTCTGCTAACAGCTTGTGAAGGCCGGAATCCGAGAGCAACGGGTTGTAGTGGTGGTCAATCAGCACCTTCTCGGCCGAAATGTTGCTGTGCACCAGTGTAGGTTTCCCATTCTGGCTCTTATGCAAGTACTCAATGCCTACAAACATCAACAGCATCATCCTCAACAACGCAATACTCGATTATATGAAACATAGTATGCAGATATAGCAAGAAATGAGTTAGGGTAAACTGACCTTTGGCAATTCCTTTGATTATATACTTCCTCGTTGGCCAATCAAGAGCCTTCCCTGCACTCACGTCAAGGTAATGCAGCAAGCTGCCATTTGAGACGAAGTCGTACACGAGGAAGCACTCGCCTCGGCCCTTGGAGCAGCAGAAGCCTCTAAGCCTCAGAAGGTTCTCATGTTTCAACGAGGTCAGCAGTTTCAAACCCTTGAAAAACTCTGCCTCGTCGGACTTGCAGCTGATCTTCGAAATGCACTTGATTGCAACTGTCGACCCATCCCTCAGTGTCCCCTTGTAGACGGCCGAGAAGCTGCTCTTTCCCAACAAGTTCGTCTCAGAGAAGTATTGTGTCGCGGACTCCACTTCATCCAAGTTGAACATGAAGCTCTCAAGCACTTCCTGCGAGAAGCTGCTCACATCCTGGCATTTTGCCAATGGATCCCAGCCGTTTGAGTACTCCAGGCTGATGAGAGGTAATGCGCTTCTCCTGCAAGCCTCCTTCGCCTGGTCAGTGCTCAGACGGGCATCACCGGAATCGGAAGCACTCCCGATTCTCTGCTTCTGTCTGCGTTACCATGAAAATGAGAACAGCCCTGCCACAGCCAAGATAACAATGAGTCCAACCACTCCAACCACAGCAGCGGATTGAGAGTTCCTTGACCGATTCCCTTCATTGTGCTGGACATTTGCCGACTCTGGAATGTCCTTAGAAGGAAGATGACTCGTGCTGGCTCCAAAAGGCTCTGGCTTGTTCGAATTTTGAGCAGAAGCAGTGCAGATTTCCAGATAAGGGAAACTGAGGCCACATAGTTCTGCATTGTTTGCATACTGAAAACCGTCATCCAGTCTCTTCAAAGCTGATTCGTTACACCAAAAAAAAAGATGCAATTCGGTTAGACAACATCAAAGATTCATTATAGCGGAAGATACAAAATGAAGGAATGATGGACTACCTAGAGGGACATTGCCAGAAAGGGTATTGTTTCGGATATCAAGAACTTTCAGCAGCGGTAGAACAGCCAATTTCACCGGGATTGAACCGAACAGGCGATTGAAACTCAAGTCCAGCCTGTTTAACATCATCATATCCCCCAAACTGGCTGGAATTGCACCACTCAACTGGTTGGACTGTAGAGCAAGAACACTGGGTTTCTTGAGAAAGCCAAGGCGTGTAGGAATGTGGCCGGTTAACTTGTTGTAACAGAGCTGCAACACTGCAAGCAGTAGAGCTACGTTAAGTGTATGTGGGAGGGGAGGTTAGGAGCCCCAATCCTTCAACAACCCTACTTGATTTTTGTCACATGGTTTTGAATTTTTGCCAGAGAAGGGCATCAATCTAATGCTAATATGCAACAAAACCTAAGTGAAGCAAATATCAATGCCATTCATGCCTTGCTATGTGCTGAAACACAATTATATGACAATCATAAACCTCAACAAAAAAGACTGACCTTGAAGATTAGACATATCAGCAATCTGAGCAGGGATATCACCAGAGAGATTATTGACATTGAGGTACAGATCGGAGAGGTTGGTCAAGTTAGCAAGCTCACTAGGTACAACCCCATGAAGCTTATTGAAGTGCAGGTACAAGCCAATCAAGCTCTTGAGCTGCCCAATCTCAGGTGGAATTTTCCCAGAAAGTCCTCTTCCTTGCAAGGTGATGTTGACCACTTGGCCATGCTCATTGCAGGAAATCCCTTCAAAGGAGGCATTGCATGGGTCAGTAGCATTAGGAGACCATGATGACAGAATGAGGCCTTGAGGGTCTAGTGAGGATTTGATGGCCATGAGGAGAGAGAGAGGGGTGGTGGTTGTTGAGTGTTGAGAGAGAGAGTGGAGTGGGAGGAGCAGTGTGAGGAAGACTGTGAAAAGAGGGAGTAAAGCCATTTTTGGGGTTCAAAGCAAAATGTGTACTGGGAAAGTTGGTTTGAGAGAAAGCTAAGCTCTATCTTCTTTGCTAAACCAAAGTAGTGCGCAAAGTTACCCCACTGCCACTCGTATGAGAAGTTTGGTTCAAGAAAATGGAGCCACAGAGCTCTCTCTTTCTCTCTCGCCCTGGGGTTTCAGAAGGGTCTCACTGTGTGAGTGTGTTTATGCCTGCATGAGTGAGAGAGAAAGAAGAGCAGAGATCCTTGTCGGTGATATTGTTGGGACAATTTTGAATTTGTGGTGACTGGGAAGACCGGTAGCCGGTAGCTACCACATGGCTTACTGCACCTTTTACATTTCCGTGAGCTAAATAATTATTTTATTTTATTTTTGGAATTGCGCTAATGATATAGGACATGGACACTAATGTTTCAATCAGAAGCATCTGACCCGCCCATTTACATAATTTTCTTTTTACCGAGAAAAATTGCTAACCTATTTCCGATCAAAAGTTCAATTTTTATAGAATACTTTCCAAATCATATTAAAGAAACAATTTTATATAAAAGCAAAGAATTTGACGGCTTCGAGATGTACTAGTGGTGAGGGAGTATTCTTGAGGCCAATCTCAAGCTCAAATACCATCAATATTTTTATAGATTTAAATCTGTTCAATTTGATTTTCTAGTATAATTTATTTATTTTATATGGTTTCTAATCAATACACATGAATGATAGTAATTATAGATTTTTTTGAATAAAAAATAAAAAGAAATAAAAGGAATGATTTTATATTAATACATAAAAACATAAGTTTAGCTAATATGCATTGAAAATATTAATTGCAGTTCTCCATAAAAATAAAATAAAAAAGGAAAGATTTTATGCCAATGTTTAAAAATTATTGATGAAATTGAAACAATGGAACCTTGATCTTTTGAAAATATTACTTTATTAAATTTATATCTATATTCTATTGATCTGTTAGAAGATACACTATTTAAATTAAGTTTGAAATTTGTTGGATGCAATAAACTTAAATTTAATAAAATGATAACATGTATGGATTTTGTCTGACATCTACAATCAATTTCCCATGTCCAATCTAATTTGCTATTAATATCATGTCACAGTTGGGCGTTCGAAATAGAATAAATGCAAACTGGTTTCTTTCGGTTTTTGACCAAAATTTATTTGATATTTTAAACTTTGTCCGAAGTTGGGGATAAACGTGTAGCGGAACCCCAAAAGATTTTGCCAACTTATTTCGGTTATCTTTCGTATCTTTTGAATCTTGTAGCTTTTCAAGAGGGATACTATGTCAAGATAGATAAGACATAGATGTGTATCGTAGATAATATAAGATTGATATCGTATTTTAGTGTTTGGTAGATAAGATATAAAAATATAGATAGTAAACTTGTTTGTTTGGTACACTAGTTAAAACTATAGATAAAGATTAGCTATGACAAAAGTATCCCTATGAGAAATAAAAAATGACAAAGAAATCCTAACATTTATTTCTACCATACGGTACTACATAGCAGTTAGATACACTTTCTTCTCCAACCACAAGGCTTTTATGCGCAAAGGAACTGAAAAGGGGCCGTCGACTCTGAAGTTGCGAGAAGATCGAAAGCTTCGTTCTGCAAGGCAGGCCTCTATCTCAAGAATTTGTAGAGAAAAGCTCAGATTTTATTGTAAGTAAAATGTTTGAGGTGATGGTAAAGAATTTTACATTTGTTAATTTGTTCTGTTTTCTGGAAAATGAAAAATTGTAAGAATGAATGAATGGTGTGTGCCAATTGATGGCAGTTTTTGTCATAAGATGAAGTGTATTTTCCAGTATGTGTACCAAATCCAAAGAAAATATTCATCATCACAATTTTCTGAAACTAGACTTTTAACTGAGGCAACAGTAATAACCAATAAAAGATTTTTAAGACATTTATTCCCAACAATACTAAACCAGAAATCATCTTGCAAATCAAAGAATGAACATGTGGAAACTACGAACTGTTGCGTTACCCAAACGGCGCAGTCTTGTAGTTCCAAGCTTCTTTCTCTGCAACTACACACAGTAGCGAATTCGAGTTCTGCGTTAACGGAAGAACAAAGAATAGGGGGTTTGTAGAGATCTCTGTTCGTTGGTAAGGGGGTTTGTTGAGATCTGCAGCACATTGCCGTTGAAGATAGGGGGTACAATAGTAATTAGAAGTATTATATCTGTATACTGTTTGGAGCAAGATACCCAATCTTGAGGCTGGCGAGAGATGGGTAAGCTATAGAGCAACAGTGAAATACCCCCGGGCTGGCTTTACGAACGTGGGCTCTCAAGATTGCAAAGTAGGATATCAAACAGCGAGCTAAGTCAAGATACGTCTACTATCTTGGCCTAATCTTGCGTACCAAACAGGTCCTAAATGTCTAGTTCGAAATAGGTTAATTACAATTTATAGATTTAGTTTTGAATATTTTTCAGTTTATGATTTTAATTTTTATTTTTTTAAAATATTTTAAATTTTGAAAAATATATTGATTTATGATTTAATTTTTTTAATATTCTGAAGCGATTTTTTTTTTCACCTGAGCATATGAAACGATGTTGTCTCTATCCAAATCATTAAAAAAATATAGAAATGAGTTATCCCCTTCCTCTTTTCTCATTCGTCACCCGCTGCTTACCTTTCCTCTTCTTCTTCCTCACCCTTCAACTCCTTGCTCAATCTCCTCATCTTCTCTGACGGCAGATCTACACTTTACATATTGTTCATCAAGTCTCAATACTTCAACATCAATGATATGAATTGGAGACGATTCAGGTAGTCATCAGAGAAAAATAATTGATCTTCAATATAAATTTATTTAATTTGTTTTAGGAAAATTACAGTCTTTTGGTAACAAATCATTGGTGAAGATACAGCAATCTATACGATTTTAGAGTGTGTGCGGTCGGACTTGTTTTCTTAGATTAAGTCATCTTCTTGCTTATCAAATTTCTTGGGGCTATGTATATCTTGTTGAAGTCAACTTTTTTCGGATTTCTCTCTGGCAGCACCATTGCCAGAATTGTGATTGAATTTATCTTAGGCTGCTTCTTTTGCTACTATTACTGTTTGTTCTGTGAACAAAGCGGAGGGCGGGTGTAGAAAATTAAAATTGTTAGAAAATAATATCACATGTAAAATATAAATTAAATAATTAATTATATTTTTATTTTTATTAATGGAATTTATTCCAAAATAAATAGATATATGATTAATATTTAATTTTATCGGTAAATAGGAGAACGACACGTGGCAACGACACATCAGAGAGGAATAATCACCAAAAAGGTCCATAAATCCAAGCTCAAGCTTAAACCTATTGTTTGATGGCCCATAAGCCCAAGCTCATGGCTTGATGGCCCAAAAGGTCCATAAGCCCACTAGCCTAAATCTATAAATAGGGGGTGAAGCTCTTCATAAGTGGGGTAAAGTGAAGTGAAGTGAAGAAAAGAGAAGGAATGTGAAGATTTGAAGAGCTCAAGACCCTCGAAGAATAATCGGCGAGGTCTTCTCCGACATTCGAAGTCTTCTTCAAGTATTCAAGGCGTTCTTCGTGCAAATCATCGCGTTCTTCGTCCAAATCATTCCAAAGAAGGCGTTCAATTCGGAAATATGGTGAAAACCCTCTGCATCAGCGCTCAAACTTGAAGATCTTCAAGGCGTTATTCGACACTTCAAACAAATCAACAATCAAATCTGAAAACAAGATGAATATCCTTCAGATTGACATCATCAAATCCAAAATTCAAGTTCAAATATATCAAGGAACTACATCCTCTCCAACAACTTAAAGAAGATCCGAAGATCGTTCAAGAAAACACATTGAAGAGAATAATAAGAGGATAAATAGAAGATCGAATTCATATCAAATCCAAATCAAATTGAATTTGTATATATTTTGTATTTATAAAATTTAAATACAAAAAATTATATTACGAATTTCTAAAGTCATGGTGAGGTTGGAGAGGATGGAGGAGAAGATGGTGCCAAAGAGGGAGGAGAAGGATGGTGAAACGATGGTCTCTGCAGAGGACGTTGTTTTGTCCCAGGTGAAGGAAAAAAATGAATCCATTTTGTCTCGAGTGGAAAAAAATTCACCTTAAATAAGATGTCGTCTTACTCACTATTTCGATATCGAAAAAAACAATCAGGACATAAGTTAGAGTATTTCCCAAAGTTTCGAACATATTAGAAAAAAATAAAAATTGAAACCATAAATTAAAAACACTCAAAGTTGAAGCATAAACTATAATCAACCGTTTCAAAATTTAGATGTATAATTCCTCTTTCATCATCAACTAACCTCAAGTGGTATGAAATTAATTCATTGAAGTCTCCTATTGATGGGCTGGGTACGTTTTGTTGTATGGGAGTAGGGGATGAATATACTAGTTAGGTAAATTTTAAATTTTTTTTTAACACTGACTGACTGGCTACTGATGCAATTGTTGATCGGGTAATTGTCAATTCAGTACTGTTGGTAATACTGTTAATCAGCTCAGATAAAGGAAGTCTGGTACTGAGTAATATCAATTAGCAAACATACTGACTGTTAAGATAGTTGGTCAGTTGGACTGATAACTGATGTGCGTGTGAAATGTGGTGGTTACTGTATTCATCTTACTGAAAACCTTAAACTGATTCGTAACACTTAGGGGGTGTTTGGCTAAGCTTATTTTAGAGAGCTTATAAGATGTTTCAAAAGCTTATAAGATGTAATGTCTTAAGTGGTTATAAGTTGCTAAAGTGTTTGGATAATTGATCTTATAAACTAGAGAAAGAATAGTGGGTTAGAGAGAGAAAATCATAGCTAGAGAGATAAAATTGACGAGATATGAAGTTGATAGTGTATGTGTACCAAATAACAAACTATAATAAGGTTATTTTGATAAAATCATGATTTTCTATAAATTTATGAAAAAATAAGTTATGGTTGATCAACTTATTTTTAGGGGAGCTTATAAGCTGTTGGAACTTATTTTCACAGCTTATAAGCTGTTTATGAGTTTATTTTGTCAAACACTTTACAACAGCTTATAAACTTTTAAATAACTTATAAGTTGTTTTGAAGAGCTTATAAGCTCAGTCAAACACCCTCTTAGTCAAATATTGCTTAGTCAATTTTTAGTTAAATCTCTTCAGTATCAAACTGATATTGATAGAGGATTTTAAAATAATATTGTGATGTTGTGCGCTGACAATGACAGTTCAATAACATGCAATATAAATGATGATATAGAAAATAAATAACACGTTGAGTTTTACGTGGTTCGGAGAGTTCAGCTCATGCGTCCACAGACTGATTGTTCACTCAATCTACTAACTTCGGATTGGGTCTTGTTTACAGGTACAAGAGTAAACCTAGATATTGAATTCACCTTACAGTATCCCACTCACTTGGCGTTTGTTTTGCATATTTTTGTTCTGTTTTTCCTTGTTTGTTTCCGACGTCTTGATTCAATTGTTGGTTATATTTGAATATCTTTTATTGGAATCATGTTCGTTTGTGTTTTGTGTAGGGTAGGATTGCGTTGAGCTTTTGTTGCCGAAGCGCACCCAAGCGACTCGACTCGGCGTAGCCGGGCTGGTACGCAGCTGCGCCCGCTTCGAAAGAAAGACGCGTCCGGCGCTTCGTTCGTCCGGCGTTGGCACGCCTCGAGCGCGCTCGCGTCCGCGCCTCGACTCCGTCCGTGGACGTCCTTTGCACGTTCGTCCGGCGCCCGCGTCCGACGCTTGCTATGTTCGTCCGTGAGTGTGGCCAAGAGAACCGCGTCCGGCGCTCGTCTGCGTCCGTCGCTGGGTTGCATACACAAGATTGATCTGAGGCTTACGGCGTCCGGCCGGTGAGTCCGTGCTGGGTTCCTTTGTTAGCAACGCCTTGCGCGTCCGTGGCGGGATCGCGTCCGTGACTGCGTTATTTTGGGCCGATATATATACGTTTTTCGAACGCTGAAAACCTACTTTTCATTATTTTTTTTCCGTCTTTTGTTTCTGCAAGTTCCAGACGAGAACTTCTTCTCTAGTTCTTAGTTCAGAATTTATTCCTTCTCTTATCTTTTGAAATTGTGATTCAAGAATTATCGTGAGGATATTGGATTCATATTCTGAAATTTTATTATCAATTCCATCGTTCGTTTTGTTAGTAAGTTTCTTCTATTGCTTTATTCCGTTTAATCTCTGCGTATTTGATTGTTATTGATTTCTATGTTGGTTATGATTAGTATTGATATTCGTCTGAGTAATCTTGTCTTCCGTTTGATCTTTTCCATTCATGTCTAGGGTTTATAATTTCGATTCCATGTTCTTCGATTTAGGGTTTAATTCTTGCCTAGGTAATTTATCTGTTTTGTCAATTTCCGCCTAGTTAATTCGTCTTTCTTTTGTTTAATAATTTCTTGCCTAGGTAATCTATCAACCCTTTTGAGATTAGAGTGTTTAGGATTTTAATTGTTTTTGTGTGGCAACTTAGTAACGCCCTGTTAAGTTTTCCTTGAGAGACGACTAGGGTTAGCTTTCCCTATTACAACACCTCATTCGATTGTGAGTCAATTAAGAGTATACTTTTAGTTGAAACAGCGTTCCTCCCACGCTTTCGGATGCTAGGAAACCGCTTCGGATACATTCGACTCAACCTCTAGCTTACGGGTGCTAGATAACCAGGCTTTTAGCAACTGACACTTTGTTGCTTACTTGCCAAAATTTCTACATAACTTTTGGGGGTTTTGTAGATGGGTTTTCAACTAATATTCTGAGTTAACACAGGCGTTAAACTCAGTATGTCTAGGCTTAAGATATACAAGATTGAAATCTTAGATTTAAGAAAACGTATTCTAAAACCTCGAATTGATAAGTATATATGAGCTCTTGAGATTTACTGATAGCATTGTTAACTTCCTTGTTCGAAATCGTTGATTGATAGACTTGAGTATTGGGCTTTGAATGCTTTGGATACATTGAATGTACATCATTTCGATAACCTTCAAATGTTGGATTTTGTGCGTAATTATAGAAAAGATGATGAATAGTATTGTTGGAGGGAGCATCAATCACATCCTTCTATTTATCATTTGAATTCTTCCTGTTGAGAATCCCCGTACGACGCTGTCAGAGTCTGTATCATCATACATTATAGCTCTGTAACTCTGAAAATATGTTCTAGCATGTCAGGATCTTCTGTAGATACGTTACCACACGTGACAAGTCAAACACTCGATGTTTAATTTCTTATATGTTTCTTTAGTTGAGTTGACTCTGTGTTTTATTAGTGTGTTGATTTCAAGTTGGTCAGTCGAGACTGCTCTATCTTTTATTAGCATGTTGGACTCTCGTCTTCTGTCAGTTTGGGAAACTGAGTCAGTTAGATGCTTTCAGTTTGACGTAGAAATAGTCAGCTTTGATTTTTCATCAGCTAGCTTTGACTACTTGTCAGTAGCTTTGGCTATTGATTAATAGCTTTAATTCCAGTCGACAGCTTTGATTTCTAGCAGTTAGCTTTGACTTATATTGAAACCAATCAGCTGCTTGGTATGATAGTTAGTCATATCAGACTCTATCTCTTCAGCGCTGAGTCTTAGTCTCCAAACTTTAGTCTTCAGTCTTCCGATGTCAATCTTCAGTCTTCGATTTTACTTTAGTAGCTTTGTTCAACGGCATCGCTATACTTCAGTATTCATACATCTGATGGCCTTCTGTCAGTCTTTAGTCTTTAATGCATGATCCTTCAACTGAGTTTTTATCAATTGTGCCGATACTGATACACCTATCAGTATGGCTGGTGTGAGTACTGCTCGAACACCTTCAGTATTGGGCCTGTCCCAGCTAGTAGTTCTACACTGAAACCTGTAACAAAAACGTCTAACTCTAAAACAAGTCAGCAGCATTAGTTACAACAGCAGGACAATTATTAGAGGTTTTAGGATCAAATCAAAATGCACAGTTAAGATAGACTTATTCCCAAAAGTTATGAATTTTCCCAACACTTATTTATAGACATTTAAGAAAATATATACATATATTTAAAATCGAATTATGATAGAAATTTAACCTAATATACATTATGAGTCGATCTCAAACATTTAACAATATGATTTTGAAGACGGATAATAGATTGTAAATCCGAGGAGGAATAATTCGAATATACTTCCTTCGTCCTCCATTTATGTTTCTGAGAATATTCGGTACAAGTTTTAATAAAAGTTGTTAAATGTATTGTGAGTGAAGAAGGGATCCCATTTTAGTGTAACATTAAATTAATTAATTGTAGATAATGATGTTTCATGTGTGATAAAAAAGTGTAAATAAGTGATGTTGTTGATGATAATAAATTATGGATAGTGTCCATAAATGACATTGGAACAAATATTGGGATGTAAATATTGGAGACAAATGAAGTATTAGGGGTGGAAATCGGTTCGATTTCGGTTAATCAAACCAAACTACATGAAATCTATAATCCAAATATCGAACCGATTGGTTAACCGGTTAACCGATTAATCAATCGGTTTAACCGGTCGGTTAACCAGTTAACCGGTTCATTTAAAAAAAACTGAGTTTGCTCCAAGTGGGAATCAAACTCACGACCTCAATGAAAAGAGACATGCACCTACCCAAATGAGCTACGATAGTTTCTTGTAATATATTCATTTTAACTATATTTATAATTAATCAGTTATCTTAAAAACAAATAGGTTGGCTTTCGCGGGATTCGAACCCGGGCAAAAGACTTAGGCTTGCTCCCAAACCAACTAGTCTATAATAAAATTTGATAGAATAATATTTTGTAATATATATATATATATATATATATATATATATATATTCGGTTTATTCGGTATACTCATTCGGTTATCGGGTATACCGATAATCGATTTTTCTAAAATTTTGATACCAAATACCGAATCGATCCAATTTTTTTGGTTATTCGGTTATCCAATAACCGAATTTTCGGTTCGGTTATCGAATTATCCAATTATCCAATACCAAACTTCCACCCCTAGAAGTATTAGAGACCTAATACTAGAAATATTACATCTAGTGATGCCATTTTTTAACAATGTTAAAATTTATAGTATCATATGACAATATAGTATGTAATCTATCGAATTGTGATGGGATCATTTTATAAATATTTTATATTATTTTTATTAAAATTTATTTTAATACTCGTTCCCGTTTCAAACTCGTATAATACTATTCGCTAATTACCCAAACTGCTAGAATTTATAAATATAAGTTGTTATAATAATTAGTTATTCATCACAATAACAACCTGAACTTTACAAAGTAAACACTATAATAGAGAAAATTTCATGTAGGTATGTCGATTAATATTAAAACTCGCTTAGAATTTATACACAAGTACATGTCTCAAATCCAATTTAAAAAATAAGTTTACTATATGTTCTCGTATCAAACCCGTATAGTAATACCCGCTATTTACACAAACATATACTTTTATGACATGTTTGAATTTATAAATATATTTTGTTACAGTAATTCATAATCTTTCTAAATAAAACTGCTAACTTAAATCAAAGACTATAGTTTAAAAATGCGTTGTGCATGTTATATCATTTTTCTTAAGTTTTTGTTGGTAAATATCATGAAAAATCGATGTGCAATTTAAATTTTATCATTTTATTTATATTTTCATTTGATAAAGTCTTATCAAAAAATCGATGTGGGCTGATTTGCTCATTAATCGTGATTTTTGAATGTAGTATTTTAATGTAATACTTACGTAATAAAAATGAAGATAAAGATAAAAAAAAATAGAGAAAATTAGTTAGATCAAGTTTTTCATTAAAAAAAAACGTTACAATACTTTTTGCATGACGCTTTGTAAGGGTTCACCAATGGATGCCCTAACTTTTGGAAAATGAAACAATGTAATTAAACATATTTATATTCGTATACTCATTTGTTTTGAATTGAGATCTCATATATTTTATTTCTAATATTGAGTTCATATATTTCCGAATTGTTTGAATTATGTTCATGAAATTTATGTCGTAGAAATCAAGTTTATTATATTTTTTTATATTATAAATAAATTGAAGAAATTATTTGTTTCAAAATACTTTGAAATGTGGATTTTTGGTTGTGAGAATAAAAGTATCACTTTATATAGGTTTTCATTTGATGAAGTCTAACGAAAAATCAATGTGGGATTTAAGTATTTATTTATTTATCTATTTATTTATGTTTTGAATTTGTGAGATTTCCTGAAAAATCAATGTGAGCTTCAAGTTTTTTTTAGGTTTTGAATTTCTGAAGTCTCGTAAAGATTCGCCGAGGGGTTCAAATGTATCCTTTTATTTAAAATTTTAATTTCAATTGTGTGAAGTCTCATAAAAAATTAGTATGGGATTCAAATTTTGTTTGAAAAAGTACATAACATCTCTTTATTATGATCAAATTAAATTAAAGAAATATTTATTTGATCACTAAATTAAATAAACTTTTTGTTTGGCCAAATTAAGTTGACAGTACAGTTTGATATTAACCCCAACTACTATGCCAATTAAATATGAATTTTTTGTTGGGAGAATAGAAGTATCTTTTATATGAGTTTTCATTTGGTGAAATCTCAAAAAATTTCATATGAAATTGGTAGGGAGATAATTAATATTTGAATAAATTAAGAATTTAAATAAATAAGAAAGAAATGAAAAATCTACTCTATCATAGATAATCAATAGATGCGTTTATTTTATAATTGTATTTAGGAGAAGATGCTCATTTTGGATAAAGAAAGAGTAGTTTTTTTTTCTTAGTATTTTTTATAAAAGAGATTTTATTTTCATATCAAATGTAAGAACAACCCTCTTTCCAAAAAATGAGATGTCTTATCTTATAATACTGCAGGCTCCACTATTAGTAAACATAGGGTTCTTGCGGCCGAGAGGTCACCGATTCGAAACCCATCAAACGCCTCTATGAGTTTGAGTCTGTCACACCTGGTTTTACAAGTGTGGTTTACCTGTCCTGTGTGGTTTGCAGGCTCTTGCACAGGAACGTGGGGTTTACCTGCGGGTTCCCCATGATAACAAAAAATATATATATATATTAGGTGCCCGTTAAAATTTAAATCACAAAAAATTAAATTTTAGCAATTATAACATGTTAACACAAATATATGTAACTTATTTTCCCACAGCACACACACTAGTATAGGGATTCACAATGAAGTACTTTTATAATAGCGGCCAAAGCAACTTATTTTTTTCACTAGATAAAATGTTATTTCTTATTTCAATCTACTACTTAAATGTAATGTTATTTAAAAAGAAACGTAATGTTATTATAACATACCATAGTAGAAATGCAATGTTATTAATACAACATCTATGATGTTATTTACGCAAGGTTTAATATGATCCTTATGTAATGCTATTTAAACAAAACTATATTGCTAATAATACAACATGCGCGTCTCTCTGAGACCTCCATTGTTGTCATTATCGATTTCCATTGACAGTGCCAAAATATTTTTTTAGATATTGATAACCAACATTATCGTCGGAGCTAGAGGCATTTATTCTAAAAATCAATGGCAATGGCAACAGTACAAAACGAGACAGTACAAAAAAATCGAACGTCGACAGAATTAACAAAATGAGACAGTACAAAAAAAATCAAACGTCGACAGAATTAACGACGCAAAATTTCATGGCTGATTGGCGAAGGAATAATAACGGACGAATGACAAATATACAAGTATGATAAAGGCGACGACACCAACGATGGAAAATCTATGATAAAGGACGTCAATTTTTTGCGCCACTGTTGCCTATGGAATTTACGATTGGAATATCCAACACTATTATTTATGACGGATAATATTCGTCGTTAGATTTGATTTTTTTTTTATTTTTTTACTTTAATGATGAAATAATTCATCGCTAAAAATAACAATGGAAGAAATCTATCGTTAAATTTTATTATTTTTTATGTTACATTATAACGACAGAATTCTATGTCGCTACATTTGATCTTTTATTTCATAACACGGATTTGCACGAACTTGTTTTCATTTTCATACTTCCCCCGAATCATAAATCCTAGATCTAGCGCCGTATCTACTGTCGATTGCAATTTCTTAACGCCAGATGCTAGTGTTCCACCACCGATCGTGGCTAGCGGTGCGATGACCAAACAACATCCATACAGTCGATATCAAAAACCCCCAAGCCTACCTCACTCCAACTCCCCTCCAGCGAAATCTCTTCCCCTCTAGCGAATTCAAAGAAATCAATCAGCCATGGGTAATTCCTCTACATTGTTTCTTTATGATTCTTTTCTTTGAATTTTGGTATGTTTTTTGTGGTGAATTGAATAAATTTTGCAGGTAAGGCCCATGGTTCGCTTACTCATGCCAGAAAGGTGAGAAGACAGACAAACCCCCAAGGTGGCCAAGCAGGACATGAAGAAGAAGAAGACGCGGCCACATTCACAAGCCAATGCAGTACAACCACCGTTTCGTCACAGCCGATAACTCTATTTTCCCCTTCTGTTTTCTTTTTCTGTATTTTAGGTCCTTTGAATTTAAATTAATTATTTATTACTTTGGAGATTCTGATTTGTTTCTTGAACCTATTTATGATTAGATTATCAAACTCTGCATCATTACAAATGATGGGTGGAGTGAAAATTATGTTAGTGTGAATTGAATTGCTTTTGTTTTATGTTTTAGAGAGTAGTTTGTTTATGGTGTATGTTATTTGTTTTATTTCTTGCAGTTTAAGGTTTCAGAAAGAAGAGAGGGCCGAACTCATCGGAGAAGTAGAGTGATACAGTCAGTAGTTTAGTAGCTGATTTTTCATTGTCTAGTTAGGTGGTGTTTACTTTGCATGATTAGGTTGGATAAATAAAATTAATCCAACCTAATCAAGTGTTTACTTTTAAGGATTAATATTTGAGGATATCCCAAAGCCCGAGATTATTTTAATCCTTTGAATTATTCTTCATTAATTTTAATCCAACAAATATAGATAGGATTGAAATAATAATCTAAATAAGGAGAATTATTTATCTCAATTTTAATCCTTTACTAATCCTTTGTAGTAAACAAAGGATTGATAGATAAAAATTATCTTATCACACATTTAATCCATCAAATAATCAATCCTTCTAAATGCTAATCATGAAAAGTAAACACTACCTTAAAGGATTATACTTTGATCATGCAATTGTGAGATCCAATTGTTCGTTTTAATTATTTGATTCAAGGTACAAATTGTTCGTTTGTATTGTTTATCTTATGCTAAAGCTAGGATTGAGTATTTATTATTCGGTCAATTTTGAAGAAAAAATAATCGAATTGAATTAACCGAATTTTCAATAAAAATAACCTAACGGAAGTCACCAAAATTTATTTTGGTTATTTCGAAATTTTAAATAAAAAAAATACTTGTATTTTAGATCTAAAAAACTTGATTTCATTACATAGTTTTTTCTCAAGCATCAATTAATCAAATATTTAGCTTTGGCTATTTCACCGTAGGACTATTGCTTATTACAATTTACATGCCAAGCACGCACCATAATTCTCAAGCTTCAATTAATCAAATATTTTTACAAAAATTCAAGCTGGTCCGATATGGTAAAAGAAATTAGCAGAAGTGGCAGCCGCAGTTCAGTGCTTAAACTATAACATAACAAAGTCATGAGGAGAATTTGTAGTTATAAAAGAAGACGAAGCATTGTGAGAGAGAACTCCAACGTAATACATTACCCTCCTCGAAAACTTGGACACTAAGTGATGCATCATATATATATTTTCTGAAATCAAATAGTCTAAGAGGGTGTTTGACTGATCTTATAAGCTCTTTAAAACAGCTTATAAGCTGTTTAGGAGTTTATAAGCAGTTTGTAAAGTATTTGGCAAAATAAGCTCATAAACAGCTTATAAGTTGTGAAAATAAGCTCCAACAGCTTATAAGCTCCCCTAAAAATAAGTTGGTCAACCATAACTTATTTTTTCATAAATTTATAAGCAATCATGAATTTATCAAAATAACATTATTATAGTTCGTTATTTCCTATACATACACTATCAACTTCACATCTCGTCAATTTTATCTCTCTAACTATGATTTTTTCTCTTTAATTCACGATTGTTTCTCTAGATTATAAGATCAATTATCCAAACACTTTAACAACTTATAAGCACTTGAGATATTACCTCTTATAAGTTCTTGAAACATCTTATAAGATCTTGGAGCTTATAAGCTCTCTAAAATAAGCTTAGCCAAACACCCCTAAATCTACATAAGAGGAGATTAAAGAACCTGTTAGATTGCACTCTTGGTCGAAAAAACTTTCCATGAACATAAAAATAAAATAGATTATTTATTCCTGCAAAATCTCAAGCACGATAACACACAAACCATAACAATTTCAGGCAAATAGGAGAAGAAATGGAGTGCGGTGCTGGAGTTGGAAGAAATGACAATGAGGGGGAGAGAGAGTGAAAGGAATAAGGTTATGTTACCGGTTATTTGAATAAATTTTTTCGAACTAATCGAAAATAGAATTACCAAATTAATCGAAATAATCGAATTAAATTTGATTTTTTGATTTTATTTGACTCGATATTTTGCTCATCCTTACTCAAATTTATAAAATGTATTATTAATTTGTTAATTTGAAGTAATATTGTTGTTTTTATTAATCTATTTTGTAGTTTCTTACAAATTATTGAATCATATATCTTTACTTTTAAGAATTGATGGAGAGAATTATAAAAAAAATAAAGTTTATTCAAGAACATAATAGTTTATATATAACAAACTAAAATTAATTTAACGGTTTTTCAGATTTTGAAAAATAATTGAAAAAATGTTATAAATAAATAAATATTTTCAGCCATAGAATATTTCGTCACTAATGTTGAACGTCATTTCGACGACATGAAGCTAATGACGGGACATTCCATAACCGAAATTTCGTCGCTAAATTTCATAGCGATGAAAATTTTAAATTCAAAATGAATATGTCAATGATCCGTTGCTACAAACCATAAGCGACGAATTTATTGATATTCTGTCGTTGATTGCTTTTGTTGTATTGGGAGAAATTTGTATAAATCCTATTTGTTCGTACAACCACACCTATTTTATATCGATAGATACATACAATTATAATAATATTTGTTAACAGAGAATGTATTTAATACTTTCTTCATCCCAAAACTATTGGCTTATTTTTTTTCTTTTTGGAAAATCCATTATTGTTGGTTCATTTTTAAAAAAGAATCATTTTTACATAAAAAAATATTTCAAAATTTCATAAGTCACACTAACTTTACTCACAAAAAATAATCTTCTTTAATCTATATGCCTAAAGCTTTAAGTCAATATTATTAGGATGAAAGGAGTATAATTTCAGTGGTGGCAAAATAATTAATATCTAACTGACTCTTGCATAACATTGTACTAATCATTGATTCACCATGTAAACACATTGTGTGAAGACTTGTTCAAATAATGCCATATCTATAGTTGGGTTTGCTCTTGAATCCTACAATGGTCTTCCCTACCACATAAAATTTAGCAAAAATAGGTAATAATGGTCACTTTTGATGAAAGTGAAATTCAGTAGCCACACTCTTAATAATATATCGTTTTTGTTGTACGAGTCAAAAGGACTTTTGATGGGACCAAAAATTAATAGAAAAGAGATAAACTTATACATTTTTTTTCCGCAAAAATTCTGGCAAAATAAATGCCTACTGCCGACAAAAATTCATATATTTTTCCGCAATTAATTTTTTTTAACTAAACTTGTATTTTCATGTCAGCGAATTCTATTTAAAAATACAACAAAATAAAAATTCATGTTAATTTTACAATTTAAAATTTTTGTTTAACCAAATAAGGATTCAAAGATTTGAAGCTGAGAAGTGCATGGACAAAAAAATCGCTGTCCTTTGCTTCAAATTATGTCCCTTTCCTATCATTAATAAAGGAAATCACAAGACTCACATCCCTTAATTTGTCGATAATTATTTGTTCCATGTTTTGTACTGGAATCAATCTTTTTAACCATATTGCCACTTTTAAGTTTAAAAACTAAATCTTACTTGCTAAATATCTGTTTGATTCGATTTGATAAATAAATACAATAAAATCAAACGAATTTTTCTTTGGAGTCGAGCTATAAATGAAACTAGTGGTAGAGTACCAAAATACGTAAAGTTGGTTTTTTATATATAGGAGAGTCGGACAGAGCTGGGCTCCGAAGCTGCACTATTACAGCTGTGTAAGAAACAGAATATGCTGCTACTGAATTATTGACTATTCTCACCTTCAGCCCTACGTGAAAGGCCCCTTTGAAATTTATCGAACACCCGCTAAATCAATTCACAATACCAACACTAAATACATCTATTTTTTCTTCAATTCACGGACATGGTAAAAACAAGACAATTTTTGTTTACACATCAGGTAACACACTTCTGAAATGGCTTGTCGACGCATTTTTTATTTACGGGATAAATATCAATTAAAGTCACAATGTTTCACGATTTTTCACTTAATGTCCAAATATGAGCATATTGTTATTTTGATCGCTAACGTTTCAAAAAAAATTCAAATTAATGTCCCGCCGATCAATTTCCAACGTAAAACGCTTACGTGGTTACCGGAATTTCATGCTGGACTCCACGTCAATACAAAAATTAAATAAAAAAAATGTAAAAAAACTCATCCAAAACGACAATATAAATGAAGAAATAGAACGATGTCGTTTTAGATGAGTTTTTTAACGTTTTTATTTCATTTTTATAATGACGTGGAATCCAACATTGAATTCTGACAGCCACGTAAGCGTTTGTATGCCGAAAATTGATCGGTGGAATATTAAATGAAATTTTCTGAAATGTTAGAGGCCAAAATAACAATATGCTTATGTTTGGACATTAAGTGAAAAATCGCGAAACATTGAGACATTAATTAATATTTACCCTTATTTACAATATAGCCAATCGCGAAACAAGTATTTCTATCATATTAACGAAGAGAGTTATCTGAGTTGCAAATACTCATCTAGTAAACTACGTACGCCTAGTTTATATACAATCACACGTACCCAACTCACTTACATAGATAACATAACTATCAGTTAATCCACCATATATTTTTTTCTGGGGAAGCTATTCCGTCAATAAAGATGACAACGGATCGGATACTCACCCATTAAACATTTTCAAACTCGAACCCATTTAAAATTTGTCAATCCATGCTCGCCCCAAACCCCTTTTTGAAAAAGATTTTAATACAACCCATGGGGTAATACTCGCTAATTACCCATCCAAGTTCATTAAATTTATAACATGTTTAAATAATCAAATATGGATTATTATAATGTTAGATACACATCTTACTTAAAATCTTAAGACTACGAATTAAAAATACAAACATATATATACACCTATGATATTTGAACTTCTCAAATAAACTAATCAATCTTCTTATCATATAATCTTCCTTGATTAAAAAAGAAAAAATTATAATTATAATCTAAATATAAATAGAAAATATTATTATTTCCATCCACGATATGTGTATAACAATCGTCATATTCAGAGTCCACAAAAATTGTATCACTTTCGTTTTTATGACACTACTTATTATTCAATCTCACAATCACTTATTATTTAAAAAAAAACATTCATACCATTCACAACCTAACACATGGTTGGACCTTTTCTCTACTCAACAACACCTACCAATAATTTTATTAAAACTCATGTCATCCACAAGTGATACATTTATTGTGGACTGATGGAGTATTAAACAAATTGTAAAATTAATTTTTTAGACAAAATCTATTATAAAATTATTTAGATAATTATAAAATACTAAACTAATTTTAATATAGTTTATTATTAAGTTAATTCTAAAAATTATATATAACGAGTTCGAGTAGCGAGTAGTATCCAGAGCTTATTTATCAAACTCAATCCGAACTGTCATGAGTACTAGTTTTACTACTCATACATACCCCAAACTCATTTCATACTTACACAAACCCATCCTATTTGAAGATATTGTTTTGGTTTGATTGATAAATCTTAATTGATAAACCGATTCAAGTTAATCTTATATTTGTTTTGAAAGATTTAACCCGTGATGAGTAATTTAGTCTATGCTCTAATCATCCAATTGAATGATAATTTATCACCACAAATTTGGGTTAATTATTTAATTATCTTTTAGTCCATAATGCAAAATTGTAAAAACCTTACAAAAATTATTTTTTATCATCTTTACCATCAAATTTTGTTGTTTTACTACACTACAATGACAATTTTGGTATTATGTTATTTTTTGTCTTAATCTTTTAATTTATTCTACACAATGATTAATCAATTCAAATACAAGACTAAATGATTCAAATAATTCGATCAAACTCTTATCTTATAAATCTAATCAAATCTAATATACCAAATCAAACCAAACATCCCCTTATGGTTTAATAAAAGCAAGTACCCATAAAACCCAACCAGTTGTCATCCATATCCACCACATACTTGGATGAATTAACTCATATAATCTTTCAAATACTCGATTCAATCTATTACACAAAGTAAACATCATACAATGAAACAAAACTCGAAAATTACCTTGCTTCTGCCAAAGTCAAGCATTCAAATAGTGTTACTTGGAGGAATATCTTCAAAAATGTTAAAACTGTGCACAATTTGATTGTTCGGATGGAGTAGACTGAAGCAATAAGCATAGAGTGCAATGCAACTAAGGGAAATATAATAGAGAGCTTCAATGCCCTGAACTCTGCTAAGCAAACAACATATATGGAGAAAGGCTTTAAGTTTCAACCTCTCACATCCTAATAACATCAGTTAAGCCTGAGGTACTAGTATGATAAACAAAAAATCTTGTCAGCAACAACAGATATCCAAATTTCCAAATTGCGTATTCTCTAAGCCACAAGAGTGCTGGCGGTGGTAGATTCACTGCAACGGAGACAAAAACAAAACCGTTAAAAACAGACACAAAATTGGTTGGAAGGTAAAGGAATTTTAAGCATAAGCTTCCTAACATTGGTAACAGGAACTACAAAAGTGCCTCTACAGGCTTAGCTTAGTTGATTAAGAGCTAATAGATTTGGGACAAGGAACTACAAAAAGTAACCTACCAAAGAAGGCCCAAAAGATGAAGCAATTCATATAATCTAAAAAAAAAAAGCAAAAGAGAAAGATAAAGTTCAACATGGAATTTTAGATAGAAAAGTTATATAGAAGATGGGAAAAAAACCACATAATAGTGGTTCAATTGCGACCTTGATATACAGATGACAAGCAAACATTTCTGTATTGAATCAGTAAAAGCTTTAATCTGGAGAACTCTTTTCAAGGAAGCACATTCTAGATCATCAAACTTTCATCCCAAGGAGAATATAAATTCAGCCAAAGTAGACTGCATAAAAGACTTTAAATTTGAACTTACTATTTCCAGACTGGTGGAAGCTTCTTAGTCTTCTTGTAATAACGAGCCAGTCTGTGGATTCTGCTCTCAACAAGAATTAACCTAAACTTGGAGTCTTTGTCTTTTCTGTTCCTCTCCAGATGCTTTCGGATTGCGACAGCTTTCTTGATGAGATGGTAAAGGTCCTCAGGTATCTCAGGAGCAAGTGCTGCACAGGAATAGAATCATACCAACAAATAAACAAACTTCAATTTAGAATAAGGTAGCTGCAATCACTATATAACAAAACTTTTAAAATTCACTCGACAGCCACAAGATATACCATGTGCTTTGAGTATCCTCAAAATTTTGCTTCCAGTGACACTCTTCACTTGGGCAATTCCATTAGAATCACGAAGAATAACACCTATTTGAGAAGGTGTCAAACCCTTTTTTGCAAACTTGCAGATGTTTTCTTCAACCTGAAACAGGGAAAAGAATTCAGAAAGGAGCTATTATTGATCCTAAGCCATGAACCAAGGTAAAAATTTTGTTGCAATTACAACTTCAAGCAAATAAATGCTAACAATCCAATTAAAGTACTTTATGTAATTTGAAGGCATATGCCGTGTTTGTATTCTCCAACTAATTCATTTGATTCATCTTTGGCACTATATCACCCATCACAGAGAACTCAGAAATACCAAAATCACATCCAAATCTGGAAAACAGAAACATATACTGCTTACAATGAAGTTATGAATAAAACAACAATGCTTGATGAGCCAATGCACAGATTTCAACCACAGTTTTGAGACGGATACAAAATCCAGGCTACGAACTAGATGAAATACAAAATTAGCATTGACTAAGCAAATAACTTTAATTAACCCTAGCACAAACAGGAGCCTAGCAAGCGAAACAAGAGTATATAAGCTAAGTTCTATCGGCCATTTTATGCAGGATTAAGCAGTAACAATGGCATCAAACCACATTACTGTAATCTATGGACCATTTCAAGGACATTTTAATTAAATGGAAGATCCCTCCAGCAACAAATACCAACGAACAAACATTTATCATTCATTCAACAAATCCACATATATAAAAAGAACAAAAAAAGTTAAAAACTGCTAGCACTTACATCCTGAGAAGAGATCTTAAGCCAGCTCGGTGCAGTCCTCTTGTACGGAAGTGCTGATGCTGAAATACCCTTTCTGCATTACACCAAAAATATGATACGCCGAATTTCAGAAGCGGAAAAGTAAAAGGAACAAAAAATTTGTGTGATGTCAGAAAAAAATAGAGAGGGGCAGAGAGAATGCTGACCCTCGGCTGTGCATACGACCCATGGCGGAGGCTGTTCGATGATGGAGATAGCTTCAGTCAGCAAACGGAGAAAGTAGCGGTGGCGATTCGACCAGCTGCGGCTGTTCTGTTGTGGAGCGTAAACCCTAGTGCATAAGTCAAGATACACTCTCTCCGGCTCCTAAATTTCTTTCTGCAAATTTTAGATACGGGTTTTAATTAAAAAAAATGGTTATTAGCGTCAAAATCCATGAACTTTTATACTATTCTGATTTATATATATCATAAACTTTGAAATCTGAATTAAAATACACAAACTTTCAATTTTTTTAATATTTTTCATGCGTTCCAATTCAGTCCGATTGAAGCTGAGTTGGACTCAATTATCACTTACGTGTAAAACTTCAATGTTGAGCTGGATGGAGAAAATTAAAAAATATCCAAGTGAAATCCAAAAAATCCCTAAAAAATCCCAAAAATCCCTATTTTTCATCTGTCAAACCATCGACCGAAGACCAGACTCCATTCTCTCTCTCTTTTCTTCTTGTTCTTCACACTTTTCTTCTTGTTCTTCACACTTTTCTGTGAATATTCGCTGCCAATTTAGTGTAAAAAATCTATTGTCCTCTTCACTACCGACAAGATGGGCGTTGGTGCTTAAAATATTTGTGGTCCAGGAAGGATTCTATTCTACTATAATTTTCGCTCTTGATTATGGGGAACAGGTAGGTCCCAATCTTCCCTTTCAATGCATATTTTAGTGCGTGAATTATGATTATTATAATGCTTAAAATAGATAAAATAACTTTTCTGATTGTGGTTACAGTTAGTATGTACGATTGTGGTTTTGGGTTTTCTTTCGATTGTGGTTTAGGATTTTCTTTCGATTGTGATTAAAAATTCTTGGTATTTTTACAGTGAAAAATTTGCTATTTTTATACACCATGGTGGTCGATTTGAAGAGATCATAAATGCAGACTGTTATGTAGATGGTAATTTTGTGGTTATTCGAGATGTTGATCATGATTGTTTTGGTTATTTTGATATGAAAGACTTAGTTGAAAAAACTGGGACTGTGTCTTGGGAAAAATTATGGTATCAGATTCCACAGTCTAATACATTTAGGGAAATTAAATCTGACAAAGAAGTTATGGATATGTTGGCATTCCTCTCCATGAAAATTCAAACACTGCATGTTTTTGTTGGTGGTGGTGAAAAAAAAATAGAGTTTGATGTGACTAACGTGAACATAGGCAGTAGTAGTGAGGCTCTTCATGATAATTATGTGCATAAATGTGGATAGGGAAATTATAATTATGTGAATCTAGGCACTAATGATGTAGTTGTGATAGATTTGGTTGAGAAAAATGAAAGGGTTAGTGATGTAGAAGTAGGGGATTTAGTGAAGAAGACTTAGATTATTACCCACCCGATGATGAATCCTCTAATGATAGCTCATGACAGTTATTTAGCTTCTGGTGATGAGAAGTATGTGCAAAGTAGGAGAACTGCAGCTTCTGTGAGAGCCAAAAGGTTGAACTTGATTGAGATGTATATAGATAATGGTGGAGATGGGGTTAATAGAGTATAGGTACATTCTGAGTATGAACTTTCTGATGTTTATGTAAACTCATCAGAAACCGATGAAGAAGATGAGATTGTGTTGTCTAGGAGAAAAAAGATCATCTATGATCCAAAATGTAATCATAAAGACCTTGAGGTTGAGCTTGGCCTAAGGTTCAAAGATGGATATGAGTGCAGAAATGCTCTCACAAATTGGGCTATAGAAAATGGAAAGTTTATACAGTTCAAGAGAGTTTCTAAGAATCAATGTGAGGCAAAATGCAAGTCACCTTGTCCTTGGAGAATGTATGCTAGTGTTTTGCAAGGTGATAAGGTATTTATAATCAAATGGGGAAACACACGTGTCCTAGGGATATGAACAACAAGCTTGTATCTTCAAACCGGATATCCAAAAGGTATCCGCAATAACAATTTTAAATTAAATTTGAATGCTAATTGTACATGACTAACCACTTGTAATCTTTGGACTTGGTTTTTGAAGTGTTTATTTTATGACTTGAAAATGGTGTAATTTGTGAGCAAATTGGCTCCACTTCTTTGAACATAGGAGCTGTCCACTTGTAACATGTCTACATGAACCGGAAGAAATAACACGGTGGAAGTACTTTGCGAGGATTTTACGGAGGCTGCTAAGAGCACAACCAAGGAAGAATACAATAAAGTTCTTGAAGAGATGAAGGCAAAGAATGTACTAGCTTATCAGGACTTCACTGCGAGGGATGTTTCCAGATTCTGTAAGGCCTTTATTCGTGTGAATACATGTAGTGACATGATAGATAACAACATAAGTGGGACCTTTAATGCATATATCTTGAAATCTAGAGACAAACATATAATTCACATGTTAGAGGAAATTAGAACTTCTCTAATGGTTAGGCAGGTTTAGAGGGTGGATGAAATCACAAAAACATAAGACAAAATATGTCCTAATATTAGGATAAAGCTAGAGAGACTGAGGGTAAGTAGTAGCAACTGTGTTGCTTATCCAGCTTTGGGGGAAAAGTTTGAAATTCATAAAGAGGGTGGTAAGTTTGTCATTGATATGAAAAGTCAGAACTGCTCATGTAGGGTTTGGCAGTTGACTAGTATCCCTTGCATTCATGCAATATGTGCAATACAATTCATGCATAAAGATCCATCAGACTATGTGAATGATTTCTACACTGTAAAGAAAGCTTTAGAGGCATACCGATTTGGTTTAGAACCATTGAATGGTGAGAAAATATGGCCCGAGGTTGAAGGTTTCAAAGTGCTGCCTCCTTCAACTAGAAAAATGCCTGGTAGACCTAAGAAAAAAAGAAGAAGAGCAGTTGAGGAAAAGGATCTCAAAAATCCTTACAAACTGAAGAAGTTTGCACCTGTTATGACTTGCCAAAATTATCAACAACAAGGTCATAATTCCAGAGGATGTAAGAATCTCACAATTGCAAAACCAAACACTGAGAAGGTATAAAGTTGTGTGTGTGTGTTGGCCTAGTGGTAGGGTGGTTAATGCCCGAGGTCAAAGGTCTCGGGTTCGAGTCCACCGTGACGCAACCTTTAAAATTTCTGTATTAAATTACCAAAAAAAAAGAAAAAAAAAGAGAAGGTATAAAGTTCTATTTTGCATTGTTTTTTTATTAAGCTTTTAACCCAATTATTCTTCTTCTTCTTATCTAGAGAAAAAGAGGAAAGTCAAGGAAAGATAAAGCCTACCTCAAGCTTCATCCAAGGGCAGCCAAGCTTCTCAAATTGCTAGAGAAAAAAACTTTTGTAAAAAAGGTGCAGGAGTTTATATAAGTGAAGGAACTGGAAATATTTACTATCATGTAAGTTTCATATAAATTTGTAAGGTATATAAATATGTGTATTTGTAGCTCTAATGTATTTTTATTTAATCCTTGTAGATGCCTTCTCAAAGGAAGGTCACACAAGTCAAGAGAATGCAACAAAACAAGCATGGTGCTTCTACTTCAAATTCTCAAAGAAGTTCTGTACTTGAAAGCAATTCAACACAAGAGAGTATTGCTCCTAATGTGAATTAGCCTAGCATTCGAGCTCAAAGTTCTGTATTTTGTTCAAACTTGGTTATGTCTTTTGTGAACTCAAACTTAGCATTTGAGTTCTTTTTATCAACTGATCATAGGAGTTCTTTTGACTTAGCCTATCATATGACTTATTTTGCCTTTTGTATTATCTTATCATAGGAGTTCTTTTGTATCAAACTTAGAATTGATCATTAAGACTTTTTTATCCAAACAATTTGTGTGCAATGAAATGTCCATTTCTTTTAGATTGCTCTATTTCAATTAGGGGTGAGCATTCGGGCGGTTCGGTTCAAAACCGAACCGAACCCGAAAAACCAAATTTTTAAAACCCAAACCGAACCGAACCGTTTACGCCTATCCAATCGAATCAAACCGAACCCTACCATATGTATGTCGCGATCGGTCGTATATTCGGTTTGGTTCCATCACCGCGCACGCCGACGATGGACGATCCGGGTAAATCACCGATCAAGTCATAGCCTCCCGGCCACACGGTATATGTAGTCTCCGGACACCTTTCGGGCATAATCCTCCCAATCACGGGAAGTATGGCCACGAGATGCTTGATACCATCGTAATCGTCACGCCATATGCTGGGCATTCCTCCAAAGTCGAGATAGTGCGTCGAAACTCCCTAGATCCTCGCCCAAAGACATCCAACTCTCGGTGCATGCGCACCACTTCTGGTGTAGCGTTCGATCCTATCCTTCTTCTAGCGTAACGCATCTCCTCCATCCGTCACGATCAAAACTAACATAAGTCAACTAATATTACTCGATGATGTGATACGATAACTTACTTACATCGATTAAGCAACTAGAATAAACCGATCAATCTATAAGGTAAATAAGTGTCATTAGGTACAACACATGTCATAACTTTCTGATTCTACTTGGGAACTAATTATCTAATAACGTTCTAGGATACATGTTATGCTATGAGATCTTCGTTCTAAATAAAACTCGAACTAACTTTCAACATACTCTAATGCATTCTGGAGACAGAAATAGGAATTCTGTTCTTCATAACAAATGAAGTTCCGTGTGTTAGGAGTACGCAGGCGAAAACCACGCGTAAATCGGAGTCCTAACGAAAGAGAACAGAATAAAACAAAATTTCTGCGCAGTGCAGAAAAATTGCGCGATCGTGCCAAAATCCGAGGCAAATGCCGACGTAGTACGACTACCATGTCCACGTATTCAAGTCGATGCTTGACATTCTAAAGTCAAATTCAAAGTCAAAGTTGACGGTCACCCATGTCGAAGTCGTTCTCGCTTGTCTTGACATTCGTCTTCTTCCGTTCGAAGCTCGAGGCTATAGTTATATTCATCCTTCCTATCGTTCTTTTGTTCTAGTAAAGGAGAAAAGTTCATACTTCTGTGTTCTTTCGCAATATGTGATCATGCTTCTTACTCGTCTATGTTCTTCTTAAGATAACATATCATTTGTCATAATAGGCCTTGAGTTTTGAAAGTAAGATTTCAAATTACAACATAACCAATTCATACTTGTACATCAATTTGATTTCATCCTTTCAACTTTAACCATTCAGGTTCATTTCAAACATATACGTTTATCTCAATCTTGATCACTTTGCATACCATTTGGTTGATTTCAAAATCAAGGTTTGAAATTTCCCTTACTCATAACCTTCATTTCAATCATAACATCATAACATCTCTTTCTTTCCTTGTTTCTTTCAAAACTGATCTCAAACTTGTTTATCATTTAAAACTCTTCATTTCATGAGTTTGAGAAAGAAATCATTTACCTTTTTCCCGGTTGAGCTTGATGTGATGGAGTGTTGAGAATAGTCAGCAGATTTCTAGAAGTCCAGTGACTCAATCTAGACTTAGTTTTGAAAAGAATTTGAAATTCAAAGAGCAAACGGCTCTGATACCACTCTGTCACGCTCCCATCCCGGAAAACCCGGATTGGCTGCGGACTAATACTAGGAACAATATTTAAGGTTCATGAAAGGCTATTATGAGGATGCATATCACATGTAAACTATCATGCTTTGAACATAACGCATTTAATAATCGGATATATCGGTGGGCTGACCAGCGGACTCCAAAGATTAACAATGATCCGACGGACTTCAACAGTTTATATCATTTTATCCTCCAACGGATCCAAAAGAATACTATTGATCGGAGGACTTCAATGATTATATCTTATCATCATCAAAACAATAAATAATTCGAGTTGCGGTGAAAACGTGTGAATACATATACGACGATATGTATTCAAGGTATTAACTGTCTTATAACATCAAAAACACCGGGCTTCTCAACACTCCTACATCATCAACATCGAGCTCAACTCGCACATTTAAAACAAACATGCGGTCGAGTACACGAATGCACGCAGTGGACTCATGCCGAAAACATTTTATCATATTTAAATTACATCGCCACATCATGGTAAAGACACAAGGGTTTTATTTAAAATGTCTTATGCTTACTAAAGTCATTTTCATCTCTGCTCATAAAAGTCGCCATTAAGCATTTTCCTTGTGTGTATAATCCATATCCCTTATCCTTTCATCATAACATCATAGTCGAACGTAGTGAAGAGGCCTCCTCTATGACGCCATGGCCGGCCGTGAATTGTCTTACAAAGACACAAATCACCTTAGTGTGTACACGTTAATCCTCGCTGTATAAGCCTTCCCAATAGGATCCGATATCGATTTCATTCATAAGTTGGGAGCGACCCAACAACATTCATAACATTTCATGGATAGGGTACATACAAAAACATAAACATTTTTGGCATGTAATCTTGTAAACATTTTCTCAACAGTTGAAATAAGCATCGTAAATAAACTCATTTGAAAGAATAGCAAGTCACGTTTTGTTTAGAAAGAAAGCCCACATGAACTATTGTTTGTCTTAAACTTGATTACTCGTCAACGTCCCGTCGTCACGTCAGCGTCCACACCTTTACGTAAAAGCGATGTTTAGTACGTCGTTCACGTATTTCGAGACTTTCAAAGTCTAGAATAAACTTCGATATTCTATATCGATATAAATTGAATTCCTTAACGAATTCAATACGCTGTTTAAACGCGTAATTTAAACTAACACTTCTCGTTCTTCGATAGAATCGAGATATGTTTATCAATTACCATTTTACCCTTTTGGGTAAAAGGTTCAACGTTTTCTCATGTTTTTCAATCTAACGACTTTACATAATGAAATCTTTTCGTATCAACGAGATTTCATCATTAAATTAATACGTCTTACGCGTATTAGCGTATTTATCGAACGTATTTCGTACGTTGACTTCAAAAGTCAACAATTTTGACTTTCATTAGTAAATTCTTTACTAATTCATATTCTTAATCAACATAAATCGATTTTCAATCGATTTCTTTTCGTAAAGTCATAATTCTCGATTTTTCACGCAAATCGATAAACTCTATTAAAAATTTTCTTAAATATTAATCAATTTATTTCATTTTTAACGTTATTTAACATAACGTTTTGTTGTAAACATAGTATTCTATATTTATAAAATTTTATAAAATTCAATTATGTCTAAAATAATTTTTAGACATATAATATATTATTATTCTTGATTAAAAAGAATTTAAAAATCCTTATCTTCAACAATATAGCTCACAGCTATATGTTCAAAATTTCCCAAACTTGTTTCAAAAATTTCTCTAAATTCATACAGTGTACTATTTTATCATAGTATCACTAATATGTATTAATATTAACCATATAAAAATCGAGCATCACCTTATTCATTTATATAAGTCACGGCATTTTCAAGAAAAATGTCCAATAATTCTCAAAAATTTTATATAATTAGTTTAAGGTCTCAACATCAATTTATAACATATTTATAACATATAGTCCATCATATTCCATTTCTTCATCAAGGATTTAATTATCCAAGGTCACGGTTCATTCTCAACTCATACCAAACATTTTATAAAAATTCCAACAAAAATACACCATGCTTAAATACTATAGTATAACAACACTACATCATAATATTCATCAAAAACCATTTGAATCATCACCATTTTGAGCTTGTAGCTCACGGCTTTTTTGAGACAAATGGGTAATTGGTTTCCAAAAATTCTAACAAAAACATAGGATGCATAATTCATGTCCTAGGTCAATAATATACCATTGTATGTATCAAATAAAAATCATACACTAACATATAATTTTTTTGATGTTCTCGGTCATTTTGAAAGAAATATATAGGATTTTTCAAAAATTCCAAATAAATTACTATGGACTCCTAATACATCATAAGTCAAGAATCCATGCTCAAAATAATTTCTCAAGCTTTTGGTCATCATCAAAATTTTATAACATGTTCGAATAAAATTTTAAACATGATCTATGCCTCTATTCATCATGCTACACATTCTTTATACACATCTTAACCATATATTAACAAGATTTTGAGATCGAAATACACATGCATAACATTTTGAACAAACTTAGCTAGATTTTGAAATCAAAGCACATGCATAACCATAGATCAAACTTAACATGCATTAGCTAATTCTTACAATCAAAGATCATCAAGAACACATGCACAACATAGAACCAACCTTCGAATTTTTTTGTAAAAATCAAAGAAAAATCGAAGCCTTGATCGATCCTTACCTTACAATGGTATGGGTTTTAGGAGATATGTGTATAGGCTAGGCTTTGTGAAAGAGAAGAAGAAGAAGAAGAAGAAGAAGAAGATGAACACAAATTTTTCAAGAGGGGGAGGGAGAAGCTCTCGGCCTTCTTGCAGATTTTGGGAGAGAGAAGAGAGTGTTTGAGTGTTCAAGGTGTGTTGAGTGAGTGGAATGAGGGGAAAATGAAGGATCCAACACTAATATCTCTCTCACTCACTCTCGGCCACTCACAAATAAATTAAATAAAATGGGAGCCTTCCCTAATAGTGGGTTATGACTCACTTAGTGATCATTACCTAGAGTTAATACTCCTTACACCATGATGGACCTTGAACAACTCAAGCCATGCAAAATGGGGACAAGATCCGACGGCTCCTAGTGGTTCAAGGGTGATGATTTTATTTATTTGTGTGTATTAATGTATATGTATTAATCAAGATACAATCCCAAATATATGAACACATTATTTGATTTATACAAGGTTAATGTATAACATGGATACCACTTGAATAAATTAAAACATAGCATAGCAAAGTATATATCAAGAATGACGTGAATTTGATATTTAAAACATAGGTCACGACATTTATGTACCACAAGTGATACATATTTTATTTTCGTGCCATTCATAGATATATATTTCATAACATGTCTTAGATGATAAATTATATCATAGGAAAATTTAATGGTATCATTTTATGTGAGAAAACCCTAATTTTCGAATTAGGGTTTTCGAAAATTAGCAATTTGTTCATTATCGAACCTTTAATGATCTAGCATTGTTTTAATGCTTAATAATACTATAATTATATAAAATAATCATAGGAATTTAAATACTATAATTCCTTGATTATTAAATCCATTTTTAAATTCGTCTCTAGACGTTAAGTTTGAAACGTCTCAAAACGTTGATTATCGACTCATCTCAACATGATCGTAATAAAGTCGTACTTACTTTATTAAAATATTCCATTGATAATGGAATTTAATTCTAAGCTTAATTGCTTAGAAAATTTCATGAAATTTTAACTATCGATACGCAATCGACGTTAAAATAATACTGTCGATACATTTTATAAACATCTATTCCTTAATTCACGCTTTCCAGTGAATATTAAATAGGAATTCATTCTTTCATAACCGATCGAAATCATATTCGATATCCTTCTGATTGAATCATTTCGGCGAAACCCTAACTTACGGGTTTTAAATACCGTAATTAGGCATTTAATTCTGCGGGATTTTACAGAAAACTTCCCAGGTGGTCACCCATCCCACAATTGCTACAAGCCAAGCACGCTTAACTTTAGAGTTTTTATGAGATGGACTCCCGAAAAGAAGATGCATCTTGTTGGTATGAGTAACACATATCAAATCATTTAAGCTCTCATCCAATATGCAGTCCCATACCTACATATTCTCGAGACCAACACGAGTCTTTTCAGTGTGTTTTATCCTCACTCACACACCCCTTGAGAAAACTTTCCAAGGGGTCACCCATCCCACAATTGCTCCAAGCCAAGCACGCTTAACTTTAGAGTTTTTATGAGATGGACTCCCGAAAAGAAGATGCATCTTGTTGGTATGAGTAGCATATATCAAATCCTTTAAGCTCTCCTCAAATATGCAATCCCATACCTACATATTGTCGAAATCTCTCTCATTCCGGTGCGTTTCGATTCATTCATGTACCCCTCCGCTTTAAAGTCTTAATCGGAGCCGCTCATTGTCCATGCCTCTGCACCGACGATCACTCCGTACTTCTACCCCAGACGTCACATGGTTAATGTCACATTTTTCTTTTTGTGACAAATATATTGTATATTAAACTAATAATACAGACTGACACAATTTCTTGTGTTAAATTATTATTATTATTATTATTATTATTATTATTATTATTATTATTATTATTATTATTATTATTATTATTATTATTATTATTATTATTATTATTATTATTTATTTGTAACCTTTGGATTTTTATTGAACGTGTATACAATATTATAATAGCTCATATTTGATTATTTAAATATTTTAAATGAATAATTAGCAAGTGTTTAAATAAGCTATAGCAAATTTTGAGACATAAAAATGAGTGTCGCGTCGCATATGTGTCACTAAACTATGACACAATATATAGATGGCACAAAACCGACATAAATATACAACATTGAATGCAACAATATTCTAAATATGTGATATAATTATTACATTTTATTGAGGTGTTGCAAATAAATTATCGTAATTTTAAGACATCAAAATGAGTGTCGCATATGTGTCACTAAATTATGACACATTATGTAGATGACGCACAATTGACGTCAATATACAACACTAGATGCAACACTATTCTAAATATGTGATATAATTATGATATTTTATTGAGATGTCGTAGATAAATTATCGTAATTTTAAGACATTAAAACGAGTGTTGCATTTTTGTCACTAAACTACGACACAATATTTAAATGACGCACAAATGACATAAATATGCGACACTCGAAGCATAAGTGTGGTAATTTTACGGCACATACATGTAATGTCGCATGTGTGCATGTCGCAATAAGTCTATTTTGTTATAGTGATCCATTTCTTTTAAATTGCTCTATTTCAATTTCGTGTGTAATTTTGAAATGAATACTAATATAATACTTGAAACCCAACGTTGGGTATCGATGTGAATTATGATTTAAACAAAAACTCAACGTTGGGTATCAGTATTGATTCACCGTGAACATTTGGATGCAAATATCATTCCAAATCATCCAAATTCAAATACATCAACCATTCATCAAAGTTTGTAGATAACCACCAAATCCAATATTGAACAATACAGCCTCCGAGTCTAACATACATCAAAAACCTAATTTTGTAGAACACTAACAACAAACATCAATAGAACAAAGACAAATGAAAAATACATAAACCTAATTTTGTATTCCATATTTTTTAGGCTCAATTCCATTGTTTTAGTAAGGGATAACAAATCTCCATGCTCATCGGAAGCTTTTTCTTCTTCTTTTTTGTTATCCGGCACTTTGCTTTCGTCTGCCTCAAAATCGAGCCCACTGTAAATCGTACCTTGCTTAATCAAAGCATTATCCCTTTCTGCCTTGATTTTCTGAAAACATAGCTTGTAGTGTGGCGTGAGCTCCGGATCAATCCACTCCCAAAATCCGCAGTCATCCCACTACATGCATGCATACAAATAATCGAAGGTATGGAAAGACCTAACACAGTAAATTCAATGAAAAAATTCTTAGACTCTACGACGACAAAAACAGTATCTTCTCTCTGGATTCTTATCGGTGTGTGAAGTCTTCACGATAGCAGGTATTTGATGGTGGCAAACTTGATGGAAATCAAAAGGATTCCTCCCATTCGATGACGTTCCGTAGAACTTGCTACCATGGAGGGGGTGACGAGCCCAAGTTTTGTGCTATTTTTCTGTGTCTTGTCTAGGTCTAGATCGAGTCTTTTGTGTCTTTCTTGTTGTGTTTTGTGTCCGGGAGGACACATTGGTCCGAGGAACAAGGCAGGCGTAAATAGGCGAAGGAGTGGAACTTGCTTGGCGGGTGAATAGAGATACGATGCACCTCGAGGGCACAGGAGCTTAGCTCACAGCCTGGGCTTCAAACCCCAGTAGCTGTTCCGTTTCACGGCGTGACCTCCTTACAGACCGCACAAGTTCAATCTCCAGAAGGGTAAGCTACTGGGCAAGCGGAAGTAAAGAAAGCGAGCAAAGACCAAGAAGAAGAAGGGCAAGAGAAGACGGAGAGAGAGGTGATGGGCAAGATACGCGAGATCGGGATGGATCTCGCTAAATCCGGAAAGGATGCGCGCTCAGCCCAAATCCCTTGAAATCCGGAGGAGATCATCCCAGATCCATCTGGGCAAGGAAAGAGCGCCGATCAGCAAGGAAACCCTAAGGTCTTCCAGCCAATGGGCCATCACCATCGCGGATCCCTCTCTCGGCCTATATATATAGGATGAATACGCGACTTGTGCGTATCATAGTCTCTTCCGCCCTGCATCTTCGTATTATTCACCATCACCATCACATAAATTAAGTCCCTTCGGGGCAAACACTTTATTTGCTATTCAGATGTTTTGCGGGCGGCACTGGGCTCGCTGCTTCTATTTCATTTAATTAATAGTAAGTTGTTTCCGTTTAATTATGGTTTCAATTAACTCATTGCATGTTTATTTATTTTATGTCTAGCTAAGTCTTTATTCTCGGTTTGGGCGTGACTAAGTGGAGCATGATTAATATAACTCGAGAGGTCTAAGTAGAGCATTACGATCCGCATGCGTGTGTTCCCAAGCACTAGGTCCTGGCATTATATAACTTAACCAAACTCGTTGTGTTAGTTGCAAATAACATAGTGGGTAAGGAAGGTTGCAAGTAATAATTGGATTAAGGTGTCGGTGTCCGCACCCCAAATAGACGATCGTGTGGGCGAGTTGGAGTAGTCATAGCACCGCTTTTGCCAATACCGGTCCATCTAGATCATAACGCCTGCTGTAGGTTTACATGTATTGAGGTGTCTCGTGCATGGGCATTACGGTTAGATAGTTTGCATAGGGTGTCCCTCGCTTCTTTACACGTAAAGGATAGATTTGGAGGGTGCGTCGTGGGCGTGACGCGTGACAACGGGTCACGACGTATGTCTCTTATAACCGGTTGATGCATGTCATGTAGAAAAACCTTTGCACCTAGGACCGAGTATTAATCGTCTTCACGGTTGTTGCCCAAGCCGCACTCGCTTTATTATTTGATATTCCTTTGAGTTTGTTTCAGAGTTACTTTAGTCTTATCTATAGTGATCAAGATAATTACACCACTCTCATCCTTTTAAGTGACATCGTGACATTAGAGATTGCTACACCAACTCCTCGTGGATCGACCCTATACTTATCGCCGGCTACGCCCGTGATGGGCAATAGGTTATAAATTTATTTTGAACGCTAAACGACGCATGTCGAATTGGCGCCGTTCTTGGGAGTTCGCATTCCAAAGAGTATCTCTATTTCTTGAATTTATATTGCTTTCTTTATGCTACGACCTAACCTTGCGGGGAGAGAACGGAGGACTTTTGTACGATCCCGAGATCGAAAAGCACGCAAGGCGAAGGAGAAGCGGCGACGGAGGGCACGACAAGTCTGCGAGGGCGGCTAATCCGTAAGAGAACCCGAGGGCAATACGATGGGTGAACAACCGCTAGTGGAGCGGACATTGAGGAAATGGTGTTCCCTAACAACCATAACATGAGGCCAACGGGCATCACTTTGCCCGCGATCAATGGCAACTGGGAGATGAAGCATTCCTTCATCCAAATCCTCCCCCGATTCAGTGACATGCCCGGGGAGGATCCACAAAGGCATTCAAGATTTCGAGATGGCGTGTGGGACTATCCGCGCCAATGAAAATCTTGGAGAGTATGTGAGATTAGTGTCATTCCCTTCCTCTCGCATGATGGGCAAGAGAACGGCTCACACCTCGCCCGTTGGAAGTGTGACCACGTGGGCACAACTTCACCAGAAGTTCCTCGAGAAGTACTTTCCTGCCGCCCGTATTCAGAACATGAGGAAAAGGATAAGCAGCATCAAAATGGGCACGTGAGAGACCTTTTATGATTATTGGGGAAGGTTTAAACAGCTGCAGGTGAAATGCCCTCAACATCAAATTCCAGATCATGATCTGATCCAATATTTCATGGCCGGGTTGAGGGCAACAGAGAAAATTTGGGTGAATGCAGCTTGTGGAGGATCAATACTGAATAAAGTTCCCAAAGGAGGCCTTTAGACATTGGGCGAGATGGCGAAGAAAACGAGACGAAGGAGGAGAAGTTCGAGGCAAGCCGCCACTTCTTCAACCGTGGAGACCAAGCGGATAAACTCAGAACCTATTCGACAAGTTCATAACCAACACGGGATCGTGACGGGGCAGGGCAAGGCAAAAAAAGCTAAAGTTTGCCAAATATATACCGCCACGACACATCACGGATCAATGCCCCAATGTTTGAAGAAGAAGAAGTCAATGCAAGGGTCGAGAATGGTAATGGGCAATACGAGCGGAGGAGATATGATCCAAACTCTCGGACCTACAACCTGTGACGAGGAACCACGAAAACTTTAGGTGGTCTAACAACCAGCAGAAGCGGGACAACAACAGTGGCGATGACGGAGGGGCGGGACAACAACAACCATACGTAAATAATCGTGACCAAAGCGGTGGGCCATCGTTGGCGAACTTGTACACTATGGCACGAGAAAATGTGAAGGCTCAACAAGAGAACGAGAAATTCAAGGTCGAGACAAGAGGAGCCCTCCAGAGCCTTGGGAACCAAGTTTCCCAATTGACGGACGTCGTAACGCGTCTTGAGAAGAAGCAAGGAAATTTACCTCCTCAAGTGGAGGTAAACGAGTTAGCCCAATTGAATGATGTAGCCCTAAGAAGTGGGAAGAAGCTGCCAGAGAAAGTTTTCATGCCTAAGGACGACGCAGAGACATGCAAGTGGAAGATCTCACGTAACACAATGGTCAAGATGACAATGATCGAGAGGAATCGCCAAGGAAAAGATGAGAAAAAGAAGAGGCAATCATTGAGCCAACCTATGTCAAACCTAATCCTAGGTTTTACCTCCTTTCAGCAGTTGGCCAAGAACAGAGAGAGAGGAAGAAATGAGTGAGATGTATCGCGTGTTTCGTAAGGTGGAAATTAATATACCGCTCATCCTTTGCTGCAGGCACGATGCCAAAATGGGCAAAGTTCATGAAAGAATTGTGCACGAGAAAGGTGAAATACAAAGATGATGCAAAATTCCAAGTGTGAGAATGTATCCGCAGCCCTACAGTGAAATTGCCCGAGAAGTGTGGAGATCCGTGGATGTTTTTATTCCCCTGCGTAATAGGCAATACGAGGATCGAAAGCGGCTATCTTTGGATTTGGGGCATCTATAAACGTCATGCCCTTGTCAATGTTCAATGAATTAAAGGTGGGAACCCTGAAGCCAACACGAGTGGTTATCCAATTAGCAGACAGGTCCAACGTTTATCCAGAAGGAATCATCGAAGACGTATTGGTCAAAGTGGAGGAACTCATATTTCCAGCGGACTTCTACGTTCTGGATATGGGCACGATGGGTAACAAATCCTCAGTTATGCTCTTGGGTCGACCATTCATGAAGATAGCCAGAACTAGGATTGATTGCGACACGGGCAAATTATCATGTGAATTCGACGGCGAGACGGTGACCTTCAACATCTTCAAGGCCATGGAGCATCCTATTGATATTGAGGTCGTGGAATTCATTGATCACATTGAACCCATGGTGGGAGACATCCTGCCCGAGATAGGTTTACAAGATCCGCTGGATGCAGCAATTCAAAGTGGTCTTAAGGAGGATGACGCCCACGAAGAAACAGCTTATGGGCAATGCCGGAGGCCCCGCTTTGTTTGGAGGAGCGAACCCGAGGGACTCAAGTGGTCAATATACCGACATGCCCAAGGCGAAGGAAGAAGAAAAGCTCGTTCCATCCCTTATGAGAGCACCGAAACTCGAGCTAAAGACTCTTCCTCACCACCGAGTACATCTTTCTAGGGAAGGGCGACACCTTGCGTGATCATCAATGCTAAACTCAACCGAGTCGATAAGTCATGAGAAGTGTTATCGGGCAATACAAGGAAGCTATTGGACGGACATCGTCGACATCAAGGGCATCGGCCCTTCCATATGCTCACAATATTCGATGGAAGAAGCCAAACCAAGACGCGATCAACAAAATTGAACCCGGCTATGAAGGAGGTAGTCATGAAGGAGATCTTGAAGCTTCTCGACTTGGGCATCATATATCCGTGTCGACGACAAGAAATGGGTCACCAAGACACGTCGTGCCCAAGAAGTCGAGCATTCAGTAGTGAAAACGAAAAGAGAGCTGATCCCAACAAGGCTCCAAACAGTTGGAGATGCTTGGAAAGGTTAATGGAACACTGTGACCCGGAAAGGAGATATTGACTATCGATAGCTCAACACGGTGACCAAAAATCACTTCCCATTACCTTTCATTGACGAGATCTTTGGAAAGGTTAGGCGGAAACAAATTCTTTTGTTTTTAGACGGATACTCGGGCTACATACGGATATGGGTTGCCCAAGGTGATCGTGGATAAAACTACTTTCACATGCCCATTCGGACATTTGCCTGAAGAATGCCTTTGACATGTAATGCCCGGGGACATTTCAATGATGCATGATGAGCATCTCCCGGACTATTGGAGAAATGCATCGAGGTCTTTATGGACGACTTTACCGTCTATGGGGAATCATTCGATGAGTGCTTGACAAATTTGGAGGTAGTCCTACGTAGATGTGTCGAAAAGAATTTGATCCTAAATTATGAAAATGTCATTTCACGGTACAAGAAGGGATTGTTCTTGGGCACGTGGTGTCCGAAAGAGGATAGAAGTAGATAGAGCTAAAGTAGAGATCATCGCCAAATTGCCTATCCACCTTCCGCATGAAAGCAAGTCGAGGTTTCCTTGGGCACTGTTGGTTCTGTAAGATTTGTGAAGGACTTCAAAAGATCGCCCACCCGTGACACGACTACTCCGAATGATGTACCATGGGAATTCGATGAAGAATGTAAGATAGCTTTTGAAACTCAAGAATAACTTAATTTCAAAGACCGATCATTCAACCCCTCGATTGGGGCATGCCGCTTGAAGTTATGCGCGATCTGCAGATGCAGCGCCTGGGGAGCCGTCTTGGGACAAAGAAGAGGAAAGGAAAGTCATGCTATATACTATGCCTCGAGAACTCTCAATGCCGCCCAATGCAACTACAAAGACAACCGAGAAAGAACTCTTGGCGGTCGCTTTTGCTTTTGAAAAATTTCGATCATATCTCATCGGGGCCAAGACAATCGCCTACACCGATCATACCGCCTCGAGATACCGATGGCCAAGAAGAGTCAAAGCCACGACTAATCGACGGATCTTGCTTCTCCAAGAGTTCGATGTAGAAATCAAAGACAAGAGTGGAGCACAAAACCTGTGGCCGACCACTGAGTAGGATATTGAAGGAGAAGACCCGTGCCCATTGCGTAGACATTCCCCGAAGAACATCAGATTTATTCTGTGGCACGACGGAGTTCGAGCCATGGTATGCAGATTTGGTGAATTACAAAACCACTGGAGAACTCCCTGTTGGGCTCACTACGTATCAAAGAAACAAGATCAAGGCAAACTGTCGAACCTACATATGGGATGAACCCTACTTATGGAGGAAGTGTGCTGACCAAGTCTCGCGACGCTATGCGTCTAAACCGAGATCAAAGATATCTCGAATCATTGCCACTCAAAAGAATGTGGAGGTCACTTTGGGCACAAGAGGCAATGAGAAAGGTTTTAGACAGGATTCTTCCGCCCACGATATTTAAACATTCTTATGAGCATGTAAGCAATGCAAAGAGTGTCAACAAGAAGGAAATATCACAAAGAGGAATGAGATGCCCATGATACCTATCCTTCCCGTCGAAATCTTTGATGTATGGGGATGGACTTTATGGGACCATTACCGAGCTCGAGGCAATGCGTGCATCTTGCTTGCGGTGGATTATGTCTCGAAACGGGTTGAGGCCAAGGCAAGTGCCACTAATGACTCAAAGGTAGTTTCACTTTTCTTAAAGCTAATATCTTCAATGTTCGGCGTGCCCAAAGCAATTATCGCCGATCGAGGAACCCATTTCTCGCAACATTACTATCACCAAATTGTTCGAAAATACGGTGTAACCCATCGTGTGACTACTGTACTACCATCCGCAGCTAATGGGTAAGCTGGAGTTGTCCAAATGTAATAATCAAGCACTATATTGAGGAAGGTAGTGGGACCTACATGGTAAGGCGGAGCACTCGTCTTGACGACGCTATGGGCATACTGAATCGCATACAAGACCCCCTGGGCATGTCACCATACCGAATTGTGTTTGGTAAGATGTGTCATTTACAAAGGAACTAGAGCACGCGGCATTTTTGGGCAAGTGAACAAGCTCAACTTTGATTGGGACCGTGATGGCCAAGCTAGAAAGCTTCAACTTCAAGAACTGGAAGAAATAAAATTTGAGGCCTATGACAATGCCGCTCTATATAAAGAAAGACTAAAGAAGGCACATGATCGCCTTATCAAAGCCAAGTCATTCGAAAGAGGGCAATTGGTGCTTTTATACCGCCTCGATTCAAGTTGATGTCGCAAGCTAACAAGCAAGTGGTGCGGACCATATGAAGTAAAACTCACTTCCGAATGGAGTCAAGCCGAGGTCGCAGACCAAGACGAAGAAGATCTTCAAGGTCAATGGACAGTGCGAAGGTTTACTATGGGCATCACGAGGTAGATCCAGGGGGTCGCATCGAGTGCAAGCCCTCGACGGGAAGAGTAATAAAGAGGTCCGGTCGAGCCACGACGATAACTATGGCGCCGCCGTGAGGCAACTGGTATTTTTATTTGCTTTCGTTGTTGTTTTCTTTTTTTTTTTTTCCCCGCTTTTGCGTGTGATGTTGTGTTGGTCAATCTACGAACAGTTGATCATGATCAAGAGGCAAGATGAGACGCTAGACATTCGCCGTGTGGCAAGAGGGTGAGTTCGGAACAAGTGGCGTGCGGTTGTCGGGAGAAAGGACGTGAACGCCCTTATAATCGCCACTCCATAATTACCTCACCCACGCCGCCTCAACCTCTCGCAAATTCCTCTCTCTCTCACCAGCCTTAAAGAAGAAACCTCCCATTTTTCAAAAAAATGACCGCCTGTAAAACCGAGCCAAAACCACCACAAAGCTTCCGATTCCTCTCTCGAACCGGGAAGACCACCGAGCTCGGCTAAAATGGCGACCTCTCGAGACTCTACTACCCCGAAATACCTAAGAGCCCATCTCAAGTTAACTCCGAGGACCGAGAAAATAATAGAGAAAGCACCCTCTCCCGTAAAGGCGACGCCGGAGGAACCACCGAGAGAGACGGCGGCGAAACCCAAGAAGAAGAAAGCCAAGGCCAACAAGGAGAAGGCTGTCCCGGCGACGGAGAAGGAAGATACCCCTGCAGAGACGGAAGAGTCCACCCCTGATTTAAGCCGACGAATTGGAGCCTCCGGCGAGAAAGAGAAAAGCGAAGAAAAAGAAGAAACCCCGGCCGAGAAAGACTCCGAGGGCACCACCACCACCGAGAAGGAAGCCTCGTCAGAGCTACCTCCACCTACAAGGAAGAGAACCCGAGGGTACCTTGCGAAGATGGCATCACCCTCCTCTCGAAAAGGGAAGCCGTCCCGACCACGGAGAGCCACCTCGAGGTTCAACACCACCACCGATGGTGGCATTGTAAAGCCCAAGACGCTGAACATGGAGGTGCCGGAGAGTCCTGGGGTTAACTCATATGATGAGGTGAAAAGTTTTTCGCAAGAATTGGACGGGAGCGTTTTGAATGGCGGTGACGGTGTACATCACATCGGCAAGGGAGTTTATTCAAACTCTCGAAATAAAGAACCGAGCAAAGTGAAGTCGACCACAGATCGCATCAAATTTAAGCTCGATGGACAACACTTCTCTCTCTGTGAACGACTTCAACTCGCACTGGGCATTATGTATGTTTCGAGACGAAGACCACCGAGTACAAGGAAGCTTTCACCCACGTCCCCGAGCACACGAGCGAGGAGTGGAATGAAAATGGTCATCGATTGGTTTGGGCACAACATTCAAGTCGGGATACACTAAGGGCAATGAGTGAGGAGCAACAGCGCTGCAAGCATGTGCCATCGCCTCCTGTCTTACGCTTTTTTCTGGAAGGTAGACAAGAAGAACTCCATCTCCCGGCAGAGTTGTTTATTCGTGAGTACATGTGGCATGGCCACAAGATCAATTCGCGCTTGCAGCCCACTTCAAGGACATCCCGACTCATCCTAAGCAGAGGATCTCCTTTCCCACTTGGTGACCGTCTCGCCACAAAGTCGAAAGTATCGGACGAAACGAATACCGATCCGGAGGTAGAGCCCGAGTCAGATATCGACACAGCTATCTTTGGAGCGCATGAAGGACATCTACTATGACCAGACGGCAAACCGGACATTTGAGCCACCGATGACCACGACCATTACTTCGTCGGTCTCCCACGACCAGAGGAGAGTCGGAGTCGGCCGGAGGAAGATGATGATATCAAGTCTGCTGACCGTGATGGAGGAACAACAGTAAAGCCACCCATGATGCCCAAATAGCTTTATTTTTGCCCACGCTGGATTGTGTATCCACCTTCCTCGACCTTTTCCTCTTTTTTGTTTTTGTTTCGTTTTGTTGTGTTTTTGTTTTGTTTTGTTGTTGTTGGTGTCACCCTTTCTCACCCACTTTGCCCAAGGCAAAGTGTGTGAGCGAAGTTCGCGTCTGGCCGTTTGATTGAGTTAAGAGAGTCGGTCCCGCTCGACCCGCTTTACCCAAGGCAAAGTGTGTGAGTAGAGGGACCGCCACCTTGCTCGATTCTGCTTGTTTGCTGTTTGTGTTCCTCATGATTCACCCACTTTGCTCAACGCAGTGTGTGAGCGCGGGGTTTTCGCTTTTGTGTGTCGGTTGGCATGTTTAAATTGGTGGGATTGATTGGTCAGATTTTGCTTTGTTGTGAATAATGCTAGTAGTCTTAGGAATTCTGTTTGAGCATGACCGTATGTAAATAAGGACGATTTAATCAATTTGAGCACACATGGTGAGATTTGAGCTTAAACTGTTGTATCTTGATCAACACGTTTCTTTCTTGTGTGATTATTGACATCTTCATTAGCTTTTGCTAGAACTTGCGTGCACTCTTATGTCGAGGCCTTATCGACTTAGTTAAAACATTTAGACGACTTAAGCATATTTTTCTTCAAATAGCCCATCGAGCCAAAAAGTCCTACCTAATGTTAATCCCTCGCTCAAATTTCGAGCTTAATAATTTCTTTCATTCACTTAAATTAGCTCGAAAAAGAAGTTTACCCTGTCAATTGCACTCGTGAGCTAATAGAAGAGAAGGGCAAAGGAAGAACAATAGCCTCAGAATGGGCAAGAAAAAAAAGGGTTTACCGACTTCAAAGAAATGGGCAAATGCCCAATATAAAGAAGTGTACCAGTAATTGAAAGAAAAGGGCTTCAAATAAAAGAATATATATATTGATGAAGTCCTAAGACGGTCAGGCCGAGGTCCGTAAGAGAAAGGCGAAAGGAAATCCATGGAGGACAAAATAAATTCCTCGAACCTCGAGTCCGTGATGACCTTAAATCTGCTCCAAAAATGTCCCACCTATGTCTTAAGCTCCATTACAACCAAATAAAAGACCTAAGGATGAATGTTTAAAACTTTGTCTAAACGGTGGAGATGGTAGAGGCACACAAGCCTATGGTATAGTCGAAATGAAAGATGTCCCGAGCGTATACACTAGCCTATACACAAGAGTGCAGAGTGTTGGTATGGAAATGCCCAATATGCTCAAATTGTATTTTGACTTGTTTGATGGTCGCTGCTTGAATGAAGTCTACTAATTGCTAGTTTGTTCGAAAGCTTATATCGCCGAGATATCCGCTGTGGAAATGTGCTAACCTTTTCGCTTTGAGTCTTTTCTGTCTTTCTTTTGTCTTGGGAAAATTACGCGTGCATGCTTGAGGACAAGCATGTTTAAAGTAGGGCGTGACGAGCCCAAGTTTCAGGCTCTTTTTCTCGTGTCTCTGTCTAGGTCTAGATCGAGTCTTTTGTGTCTTTCTTGTTGTGTTTTGTGTCCGGAGGACACATTGGTCCTGCAGGAACAAGGCAGGCGTAAATAGGCAAGAATGAGTGGAACTTGCTCAAGGGTGAATAGAGATACGACGCACCTCGAGGGCACAGCGAGCTTAGCTCACACACAGATTCAAACCCCGCAGCTGTCCGCTTCACGGCGTGACCTCCTTACTGCATCGCACAAGTTCAATCTCCGTAAGGGTGTAACCTTCAAGCGGAAGTAAAGAAAGCGAGCAAAGACCAAGCAAGGATGAGGCAGAGAAGACGGAGAGAGGTGATGGGCAAGATACGCGAGATCGGGGATCTCGCTAATCCGGAAAGGATGCGCCACCCAAATCCCCGAACTGGAGGAGATCATCCCGCATCCATCCGGCAAGGAAAGAGCGCCGATCGCAAGGAAACCCTAAGGTCTTCCACCAACGGGCCATCAACATCGCGGATCCCTCTCGGCCTATATATATAGGGATGAATACGCCGACCAGGCGTATCATAGTCTCTTCCGCCTCGCATCTTCGTATTATTCACCATCACCATCACATAAATTAAGTCCCTTCGGGCAAACACTTTATTTGCTATTCAGATGTGTTTTGTCGGCTGCACTTTGGGCTCGCCGCTTCTATTTCGCTTAATTAATAGTAAGTTGGTTCCGCTTTAATTATGGTTTCAATTAAGCTGTATGTTTATTTATTTTATGTCTAGCTAAGTCTTTATTCCGGTTTGGGCGTGACTAAGTGGAGCATGATTAATATAACTCGAGAGGTCTAAGTAGAGCATTACGATCCGCATGCGCGGTGTTCCCAAGCACTAGGTCCCGGCATTATATAACTTAACCAAACTCGGTGTGTTAGTTGCAAATAACATAGTGGGTAAGGGAAGGTTGCAAGTAATAATCGATTAAGGTGTCGGTGTCCCGCACCCCAAATAATACTGTAATCGCTGGTGGGCGAGTTGAGTAGTCATAGCAAAATGCCTTTGCCAATACCGGTCCATCTAGATCATAACGTCTGTAGGTTCATATATACCGAGGTGTCCTCGTGCGTGGGCATTACGTTAGATAGTTTGCATAGGGTGTCCCTCGCCTTCTTTACACGTAAATGATAGATTTGGAGGCTGTCAGGGCGTGACGCGTGACAACGGGTCACGACGTATGTCTCTTATAACCGGTTGATGCATGTCATGTAGAGAAACCTTTGCACCTAGGACCGAGTATTAATCGCCTTCGTGAAGTTGTTGCCCAAGCCGGACTCGCTTTATTATTTGATATTCCTTCGAGTTTGTTTCGTGTTACTTTAGTCTTATCTATAGTGATCAAGATAATTACACCACTCTCATCCTTTTTAAGTGACATCGCGACATTAGAGATTGCTACACCAACTCCTCGTGGGATCGACCCTATACTTATCGCCGGCTACCTGTGATGGGCAATAGGTTATAAATTTATTTTGAACGCTAAACGACGGTGGTCGCGGGTTCTCAATTGCTCGCTTAACTCCAAATTGCAAACCAACTTGTCGAAAATGATATTTTACAAAAAAAGTTACAGCAAATTGCCAACAAACATTAAAGAACAAGAAGAAAAGAGAGAGAGAGAATGGATAAGATTCAGTGGTTTGAGAGATGAGAAATTAGGGATTTTTGGGATTTCTCCATCCACTTGGATATTTGTAATCTTCTCCATCCAGCTCGACCGTAAAGTTTTACACGTAAGTGATAATTGAGTCCAACTCAGCTTCAATCGGGCTGAATTGGAACGCATGGAAAATATTAGAAAAATTGAAAGTTTGTGTATTTTAATTCAAATTTCAAAGTTCATGATATAAACCAGAATAGTATAAAAGTTTGTGGATTTTGACGCTAATAACCAAAAAAAAAATTTAAATATATTATGAATGAAGTAGAAATATCACATTAATATAATATTAAATTAATTAATAATAGATTATAAGTGGTAGAAGATGTAAAAGGATAAGAAAGAAAAATAGAGATAGTCCACGAATGATAAAAAATATAAATAAAGAATATTATCAAGGGTACTAATGATACTTTCAATGGTAGATTTTTTTCATTCTTAAAAAGTTGAGAATCAACTTCTTTAGCATTAGAATAGAGTTGACGTGGCAAAAAATTAAGAACCAACTCTTTCAATGGTAGTTTTTTTCTTTTAAAAAGTTGAAGATACCAAATTTTTACCACTGTAGATGTGTTTATTTTACATTTTCTACAAAGCCAACTTCTAAAGATAAAAGTTGGTTTTTTGTTTTTTTCGGTCCTATAACAGTCTTTCTTCTTTTTTGTTATTTTTTGGTCTCATAACTATCTTATAGATATAATTATATGTATATTATAGCAGGGCCCATGTAAAAATTGATGTTGTAGGTGTATATAATTGGAAAGAAATATAAAAAAAATAGATAAATTTTAAAAGCTGATGTGGTATCAAAATAAGGGTGAGCATTCGGATTTCGGTTCGGATTTTTGTCTAATCCGAACCGATCCGAAAATCCAAATTTTGAGAGATAAAAATCCGATCCGAACAGAATATCCAAAATTCGATTTTTTTATAAAAAAATCTGAACCGAACCGAAAAATCCGAAATTATGAAAAAATCGAAAATCCGATACCAATTTTTGTTAATTCTTATATATATTTATATTAAATTTAAAAATATTTAAATAAAATATTGTTTTTATATATAATTTGGATTTTCGGATTTTTTTCGGATTTAAAAAATCCAATCCGACCATATCCGAAAATTCGAAATTTTGAAAAATTTCAATCCGATCCGAAAATCCAAAAAATCCGAACTGAATTTTAAATTTCGGGTTTGGTTCGGATCGGATATTCGATTTTCGGATTTTTTGCTCACCCCTATATCAAAAAACTGGAAACCAAGTTAACCATTGAAGTTACCGTAAGTATGGAGAAGAGTTACCATAAATAGAATATGAAGGGAATTGGAGGACTCCCAAAGATAAAAACTAGGAAGGAAATTGGAGGACGAAGTGAGTATATATTTATTTGAGTCCTCCGAGTTCCACTGCTTTTATTTTCCCTTTCTTCGTGCTTTTTAAACAATTGTGAAATAGTTCGAAAAAATAAAAATAAAAATAATTGGGATCTTGCAAATGAAGAAAATAAAAATAAAATTATTAATTCAATCACTAATGAGTCGATTGCATATGTCTGGCTACATTACCGAGCTTCGAGTTTTATATACTGAATACTTAGAGAAGCTTAGGAGCATTTAGTCCAAAAGGATTTTATAAATGTAGATTTATAATTAAGACATGTTTATTTTATTTTTTACTTGAGGGAAGAGGAACGGTATTGTTTGCACAAAAAGTCTGCACTGTTTGAATTTCCCAAAAGAACAGACTTATAATTAAGATGATAATTGTTTTCTAATAATTATTTTATTCATAATAACATATATATACATTACTTCTCATAACAAATAGAGTTAGGAACTTGATACAATTATTTTAATTTTAGTATAGAGATATAAGTTGTATGTAATCAATAAATTTATTTTTCAAGTTAAATTATTTAATGAGCTAACAAACTGAATATTGCCAATACGGTAATCTGCATATTAGTATGCCTAGATGGAGGCGGCTTCGATTGTTAGAGCAGTAGGAGGTGCATGTGATTGTTGTGTAGATTGCGAATGGGATGGATGAGGATGGGTGAGGTGTCATGTGTTTTCTATGCTAGAAGGTTTAGATAATTAAAAATTGTTAGCAAATGAGATCACGTCATATGTAAATTATAAATTAAATAATTAATTATATTTCTATTTTATTAACGGTTTGAACTACATAATATATGTTCTGAAGTATTAGCAAATATTTAATTGGGATTGAACTAAATTATATTTGCACCAGATAAAAGTTTGACTTGATAATCTGATCGGTGATCGCCAGATCCAAGAGGTAAAACCGCTTGCAAATGCTGTATTTAATTAACTCAAATACGTGTCCTCGTTTATAAAGTAGGTGTTGACCCTCTTTAATTTTTTTACTTTACTTTCTTCAATCTCACAATAAATCAAGGTCATTTAGTGATAGGATACGCCTAACCTACTGCGCCCAAAGATCGCGCCCAATACAAGAAACCTCGACATCAAGCTCGGCTGGACAAGTTCGGCCCATGAAGACTCCTAAAGTCGGTGGGAGCAGAAGCTCTCACCATATCTAAAAGAATCCTAATTCGAGAGGGATGGGATCTCGAATCCTAGTTAGAGAAGACTTGATTCGAGATCTAGGTCAATACGTTGTGTATAAATAGAGGCTAGATTAGACGACATATTTTCATTCACTCTCTTTGTAATCGCTTCTTACACTCTCAATACACATCTCTCTCTCTCTTACCCGTGGGCGTAGATCTTATTCACGGATCGAACCACGTAAATCTTTAGTGTTCTTAGCGTTTATTTCCCTTACGAAATTAAGATCGATCATCGGCGCCGTCTGTGGGAAGCGAAATTTTGTGTTTTCGATCAACCACCGTTTCTGAAATAATCATGACCGGTACACCGAAGCCGTGCATCGGGACCGTCGCAAGCAACAACAACGGCGGCGAAAGGGAACGCCGAGCTCAACTCGGGAAGAGCCCAATCGGAGAAGAAACCCAGAGGAGCATATCCAAAGTCTCGACGAGCACGGACACCCGCCTGCGGGAGGCGGTTACCATAGCGAAAGCGATCGTAGCAATAATCCGGGGAACCTCCGGCTCATAAGTAAACCTCAGCGGCGTCGTCGAGGATTTCTCGAGAAAAATAAGGAGAGCTTTCTCCGGTTCCTCGGTGAAGCACAGGGTCGGCCACGTCCTGAAGAACGGAACACCGAAGCCTCGTCTAGATACGAGGCATCACAACGAGAGGTCGGGGCCCAAACCGACCGCGCAAGGAACGAGCAACGGGAGAGGACGTCGTGATCATCGCGAAGCCGGCCGAGTCGCCGAATAAATCCATCCAGCGAACTCGCCCGATCTCGAGGGACGGCGGCGAGAAAAGGCATCGAGGTCGCGCGAAGTCGGTCCGAGTCACCTAAGCGAGTTCGATCGTCGAACTCCGTCCCGATCTCGAGGGGCGGCTTCGATGGATACGGAAGATAGCCACCCGTTCTCAAATAGAATACTCAACACTTCTCTCCGGATAAGTACGGGTACAAGCATCGCCCTACGACGGGCCGAGGGATCCAGAACTTCCTCCGCGGTTCAATACAACATGATCAACCAGCGTCTCATTTCGGTTCATATGTGTAAACTCTTCCGGAGTTACTAAATCGACAACGCCCGCGGTGGTTCGACGATCTACCTCGGAAGCATCGGCTCTATCGCGACTGATGGTTGCCTTCCACCGAAGTTCTTCAAAAGCGGAATCAAAACGTCATCGGCCACCTCCTCACCATAAGGCAAAGCCGTAATGAGTCCATCGGCGACTTCATGACAAGGTTTAACAAGGAGTGTTTGAAGGTCGAAGGCGTGAGCGACACTGTTAGTCATCTCGGCCTTCCAAAACGGCATCTTGCGGGGGCTTTATCTTGAGAGATCGTCAATCGAACCCCGTCTTGCAAGCAGTATGGCGCATAGCCAACCGGTTCGCCAAAGCGGAGGGGCGACAAAAGAAAGCGCGAAGCAGACAAGGCAGGACCTTCGGAAAAAGGAAGAAGAGACGAAGGAAGGGAAGATCGGAACCAAGGCCGGCGAAGCGCCTTGGACAGATTACATCGCCCGATAAAGTCTAGGCTCGGTCCGCGCGGCCTCGGGCGACCTCAATACACCCGTTGGCGAGGCCGAGGCGAAATCTCACGCTCCATATGAACCTGTTAGAAGCCTCGACCGATGGCGGGAGGAAGAGGTGCCGACCTATGGATAAATACTGCTCATTCCATGATGATTACGGGCACGACATCGAAGAGTGCAAAGAGCTCATGGGTGAAATAGAGATGCTAGTTCAGGACGGATCCCTGAAGAAATACCGAGGACAGAGTCGCCAAGCCGACCAAAGTCAAAAGACGAAAAAGCAGAGGAAGAGGGGAAATTGTGCCCCCCACAAAAAAACAAAGCGCAGCACCGACGAGGAAGGAGATGACGAGCCCCAATATGACGGGGTGATCTCCACTATTACGGGGCTCCCCCGTGGAGTCACGAAGTCCTCCCTGAGGCCGATGCAGAAGTCCTAGAACCGTGAACCTACCAATAAGAGGTTCGGAAAGGGCGGGCGATCACCTTTCTCAGGGCGACCCGTACTGCGACGATACCTCACCGGGATCGTTGGTGATCCGGTGGTAGTCGCAAATAAATTGGTAAACAGCGTTTACATTGACGGTAGCGTCGGTGAGCATCCTCTTCAGGAATGCTTTGACAAGCTAGGAGTAGAAGAAGCACACCTCGCACGAGCACCGCGCCACTCGAAGCTTCGTCCGGAAGAGCAGCGCCCGGAAGGAATAATCGAGCTACCGTCGCGGTGGGGGCAGCACCAACGACCTCGACCAAGGTGGTGCGGTTCTTCGTAGTGAAGGCCAACTCGCCGTATAACATCATACTAGGGCGAGATTGGTGAGCATTTGTAAAGGCGGTATGCTCAACGTACCACTGACGATAAAAATACCCACCACGAGGGAACAGCCGTGATCCGGGTGATCGAAAGCAAGCGAGGAATGTATGCAAGTTGCCTTACGGTGCGGGACCTCGGTCCGACCCACAAGCATAGCAATTAAAGGAACCCGAGTTGGAGTCGGAAGTACATCGCCACTCCACGGCGGTCGGTGGAAGAGGTCGCATTGTGCAAGGATGAGCCATTGAAGGTCGTCCGGTTGGTTTCACCACGACACTGAAGTGAAGGATCGGATCATCCAACTCTAAGGGGAATTCGGGGCGTGTTTGCTTGGTCTCCCCCGACATGACCGAGTCTCGCCGAGTATCATCACTCACCGGCTCAACATCGACCGAACATAAAGCCGGTTCGGCGAAGCAAAGAATCTTCGCGACGAGCGGAACCAAGTCATTCATGGCGAGGTGAACCACTATTAAAAGCACGCATCTTGTTCGAGGTCAAATATCCGACTGGATAGCCAACCGGTGATGGTGAAGAAAGGAGGAGGGGATGGCGAATGTGTATTGACTACACCGACCTCAACAAGCATTGCCCAAAGGATTGCTATCCCTTCCCAACATTGACAAGAAGGTCGGCGCGTTGGTCGGATCTGAAGTCTTGATTTCTTGGACTTATACAAAGGTATCACCAAGTCACGATGGACGACGAAAGACGCGACAGGCCTTCATTATCGACTTGGGGTCTTCGCATATAAAAGATGCCATTCGGCCTTAAAATCGCGGGGCTACCTATCGAAGGATGGTGGACAAAATATTTCAGCCTACATAGGTCGAATGTGGAGGTATCGTGAGCGACATCGTCGTCAAAAGCAAGAAGAAGCGTGTGTGGCCGACCTCGGATCGTCCTCGGCGCTTCTTGGAAAATCAACCTAAAACTAAATCCCGAAAATGCCGTTTGCGGTCCGATGCGGAAAGTTCTTAGGGTGTTGGGTTTCCTGAAGAAGGCTAAAAGCAAACCCGTCCAAGGTCCAAACCATTTTGGAAATGAAGATGCGAAGACCATCCATGGCGTACCTGGTGACGGTGCATAGCCGCACTAAGCCTTTCTTTCAAAAGCCGCGGATAAGCGACTACCCTTCTTCAAGATACTCAAAAGCCCGAAATTCTCATGGGATGAGGTGCAGTCCGCCGAAGACCTCAAGAGCTACCTCGCCAAGCTCCCACTCTATCCGTCCCGAAAGAGGAGGTCCTTTTCCTCTACCTCCGCCGGACGAATCCATAAGTGCGATCTGAGTGCGAGAAGAAGGGCGTCGACTCGGTGTATTTCATCGGCCGAGCACTAAAGGCGGAAGCGAGTATCGACCCTGGAGAGCTTGCCTTAGCATTGGTAAATGCAGCGAGGAGACTACGTCCGTACTTCCATGCACATCGCATACAAGTCCTCATTGACTACCCACTTGGCAAGTATTGGCGAAGCCCGGCTGTCGGGGAGAATCGCGAAATGGGCAATCGAGTCAGGGCGAGCACGATATATCATACTGCCCGCCCGGCCATCAAAGGTCGAGCCTAGCGGTTTCCTTGCCGAGGCTAACCGTCGAAAAACCGAAGCCCACGAATCCGTGTCGACGATGCCAAAGCCGAACCCATGGTTGAAACACCGAGTCTTGGCAACTCTACGTTGACGGGGCTTGGGAAAAAGGTAGTGAGGCGGTATCTTACTCCTGGCCCGGACGACCAAGAGATCGCCTACTCGGCGGTTCACATTCAAAAATCTGAACAACGAAGTGGAGTATGAGCTGTGATCGCGGGACTTCGCCTCGCTCAAAGTCTCGAGATACGAGCCGTGCAAGTTCACGGCGACTCTCAAGTCGTCGTAAGCGAAATGTTGGGAAAATACGAGGCAGCGGCGGAATGAAGAAGTATCTTGAAAAGCAAAAAGCACATAGCGGACTTTCTCACACTTCCGGATAGTTCGCATCGAGGGAGCAAAATAGCCGGTGACATCTTAAGTAAATTGGCCTCGTCGTCAATCTAACCCTTGATGAAGAAAGTCAGCGGGGAGCATAAGCGATGCGAAGGCGGGCCGAGGTCAACATAGTCTCGGATGAAGAACCCAATTGGATGACTCCCATTCGAGTAGTACTTGGAGAAGGCGAACCTTACGACAAATTTGGAGGCTAGGAGGATCTGAACAAATCTGCGATATATAATTGAGCGGTGAGTCCTATACATAAAGTCATATCTCCAACCTCTCTTAAGGTGCTTGGGTCGAACCGAGCTAATTCGTTCTACGAGAAATACACGAAGGTTCGTGCGGAAGCCACATCGGACCCCGAGCCTTGTCAAAGAAAGTCATGCGATGGGGATACTATTGGCAACAATGTTCCAAGACTCGATGGACCTCGTAAAAAGTGTCAAAGTGTCAAATCCATGGGAGCGTACCAAGGCTACCCGGACCGACCTCACCTCCGTCTGAGCCCTTGGCGTTTATGCAATGGGGATTGACATTGTGGGCCCTTTTGTAAAGCACCGGGACAGCTCGATTTTTAATTGTTGCGATCGACTACTTCACGAAGTGGGTGGAAGCGAGCCCTTGGCGAAAATCACAAGCAAAACGCCCTCAACTTCGTATGGAAGAACATAGTGTGTCGACGGCATCCCCATATCCTCCTTTCGGATAACGGAACACAATTCACGGATAAGACATTCAAAGATTGGTGTCGAGCTTGGATCAACAAAGTTCACCTCGGTGGCCCATCCTCAAGCAAATGGTCGACCGAAGTTACCAACAGACCATCGTAAAGGTCTAAAACTCGTCTCGACCGAGCTAAAGGCCTCGGGTGGAAAATCTACCACAGTCTTGTTGGATTTGTATCTTGAAAGCGCTTTGGTTGAGCTTGTATACAATGTTTCTGTTACCACTATTACAATCTCCTATCGATTTGAATACTTGATTGCATATATCGTGTCCCTTATCTCATATATAAGTTAGATCATACGATGTGTAGAAGATCACGAAGTCTCGTATGATTGGTCAAGCTTAATGAGATATAAAAGTTTCACGGTGAGGCGACTTAAGGGCGAGTTGTCGGTTTAGGGCTGCGGTATAGATAAGTGACTTGACTTAGTTGCTTGTCTATGCTTTGATGCGTCTACGGCGTATTGAAGGATCACGGTGAGATGTGTTCTTCTTTCGGACCGTCGTGAAGAACCAAGATCTCGGTGACTTACGATGATCTAAACCTCGATAAGGTATTAGGTGAGTATGAGTTCTTGACCATCACTTTGACTTGTTATGAGTGAGGGTTATATGTTCTAACCAATTCTCCGCATCTTGGGTGGTGGCGATCTTGTATGTCACGCTAGTTATCTGTCGAGTCACCGTATCCGTTTAGGATGATGGCGTCCCTTAAGGAGCTCAAAGGTTTATTGTACTAAACCACTGCAGTTGAGTTAGCTCAAGTACAATAATAAGGTTGAGTGGTACTACTTAAGGAAATAAGGATATTAATCGTTTAAGCGATCGATTGCTAGAAATGATTAATGGACGTTCGATATCTTAAATCTGAGGATTCGTAATGTCTAAGTGCAAGCCCGACTCAACTTCGGTAATAAAGGGGTAAGTCGACATTCTTTCTCTAGTGGCATGATCGAATGTTTATAAATTAATTTATGTTACGGGTGAACATAAGATAATTAATTTATTTGAGGCCCATCTTTATTCCTTGCATTTGATCCACAATTTGCCCGTCCAGGCCCGTAACTTGTGGAAATCGGCCCTACCTATAGCTCTCAAAGGCAAAATTTTATCCTCTTTATCCCACAAGGATATTATTATATTTATGGTATATGCATAGATCCTTTCCATATAAGATTATGGTAATAATCACGAGAGTATGGAAATAATCCAAGAGTATGGAAATAATCCTAAGATTATGGTAATATTCCATATAGGATTATGGTATTATTCCATATAGGATTATGGTAACATTCCATATAGGATTAAGGTAGTGCATTATAAATATAAGGTATGAGATAAAGTCTAAAAGAATATACTCATGCATTGCAACCAAATTTTGGTCATCTCATAAGTGTGAGAGAGAAATATTTTCGTTTTTCTTTGAGAGCTTGGGTGATTTTCGGTGTATTCTCCATAGATCGTCCTCACTCGGCGTTGGAGTTTGGGTATCGGATACGATCCGGAAGGTCAAAGCACGAGTCTCGATCCGTTCAATCTGTTCATCCCGTTCGATCCACCTCGGCGGATCGAAGGTAAACACGTGAAAACCCCAGCGTGTTGCTTTTAATTATATAGGCGCATCTAGGTTTATAATCAATGTATGGTGAATTAAACACCCAAGATGGATCCTCGGGGCGAGGTTAACATATGTTTTCCTACAATTGGTATCGAGCACAGGATCGAAATCTTGGCTCTGTTGGATTAATTCACGTTTGATTATTACGTGCGTTTTTATAATTGTGGTTTGTCGTTCATCGTGGCTCGTTTGTTTTGTTGGTTTCTGTTTTACACCACGAGAAAATCCGTGGTTAGATTAGATTTTATTATGTAAATCTTATGCGTAAAAGAAGAACGAAGACGAACGAGCGAAGAACGAAACGACGGGAAAACAGGTTCTCGGCGGTCCACTGGTGGTTTCATGGCGGTAGTCTCGCGGTCGCTAAAGCGATCGCGAGGGCTGCGGGCGACGGGCGTCGCGTTCTCGCGGGATCCTGGCGCTTAGCGGCGAACTTCGCGATCGCGAGGATTACCCGCCAGCGCGCCGTCGCGAGCTAGCGGCGACGGCAGGCGGCGTTGCGCGCGAAACCCGGCCAGCAGCGGCGGACTTCGCGGTCGCGAGTATGGCGGCTGGCGGCGATGTCTCGGGCGGACGTTCGGCGCTTGGGCGTGGCAGCGCCGCAGCGTGCTTTCGATGGGTCGCGGTCGCGTTAGCGACCGCGAGCGGCCCGAGGAGAGGGCGGCGGGCGGGCGGCGGGCGGGCGGGCTTTGCCCTGGCGGCCCCCGGCCCAAAGACTTTTGGGCCGACCACGCCCGGACCCGTTTTCGATTTCCGGCCCGTGCCCGTGCGCGAGGCCCAATTGTTGAATCCGGTCCGTGCCCGTACGCGAGGCCGTTTTGAAGTTTAATTATCATGCTTTGTAAATCTATGTAATAGATTAGATTTAATGTATGCGGGTTTCACGATTGGGCGCGATGAGCGTTTTATTTTATTTTTATCGTTCATATGCATGTCGTGGATGTTTAAATTATGCGATAGCATGCTATGTATGTTTATATTACGTTGACAAACATTTAAGTGTTTTACGTAATTGGATGCGCATAGTAAGCATGCTAGGTTTATCGCGTTTATCAAGCATATTTTAGAATTACTGCGAGCATGTTTTACATGTTGAGTTCTATAGAAAAGCATGCTAGGATTACGTGATCGCATGGACAAACCTTTTGAATAAAAAGACTAAGCAAGCAACCCGACAAATTAATTTTCAAATTAAAATGTCAAGACCTCCACTTTTGATCTCTAAACAAAGTGAGGCCTTTGTGAGTGGCGTCCACAGCGTGGCTTGCTTGCCTTTGTTTATCATAAGTTTGTTAGATGAGATTTCTAAATAAAACATTTTAAATCTATTGAGAAGTGGGAGTTTCGTGTAAACGTCCACACGCGTTAGCTTGCATGTGCGATTTTCATAAGTTCTCTAGAGATAGATATAAAATGAGATAACAAAAGAATTTGAATTGGGCGGTATGGTCCGGTGGTATACCAATTCTAAAATTCATCTTCTCATTGTTAAAATTGTGGTCATTGCTGAGACATCACCTCAAGTACAACTTCATGAAGTCCTTCTTGCGATAGTGATGTGGTCTAGTAAGGTCGAATCATTAATTTCATTTGTCATAAGGATAAGTTGACATGGATTGAAATTAAGCGACTAAAAGGTATATTTTAGTGCAGTGGGGGTTCATGTGTAACGCGTCACACGCGTGGCTTGCATGTGGGATTCCTTGGGCGATTGGAGGTTTGATTAATATTGTTTTATCAAAGGTTACAATATTATTATTCACGAATTATATGCGATCGTATGCTTATGTGTTTACATTATCGTTTCGAGATATGTCTCTTCGCCGATTATCAATATGCTCGCACAAAATCCGTTATCCGGTCCAAATTTTATCGAGTGGAAGCGAAACATGGAATATGTTCTTATCATTGAAGAACACATGTTTGTTCTCACTACTCCTAAACCCGATGCCCTTCGACGCGTCGACTAATGAGCGGCGAGTCAAGCGGACTTTGGAATAAGTCGAAACAATATGGCTAAATGTTATATGATGACTACGATGTCGAAAGGCTTGCAGGCTGACATCGATCGATGGTAGACGCGATCGATATTTGGTCAAGTCTCGAGGTAAGTTTGGGCGGTCGGATCGGACGATCGACTTCCACACAATGAGAGAAATCTTGGCGTGTAAGATGGAAGAAGGAAGTTCGGTCCATGAACATGTCTCCACATGACTCGTCTCATGGATAGTCTTGATCGGTTGGGAGGAGGTATTGGCGAAGCCGAGGTCGATATCATCCTCAATACACTTTGCCAAGTCTTTTGAGAACTTTCGGCGTGAATGCGATCATGAGCAAGACCGAGTTTACACTTAGTCGGTTGCTTAATGATCTCGTTGTTGCGGAAGGAGTTATGGGAAAAGAGCACATGCTCTTGCTAGCACATCTAAGGGCCCAAAATTTTCATCGCAAAATGGAAATAGAAAAGGGTGCCAAAGGTGGTAGAGGCGAGGAATTAGTGGGAGTAATGGGAACAAAAACATGGTTGCCACCGGAGGCTTGAAGAAGCGAAGGGAGAAGGCAAGTGCTTGAGTGCGGCAAGGCGGGCATTGGAAGGCCAAGTGCCCTATGCTCGAGGCTCAGTGCGCCATTTGCTTTAATGCTAAACATGTTTAGCGACTTGTTCTACCCGTTCTTGGGTAGTAGATCTGGTATGGCCGATCATGTTTGTTACACCTTGCGGGGTTCCCGCGGACAAGGAGGCTGTTTGATGGCGAGATAACGATCTCCATGGGCAGCGCGCGAAAGTCGAAGCTGTTGCCGTTGGAGATGTTCTTTATGTTTTGGGACAACGGTTTTAGTTTTGAAAGGCGTTTTATATGTGCGGATTTTCGTGGAACCTTGTTCTGTTTGAAATTATTTACTCATGGATATTACATTATTTTTGATAGTGGTGTTTCTATCATAAGAAATGACGAAGTTATCGTGTTGGCACTTTATATAATTAAGCTTTATCTATTTACGCAAAACATAATACCTATAACTATGTTGCATCTTCATCAAACCCTAAAAGAAAGTTTTCTTTGAAGATGACTCTACTTTTCTCGGCATCTTAGATTAGGTCACATCAATCTAAATAGGATCAAAGCGGCTAAGAATGGGCGTTGGGTGATCTCACGGTTACTCCGTTCCCAATCTGCGAATCTGTATATAGAAGGTAAGATGTCGACCGGACCCTTCAAGCGAAGGTTATAGAGCCACGAAATGTTGGAGTTAGTCCATTCGACTGTGTGGACCGATGTCCACACAAGCTCGTGGAGAATGCAGTATTTTGTCACTTTCATTGGCGATTACTCGAGAATGCGGATCGTATACCGCTTCGCGCGCAAGTCTGAATGCTTTGAGAAATTCAAAGAGTTTAAGGCGGAAGTGGAGGCGAAGCTAGGTAAAGTATCAAGTCATTGCGTTACGATCGCGGTGGCGAATACCTCGATGTGAGTTTATGGACTATCTAGTGAAGTGTGGGATTACATCCCAACAAGACTTCACCGGGCACACCACACAAAATGGTGTGTCGAGGCGAAGAAATAGGACTCTTTTGGAAATGGTTAGATCTATGATGAGTTATGCTACATTGCCTATTTCGTTACGGGGTATGCCTTAGAGGCGGCGGCATACTTGCTAAATCTAGTACCGTCAAGTCGATCGAAAAGACCCTTTCGAGTTGTGGTTTGGCGCAAGCCCGTTTAAACCACATAAGGATATGGGCGATCCGACACATGTCTTTGAACAAGAAGGGCGACAAGTTGGAGGCTAGATCGGCGCAAGGCATTTATTGGCTATCTAGAGGAGCGAAGGTGGTTTATTCTATAGTCTAAGGATCGGAAGGTCATTATTAGCACTAATGCTCGATTCTTAGAAGAGGACTACATGAAAATCATAAGTCCAAAGTTGAAATCATTCTTGAAGAATTAGAAGAAAATCGTATTCCACCACCGATTAGGCGAAGGTGCGAGATGTCGAGTCTAGTGGGAGGATCGACACGAGATACTTCAAGAAATTGAAGTGGGTCGAGTTCCACCGGAGATACCGACCGTCAAGTGGTACCTACACGACAAGTTGTGCAGTTAGAGAACCACAAGTATCTCGCACCCACCGTTGCCATTGTGCTGTAGAACCTCGTCGTAGTGGGAGGGTTGTTCGTCGACCCGGCGATTTATGTTCGTGGGTGAATCTTGGTTTAGTCGAGCGAGACGAACATGCAATAATCGACCCATGGACATACTGAGGAGGCGATACAAGATATTGATGCAAGATCATGGCACACGCTATGGACTTAGAAATGGAGTCCATAACGGCTATGGATGTATATGAAAGACACCTCTACGGATGGCAAGGAAGCCATAGGTAGTAAGTGGATATACAAAAGGAAGAGATTAGATGGAGAGGTTTCGACTTTTAAAGCCGAGCTTGTGCGAAAGGGTACACTCAGTTGAGGGCATCGATTTGATGAGACCTTTTCACTGTAGCAATGCTCAAGTCCATCGAATTCTTCTAGCCATAGCAGACCACTCAACCTAGAGGTTTGGCAAATGGATGTTAAAACCGCTTTTCTAAACGGTTACCTTGAGGAAGGTAGAGACATCTATATGCGACAACACGAAGGTTATGTGGTAAAGGGTGAAGAGCATCTAGTATGGAAGCTTAAGAAATCCATTTATGGACTTAAGCGAGCCTCCGATCATGGAACTTACGCTTTGGCGGTGGTAAAATCCTATGGATTTACCAGTTGCCTAGCGAGAGTTGTGTATCGGTTAGATGTCAACGGTGATGTGGTATTTCTTGCACTTTATGTAGATGACATCCTTCTAGTTGGCAACAACGTGAAGTCATTATCGAGGCGTAAAGAGTTGGCTATCCGATCGGTTTCAAATGAAAGACTTAGGAGATGCGGCGTACATTCTTGGGATCAAGGTTTCACCGAGATCGCGAGAAGAAAATGTTGAGCTTATCTCGGGCGTCTTACATTGATCTTGTGATTACTCGTTTTAGTATGCGAGACCGCCAAAAAGGATTGCTACCTTTCGGACATGGCGTTCGCTTTATCTAAAACAGCGATCACCTATGACCGCAAAGGAGATAGAGGAAATGAGACAAGTTCCTTACGCTTCGCCGTAGGAAGTCTCATGTACGCAATGCTATGCACGAGGCCCGATATCCGCTATGCGGTAGGCATAGTAGCTAGATATCGATCTAACCACGGACAAGCTCATTGGGTCGCGATGAAGCATATACTCAAGTACACGAAAAGGACTCGAGATTATAGGCTGGTTTACCATGCGAGATAGTCTAATGCCTTTGGGTTATCTGAGACTCGGTTTCCAAGTGACCGTGATGAGAAAAAGTCAACCTCGGGCTATGTGTTTACCTTGGGAGGTGGGCCGTATCTGGCGGAGTGCAAAGCGGCGATGCATTGCGGACTCTACCATGGAAGCGAATATGTAGCCGCCTTGAGGCTTCTAAGGAGGCTGTATGGTTCAAGAACTACCTCGTGGATCTAGATGTGGTACTGGTTTGCCCAAGAGTATCATAGTTTCTTGTGATAACTTTCGGTGCAATGGCAAACTCGAAGGAACCACGGACCCACAAGCGACTAAACACATAGAGAGAAAGTACCATGTCATACGAGAAATCGTTAGGCGAGGGGCGTCTTGATTGAAAAGATTGATCTGACGGAAAATCTAGCGGATCCATTCACGAAGAGCACGCATAAAAGTCTACGATGGACACGTTAGAGGACTTGGATTGCGCTTGATGGCACCCACTTAGAAAGGAAACTTTTGTATAAGTGGGAGAAGCAAAGTGATGGTTGTTTGTAATAGCTAGTAGAAAGACACATTGTATACTAAAAGTTTGCTTTAGTATAAGTGGGAGATTGTTGGTTGTATCTTGGCGGTTTGGTTGAGCTTGTATACAATGTTTCCTGTTACCACTATTACAATCTCTATCATGATTTGAATACTTGATTGCATATATCGTGTCCCTTATCTCATATATAAGTTAGATCATACGGTGTGTAGAAGATCACGAAAGTGCATATGATTGGTCGAAGCTTAATGAGATATAAAAAGTTTCCTGGTGAGGCGACTTAAGGGCGAGTTGTCGGTTTAGGCTGCGGTATAGATAAGTGACTTGACTTAGTTGCTTGTCTATCTTTGATGCGTCTACGGCGTATTGAAGGATCACGATGAGATGTGTTCTTCTTTCGACCGTCGTGAAGAACCAAGATCTCGGTGACTTACGATGATCTAAACCTCGATAAGGTATTAGGTGAGTATGAGTTCTTGACCATCACTTTGACTTGTTATGAGTGAGGTTATATGTTCTAACCAGATTCTCGCATCTTGGGTGGTGGCGATCTTGTATGTCACGCTAGTTATCATGTCGAGTCAGTATCCGTTAAGGATGATGGCGTCCCTTAAGGAGCTCAAAGGTTTATTGTACTAAACCTGCGAGGTTGAGTTAGCTCAAGTACAATAATAAGGTTGAGTGGTACTACTTAAGAAATAAGGATATTAATCGTTTAAGCGATCAGTTGCTAGAAATGATTAATGGACGTTCGATATCTTAAATCGAGGATTCGTAATGTCTAAGTGCAAGCCCGACTCAACCGGTAATAAAGGGTAAGTCGACATTCTTTCTCTAGTGGCATGATCGAATGTTTATAAATTAATTTATGTTACAAATGAACATAAGATAATTAATTTATTTGAGGCCCATCTTTATTCCTTGCATTTGATCCACAGGTTTGGCCCGTCCAGGCCCGTAACCTTTGTGGAAATCGGCCGCCTATAGCTCTCAAAGGCAAGATTTTATCCTCTTTATCCCACAAGGATATTATTATATTTATGGTATATGCATAGATCCTTTCCATATAAGATTATGGAAATAATCACGAGAGTATGGAAATAATCCAAGAGTATGGAAATAATCCTAAGATTATGGTAATATTCCATATAGGATTATGGTATTATTCCATATAGGATTATGGTAACATTCCATATAGGATTAAGGTAGTGCATTATAAATATAAGGTATGAGATAAAGTCTAAAAGAATATACTCACGAATTATAACCTAATTTTCGGTCGTCTCATAAGTGTGAGAGAGAATATTTTCGAGAGTTTTTTGAGAGCTTGGGTGATTTTCGGTGTATTCTCCATAGCTCGTCCTCACTCGGCGTTGGAGTTTGGGTGTCCGGATACATCCGAGAAGGTCAAAGCACGAGTCTCGATCCGTTCAATCCGTTCATCCGTTCGATCCACCTCGGCGGATCGAAGGTAAACACGAGAAAACCCCAGCGTGTTGCTTTTAATTATATAGGCGCATCTAGGATTATAATCAATGTATGGTGAATTAAACACCCAAGATGGATCCTCGGGCGAGGGTTAACATATGTTTTCCTACCATCGTAAAGGTCTTATGGTCGCTTATGAACAACACCTCGGACCTCGAGCGGAGAAACACCATACTGGTTTGGTGTATGAAACCGAGCGATGATCCTGCGAGATCGGATGTCGAGTCCTCGTACCATTGACTTCTCTGCCAAGCAAATGGGGAAAATCTACGAGTGATCTAGACTTACTCAAAGAAAGAGACCTCGCCTACATCGAGGAAGCTCGGTACAAGCAACAAGTAGCTCGGTATTACAACCAGTAGCGTTAAAACCCGACAATTCAAGTGGGCGACCTCGTACTCGAAATAATGAAGTCGACAAAGCCGCGCAGCTCGGCAAGTTGGAAGCCACATGGGAAGGACCTTACAAGGTCGACGAAGTCCTCGGCAAAGGGCTATAAGCTCGCTCGGTTGTCCGGTGAGCAATTACCCAACGATGGCACATCATCCATCGAAGAAATATTATGCATAAGTGTCGAGGTGGGTCTTGTTGGGTCATATTTTAAAGTCTGTTTAGAGTCCGAGTCTTATTTGGTGGTCGCGTCGTCTTTTATCAATAAAATATTTATTTTACAAGTTCTACTTGTCACTAATGCATAACTAATCTTCACATTATTTTCCTCTACGGAGGACAAATTCCCTCGACGGAGGTCGATTACATCGTTTCATACGAATGTAAATCTAAACAGCATGCCTACATACGAGATCGAGACTACCTTCGTTTATTTGAGCGTTCTCTCTATGTAGATGAAGGGACCACCCTCCGATGACCTCGGCAAAAAACAGAACCATTCCTACATACGAGATCGAGACTACCTTCGTTTATTTGAGCGTTCTCTTCTATGTGCGAAGGGACCACCCTCCCGACGACCTCGGCAAAAACAGGAACCATTCCTACATACGAGATCGGACTACCTTCGTTTATTTGAAGTGTTCTCTATGTAGGCGAAGGGACCACCCTCCCGACGACCTCGGCAAAAAACAGGAACCATTCCTACATACGAGATCAGACTACCTTCGTTTATTTCGAAGCGTTCTCTCTATGTAGATGAAGGGGACCACCCCTCCCGACGACCTCGGCAAAAAACAGGAACCATTCCTACATACGAGATCAGACTACCTTCGTTTATTTCGAAGCCGTTCTCTCTATGTAGATGAAGGGGACCACCCCTCCCGACGACCTCGGCAAAAAACAGGAACCCCTACGCCCGTGCGAGCGATTTCTTTGAAGCGGAATTCTCTGAGGACTAACTACTTTCATATTACTCTTGTTCAAATACAAAGTCAACAAGAAACCATTCTTATTAAATAAAAGATGTACGGGTTACATTTTACGAGGGGCGGGCGGATCGGAAAAGGCGAGCGATCCACAGAAAAATCGAATTAAAAGCTCATCTATGCTAATCCTACCTCTACCTCGTCCTCGGTCTATATTACGGGCCCGGCCAGCGCGACCTCGGTCACTTGCGATGCAGCTCTGCGGGCTCGGCCTCGACCACTTGATGGCCTTGGTCTCGGCGCATGGAGGGTCCACGGCGTTCGAGGAATAGCACGCCTCTCTTGCGCGCCACTCGGATCGTCATAATTAGGTTCATTTATTCTAGGCGAGAAGCTCCGTGAAGAAGAGCCTCTGCGTCCCGTCAAGTATTTTGTCGAGTGTGGTTGTCGGCGATGTGATTTTGTATATGCTCGAGCCTTTTCAATTCAACGTCTTGCTCGTGGTGCGGAGGTCCGACCATATTCGCGCTGTGCCCTTAACAACGGCGGCAGCCTCGACAACCTTAGCTTCAACCTCCGGATCGTCATCCCACCATTTCGGTGGATAACCTCCTCGTACTCGGCATGCTCTCGGCTATCACCTTGGCCTTCTCCTGGCGACCTCGAGCGCCTCCTCCAATTCAAAAGCGAGCACGGGCTCGTCACGGCTCTCTGGCGGCTCCCATGCTGACATCGGACTCCGTCGTGGCCAAGCTGCCTTTATATGGAGGAGTTCGACCTCTTTCAACTCAAGAGCCGCGATAGGTCTTGATTCGGTTCAACCAGGAGAAGCATCAAGCATTTCAGAGACAATGAATAAAAAGATAAGTTTCTTAACATAAACTTGTGATTTTATTAACATGCCCTTAGGCAAAAATCGATGTACATTTACATTAAAAAAAGGGTAAAAAAGATGGGATCAATGACCCTCCGAAGCTTCGGCCACGCCCACACGCCGCCTCAAGCGCTCGATAGCCGCGGCCTCTTCCGCCTACTTTCGGCCCGTCTGACTTGGCCTCTTGGGAACCACCGAGTCTCGGCGCCTTGAAGCATCATTGCACCCCGACCCCTTTGCATAATCGGATAGTAAAGCTTGGTCGGGGATCCGATCCACGGACACGGCGCGAGCGGACTCCGCGGACAAAAGAAGCGGGAGGAGGCGAGGTTACGCGCACGGGAAGCTCCTTCAGCCGCGGACGATCACATCAAAATAGGCCGTCTCGGGACATTGTCCTCGGTCTCCTCGTACCCATACTTGGCTTTGTCCAGTGCAGGTAGTCCTCGGCGACATCTTGATTGCATCAGGGCAGGCGCGCTTATTAAGCACTTCGCCGTCGAGACCATCCGGGCTTCGCCGACATGAGCGACCTCTCGCAAAGGCGCAGGCGTCTCTCCTCGCGAGCTCGCCATGTCCGCCTCCCGACGGCGAACTGTTCCACCTCGGCCTTCATCAAGGCAACCTCGATTTCGCCGCCTCGGCCGCCCTCCTCCTCCCATTGCCGCCTCATGACCGGCCCTTGCCGCCCCGCCTCAATGGCCGTCGCATCCGCCGCTTTTTTGACGAGGTCCGGATCTTAGCCTCGACCTCGGATATTTCTTGAGTAAGGAGGTATTCTCCTCCTCCACCTCCGAGCATCTGGGCCACCGTCAGCTGCGTGTGGCGCCCTTTTCAAGTAATCCGATATAAGATCGGATACTTTTGACACCTCGGCCGCCACGTCCTCGACCCCTATACATTATATACATCGGTCGAAAAACACGGTTTTATCTACAACACAAAGTATAAGGACGGTACAAAACCTCGGGAAAGAGGCAGGCGACTTGGAACCGCGATCTACTTTTCGGCCTCGGCGACAGCCGAGGACTCGGGGACTACATCCTTCCGCCTCTTCAAGCGCTTGAGTGGGCTGCGGTGAAGGGATCTCGAAGGCCCACGGTCATTTCGGGCATGTCCTCGAAATCCTTGAGTCGGAGACCTCGGCTCGGCCACGAGATCGGTTCGACCACGAGATCGGCTCTTTCCTTTCTTCTTTCTTTCCTTGGAAGGTTCACTACCAAGAAATACATAGGTCGGCATCAACACGTATAATCATGCAATAAAGAAAAAAAGTAGGGGCCTCACCCTTCACCGACTCCACCGGAGGTAGGATCATAAAATTTAAGCCCGCGCTATAGCTCGGCCTCGGAGAAGACCTCGTCAATAAGGCCAATTTTGTCCGGTCTCCTCGGTCACGAAGTCTTTGTCAGCGAACACATCGGCGATCTTATCGGATCGCCATGGAACTCCATATGTCCTCAAACCGGCGGAAGAAGAACTTCTACGCGGTTGAGATCTTGACTTAATCTTGGCTTTGAATTTCCTACGGGTGATAGATAATACCACCGAGCCATCTTCGATTCTGGCGAAGGACCAGCCCCAAGGTCAAAGGAAAATTATGCTATAGGCATAGACACCTAGGGCGATCGTATGCGGAATGAGTTCGGCGAGAGTTGGGCGAGGATATGCGAACATCTCTTGGAACTCAGCGTATACGAAAGGAAAAGGAAGGCGAAGACCGGCCTTGAGGCATGTCCCTCGTACAGTAATAAAACCATCCGGAGGCACAAGCCCTATCCTCCGGACGGGGCGACAGCTCAATACTAGAGGAATACTATATTGAAAACTTATATCCTAATATCGAAATACCTAGGATTGAAGAAAAGAAGACACTTTGCATGATCCCCACCGAGGGGAATCGGAGACTACACTCGAGAAAGAGGCATATGAATACGGGTAAAAGCAGTGAGACACTAAACCGCAGGCGGGGGCATGACATGATTTGGCCTTCGGGCGACTCGTTAATGGAAGAGTAGCCATTACTTACTTTTGTTTATCGATGAAGAAGACAAGGCTTCAGTCGTCGATGGCGCGAGAATAGTTGTTTCTCGCAGAAGGCGAGAGTTTTTGAAATTCGGAGAAATGTAGAAAGCGAGTGATAAGAGATATTGCGTATCGAGGAAGACATTCCCTAATATGTACTTTATCGGGAATCGACCGCGCCAATTTAATGCGCATTAAATCGTATCCAGCGTCGATGCTCGACAGCGGCGGAAAATCCGTCTTGACCTCGGCATAGAGCCTCGACGGTGAAGCGATCGAAGACCTCGGTGTTACGCCTCGTCGGGTGAAGCCGCCCAACATCGGCACAACGCCTCGCCATGAAGACCTCGGCATAACGCCTCGTCGGTGAAGCGGTCGAAGACCTCGGCGCAAGGCCTCGTCGGTGAAGCGGTCGAAGACCTCGGCATAACGCCTCGTCGGTGAAGCGGTCGGAAGACCTCGGCATAACGCCTCGTCGGGTGAAGCCGTCGGAGACCTCGACTAACGCCTCGTTAGGTGAAGCCGCGTCGTAAGACCTCGAAGATAACACCTCGTTAGGTGAAGCGGTCGAAGACCTCGGCATGCAGCGCCGGTGCGAGCCGGACACCTCGCGAGAGATACAAACAACAAAAAGACCTCGGCGGGCGCCTCTGCGAACCACATACATATCGACGTCGAAGCATTGAGTCAAACAATGAAAAGCATGTAAGATCGTCCAAACCCGCTTCGTCACAACAACCCCAATCCGGCATGACCTCGTTTTACTGCGTCTTTTGGGGGGTTGTGATAGGATCTGACCCAACTACTGGGCCCAAGATCATCGGGCCCAATACAAGTAAACCACGACATCAAGCTCGGCTGGACAAGTTCGACCATGAAGACTCCTAAAGTCGGTGGGAGCAGAAAGCTCGGCCGTATCTAAAGAATCTAATTCGAGAGGGATAGGATCTCGAATCCTAGTTAGAAGACTTGATTCGAGATCTAGGTCAATACGTTGTGTATAAATAGAGGCTAGATTAGGCGACATATTTTTCATTCACTCTCTTTGTAATCGCTTCTTACACTCTCGATACACATACTCTCTCTTGCCCGTGGGCGTAGATCTTATTCACAGATCGAACCACGTAAATCTTTGGTGTTCTTGCGCATTTATTTCCCTTACGAAATTAAGATCGATCATTTAGATATTTTGATATTAAATGAATATTGTACATATAACAAATGCAATGTTCTGATACTCGATGAACTTTAGATATATCATCATTAGTTTCAAAATTATCTTTATGTTTTAATTTCATCTACAATTATGTCTAAAAATTTATCTATAATTGTTAATCATGGTTGCACCATACTCAGTTAAAGGTTTATAATTTATTTTTAATTTTAATTTCGAATTTAATTAAATAATTGATTATTACGATCATTTTCATAAAATTTACAACCTTTATTAATAAATATTTTATTTTTCGAAACCACCATGTGATATCAAACAAAGATATCATAGAAATATGTGGGACTTGGGATCCCATCCCAATTATTGATAAATATTTTAAGGTTAGGTTTTAGTAGTGTCATCTAATCATCATCTCAATTTTGAAGCGAATCTCACTAATTCTAAGCTAGCTAGATAAAAATATACAGAAAATGAGAGCGCAATCGTAATTAAATATGACAATTTCAAAGTCACCAGCTATCAAATTTAAAACAAAGATGTCTTCATCAATTCTTGAGAGAGAAAGAGAGGAAAGAAAGATGATGAACATGTGTTGGAAAAGGTGTACGAATAAAGACAAGATTTGTCAGTGACATAACGTGAAATGAAGGTAGGAGATCAAAACTAACAATGAATTTGAAAGCAAGTAAATACAATCGAAGCGTAAAACAGTAAGCAGATGCCGAGTCGAGGAGGCCTCTTTCCATAAGACGAGATCGCCCGGTGGTGCTCTCGGTTACGCGTATCGTCCCAAAGATGAAGCGGCAATCTCGTAGGTGGCAACACCGCGGACAACGAGCTCCGCGAACCGACGGAGGCGGGGACGAGCTTGGACACGAAAATATGTATGCGAGTGCTCTAGGTATCTTTGGAATGCTTTTGCGATGAGTTGCTTATCTTTGGGAGACATGTCCTATTTATAGGCGTCGTCCCCTCATGGGAAACATCTTTGGAGTCAACACCGCATTGATGTCGGGTGTTACGGAGTTATGTCCCCTATTGAGTCTGTGGCGGTTTCGGAGACAACGTGGCACGTTTCCGCAGAGCCATCATGTCGGGCGTTACGAGCGGTTCTGACGAATCGGACAACGCGTGCGTCGTGTTCGTTGGGCGTATCGGATCGTCTCTTCAAGTGCCAGCAGCCCAGCGGATGGGCCACACGAGTTGGGCCTCGGACCAACTCCATCGCACGCAAGAGCCCAACGGATGGGCTACACGTGGGCCCCGGACCAACTTCATCTTTGGGCTCGATCAAACGTTGATCCAAAATATAAGGACAATGGGCACGGAACTAGGCCCACGAAGCAAGCCCACGAGCAGGCCCAAAGAACGCCCAAAGACCACCCAAAGACCAATTGCGAGATCCAGATCCAAGATCCAAGATCCACGATCCACGATCCACGATCCACGGACCACGGACCACGAGCGGAACGGAACGGGCGCCGGGCCGGGCGGGCCGGAGGCGAAGCGCGGGCGCGGCGGCTGGCGGGCGACGGCGCCGGCGGCGGCCGGGCACCGGGCCCGGGGCGGGCGGCGGCGTGTCAGTGTGCGTGGGCTTTCCACCCGTCACTTGTGCACATAATTATACTAAGTGTTCAATGACCCACTTATATAGACAATTAATGAAGGTACATTAATCAATGTGGGATAATGATTAATTAATCCATGCTTATCCCATTAATCACATAACTCCATGTTTAAGTGACCAACTTTGATCCATTATTTCTCGCTCACCGGAATCGGTTTGAGAATGTGAATACACCACGATCATCTACTCGGGCGTAGATCGATCCTATGCCGTTTAATTTCACAAAATTAAGCGTTCGTCACTCAAAATCTTGGTCAAAGTAGCTTCGGAAACTTGACCACATATATAATATTATATATATATACGCGATTTTCAACAATCCCCACATGAGTGGAAATAGCCATATGCATGATGCAGACACATTCGATCCTCAAGAGATGTTAAAATATTTGGACGGTGGTTTATGGCCTTGAACCTTCCATAGTTAGTACCATCGAGTACACGCAGCGGATTAGTGGACACGATGCCTTGAACTATTCCCCACAACAGTAATCGAAACAATGGTATTAACACTTTAACACCTCAACCTCATCCGTTCTCACGTTTGATTCCATTTGGCCATGGACATCCACTTTGGATTCATAAGTGTTTTGTTTGAAGCGCCCCACTCGCACTTACATAGGTGATTCTTTACCGAGTATCTTGCCATACTCAACCTCCTCGAGGTATCTTAGGAATCATTGAGAGTCAACGACTCAACCTCACCACTAGGCGAGTTTTTCAACACTCGTTTGCTTTCTAGGAGAAGACTAACTTGAGTGTTTATACACGAACTCATATAGCTTAGTTCTCCCATTGAACCAAGTTCTTGGGATCTCAGGTCATCATGGTTGGGTTACCACTATGATTGTTCTTAAGATGTGGATTTTAGTCCCATTCCTCTAGCAACTTGATCATTTGATCCGGTTCAACCTTTGGTTAGCGGATCCGCGGATTATCTATTGACTTGACATAGTCGATTGATATAACCCCACTGAGATCAAATGCCTCACGGTATTATGTCGCCGACGTATATGTCGAGACTTACCATTATCTGAAACCACTTTTAGCCTTTCAATAGTTGCTGCTATCACGGTGAATCATCAGCGGTGGCACGGGTTTAGACCAACATGGAATATCTTCCAAAAATTACGGAGCCACTCGGCTTCCTCACCGCCTTTATCCAAAGCTATGAATTACGATTCCATGGTGGATCGGGCTATACACGTCTGCTTCGTGGATCTCCAAGAAACGGCACCTCCCGAATCGTGAACACGTACCCACTTGTAGAAAGTGAATCTTTCGTGTCGGATATCGAATTGGCATCACAGCATCTTCAAGTACCGGGGATATCTCGTGAAATGCGCCCATGATTTTGAGTATACTTCAGTACCTCAAAACTCTCACTAAAGCCTTCCAATGCTCCTTGCTTGGATTGCTCGTAACGACTCAATTTGTTCACGGCGCAAGCTATGTCGGGTCGGGTGCAATTTGTAAGATACATCAAACACCCGATGACCTTAGCATAGTCTTCTTGCCCAACAGTTCACCCATGTTCTTACTCAGTGAACATTGAGCTCTAATGGGTCTTAGCAGGGCAAACTATCAAGCGCGTTGAATTTCTTAAGCACTTTCTCAGCGTGGTGAGATTGTGTCGAGACAATTCCGTCGATCTTCTTAGAATCTTGATTCGAAGAATCACATCGCCTAAACCCATGTCCTTCATGTCAAAATTTCTATTTAACATGCGCTTTGTGTCATTAATGACTTGAGTATTGCTACCCATGATCAACATATCATCTACATACGTACACACTATAACATAACCATTATCGGTGTTCTTAACGTGACACATTTATCACACTCATTGATCTTGAAACCATTTGCCAACATTACATTGTCAAATTTCAGTGCCATTGCAACGCGCTTGTTTCAAACCATATAGAGACTTCACGAGTTTGCATACCTTGCCTCTCGACTGGTACTACAAACCCTTGGGTTGCTCTATATATACCTCATCCCGAGGTCACCGTTCAAAAACGCAGTCTTAACGTCCATTTGATGAATCTCAAGATTGTGCAAAGCGGCAATTGCGAGAAGCACCCTAATAGACGTAATCCTCGTCACAGGTGAATAGGTATCGAAGAAATCGTACCCCTCTCTTTGTTTAAACCCTTTGACAACCAAACGGGCTTTATACTTTTCAATTGATCCATCTGCTTTGTACTTCCTTTTAAGGATCCACTTGCATCTAAGGGCTTACAACCTTCGCAAATCAACCAAAGCCCAAGTGTGGTTTTGCAAAATGGAATCAATCTCACTGAGCGACCTCTTGCGAGCATCCCGTGCGCCGAGCATAGGCTACTTTGATTGAAGTTGGTTCTTCGTCGAACATGAGCGCAATATAGTCGGGACCAAAGTCCTTTGGCGTTCGACTCTATTGCCACGCCTCTGGTTCGACCTCTCGGATCGGACCTCGATCGCTTATGCGATATCGGTTCTTCCTCCAAAGGTTTAGAACTCGAAGCTTCACCATCGTTCTATTGCTAGAATTGGCTTCACTTTTATCCTTATCTTTCTGAGGATAAACACTTTCAAAGAATATAGCATTCCTTGACTCAATCGTCGTCCCCACGGTCATATCCGGTACCTCGACTGTGGATCGAAAAGCGATAAGCGCCTTTGCTCAAATCATACCCAATAAAGATACAATCGATTGTTTTGGGTCCAATTGTAACTTGTTTTGGAAGAGCACCTCAACTTTCGCCAAACACCCCACACTTTGAGATATTTGTCGATGGCTTTCTTCCTTTCCACAACTCGTGAGGAGTGACATCCTTACCTTTGAGTGGAATCTTGTTCAAGATGTAGTTGGTTGTCAAAACAGCTTCCCCCACAAGTTAAGGGCAACCTCAACTAATCAACAAAGCATTCATCATCTCCTTAAGTGTTCGATTTTCGTTCAAGAACGCCCATTAGGTGAGGTGAATAAGGAGTCGTCGTTTGGTGTATTATACCACTTTCGTTGCATAATGCCTCAAGCGGAGCTACATATTCTCCTCTATCACTTCGAATGCCTTAATTGACAACAATTGATTCTCGGCCGTTCTTGAAGTTTTAAAAGCTTCATAGCGCCGCCTTTACTTCTTAGAAGGTAAAGATAACAATATCTTGTCTGATCATCAATAAGCGTGATGAAGTACTTTTACCACCTCTAGTTTGTACAAACTTTAAATCACACACATCGGTGTGAATAAGTTCTAGAGGCTTAGTGCTCTGCTTCTCCAATGAAACGGTAACTTAGCCATTTTAGCTTCCACACAAACCTCACATTTCGTTTGTGTATTAACTTCATTTAACTTTAGTAAATCTAAATTTACTAATCTTTTATTGCATTTAGATTAACATGTCCTAATCTACAATGCCATAAATCGAGCACTCGGTCAAGTAAGAGGAAGTAGATGCTTTTCATTCATCATAATTTTGGGTACACGGTAGACAGCCATTACATTTAGTTTGAAAAGACCCCGTGAGATAACCTCTACCAAGAAACTTTCCAAACTTAGTCAAGACAAACTTGTCCGACTCAAAACTAGTCTAAAACCTTTATTAACTAGAATGAGCCCGACACTAAGTTCTTGCGAATGTCCGGAACATGCAAGACGTCCTTGATGTGATCTCAATGCGGACGTCATCTTGAGCACCACATCACCAACTCCGCAACCTCGGATGAAGCTTGGTTCCCATGTTGAGCTTCTCCCTCAACGAGGCTTGTAGGTGGAGAAACGCATCTTTTCGGCGCATACGTGCGCGATTGCGCCGATGTCGATGAACCATCCACCTTGATTCTCGACGTGATTGACTTCTTCGGTCACCACAGCAGCCAAGTCATCCTTGTCCCATTTGTCAAGTCCTTCTCGACAACGTTGGTAACTTGCTTAATTTTTTCTTCTTAGGGTGACGGTCGCCTTACTCGTGTGGCCATGCTTGCCACAATTGTAACAGCCCCGTCAAACTTACGGAAACCACCTTCCTTTGCTTTATCTTTGACATTGGGACGAACACGTTTGTTGGAGGGACCGCCTCTCTCCAACAGGTTGGCTCTAGCATCGATCAAGCCTTTCCCTTTTAGTTCTAGCTTCTTCACGTCAGACTCGATGCGCAGTCTGACGATCAAGTCTTCAAGTGTCATATCCTTTCGCTTGTGCTTAAGGTAGACCTTGAAGTCTCTCCACCCCGGGTAGCTTCTCAATCATCATGTAGCGACGACAAAGCCGTCCGAAACAGTGTGCCCTTCGGCTTGAACCTCGTGCACAATGAGTTGAAACTCTTGCACTTGGTCCATGATCGGTCGGGAATCGACCATCTTGTAGTCCAAATATTTGGCTACAATAAACTTTTTAGTACCTGCATCATCACTACGGTACTTCTTTTCTAGCGCATCCCACATACTTTTGGATGTCGTTACAACAAAGATAAACACTATACAAGCTATCTTCTAAACTACCAAGTATAAAATTTTACAAAGGTAGTCGCCAGGCTTGGGTTGTCATATCTTTGCTCGGACGTGAAAGTCCGTCCTTGACCCGGCGGCGGGCTCATCTTCCACCAAGTTGGCGAAGCCCAACGTCGTGAGGTAAACGGCATCTTTGCGCCATCTCTTGAAGTCGGATCCTCCAAACTTGGCGGCTTCCGGCGGCGGCATCATCCTCGCGGTATGAACAGCGCCGAGATCGATCCATGATCGGATCCACCAGCACCACTTGAAGTGTCTTTGAAACATGGAACTCGAATGAGAACCACGGTGTTAGATCCTATGGATCAAACAATCGACCCAACGAAAAGTGCGATCGTCGAACCAAAGGAACCACTAAAAGTGGAACCAATTGTTGAACCACTAAAAGTGGAACCAACGATCGACCCAAGGGTCCCATGGTTGACCCAAGGCATCGAACCAAACATGACCGAAGCCGTTGTGCGGTGGCGGCGGCAAGCGGAGCGGCGTGAAGCGCAGCGGCGGCGGCGGGCGGTCGGTGGCGAGAACAATGACATCTCCAAGCAAAGGTTTAGGTTTCGAAAGTTTTAAGTCAATTTTAAGTCGACTCTTCGTGGCAAGTAATATCTCGTCTTGCGATTGTTGGAAAAGGTGTATGAGCGATGACAAGATTTGCCAAGCGTATTACAACGTGAAATGAAGGTAGGAGATCAAAACTAACAATGAATTTGAAAATGTAAGTAAATACAATCGAAGCTGTAAAACCGTAAACAGATGCCGAGTCGAGGAGGCCTCTTTCCATAAGACGAGATACGCCCGGTAGTGCTCTCGGTTACGCGTATCGTCCCAAAGATGAAACGCAATGTCTCGTAGGTGGCGAAGACCGCAGACCAACGAGCTCCGCGAACCGGACGGAGGCGAGGGCGAGCTTGACACGAAAATATGTATGCAGGAGTGCTCTAGGTATCTTTGGAATGCTTTTGCGATGTTGCTTATCTTTGAGAGACATGTCCTATTTATAGCGTCGTCCCCCATGGGAAACATCTTTGAGTCAACACCGCATTGATGTCGGGTGTTACGGAGTTATGTCCCTATTGAGTCGCGGCGGTTTCGGAGACAACGTGGGCACGTTTCCGCAGAGCCATCATGTCGGGCGTTACATCGACGGTTACGACGAATCGGACAACGCGTGCGTCCCGGTTCGTTGGACGATCCGGACGTCTCTTCAAGTGCAGCAGCCCAACGGATTGGGCCACACGAGTTGGGCCTCGGACCAACTCCATCGCACGCAGCGAGCCCAACGGATTGGGCTACACGAATTGGGCCCGGACCAACTTCATCTTTGGGCTCGATCAAACGTTGATCCAAAATATAAGGACAATGGGCCACGGAACTAGGGCCCACGGCAAGCCCACGGCAAGCCCACGAGCAGGCCCAAAGAACGGCCCAAAGACCACCCAAAGACCAATTGCGAAGATCCAAGATCCACGATCCACGATCCACGATCCACGGACCACGGACCACGGAACCGAACCGAACCGGCCGAGCCGGGCCGAGCCGAGCCGGAGGCGGGCGGGCGCGGCGCGGGCGCGCTGGCGCGGGCGGCAGGCGCCGGGCGCCGGGCGCCGCACCGGCACCGGCCCGGCCAGCGGCGGCGGCGCGTGTCTTGGCGTGGGCTTTCCGACCCGTCACTTGTGCACATAATTATACTAAGTGTTCAATGACCCACTTATATAGACAATTAATGAAGGTACATTAATCAATGTGGGATAATGATTAATTAATCCATGCTTATCCCATTAATCACATAACTCCATGTTTAAGTGACCAACTTTGATCCATTATTTCTCACTCACCGAAATCGGATTTGAGAATGTGAATACACCACGATCATCTACTCGGAACGTAGATCGATCCTATGCCGTTTAATTTCACAAAATTAAACGTTACGTCACTCAAAATCTTGGTCAAAGTAGCTTCCTGGAAACTTGACCACATATATAATATTATATATATATGCACGCGATTTTCAACAACATGCTCTTTAAGAAATTGAAAAAACTAATATAAAACACAACTTCATCATATCTCAAAACTTGTAATATATGAACTATTCACACCGTCTTTTCCCTTACAAAACAAATAATTAAAGAACGAAACTTAAAAGATCGATAGAAATTGCAGAAAAGGGCCTAAGCTTAGGGTTGATGATGACTAGAATGAGATGACTTATATCTTGCAGCAAACCTATTAAACAAAGCCAAAGAAATGCTAGTCGTCTGTTCAAGATTCAAAACCTTCGCTTTAATCATGGCCTTCGTCTTCCCCGTGATGGCCCCGCCCGAAAACCCGTAGATACACATGCTCGCATCGGTTAGGGCAGCGCTCATCCACGTTTGGACATTGCTAGCATGCCAAGGAAAATCACTACCATTTTCCTTTATCATTTCCGTCTCTTTAATGCAATTCGACAGCTGCGCAACCCCATCATTTATTTGATCCAGACAGTCCTTAATCTCTTGGTAGTGCTTCGCCTTCTTCAGCTTCAGCTCCTTGGCCACCTCGGTCACGTAAGCCCGAGTCGACTCGGCCCGGTCCAGGCTCACTTTGAGTGCGATTTGGGCGAGTCTCTGGTGACTCAGTGTTGTCGTGAAATTTCTGACGTGGCATGAGAGATAACGGGTGCATAACTCGGAATACAGCGTTGTTTGACATTGCGACTCGATGAAGGCCCGGGCCCGGGAGCGTCTGCGGAGGGCCGGGTGCCGGGCTCCGACAGTGGCGAGTAGGAGTAGAGAGAGAAAGAAGAGAGAGAGTGATCTCATCGTGATTGATGTGTGTGTGTGTGTGTTTGAAATCTATTAAGTGGTTTGGAAATGTTTGTGTTCGTGTTTGTGTTAAAAATGAATGAGAGGGTTTTGTGGGTGGTTATATAGAGGGAATTTTCTTAGGGTTTTTAGTATCATATATTTATTAAAACTATTTTTTTATGATTATGCACATGTTAACTAGGGTTTCTAAGATCCAGGTGGTTAGTCTTGCCAGTAACAAAAAAGCTTAATTCATGTTTGAGCAACTTGGCAAGGGAAGTAACCTTTTGATACAATATTATAGGTCAAGAATGAATAATATTATATTATGTTTTATATGCTCTAATATGGGTTTATTGTTTGTATATTACAGCAATATGCAATGAAAAAATGAAATGCTTCAGTTTTATTTAATTATTGGTAAAGGATGTGGCCCCTTTTTTTTTGGTCAATTAATACATAAATTTTAAAGAATGAATAATATTATATTATGTTTTATACCTAATATGGGTTTATTGTTTGTATTAACCACTCTATCACTGAAATGCCAACACACACACACGGATGTAGCCCCTTTTTGATGTTTCTAATGGGATCTTACTATGTTTATATTAATGCGGATCATATGCTGTTATATGCTAGCATACATAACTGTTAATATTTATGTTTAATTTGGTATTATATACTGCTATACATTAATTAAATAAAATGTAAAATAAAAATAATAGAGAATGGAAATTGAACGAGATGAGGCAGCCAGCAGGCTTGTTGGATTAATCTGCGGCAACTTGTCTCCACAAGCGAAATAAATGAAAATCATCACTTTGATTAACTAACAAGTTCTCACGTATTACTACAGCTAGCTGCTCCTGGTCAATTACGAGGGCTAATAATATTATTAATTAAGTGAAGTAATTTCTAATTAATCTTTCCCAAAATGTCATATTTCGCCGACCAAATATTTTGTTTGAAGTGTAGGCCAGTAATTACTTTAAGACACAGTACGTCAGTACCCCAATATGTAATTGAGAATTGATAATACACACAAGTTTTGCTTTAAATTTTTTGGATTAATTGTCAAACAAATCATTGCCTTTAGACCTGATTGCAAATTTGATATAAATTTCAGTCGATCAAACATGGATGATCATGAGTCCATGACACCAATTTTTAGTTTGGATGTTATTCCCTAATTTGAAAACCCTAGATCATAAAACACGAATTGAGCCTCAATTCGATGTCGGATCAACCATGCACGAATCCGGCAATTAAACCAAAACTTTTACCCGATCATGTCAAAAACCTCAACCAAAAAAAGGGAAGATTGAAGCTCGTGGTCATTATTGATTTTTTACCCACCAAAAAAAAATATACCTTAGTCACCATCAATTAAAAATTAATACACTTTGGGTTGGCTCCACTTATGTAATATCCTGCAAATTATAGAAAATAGATAAATTATTGGAAAAGTTGTGATGACATGCTCAAACAAAAAGACATTGGTGGAAGGTGTGTGTGTTTGGCCTAGTGGTAGAGTGGTTAATACCCGAGGTCAAAGGTTTGGGTCGAGTCCATCGTAACTAGGGATGGCAATCGGGTCGGGCGGGCACGGATAGTGCCGAACCACTTCCGTACCCGCGAAAATGATCCCCGCCCGCGACCCGCGACGGGTAGGAGATTCCCACCATACCCGCGACCAGCGGTTAGCGGATACCAACGAACCCGCCACCCGACGGGTATCCGCCACCGCCACCACCCATGGACCACCCGCGACCACCAGCGAAACCAAGCATTTCAAAACACGAAAATATCACTAACAAATTCATAAATCATAAAGTTCAAATCCACAATTCCACATTCAAATCCACAAAGTTCAAATCCACAAATCAATAACATAATGAAAATTCAAATTCACAAATCAACAACACTAAATTTGGATATATGTATTATTATATGAATAGTTTTTCGTGGGTTCGTGGGTAATTCATGGGTATACGGGTTTCAGCGGGTACGGGTATTGCCAAACCATTTTCATACCAGCAAGTAAGCAGTCCTAGTTTTCAACCACGAGCGTGCCATGGTACAAAATGCACACCAAACTCATGAATAATCGGGTGGATACCATGGTATTGGGTACCATGGTCGATTGTCATCCCTAATCGTGACGCAGTCTTTAAAAATTCTGTATTAAATTGACAAAAAAAAAAGACATTGGTGGAAGGTGAAATCGTAATTTCTAGCTACAAACTGTTACTCGCTGTTAAGTAAAACAATATCTCAAGTTTTACCTGTATACTTAGCTGTTGGGGTAAAATTATGGTAAACTTTTCTTAAACCGGCCAATAATCGATGCAGTTATTAATTTAGTTGTATGTGCTAATGGGATGGATTTGAAATCAAAAGCAGATTTCATGGGCCATGCATCACGCTAAGTCAACGTACGACTTGCTCGAACTGAATTAATATATATGATCTCCCGAAGGGGAATCCAGATTATTCTAGGATTGTTCACTAGTAAATCTCTTGTTACATTTTCGTATTGTGTCTTATATTCGTTATTATTAGTGCACATTATTTTTACATTATATAATTATATATTATAGAGTGAAATTTGGAGTGAACATTATTTACAGAATATGATACATTATAAAATTATATATTAAATAATTTTCATGTATAGTTATAAATTCATAAATTATAATTTTATTGATGATAATAAATATTAGAAAAATTGAAAGGATAATTACTAGTGTAATAGAAAATAAAACCGTGTTGACGTATGATGAAAATCAAATATTCGGTCAGTATTTGGACTAATGTGTACAGATCTATTAACTTCTGAAACTCAATAGAAGTTCAAATAATTGAATGATTACATTACTTTATTCGAAGTTTGACTAAGTCTACATTTATATATGTTTAATGTATAATTGCATTAAACTAATTCCTAGGCAAAAAGATAACTTCTTATTTAAATACAACACCAGAAATACACTCTCATTACTAGGGGTGACTATTTGGGTATTGGGTAGTCGGGTACCCGATACCGATACCCGACCCGAAATAGTATTGGGTACCCAATTACTCGAAAATAGAGTGTCGGGGTCGGGATCGGGTATGACTACTAAGGTGAGGTCGGATATCGGTATACCCGACGGGTAGTCGGGTATTACTCGATACCCGATTTTTTATAAATATTTATATTTTATATAATTTTATATATAGATTTATATACAAATATAAAAAATAAAATAAATAAATACAAAATAACAAAAACAAAAAGTGCATCGAGGAAGAATTTTTATTATTATTTAATATTATTTTTAAATTTAATTTCAAAAGTATTTCGTTTACTTGAATTTAATTTTTGATATCAAATGCACTCATTCGTGTAACAGTTCAATTTATATAATTACATGAATGCACGAACAAATCAATTTATGCATTTGTCTATCAATTCAGTTTTAACATTTACTTGAATGCACAATCAATTCATTTCGTGCATTCGTGCTTTCATATGATCACGTATTCGCACGTTCTCATTATCGTGAATTAATTCCAAAAGTATTATTAATTCTAATACCCGAATAAATATATGGATTTATATATAAAAAATTTAAAAAATAATAATAAATCGGGTATTCGGGTCGGGTACCCGAATACCCGACTCGGGTATTCGAGTACTCGATTTACAAAATCGGATCGGGGTCGGGTAGCACATTTTATGCATAATCGGGGTCGGGTACCCGATTTTTTCGGGTAAGATACCCGACCCGTACCGAATAGACAGCCCTACTCATTACTTTGCAACCTCTTAAGAAAACAAAAAACAAAAATTAAAAGAAGAAGCATGAGTAGTCTAGCATGAGTAGTCTATAACTACAATCTTATAAATCCCAAATCACAATTTTTTTGTTGTTGTGTGTGTTGGCCTAGTGATAGAGTGGTTAATGCTCGAGGTCAAAGGACTCGAATTCGATTCCACTGTGATGCGGCTATTAAATTTCTGTATTAAAATTTACCAAAAAAATAGTTAAATTTTTAATATTTATGATATTGTTATTTAACTTCTTAAAAGTGCATTTAAATAAGGAAAGTTACAATTTAACACCCGAATTCTTGACAATTATGATTAAATATCCCGACCCCATGTCTACTTCTCTGTGTGCGTGTTTACTTTTCATAATTGTTATCCTTATTATTAAAATTCTTCGATCATACCTTTTTAATATGATATGAATCAAGTTAAATTAGTTCAAATAATAGAAATTATCAAAAACTTTAAGATATAATCTATTAAAATAAATAATGGATTAACCTATATTATTTTTATTTATCTAAGCTAATCTTAAAAAATAAACGCCCTTTTATGCATAGGAATCTGCATTATGGCTGCAGATTATCCGATCACTTACACCCAAATTCACCCCTCTTTGCCACCGTTGCAAAGAAAAAAAATATGAAGATGGGCCATTTAGGGACCTTTGCTTTTAAAGTTGTTTTAGTCACATGAAAAATAAAATTTAAAGTTGTTTTAGTCACATGAAAAATAAAATCGAGGTTGGATGGTCAGAAATTTTGAGGATGCAATAAAGTATATCAAATTTGGTAATTGAGTGTGCAATAAAGAATAAACGTTGCATAACTGAACAAACTCCTAATTTTATGAATAATAAATCCACAAGCTTTCAAACGACTCAAAAAGTATAGGCAATAAAATGAATAAATTCTGCATCCTAATCTTTTGATTGAATGAAACAAGCTATTGAAAGAACTCGAAGACGGCCAAATACATCATTAACAAGAAACACACTATTAAAAAGCAGTGGACAGTTTCTCCAAGTTCAATTTTGAGGGGCACATTACATTCTATACTACAGCAATTTTCCCTTTGGGTTGGGACCTGCATCTCTCTACTGGTTCATCCAATGAAACAGAAGAGAAGTGCTACTTCTACGTATCTGAGGCACACACTGGCTAGGGTTGCATACAAATCGAGATTCTTCGAGTAGGAAAGGAACGGAAGGGAAGGAGGTGTCATTCTGCGACCTTAATACCTGTTAGGTAGACTTGAGATTGGATGATGCTACCACCTATCCAAAATCCCGGCATTACCATCAGACCGACTTTAGGTTTCTCGTTGCCATCTTCTACAACAAAATCTTTCACAACACTTTCCATATAAACCTCTGAAAACTCACTATCCCGCTTTACCTGAAAAAACTTAACTGGAGGATCAAATGAATGCACCAACCGGTGCAAAAGCCAGATCACCTTAGCCAATTTCAGAAAAGCCTGGTAAAAGGCCGTCCTTGGATGGCCTCCGCCCATTATGTAATTCCGTTGATCTAAGTTCCCAAAAAATGATGCTTCCATCTTTTGATGGACAACATCAAGGTATTTCCTCTGCCAAAACTTTCCAAACATCGAATCTGGATTCTGGCCCACAGCATCAAGTGGATCCATTTCCCTCAAACTAAGATACTGCTGATATAAACTTTCTTTCGACTCAGCTTGATTTTCTGGTTTCACGCCGAAGCTCTCATCCTGAAACCCGATAAACATTCTCTGGCAGATATGAGATTCAAAGGCATATTTCTTGTGAGCCCTTTTTGCATAAACAATGTTTGGCTCAATGGAGTTTGCTGCAGCATCAAGATCCCACCCAGCTGCTTTCATCATGTTGATTAATGGCTTGGAGAAGTCATGAATGGCCCTCGAAGCAGCTTCTACAGCTGACCTGAAAAGGTCAGTGGATAAATCGAGTGAAAAGTGTCCCGTTTCACCACCACTCCCGTCTGATTCTTTCGTTGACAAGCCCCTCAGCTTCAGGTTCTTCTCAAGTTTTACTCGTTTCTGACTGGATTCCTGGATCTGCTGCTCCAACTGAACAATCTCAGTGTCTTTATTCTGAATTTCAGATTGAAATTTTTTCACCATGACTTCATATGTCTTCAACAGGCTCTGCTGTTCTTGAATCTCAGCAGCTAATCGAGAGTCTTGTGGAGAGACACAGACAGGTTTAGGGTTGTGCTCTCTATAGAAATGCTTGAGCTCAGAAAGATTCTTTAGCTCTGATATTACAAGCTTGTCAGCAGCTTGAATTTTATCGGGGTCATAAGGAGTATGAGCAGCTTGTAGTTGAATATAAGCCGACTTCAGCGAGGAGATGTTTGTAAATATCCTAGACACTAATGCTTCCATAGCTTCAGGGTTCTGATTTGTTGCCTCTTCCATTGGTTGGGGGTGAACTTTCTGGTTGCTGCTTTCACGAAGTTGGGTATCCTTTGCACCCGCGTGTTGCATATCTACTTTTACTGAAAACAAAACTCACCAAATTACTTTTGGGCCACAGGGAAATATTGCAGCAACAACTGCAAACAGAAGAAGGTTGTCTGTGACTAGGTTGAAAGAATAATGTACAATCATATGGGTTCTCGGAAACGGATTGACAGGACACAGAAACCCCAAAGATAGAGCACATTCAAGAAGAAAGAAAACCACAGTTCATCTCAATATTGATGTGCTTGCGCAGCTCCAAAATCTTATACTTGATATTAAGAGCTATCTAACAGTGAATACAAAAAAAACCCAAAACACGGTGAGTCTATCCTTGTGTATGGGTATCTATATAGCCCTTCATTTCGTATTTTAATATCTTGACAAGATTTTTAGATGTATTACACAATTGGAGACTAGGAAACCTTAAAATCCTAAAATTATAATTCTATACCCCACAGAAACCAGATCGAATAGCACATAAAAAAAAGAGAGCATTGAATGATGAAAGCTTGATGTTCTAGAATTTTATAAAGACAAATGATGTATACGTTTTATTGACAGTTAAATGGCAGTCACCTATATGAAAAAGAGCTAAACATTTCAAAAGACATCAAAGTCTCAATCTCATGTACATTTATACTGTAACACACACAAGATGTCATGTCCATCCACAAAGCATAAGACCCTTCATTTTTCACAAGCAAAAGGCGTGTTTAACTGTTCATTTCAAATAACACGTAACACATAATGTAAGGGATTATCTATAACCATCTTTTTTACCTATTGTTTGCACTAGAATTGAAAGTTTTCAGATCATAAAACTAAAACTAAAAATTTATGAAAATAGTGTTTGAGGAGCAAACAATAGCAAACCCTACTCTCCAACTACTACTTCATGAAGTGTTTGATTAAAATCTCAGCATCCTATTCAATATACCCTGGCTTGTATCAGAACAAGGACACAACGGTTCTTGCATAAATTAGGAGGCTGAGGCCTGATCAACAAAAATGGAATATGTCTTGTTTCTATTGGATTTGAGGGAAAAAATAAACTTTGATATGCAACGGGATTCACCCTCTACTTCTCTTCCTCTTCCCCTTCCCTCTCATCACCAAACAAAGACAAAAGGAGTATAATACCCTGTTACTACTCTTTCATGAAGCAGAAAAGCTTATACTTATCATTTGATAGTCGAGGAAGGGAATATCTTGGAAGAAAATTCAGTATCCTCCCTTAAACAACAATTAAATCAAAGAGATCTACCCTGGTATACTCCTATAGCACCAGAAAAGGAACAAATTCAACACCTATAAAAAGGTGTAACAAACAAAGATTTTTATGTCTTAAAAGATTATCTAATCAATGTAATTGCCAGCGTGTTACACATATAAATTCAACACCTTGCAAAAACTCTACTTCCCTTCCACACAGTACTGGGTATCAAACACCTTTCTTAGCAAATCAACATTTCCAGTACCAGAAAAGTTGAATGCATCCTAATCTCTTCTTCACGTTCACATCCCAATCCTCTGATCTAACCACCTATTCGTCTCCAATCATCACTGTAACTTGGAATTCGCTTCAATACCAACACAAATTCAACAAATCCCTTCATACAATCAGCTTGTCACTACAAATAACATGTGATTAACATAATCAACCAAACCCTAGTGATGGCGGAATATTAAAAAAAAAAACATCCATCAAAGTTCAAAAATCGATCAATCAAAAGGCGTAACTGCACAAAAACACAAAAATAAGCGGTGTAAGAAATTACCCAAACGGAGATATCGCCTGATAATTGAGCCGTGAAGTTGAGAGTAGAGATAGGAGTTTAGGTGGAAGGCGTGAAAATGTGTTCCGACAAAAAATAACCCATTACTGCCATGTATGAAAAGTAAGAAGAGGGGACACAACTTTTGATATTTATTTTATTGCCAAAGGCTGTTTGTTACTGTAAAGTATGTTTTGTTCAATCATTAATACTTTATTTAAATTGCACACCTCATTATCATATATAACATTAACATGATAATGAAAAACTGATGCTTCTTGTCTGCGTGTTTTGGTTTAGTAGTAGAGTGATCAATGTTCGAGACTCATATTCGAATCCATCGTGACGCGATTTTTAAAATTCATGCATTTAATTGACAAAAAAAGAAAAACTGATACTTCTTTCAATGGCTACTACAAATAGGTAATTGTGGAGCAGATAATCTCATATTATTTATTTAGCAAATACATCAGAAAACAAAACATGAAAAGTTTTAAATACCATGTATTATCTGCGCAAATAAGTCAGTCGTTTTGTGGAACTAAACGAGGTTGATGGGAAAAAAAGTATTCATATTGTTCATTTTTTCCCATGTTTTTTCATTCCTAAATTAAATTTACGAATTAAATTTTTTTAAATTGTCATTGAGTTCATTGCGAACTATTTTAAGTAGCATTAACATATTTATTACAGTAGCTATTTTAATATTGCAAAATATAAAGTAGTTAGTAGGATTAAAAAAATAAAAACTAGTCATTGTTTGTATTAATGTACTATCTTACTTTTTATTTCATGTTTTTCTATTATTATCTTATTATTATTTACATTTTTTTCTATTCTTTCAAATTAAGTATCGGCGACTTTCCGGGGAAGAAAAAAACAGTGGACTCTTCTCAAGAGCAGGCAACAGCAAACAAATTTGGCGACCATGTTGAATTTGTTATTTATAGTGAGTTATACATAGTTATTTAATCAAGAATGTTCCATCGAAATTCAAGAATCACAATAATTTTAAGAGTAATAGCTCTTGAATTTGTGAAATAATACATTGATTCAAGAACTCTAGAGCTATTGCAATTCTTGAATTAATACATTAATTCAAAATTTATACTTTTGAATTTATGAATTAACATGTTAATTCATGAATTCAAGAGCTACAACTCTTAAATTAACATTTAATTTTTGAAATTCATGAATTCAACTATGTAACTCTAGAAATATAAGGGTAAAATGGTGAGAGTATTTAGTTTTTATTTAGGTGAATAGCTTTTATCTTTATTATCCACCTGTATTTTAAAATATCATATATTATAAATGATATACCAATAATATCCCTACTTTTAGTTTCTTACCATAATCTATGTCTGTTAGTTTTGGAACGATCAACAACGAAAGCTGTAACAACCCGTTTTTTTTTTATAATATTATTAAAATATTCGTTAGATTTTTCGGTGAAGTTTGGAAAAAGTTGGACATTATTTGGACATAGAACGGGATCTAGCATCCGGATTAAATCCATTTTTCATGTGCATTAAATTCACATGATTTCAAATATTTACAAATAAATAGTCTTTGTGAAGGATTTTTAAATTTGAGCATGTAGGCTCTTAAATTTTTGAAAACAGATTTCAAACGATCAATTTATGATTTTTAAATTGTTTTTCGGCTAACGCTTGTGCTAGCGATTGCACAAGCACATTCTTAATTGCGTAGCGTTGCGCATGCGCTTGCGCAAGCGAGCTTTTGAAAATCTATAAATAGGGGCATAGGGCCTTCATTTTCAAACGTTCATTTCAAGCGTCTCTCTGTATTTACGGAAGAGCCGAGCGACTCTGTGCTGCGCGGAGCCACTGGAGGAGTGGGATCGAGCCGGGAGGGTCTGGTGGCGATGCCATTCTTGTTCTTGCCCTACCACAACCAATCAACCTCCCCGTTGCCTTCGTTTTTAAATTTTGTCATTTTCTTATTTTGATTTCGTATTTTCGTAGATAGCATAGCGTAGAACTCGGGTCTCTAAAGGGACTATGCGAGGAAACGACCAAAGGCCGGCCAAAGGAACCGTCGCCGCCTCTTCACGTTGTCGTTGCCGGTTGGCCATCGATTTGGTGGCCGACGGGCCACTTTTTGGTTATGAGCCCTTTAAGTTTTGAGTTCCGGACTATGTGTTCTACTAGCGTATCGATTTTTATTTTATTTATTCGTGTTTTTACATACCGGAATGTTTTTCGTCGTTTTGAGTTTCTAAATGAAGTACATGCCCGGGTTATCCTTTTTCGACAGGGCTTGTCATTCTATGTTCCTAAAATTACATGTTGCTTATGTTTCCATTTTCATGCATCGGTTACGGATGGTTTATCCTAGATCTGAGGATAAGCATCAAGTTTTGAAGCTTCTTCGCTGCTAAGTTTTGTATCAACTTGCACGCATGCATGTTTTCAAGGTACTCCTTTATAGATTTCAATGCCTTGAACATTTTTGCCTTCTGCATCAAGTTGATTTGAAAACTCGGATGTTGCCAAATATGGGTTTGAAAAATCGAAAACTTCTATTTTGCTTCGATCTCCGTTTGATCGTATTGTTCCCTTGCTTCGTGGAATGTGACCCCAAAAGTTGTTCCGTATTATTACCAGGTATTTACCAGCATGATCGGTATAGTTGTTGGATCTGTAGATCTCTCCCAGTAGACATTTGAAGATAGCGGTCCTTCGATCGATGTCTTGAAGTGGTGGTCGAAGAAAGAGGAGTACCCAATCCTCTCAATCATGGCAAATGAGTTATTTGCCGTCCCGGCATCCACCGTATCCGTTGAACAAGCATTTAGCATTGGAGGACTAATGCTTGATCAAAGAAGAAACAACATGAAGCCGGCGAACATTGAAGCTACAATGTTGCTCGATGATTGGTATAGGGTCGACCTTAGAGCTCAAGAACCATAATGGGAATATGGTAACGAGAGCGAAGACGAGGCCTTCACCGAAACGGATCGATCGGAATCGGGTGCGGAGACGGAGTAGAGCATTTAGAAATAAAAAGAACTACATGGACTTTGATTCCTCATGATTATGAGGATATGTAGGCAACTCAATTTTAGAAATTAAATTGAGCTCAAGTCCTTTATTATTATTATTTTCCATCCCTATGTAAAAGTCATAAACGGATTTATGTAATTTTACTCATCATTTATTAAAAATGCAAAGTGTTGACACATATTTTATATTTATACGTATTTTAACAAATGCAAAATCTATTTACAAGTTCAAACATAAAAAATCATTTACAAATTACAACTTACAAATTTAAAAATATTTACAAGTTTAGTAGTTTACAAATTTTACAAATTTACAAATATTTACAAGTTTATTAAGCTTTAGACTTAAAAGTTAAAAGTTAAAACTTAAAAGTTTGTTAAAATCTTGGACTTTGATACTTGTTGCATATTTGATTGAATTTTCAGAAACATTGAGATAGAATTGGAGATTTTACCCTTCATAAGAGTTGAAGTATATCGCGATACGAGTTTGTGAGCGCAAACGGATCGAAAATCGGAGCTCGAAAGAGAGAGACGGATTGATACAAAATCGCTGCACGAATAGGCCGAATCGGCGGGCTCGGCCCTAAACCGGCGGTTCGAGCCGAACAGGACCGCTGGCTCAGCCCGACCTAAACCGCCATCTAGTATGTAGGGTCGGGCTAGGGCCTTCACTTTTGGAACCGCTGGCCCAGCCCGCCCTAAACCAGCGGTTCCGGCCCGTCAACACGTCTAGTATAGGTGAGTTATATTTTGAGTACATATCTTGAGTTATTAAGCTTTGATATTTAAAAAAAATGTTGAATGTCCATGAAAATATTTTGGCATATATCTATTTGTTTAATGCTCTATGTTAAGCAATTGTGGCTCTTAATGGGTCTAACACACTTACTAAGGGTTGTGTACATGAGTCCGTCTTCTAGTGGATTGATCCCACCGCGTTTAACATATGATGCCGCTTCTAGGTTCTGCCTGTTGCCAGCATGGTGATTGATCTCGAAGTGTGGTTCATCCCGTAGTCTCACATGGGTTATGTTAATGTGATCTCGAAGTGTGGTTCATCCCGGAGATCAGATAGCTTAGAGAAACAATGGAATACCTTAATGGGCCCCAAGTAAAAGGTTTTGGTTTCATGGAAGTGGATTTATAGTTTAAAACCTTCTATGTTTACCGTACGACATGGATTTTCTTCATTTTATTTATATGAACTGTTTGTGAAAATGCATGATCCACTGAATGCACTAGTACTCAGCCCAAAAGTCTTTTCAAATGATTTCAGGTTAATAAGCGGGCGGACGTGATGAGCGGTTGAGGAGGGTTGGTTGTTCTCTATTTTTGTTTTAAGTATGTTACGTTCCGCTGTATGCTTTTAGTGTGTATGTTTTTGTTGCTATCGTCTAGAAACTCAGTTGAGTTCTATAACTATTATATTTGAAGTATTTTAAGTTCAGTTGGTTTAGGCTGTGATTCATCTACCGTTTTCTTTATTGCTTTTAATGGAGAGTGCGAGTAATCGGCCCCTTTTGGACGCTTGGCCAAAGCCCTCATGTAGTAGTCGAGACAATAACGACCTCATGAGCAGAGCTGGTCGGTCAACTCCTTTTGGCAAGCTAGGCTCTCTCATACCCCATCATTTTCTTGACTTGAGGTATAGTAGGATGCTCCTACCCCAATAGTTGTTATTGGTCGTCCGACTATTAAGCCCCCGTGATTGTAGTCGGTTGTATATGACCAATGTGGCGTGCCGAGTTTTTTGACACCAATGTTGCAAAGATGTGTTTGTTTGCTTATTTTCAGTTTCTGTTTCTTTTTGAATTTATCCTTTTATAAAGGAGATGTTGTTCAATTTTTAGCATGTAAGTGAACCTCATATATATATATATATATATGGTTTCCTCCTTTCTTCCCCGCCTTTTATTTCCAACCCCTTGCCACACCCCGGTATTCGTGACATCTCTCGGGATTTGGGGCGTGACAAAAGCACGATGTGATCTCCATGTGGATAAATTGTGAATTATTTAAATTACCCCAAGCTATTTATTCTAAAATATCACATTGTGTTCATAGTATTCTAACACTATTCATACTTTTAAACTTTTTATCCAGATTTTACACACATTAGTTTTTTGCTAACTTGATGAAATCGGTCACAATGATATCATTCACTTGGATAAATATTAAAAATGAAGTTTTTTAATTATTGATAAATAAGAAAATAGAAAACAAAAAATTATAAAATTTTAGGGTTCTCCAATATACCAACAGATGCCACTCATCTACCTGAAGCTACTGGCAAAGTCATCAGGCGGGACTAGTCCGACCCGAGCCTACCAACCCAAAGAAAATTTCTGAGTTTGGCTCAGTTCAAAATCCAATCAAACTTAATAATTAGAGCACAATATAACCCATAATCAATATATAGTTTAATTTTATTAGGGCGAGCCGAGCCGACTAAACTAATGGGTATTTTAGGCAGGGGCCGACCGGCCTGAAAATCGATTCCATCTATTTCTTTTATGTGCTCGGGTTGGCTTGTCCAATCGGGCCTAATTTTCCAACTCTATACCCATCTTCTCATACTTGCAAAGTTGCGGTCGCAATTGCGACGAGCATTGTGGAACCACCATCTCCTCTCCTCTCCTCTGCCCATCGGTGAAGAGTGCGATGGTTATTTATTTAAATAAATTTAAAAATATTAGTATATTAAAGTTAAGCCGAAGAATTTGACGCAATTAGTGCAACACTGCAATGTTCGTCACTGCTCGTGACTACAAGTTCACGGTGGTCGGTGGGAGTGGTGGCGATTCGGTTACGGTGGAACCCCTCAAAAATTTAATTTTTATTTTACTTATGTTTTGATTTTTTAATAACCAAAAAAATGTTACTTTTATTTTTTATGCACATACATGTCATTACAACGACGTATTTCATTGAGTCAAGTAAAAAAAATAAGAAACATGATGATAAAATAAATAAATAAAATATATATAGGTATTATTTGAATTCACGATTTTCATACAAGTTTTTAAATATTGCAATTCCAAAATGTTAAAAGGTGATCTTGTAATTACAACGTTTTTCAAGTGGTATGAAAAATAAAAATTCTACTGACGCTATTATATTTGGTTAAATTAACCCAAGTACATGAAAATTAAAAATTCTAATAACGCTATGTTATTGTGTTAAAATAACGTAAGTACTGATGATATAACAATCCATAATTTGATTCAATATTTTTCACTCACCGAAAATCGAATTTGAGAATATGAATATATCACGATTATCTACTCGAAACATATATCAATTATATGTCTTTTAATTTCACAAAATTAAACTTTATGTCACCAAAATCTTGATCAAAGTATCTTCCTGACAACTTGACCCCACACACACACACACGTTTAAGCACTGATTTCCAACAATCCCTCACATAAGTGAACATAACCAGATGCATGTATGCAGAAACAACTCAGTCATCAAGAGACATTAAAGTATTTGGACATGTGGTTTATGGTCTTGAACCTTCCATAGTCAGTATCATCGAGTACATAGGCAGATTACTAGACATGATGCCTTGAACTACTCTCCCTAACGTGTACTTAGACAATGGTATTAATACTTTAACACCTAAACCTCATCCGTTCTCACGTTTATTTCTATTTTGGCCATGAACATCCACTTTGGATTCATAAGTGCTTCATTTGAAGCGGTTTTACTTCGTCCTTACATAGGTGATTCTTTACTGAGTATCTTGTCATACCAATCTCCTCAAGGTATTTAGGAATCATTAAGAGTTGAAGACTCAAATTCACCACTAGGCAAGTTTTAATACTTGTGTGATTTCTAGGGAACATATTAACTTGAGTGCTTTATACACGAACTCTCACAACTTAGTTCTCCTATTGAACCAAGTTCTTGGGATCTCCAATATCATGGTTGAGTTACCACTATGATCTTCCTTAAGACGTGGATTTAAACCATATTCCCACTAGAACTTGATCATTTGATCCCGGTTCAGCTCTTTGATTAATGAATCCGCCAGATTATTTATTGACTTGACATAGTCAACTAAGATAATCCCACTTGAGATCAAATGCCTCACGGTATTATGTCGTTGACGTATATGTTGAGACTTACCATTATACAAGTCCCCTTTTCACCCTTCCAATAGTCGTTTGGCTATCGCAGTGAATCATCACCAGCGGCACAACTTAGACCAACATGAAATATCTTCCAAAAAATTACAGAGTCAATCAGCTTCCTCGCCAACTTTATCCAAAGCTATGAATTCCAATTTCATGGTGAATCGGGCTATACACGTCTATTTCGTTTATCTCTAAGAACAGCACCACCCCCAATCGTGAACACGTACTCACTTGTAGAAAGAGAATCTTTCGTGTAGAATATTCAATTGGCATCACAGTACCCTTCAAGTATTGGGGGGTATCTCGAAAAATACAACCCCTGAGTTTGAGTATACTTCAAGTACCTCAAAACTCTTACTAGAGCATTCCAATGCTCTTTGTTTAGATTGCTCATGTAATGACTCAATTTGTTCACAGCACAAGCTATGTTGGGTCGGATGTAGTTTGTAAGATACATCAAACACCCGATGACCTTAGCATAATCTTCTTGCCTAACAGGTTCAGCCATGTTCTTACTCAAGTGAACATTGAGTTTTAATGGGGTCTTAGCAGATAAACTATTAAACGCGTTGAAATTGTTAAGTACTTTTTCGACGTAGTGAAATTATGTCAAGACAATTTCGTCTGATCTTTTTAGAATCTTTATTTCAATGATCACATCAACTAACCACATGTCTTTCATGTCAAAATTTCTATTTAACATGTGTTTCATGCATTAATGACTTGGCTATTACTGCCCATGATCATGTTGGTCTCTACATATAGATACATTATAATATAGCTATTATTAGTGTTCTTAACGTAGACATATTTTTTTACACTCGTTGATCTTAAACCCATTTGCCAACATAACGTTGTCAAATTTCAAGTGTCACTGCAATGACGCTTGTTTCAGACCATATAGATACTTCACCAGTTTGCATACATTGCTCTCTTGACCAGATATTACAAAGCCTTCGGGTTGCTCTATATACACCTTATCCTCGAGGTCACCATTCAAAAACACAGTCTTAACGTCCATTTGATGAATCTTGTGACTGTGCAAAGTAGCAATCGTGAGAAGCACTCAAATAGAGATGTCGTTGTTCAGTGCATACCCAATAACATACACTAGACTGTTTTAGGTCTAATTGTAACTTGTTTAGGAAGAGACACCTCAATCTTCGTCAAACACCCTCACACTTTGAGATATTTGTGCGATGACTTTCTTCATTTCCACAACTCGTAAGGAGTGACATCGTTACCATTGAGTGGAATCTTGTTCATTATATAGTTGGCTGTCAAAATAACTACCCCTTCACATTTTGGGGCAACCCTCAACTAGTCAACAAAGCATCCATCATCTCCTTAAGTGTTCGATTTTCACGTTTAACAACAATATTAGACTGAAGTAAATAAGGATATATAGTTCGATATATTATACCTATAGTAGCCCAAAATTTTTAGTATTAATTAAGGCCTAATTAAGTATGATTAGGGGTTTAAAAGCTATTAATTTCATAAGAAGGTATATAGAAGTATAGAATGGGTTATTAATCGATAGAAATTCGATTATTTCTCAATTGAAGGATATGAGATTAGAAAATGTAGAGATTAATTAGAAATAAATTTTATTATGATAAAATCTTTTCTCAAATGTGAATTATGTGAAATTTTATGTGTGTTTGAATGGAAATTTCTATTAAATAGAAATTGTGCTATGAAATGCATTAATTATTTTGCATGTTAATTTTCTTATAAAAGAGAGGAATTATTGTTCAAGCTATTAATTGCTTGAATAAATTATTTTATTATTATCATTTAGTAATAAAGGAATTATTGTTATAATTTTCAAAATTTAGGAATTAAGCATAATTAGTTGAATTTTTAATATATGAAAGAATTTAATTTATGTTATATGAAATTTATTTTAATTATTGGATGTAAATTGTTTTGGATTCTAATATTTATTAGAAATATAGTTATCTATATATATATGGATATTAAGTTATAATATTAGCAATATTAGGGGTATACTTATCAATTTTGGAAATTTGTGTTAAATTGTGATAAAATGAAAACTTAATGTACATTTATTTAAATGTACATAAACATTCTAGAAATTTCAAAATAACATAAGATCATCCTCAACCCCCATTTCTCCTCCATTTTTCGGCACACACACAAGAACACACACACAAGTTTTATTTTCACATTTTAATCCTTAACTAAGTGGGAAATTAGTGGAATTTTACTCCAAGCAAGGTAATTACTACATTTAACCTAAGCTTTTGTGAATTAAATTGAGAAAAATGATGTTCTATATATGTAGGGTTTTCGAAAATTTGTATGTGTTGATTATGATTTATTTGTTTAATTTTTATTATGTTTATTGGTTTAAGCATGCTTATTATGCATAATTAACATGTTCTATAGTTTTAATTCATTTATTTCATAAAGTTGATGGATTAAAGTTTGGAACAAGAACCCTAATTTTTGAATATGAAGTATATGGTGTACTTAAGTTGAATTGAACTTAGATATATGTTTAGAAATGATAATAAACAACATATAATCAAAGAAAAAGAAATTAAAACATACATATTAAAAACCCTAGAAATTTCGAAAATGAAGGGTGATGAGAACATGGGGATTTTGACTTTAATTGATCAAATTGACATGATATTTAGACTTTAGGATATAAATAATGCATAGAATGAAATTATGGGAATTTAATTCATACATATACAAAATATCCTAATTTTCGAAAATGAAGGGGAATGCTTGAACTTTGATTTCTTGATTTTATTTGTTGTATTTGATATGATATTTGAGATCTATGATAAAAATAATGCTTAAGTTGAATTTATAGGAATTTATGAACATAAAATATAAAAATTGAAAAATTAAAGTTTAGCAAAGTTATTATTTTATGTGTTGAATTTGAGTTAAGAATGGAAGTGAACTTGGATTGATGATCATTGATGCTATATGAGTATACTTATAGGATAATTGATAACAAATGGGATGTAGATGGTAAAATTCTTGAAATTTTCTATATATGTAGTTGAAGAGCATAAGGCGATTAAGTTGTAAATGCATGAGTTTAAACTTGTTTTAAGTTCTTATATGTATATTTAAGTATATGGTAATGATATTGAGGAGTTTGGGATGAAATTTGATGAGTTTGGATTACTTGGGCTATTCATTTTATAAATGTTACTCTGCCGAAATTTCGGTAGAATTTGTTAGGAAAAAGACATTTTGAATTACTAATCGGTAAACTATTAATAAGTAGTTAAATGAATAAGGAAGGATTGCTAAATTCAATAATAATCTTATTTGAGAAAAGTTTTATATAGCCATCGAGTTAAGGAATGTCATATTATAGCCATAACGTAAAATGTCAATTATAGCCAACTTATCGCCCTATTGGGACTATTATCACCAAATAGTACCAATAGGTCCAACTATTTGGTTGGACCTATTGGTACTATTTGGTGATAATAGTCCCATAAGGCGATAAGTTGGCTATAATTGACATTTTATGTTGGTGGCTATAATTGACATTCCTTAACTCGATGACTATATATATGAATTTCCACATCTTTATTTTACAAGGAACAAGCAAAGGCAGTCGAGAAGTGAAGAACGAAGAAGCCAACATCTTGGAATGATCATTTGAGGTGGGTAATGCTTTGCAAATCATTTTGAGTAAGTTATTGCTATGATATGAATTTATCGCTATCATGAAATTAATTGCAATCACCACATTATGGATATGTTAAAAGGAATGTTTTACCACATTGTGGGTATGACGGCGAATTACCTGTCTACGATAGGAAAATATATCATACTGTGCATAGGTTATGGCTGTGAGCTTGCAAATGTAGGCCGATGATAAACACGCATTTTACACGTTTATTGTTGATATTTAAAGATAAGTTTAGATCATTTAATGTGCGTTTATGTATCGATTCTTAATGTTTTATCTATTTCTAGAAGATACTGCTCTTGGGTGTTCCTTTGACGTTTTGCAGGTTTATATGTTGATAATCGAAGCACGGAACGAAGCACGAGCCAAATTGCAATTCTGCCCTGTTTCTAGCGACCAGCCTAGCGGCCGCTAGGCAAGCCAGCGAGAGCCCAGAGAGAGAGAGCGGCCGTGAGTCGCGGGCGCGAGCAAACACGCCCAGCGCCGAGAAGCTCTTGACGATTTCATGCCTCGCTGGCGATCGCTAGCCAGCCGCGAGGCTACCTCGGCGAAGCGAGCAAAGACCGCGGCGAGGGCGCGCAAGACAGTTATTCCTCGCGACCGAGCTAGCGATCGCTAGCCGTGGTCGCGGCGGCGCGCAGAAGAGAAATTAGGGTTTCAGCCTTTTCTATAAATAGGGATCAACCCTTGCGCCTCCTCGCACCACGCCCCCCAGAGCTTTTATTCAGTTTTCCTCTGTTTTGCTTTCCTTTAGCTTCCGTTAAGTTATAGATTTAATTCTTGCATTGTTCTAGTTTAGTTCTTCGATTTGTTATCGATCGGAACGTTTTGTCCGATCGTTTTCCGTTATTTTCCGTTCTTTCGCTTGGGATTAGATTCAAGACCAACCATTGTTCATCCAACGCTTCATCACGGGTTTTATATATTTAATTTCCGTTTTCATGATTAAATCGTATTTTATTCCGTTTATTATATCTGGCTAGATTTTCGTTCTAATCTCAGGGTTTGCATGATCCGATCCTATATGTTGTGATTCCTGTTATCGCTATTTACCTTCCAGGCATTGATTCATGATTCTTAATGCTTATTTATATGTGTTAATTTATGATCAATCTTGATGCATATCTAGTTGTCGGTTAATTACGTAATTGTATTAATTGTCAATCGATCTTGAATACATGATACGAATGAGCCTTGAGTCGTAGCTGAGATAGGATGTTCGTAGGAAGCATATTCTTAGTGATCCTTTTGGAGTTACTTGTTTTCACCTAGAATGATAGGAAAACTCGTAATCTCTTCGCCGCAATTGTCGTGTCGAAGTTGTTGGTTATATTTGTGATCTTCCATCTTATGCGGATTAAAATTGGCTAATAGGATCGGGATAAACATACGTTGTGGATAGGATTAATGCATCCCTAGGGTTAGTCTCTTATCTGTTTTACCATCCGAGTGTTTATTGCTTTATTTTATTTTACGCTTGGTTACATCTCGCTTTGGATTAAATTCAAGCCCTTAAACCTTTCACCCTTTGTCTCATGCATGAATAATGATGAATTATCGTTGAGCTAACTGTTTTAGTATTCAATCCATGTGGATACGATACTACTTACCTTCTATATACACCTTTACGTGTGAAAAGGGAGCGATCAAATTTTGGCGCCGTTCGGGATTATTAAGATTACATAGGAATAATTTGACGATTTGGATTTATTAATTCAAGTTATATATTATATTATTTATTTATTGTTACGGTGAATTCTCTTTTCTCGGGTAGTTTATGCGTCTGAGATCTCGGGGACCTCCGAAATATTACTAGATCCCGAGATCGAAAGCTCTCAAAGGAGAAGAGGACGAGAGAAGAGACGGGCTGCAATGGCGGCTAATCCACGAGCAGGGCATTCCTCCCGAGCAAGCTGCACGCATGTTAGCCGATTTCGCAGAGATGCGGCGCCAGATGGCGAATATGGGACTCCTAGTCCTGCTCGGAGACGAGACCTCGAATTATATGTACCGACCTCCCACCGAACAATTCGAAGGAGGCGGATGGGGCCCTAAGTCAATGCAAACAACTTGAGTTAAAGCCGGCCCTAATCGGCATGGTACAAGGAGAGCAGTTTGGGGGAGGAGTCACAGAAGACCCGAATGCGCATCTTGAGACATTCCTCGACATTTGAATTACCATCAAACAGAATGGGGTGCCACAAGACACGATTCGGATGCGCATGTTCGGATTCTCTTTCATGTGATCGGTGAAGGAGTGGTTGAAGTTTGGACCGCACGGCATAAGCAGTTGGGGATCTTTGCGAAAGTTCCTCTCAAAGTATTTTCCGCCACCAAAGCCCGAAAATCATCGCCAAGATCTCCCACTTCTCCCGGTAGGAGATGAGTCATTGTTCGAGTCGTGGGAGCGATTCGAGGCCTATTGAGAAAGTGCCCACAACACGGATTCTCCAAAGAACGATGATCACGCAGTTCTACGGTGGTGACATGGCATACAAGGAGCATAGTGGATGCGTCGGCGGTGGATGTTTATTGAATCGTCGTGTAGAGGCGGTCGCATCATAGAAGAGATGGCGGCAAATAGTTATCAATGGCCAACGGAGAGAACGCCAATGGTTAAAGCGGCAAATGTCGAGACCGATTCAAATCTGACGGTGATGAAGCAATTCACTCTTTTGAAGAGTCGATCGAGATGTAAGAGGTCAACCACATCAATCGAGGAATCATGGAAATCCGGCATACAATGCAAATAATGTAAATCATCCAAATTTCTTGTCGCCAACCCCAATAATTTTCAACGACCTCACTTGAGTTTCTCGATTCGAATGGAGTGATTCAAGAGCGAAGAAGCGAGAGTCTAGAGGACATGATGCAGAGTTGGTTGTAAGCAACCAACAATTGACGAACTAGAACTCATTTATAAGCAACACCGGGGAAGATTAATCATTTGGAGTCCACTGTGACGGCTATGGGAAAGCATATGAAGATTTTTGAAAATCAGATTGGTCAAGTAGCCGCACAGTTGAATGCACTACAAAAGACAGGCGATTTCCGAGTAATACTGAGGTAAACCCGAAAAATCAATGTTTCGCCATCCAGACGAGAAGTGGACAAGCTTACCCAAGCCATACGGAGCAAGAAAGTAAACTGGAGCAGAAACTCACGACCGAGCTCGCGATCGCGAGCCCGATCGCGAGGAGTCCCGAAATTTTCCCACAGGCTCGCGACCGAGCACGCGCCGTGAGCCCGACCATGAGCCATCGATTGTGCACGCCCCAGATTTGTTCGCGAGTGACCCAGCGTCCGCAAGCTCGAACGCGAAGAAGGATTGCAGCGCAGAGCAGACGCCTCGCGACCTGCCCAGCGGTCGCGAGGTCAACCGCGAAGGGCCTCCAGAATCAAATTCTCGCACGTACACTCCTCCGGTCCCATTTTCGAGTCGACTAGTCAAGTCAAAATATGACGAGGAGTTTGCTCGTTTCAAAGAGATTTTCAAAAGTTGAGATCAATTTACCTCTCTTTGAGCTGCTGCGAAACATGCCGGATACATGAAATTTTTAAAGACGCTTGCAAGCAAGAAGAAATTGGGAAATTTGAAAAATTACCTATCCAAGAATGCAGTCTTGTCTTGAAAAATTACCCTATCCAGAAGAATGCAGTGCTTATTTATATGTGTTAATTTCTGATCAATCTTGATGCATATCTAGTTGTCGGTTAATTACGTAATTGTATTAATTGTCAATCGATCTTGAATGCATGATACGAATGAGCCTTGAGTCGTAGCTGAGATAGGATGTTCGTAGGAAGCATATTCTTAGTGATCTTTTTGGAGTTAACTTGTTTTCACCTAGAATGATAGGGAAAACTCGTAATCTACTGCCGCAATTGTCGTAATTGAAGTTGTTGGTTATATTTGTGATCTTCCATCTTGTCTGGATTAAAATTGGCTAATAGGATCAGGATAAACATACGTTGTGGATAGGATTAATGCATCCCTAGGGTTAGTCTCTCTTATCTGTTTTTACCATCCGAGTGTTTATTGCTTTATTTTATTTTCTGCTTGGTTACATCTGCTTTGGATTAAATTCCGAAGCCCTTAAACCTTTCACCCTTTGTCTGTGCATGAATAATGATGAATTATCGTTGAGCTAGCTTCTGTGTTTTCGTATTACAATCCCTGTGGATACGATACTCTGCTTACCTTCTATATACACCTTTTACGTGTGAAAAAAGGAGCGATCAGCCGACCATGGTATTGGGGAGGAGGCCTACTTCCTATTACCGAATGACGTAGATAAGGTATGACCGTAGTTGAGATCCTTCGGGACCAACTCGGGTATGTGATGCCGGTATATTTCAAAAATGAACTTGTGGTGATATGATAATGAAAGATTTTCAAGAAACAATTATTCAAATTGTTTTCTAAACTCTTATGTGAAAGGAAAGTTATAAATTTTGAAAATTTCCCACTGAGTACTTTCTAGTACTCACACCCGCAAAGTATTTTATGTTTAATGCAGGTTGAGCTTGGAAGAGATGTGGGCTTGGAATTGAGCTTAGTTGATTCATTTTTGTTGTAAATAGTTGTGCTTGAATGTCGTGTCTTCACACATGACATTTACTATTCTTCCGCTGTTGAATTTGTAAACGTGAAATCAAACTTTTGAAAAACTTTGTAAATATTCTGAAAGCATCTAGATATATATTTTGGAGGCTGTGACCTCACTTGTTGATATTGTTGTTGTTGGTTATTTTCTGCACGCAGGTTGGCTTATCCATATTCTAGGGGTTATATAGCCCGTTTGTCGAAAATTTTATTCCACTTAAATCTATTTAATTATCCAAATTTTTTTTGTCTTAACCAGTCACGACCTGATTAGTTAGTCATTCAGTTAATTAATTAGTCGGGTCGTGACAGAGTGGTATCAGAGCAATTGTTCGCTCTGGTCCTGTGAATTTTCTTTCTTGAGCCAATCTTTTCTTATAAACCTTGAGTTATTGATAAGAGCTCAATGTTCCAGTCCATCTCTTCAGCTCAACCAGGTAAAGTAAATTGTGAATTATGTGTAGAAGTTTATATGTATGCATATATTGAAATTAGTTCTTGAGTTTGGTGAATTATTGTGATATAGCATGTATGAATATAAGTGATATATGATTGTTTTGATCCGCATGTAAGTTATATTTGATTATAGGATGGCAAGGAAGAAGGTTACCGCTCGAAAGAATGTCGATAATAGGTCGTCGGGATTAGGCAGCGTTGATAAGTTTTTCTCTTTTAAAATGAGAGAAGAGCAACACATGCCGTTCTTTCTCAGTCAGTACATGATGATGTGGAAGTCAGTGATGAGGTGTGGAGTGACTGAGTTAGACGAGCTGCTCCAACTAGTACAAGCTCTACCTCCTTCCTGGCGAGGATGGACATCTGAATTTGCTCTGGATTATGTACACCCGGATATGGAGTGCAGAGTCACCGGTAACCTCGAACAATTTGTAAATCTATCAAAAATCAGTATAGGAAGATAGGAGATCCTCCAGTATTACCCTATCGTCATTTTGATCAGTTTATCCCAGCAGTTCATCAAATTTTATCTGATATCCTAGACCCAAAAAGCAAAGAAATTAAACCTGAACCCCAAGAGATTGTTGTTTCTAGTCCTACTTATGAGTTTTGTGATAATGATGATCACCTATTTCCTCTTGGGCCTCAGTGGACTTTATCTGACTTGGATTTATACGACCAACCTTTTGCTTTGAAGACCCATTCTTCTCTTTTATCTCCTCTTCCAGAAATTACATTAGCCCTTGACTTCTGCTGATGTAATTTATGAATTTGAACAGCAACCATCCACTGTTACTTCTAGTTTACGGCCTTTATCTATTGATGAGATGCCGTCTTTGTCTGATCCGTCTCTTCTTTTACCGGGAGAGCCCACTTGCTCATCCGTGACCACTCTCATGCTCCTGAAGAAGAGGAAGAAGATCCAGAAGAGCACCCCAAAGAAGACATAGATGGTTAAGAGAAATGAGTTAAATCTAGCTAGGATAGTTAGTAAGGCAAGGCGGAACTACCAGTCAGTAACAATGAAATTGACCTATTTTGTAAAAAGTCCTCAATGAGTCAATTTTCCTGTAAATTATAAAATGTTGTTATCTTTGTTGTGACTGAATAATTGTGCCTTTAAATTTTTGTGATGCAATAATCTTGCTATAATGTGAAATCTTATCCCTTTGATATAACTTGAAAATTTTCTCCTTGTCTTGATATTTATTAATTGTTGTGAAAATAATACTCTTCTTTTGTATCAGTATGCCTCCTAGAAGAAGAAATCCAAACCTGGAAGAAAGAAGTAGTGAAGCCACTCCTCAAAATTTTCCCGACCGTGAACCTTCTCCCCCAAACCGAAAAATAGCAGAACTTTTTCTTCGCCAATATCCACCCAACTTTATAGGGGCTGGTAGTCCCGCTGAAGCCGAAGAATGGGTACACAGTAGAACGGATATTCAAGTTTTTGGAATGTAATGATCAGGAATGTTTGTTGTGTATAAATTTTCTAATGAAAGGACCCGCGGATTTCTGGTGGGAAGCCAGACAGAAGACCCTCACCCCAGAACAATTGGCAAACTTCACGTGGGATCAATTCAAGGAAGAGCTTTATGCCAAATTCATTCCGCGAAGTTATCGAAGACAGAAAGAAATCGAGTTTATGAACTTAAAACAAGAAAGCAAGAGCGTGGCAGAGTATGATAGGGAATTTTGCACATTATCACGATATGCATCGTACAAAGTTGAAACTGACGAAAAGATGGCAAAAATGTTTCGTTCCGGATTACGACCTGAAATTCGGATTATTTTGGCCGCCCAGCCACCTATGTCTTATGCTGAAACTCTTAATTGTGCGCTCGACATGGAAATGGAAATACAGTCAGAGAAAATTGCGACGGAAACAAATGCGGGCGTATCCCAAAGTCTAGTTTCACCGAAACCTTCTCAATTAGAACAACGGTATAAAGGAAAAAGAAAATGGGAAACTAAAGGGTTTCCAAGCAGGAAGCCTTTTCAGCGGCAAGGACCTACGGTATCGCGACCTTTCCGACCCTCGGTACCTGGACAGACATTCTTCACTTCGAATCAGATGAGGCCGCCTATGTGTCCTCAGTGTAACCGTCCATATTTTGGAGCATGCAGAAGTGGAAGTAACTCCTGTTATACATGCGGGCAGTTTGGCCATTTTGCCTCTGCTTGTCCGTATAGATCGAACATGGCCGGAAGAGGAGAAAAGTCAAAATCCGTTAGACCAGTTCAAACAGTAAAGGTTATAAATGGTTATCTACAGCAGTCACAACATCAACCTCCTATACCACAAGTAGCCCACAGTCCGGATACATCAGTATCGCAAATGCAGCTTCAACCTTCCCAAATTCAACCACAATATCAAAAAGCGTATGCGATCAGACAAAAACAACCGGAGAAAACTTCAGGCAATTTAACGGTATGGCCCAGTTACAAAGTGTAACTGTTAAAGTTTTATTTGATACGGGAGCTTCGCACTCTTTCATTTCAACTGCATGTGTGGATAATCTTATGCTTCCCGTAGAACGAGCTGAAGTAGGTTTTAAAGTGATTACGCCAATAGGTGAGGCGACTGTGGTTGATCAGATATGTCATAACTTAGAGTTTGAGTTAGGATCACTTAAATTGAAAGCTGAGTCTATACGCCTTTTATGCATGTGGGATATTGATATTATTCTAGGCATGGATTGGTTAACTAAAAATTTCGCCACAATTCGGTGTGAGCAAAGAGAGATAACATTCCAACCTCCAGGAAAAGAACACACCTGTTTCTATGGAATAGATGAGAGAAGAAGATGCGTTCCTGTAATTTCTGCTTTGCAAGAAGAAAAGCTGTTAAGAGGTGAAGAAAATCAGGCTTATCTCGTGTACCTGAATAATGAAAGTAAGAAGGAAAGAGAAATAGAAGATGTGCCGTTGTGAAGGAATATAAAGATGTATTCCCAGAAAAGTTGCCAGGGTTACCTCCAAATCGACAATTGGACTTCGTCTTTGATTTAGAGCCAGGGTCAACGCCGATTTCAAAAGCGCCCTGTCGAATGGCTCCAGAGGAACTGCAAGAATTAAAGATTCAATTACAAGAACTTTTGGATTTGGGATTCATTCGACCAAGTGCATCGCCTTGTGGAGCGCCTGTCTTGTTCGTCAAAAAGAAAGATGGCACCCTGAGAATGTGTATTGATTATCGGGAACTGAACAAGGTAACCCTGAAAAATAAGTATCCACTACCTCGGATAGATGATTTATTTGATCAATTGAGAGGAGCCAGGATATTTTCAAAAATTGATTTAAGGTCTGGTTATCATCAAGTGAAAATCAAACCCGAGGACATACCCAAGACTGCATTTCGAACTAGATATGGACACTACGAGTTTGTAGTAATGCCATTTGGATTAACCAATGCCCCAGCAGTCTTTATGGATCTTATGAATCGTGTTTTCCATGAATATCTTGATAAGTTTGTATTGGTGTTTATTGATGATATATTAATATATTCTCCAAGTGAGCTAGAACATGAAACACACTTGCGCTTAGTATTGGAAAAGTTGAGAACCGAAAGGTTATATGCTAAGTTCAGCAAGTGTGAATTTTGGCTGCATGAAGTAAATTTCCTTGGACATATAGTTGCGGCAGAAGGTATAAAAGTTGATCCTGCAAAAGTCCAAGCAGTACAAGAATGGAAACCACCCAATACTCCAAACGAAATTCGAAGTTTTCTGGGATTGGCCGGGTATTATAGAAGATTTATTGAAGGATTTTCCAAAATTGCCAGGCCAATGACACAACTGTTGAAAAAGGGAGTGAAGTTTCAGTGGACCCAAGATTGTGAAGACAGTTTCCAAGAACTCAAGGAAACATTGATCACTGCTCCTATCTTGACAATACCTGATCCGGAGAAAGAATATACCATATACACCGATGCGTCTAGAAATGGGATAGGATGCGTTCTAATGCAAGAAGGAAAAGTCATCGCGTATGCATCGCGACAATTGAAACCTCATGAACATAACTATCCTACTCATGATTTGGAGCTCGCAGCTGTAGTTCATGCATTGAAAATCTGGCGGCATTATTTGTACGGATCAAGATGCAAAATCTTCACGGATCATAAGAGCCTGAAGTACTTCTTCGAACAAAAAGATTTAAATATGCGGCAACGAAGATGGCTCGAGCTAGTCAAAGACTATGATTGCGAGATCAAATATCATCCAGGAAAAGCTAATGTCGTCGCCGACTCTTTAAGCAGGAAGAATCATGAGAGATTAGGAATTCTTTTGACAAAACAATAAGAATTGATAAAAGAATTTGAGAGAATGAAGCTGGAAGTAGTATTACCTCCTCAAAATATTCAAGGAATTGTTGCAGCGTTAGTGGTACTTCCGGATTTAAGAGTTCGAATAGTTGAAGCACAAAGACGAGACGAACAACTCGAATTATTACGAGCGAAAATCAGAACAAGAAATCTTTCGGAATATCACAAAGCGGGAGATAATGCGATTATGTTTGGCAATCGTATATACGTGCCTAATGACGAAAGATTGAAGAATGAAATTTTATGTGAAGCTCATAACGTTCTGTATGCCGCACATCCTGGAAGCACGAAGATGTATCAAGATCTCAAACAGAGGTTTGTGTGGACGGGAATGAAACAAGACATTGCATCCTACGTCGAACGATGTTTAGCGTGTCAACAAGTAAAAGCTTTGCATCAAATACCGTATGGAAAATTGCAGCCTCTTGAAGTTCCAGAATGGAAATGGGATCACATTGCGATGGACTTTGTTATTGGATTACCCAAATCAAGACGAGGAAACACTGCTATCTGGGTAATCATTGATCGGTTAACCAAGAGTGCTCATTTCATCCCAATTCCAATAACATACGGAGCAGATAAGCTAGCACAGATCTACGTTCGAGAAATCGTTCGCTTTCATGGAGTGCCGATATCAATTACATTTGATCGCGATACTAAATTCACCTCAAGGTTTTGGACGACCTTTCAAAAAGAATTGGGTACTCGATTGAATTTTAGTACCGCTTTTCATCCCCAAACAGATGGTCAAACCGAGAGGACGATTCAAACACTAGAAGATATGCTCGAGCGGTGGTGCTAGATCGGGAGATCAATGGGAGCAGTTACGCCATTGATCGAATTAACTTATAATAACAGATTACAAGCTACAATCAACATGGCTCCTACGAGCGCTATATGGCGAAGTGCGGATCACCCTCTATTGGGACGAAGTTGGAGAGCGGAAGATTCTTGGCCTCAAGCGATAGAAGAAATGGTTCGATAGTACGACGGATAAAGAAAATGATGAAAGAAGCCCAAGATAGGCAGAAATCTTACGCTGATAATCGTCGTACGGAATTGAATTTCGAGGTAGGAGATAAAGTTTTTCTCAAGGTTTCCCCAACTAAATGAGTTCATCGCTTTGGCATAAAAGGGAAACTCAAGCCACGATTCATTGGACCTTATGAAGTGTTGGAAAGAATTGGGCCAGTGGCTTATAGGTTAGCGTTACCACCTAATTTCGCTAACGTACACAATGTCTTTCACATATCTCAGCTTAGGAAGTATGTGTATGATCCAAAACACATACTTCATTATGATGAAATAGTTTCTGATGCTGATTTGAGCTATGAGGAGAAACCTGAATGCATTCTGGACCGGAAGGAGCAAAAGTTAAGGAATAAGATTATTCCTTTAGTAAAAGTTTTGTGGAAGCATCACGGTCCAGAAGAAGTGACTTGGGAACTAGAAGAACGAATGAAAGAGAAGTACCCCGACCTGTTTAACAAGGTATTAAATTCGGGGACGAAATTTTTTAAGGGGGAAGGAATGTAGTAGCCCAAAATTTTTAGTATTAATTAAGGCCTAATTAAGTATGATTAGGGGTTTAAAAGCTATTAATTTCATAAGAAGGTATATAGAAGTATAGAATGGGTTATTAATCGATAGAAATTCGATTATTTCTCAATTGAAGGATATGAGATTAGAAAATGTAGAGATTAATTATAAATGAATTTTGTTATGATAAAATGTGAATTATGTGAAATTTTATGTGTGTTTGAATGGAAATTTCTATTAAATAGAAATTGTGCTATGAAATGCATTAATTATTTTGCATGCTAATTTTCTTATAAAATGAGAGGAATTATTGTTCAAGCTATTAATTGCTTGAATAAAATTATTTATTATTATCATTTAGTAATAAAGGAATTATTGTTATAATTTTCAAATTTAGGAATTAAGCATAATTAGTTGAATTTTTAATATATGAAAGAATTTAATTTATGTTATATGAAATTATTTTTAATTATGGATGTAAATTGTTTTGGATTCTAATATTTATTAGAAATATAGTTATCTATATATATATATATGGATATTAAGTTATAATATTAGCAATATTAGGGGTATAATTATCAATTTTTGAAATTTGTGTTAAATTGTGATAAAATGAAAACTTAATGTACATTTAAATGTACATAAACATTCTAGAAATTTCAAAATAACATAAGATCATCCTCAATCCCCATTTTCCCTCCATTTTTCGGCACACACACAAGAACACACACACAAGTTTTATTTTCACATTTTGATCCTTAACTAAGTGGGAAATTAGTGGAATTTTACTTCAAGCAAGGTAATTACTACATTTAACCTAAGCTTTTGTGAATTAAATTGAGAAAAATGATGTTCTATATATGTAGGCTTTTCAAAAATTTGTATGTGTTGATTATGATTTATTTGTTTAATTTTTATTATGTTTATTGATTTAAGCATGCTTATTATGCATAATTAACATGTTCTATAGTTTTAATTCTTTTATTTCATAAAGTTGATGGATTAAAGTTTGGAACAAGAACCCTAATTTTTGAATATGAAGTATATGATGTAATTAAGTTGAATTGAACTTAGATATATGTTTAGAAATGATAATAAACAACATATAATCAAAGAAAAGAAATTAAAACATACATATTAAAAACCCTAGAAATTTCAAAAATGAAGGGTGATGAGAACATGGGGATTTTGACTTTAATTGATCAAATTGACATGATATTTAGACTTTAGGATATAAATAATGCATATAATGAAATTATGGGAATTTAATTCATACATATACAAAATATCCTAATTTTCAAAAAAGAAGGGGAATGCTTGAACTTTGATTTCTTGATTTTATTTGTTGTATTTGATATGATATTTGAGATCTATGATAAAAATAATGCTTAAGTTGAATTTATAGGAATTTATGAACATAAAATATAAAAGTTGAAAAATTAAAGTTTAGCAAAATTATTATTTTATGTGTTGAATTTGAGTTAAGAATGGAAGTGAACTTGGATTGATGATCATTGATGCTATATGAGTATACTTATAGGATAATTGATATCAAATGGAATGTAGATGGTAAAATTCTTGAAATTTTCTATATATGTAGTTGAAGAGCATAAGGCGATTAAGTTGTAAATGCATGAGTTTAAACTTGTTTTAAGTTCTTATATGTATATTTAAGTATATGGTAATGATATTGAGGAGTTTGGGATGAAATTTGATGAGTTTGGATTACTTGGGCTATTCATTTTATAAATGTTACTCTGCCGAAATCTCGGTAGAATTTGTTAGGAAAAAGACGTTTTGAATTACTAATCGATAAACTATTAATAAGTAGTTAAATGAATAAGGAAAGATTGATAAATTCAATAATAATCTTATTTTACAAGGAACAAGCAAAAGCAGTCGAGAAGTGAAGAACGAAGAAGCCAACATCTTGGAATAATCATTTGAGGTGGGTAATGCTTTGCAAATCATTTTGAGTAAGTTATTGTTATGATATGAATTTATCGCTATTATAAAATTAATTGCAATCACCACATTATGGATATGTTAAAGGAATGTTTTACCACATTGTGGGTATGACGGCGAATTACCTGTCTACGGTAGGAAAATATATCATATTGTGCACAGGTTATAGCTGTGAGCTTGCAAATGTAGGCCGATCATGGTATTGGGGAGGAGGCCTACTTCCCATTACCGAATGACGTAGATAGGGTATGACCGTAGTTGAGATCATTCGGGACCAACTCGGTATGTGATGCCGGTATGTTTCAAAAATGAACTTGTGGTGATATGATAATGAAAGATTTTCAAGAAACAATTATTCAAATTGTTTTCTAAACTCTTTTGTGAAAGGAAAGTTATAAATTTTGAAAGTTATGTTGACAATTACCCACTGAGTACTTTCTAGTACTCACACTCGCAAAGTATTTTATGTTTAATGCAGGTTGAGCGTGGAAGAGATGTGGGCTTGGAATTGAGCTTAGTTGATCCTTTTTGTTGTAAATAGTTGTGCCTGAATGTCGTGTCTTCACACCTGGCATTTACTACTCTTCCGCTGTTGAATTTGTAAACGTGAAATCATACTTTTGAAAAACTTTGTAAATGTTCTGAAAGCATCTAGATATATATTTTGGAGGTTGTGACCTCACTTGTTGATATTGCTGTTGTTGGTTATTTTCTGCACGCAGGTTGGCTTATCCATATTCTAGGGGTTATATAGCCGTTTGTCGAAAATTCTATTCCACGTAAATCTATTTAATTATCCAAAAATCTTTTGTCTTAACCAGTCACGACATGATTAGTTAGTCAATCAGTTAATTAATTAGTCGGGTCGTGACAATACCACTTTCGTTGCATAATCCTCAGACGAAGCTACATACTCTCTTACTCTATCACTTGGAATAGTCTTAATTCAACAGCTTAGTTGATTCTCCGCTTCGTTCTTGAAGTTTTGAAAGCTTCAATAGTCTCGTATTTACTTCTTAGAAGGTAAAGATAACAATATCTTGTACAATCATCAATAAATGTGATGAAGTACTTTTTACCAAATCTAGTTTGTACAAACTTCAAGTCACACACATCAGTATGAATCAGTTCTAGAGGCTCAGTGCTCTGTTCTACCGAATGACACGATAAATTAGGCATCTTGTAGTTCAAATACTTGGCTACAACGAACTTCTTTGTACCTGCATTATCAATATGATACTTCTTTTCTAGCGTCTCCAACATTGAAGGTCGTTACAACAACATACACATTATACAGTCTATCTTCTAAACTTCACAAAATAAAATTTTTACAAAGATAATCTCCAATGCGTCAATTGTCGTGAGCTGCTCGAAAGTGAAAGTCCGTCACTTCAGCCCCTGGTGCGGCGAGCTCGTCTTCCTTCAAGAAGTTGGCGAAGCCCAACGTCATAAGGTAGAACAACATCTTTTGTTGTCATCTCTTGAAGTCAGATCCTCAAAATTTTGGTGGCATCATCCTTACGATACAAACATCCACCGAGGTCGATCCAAAATCGGATCCACCAGCACCACTTGAAGTATGCTGGAACATGAAACTCGTATGAGAACCAACAATGTAAGATCCCATGGACCAACAGTTAACCCGCTGAAAAGCGCAGTCATCAAACCCGTGGAACCACTAAAGTGGAACTAATTGTTAAACCACTAAAGTGGAACCGACAGTCGATCCAAAAGAAGTCGATCCAATGGTTGACCCCGAAGGCATCAAACCTAACATGATCGTAGACATAGTGCCAGAAGTGGTAGCAACTGCAGAGGCAGTGGCGGTGGCATGAATAGTCGACATCTCCAAGCAAAAGTTTAGATTTTGAAAGTTTTAAGTCAGAATTAAAGGCCAATCTCATCTGGTGGCAAGTGATTGTCTTACGACTGTTGGAAAATTACGTACAGAAAAGCAGTACAAACTTGTCGGGCGTTTACAATAGAAACAAAAAGGAAGAAGGGAGATCAAACTAAACAATGAAACTAAAACAGAATAAAATTACAAGTAAAACAGAACCGTTTAAACACGTCGATTCGAGGAAGACCTCTTTCTGCAAGACAAAACACGTCCTAATAGTGCTCACATATCTGGTTTGTTATCCTTAAAGATGAAATGACGTACGTCTCGTTGGTGGCAGCACAGGAAATCGACGAGCTCCGACGAACTAGAACGAGGTGAGGAAAAATCTTGGACACGAGCTATATATATAGAGCGTGCTTTAGAATGTTGGAATGCAGATTGACATAAAGTAGCTAATGGAGGAGAAACATGTCTTATTTATAGGGCACAGTCCACATACATGAAAACATGTTGGAGTCAATGGCAATCAAGGATGAGTTATGCTGGACTAGGGGTTACAACCGTTGCAAGAGAGGACAAGTCATAAGTTTCCCCATGTTCCCCGCATCACCATCATATAAGAGCATTTTCGATCGTTGCAGACGAATCTAGACAGCGCGTGCTTCCAGGTTCATTGGACGTATTTAGATGTCTCTCCAAGTGCACAACAGGCCCAATGGATTGGGCCACAAGAGTTGGGCTAGACTAACTCCATCTTTGGGCTCGATCAATCGATGATCCAAAAGGTAAGCGTGTTGGGTCCCGGATCAGGCCCACGAACAGGCCCAAAAAACAACTCAAAAACCACCCAAAGATCCAGGATCCAAGATCCAATTCCAAGTCCAAGTCCAAGGACCTCGGACCACGGAGCCGAGATCGGGGACCGGATGAAGGGCGACGGGCGCGGGTGGACGGTGTGCACGTATGCGCATATGGGTCCAGCCCATCACTTGTGCACGTAATTATAATAAGTGTTCAATGAACCATGCACTTATATAGACAGTTAATGAATTTACATTAATCAATGCGGGATATGCATTAAATAATCTACGCTTATCCACTTACTTAATCACATAACCTCATGTTTAAGTGACCAAATTTGATTCACTATTTCTCACTCACTGGAAATTGGATTTGAAATGTGAATATACCACGATCATCTACTCGAAACGTAAATCGATTTTATGTTATTTAATTTCAAAAAATTAAACGTTATGTGACATAAAATCTCGATCAAAGTAGGTTCCTGACAATTTGACCATATATAGATGTATGCTTAAGCGCTGATTTCCAACAATTGTTGTAGCCTTGAACTCGAATAGTTATTTCAAACATTTTCCTTTTCAGATTTGTTTTCTTTTCCTCCAGCTCCAAGTATTCGCTCAATCTTTGAAAGTATTCAGTTTCAATGATTTCGCAAATATATTTGTAACCTTTACTCTTTTTGGTGAAAAATATATTTGTTACCTTAATCATGAGTATTTTCACATACGCTCCACTTAGTTGAGTCTCTCCACCTAGTTGAGTCTGGAGATGATTGTTGTGGCCATTTGCACCTAGGGATGTCAATGGGTGAATTTTATCCGAACCAGAACAAAAAAATAAGTAATGGTTCTAGTTCTGGATCCGACCCATTAGACATTGTATCCGGACGGACCAGAACCATCAACTATGGGTCTTAAGCGGTTCGGATCTGAGCGGATCTGGAACCAGAACCGGACCAGAACTATAACCGAAACCGTTGCTTTATAATTTAATGTGTTATGAGTGATTTTGAATCGATATGGATAAAACTAGTTCATTGACAAGCCTATTTAAACTTAGGCTTGTCAATAGACGGGTTTTACTCGAACCAGAATCAATAAATAAGTATTGGTTCTGGTTCTCGAACCAGAACCAGATCCGGACCGGACCGGACCGAACCATCAAACTATGGATCTAAACGGTCCGGGTCTAAAGCGGGTCTGGAACCGGAACCAGAACCGCTGTTTTAAAATTTAATGGGTATTGAACGGTTCCGGATCGGTTCGGGTAAAACCCACCCATTGACATCCCTACTTGCACCTGACCGATACTAAGAATAGGGAAGTACGATCGCCTAGGGTCTAAAGTTGGAAAGGATTTTTGAAAATTATCTAATTTTATATTGAAAAATACAGAAGGCAAAATTTGATTTTATTAAAAATTAATAAAAAAACTCATGGCTCTTTTTAACAGTTGACGAGCATCTTTATCTTTTAATGTCTAAAAATTTAACAAAAATTCAAATGTTTAATATAAGAACATAGTCTTTATTTTTTATTTCACCTCAAACTCATAAAATATCAAGAATTTCTCAAACATCTTATCATTCAAACCTTAATGGATGAGTGTGTAAGGACATTTTGGTCTCTATTTTGGTCGGTTGCTTCAATACATTTTAAACGCCACTATCATGGTCGGTTGGTTCAACACATTTCTGTAGCGATCTCATATATAGGGATGTAAACAAATCAAACCGTTCGTGAACTACTCGGAGCTCGACTCGAAAAAAGCTCGTTTGAAATTCGATCGTTTTGTAAACGAGTCGAACTCGAGCCTCGAATCGAGCTCGATAAGTTTATCGAGCCGAACTCGAGCTTAGAGATGTTCGGCTCGTAGGCTCGCGAACATGTTTGGCTCGAACTCAAACGAGCCAGTTCGCGAATCCTGATTCGAACATGTTCGCGAACTCTTATTTGAACATGTTTACGAACCTTGATTCAAACATATTCGCGAACTCTGATTCGAACATGTTCGTGAACCTTAATTCGAACATGTTCGCGAACGTATGAAATAATAGATTATTTATACATATTTAAATAATTAAAATAAATAATAATTATAAAATATATGTTAATTATAATTATTTAGCAACAAATAAGCATATAGATGAAGTATTGATAATAAATTATTTATATATTTAAATAATTAAAATAAATAATAAATTACAAAATATATATTTTAATATAAATTTCATCTAACTTATATAACTAATTAACTAATTATCATATTTATACTAGTATAATATTTTGAAAAGTAAATATAATTGAATGATATTGAATAGTATATTTAGTTTATTTAGTATATATAAATATTTTATTTTAATCAAACCTTAATATATATTTTCATGTGTATTATAAAATAAAATCATTAAATGAACAATTAATTAGTCTAATGAGATATTGATTTGGAAAACTAAAAATAATAATATGATTTATTAAGTTATCTTATGAACAAAAATATCGATTTAGATAATTATAATGTATAAGTATACAAGTATACTTGAGTTACATAGTTATATTTATATGTCTATAATTATAATTTTAAAAAATAATTACAAATAACTTACATAATTAATTGACTATGAGATAAATATAATAATAATCATAATTCTAAAATAAAGTTCATCTACCTTTATAACTAAGTAACTATGAGATAAAACAATTATAATTCATAACTCATAAGTAGATTTTGAAAAGTAAATATAAGAATGATATTGAATAGAATCAAATGAAATATTGAGTTGGAAAACTAAAAAAAATAACATGATCTACTAAGTTATCTTATGAACAAAAATATCAATATAGATCATTATAATATATAAATATACAAGGATGGGTTATGTAGTTATATTTATATCTCTATAATTATAATTCTAAAATAAATAACATCTAATTCACATAATTAATTTCTATGAGATAAATATAATAATAATAATTCGTAAGTAGATGAATGGAGTAGATGTATTCGAATGATATTAAATAGTATATTAATTTTATATATTGTATAGTCTATATCCAAACCTAACTAGAATCACACATCTTTTTCTGATATGAATCTCATCCAAAACTAGTTAGAATTAAACATTTTTTTTCTTTTGCTAGTTGTGAAAATTTCATTTGGTAATTAATCTTGTTAAACTTCTTATTGTAATTGTTGTTTGATTATGATTGATTAGTAGACTATGCATCCTTTGAAGTAATGAAAACATGGAGTGAATTATGCTAAAATAGTGTTTTAAGCTGAGTCGAGCTCGAATAACATATTATCAAACTGAATTCGAGCTCAAAACGAGCAAAGTCGAACACGAGTAGAGTTCGAGCTCGAGTTCGAGTATGTCTCATAAACGAGTAGTTATCGAACCGAACTCGAGCTGCTCGCGAGCTCAAAAATTTCATAACGAACCGAGCTCGAGCTCAATTTAATGCTCGAATTCGAACTCGAGCCGAATAAAATTTAAACGAGCCGAGCTCGAGCTTGGTAGTGTTCGGTTCGGCTCGGTTCGTATACAGTCCTACTCATATATCATAGGATCCAACCAAAACTTTTGTCATTATGCGTCAATTGTTGTACTTTTTCCTACTCACCGAGGAAACTACAAACACTAATTGGTATTTTATTTGAAATTGTTGTCTATAAATAGATATTACATATATATTAGTTTAGTTCTAGATAGGGCTGACAATTCATGCGTGTCGGGTCGTTATCGTGTCGACACGATAACGATACGACCTGATAATGTCAAACACGAACACGACACGAAATGTACTGATACGGACACGACACGAACACGAATATGATATTTTTTTATCGTGTTGACACGACACCGACACGAAACGAAACAATAAATTTAAATCAAAATTAGAAAATAAATAAATAAATATAAAATATAATTAAATTAATATTAAATATATATAAATATTATCGAATTATACGAAAACGAGACGATCCGAACACGAATGCAACACGAAAATTATCGGGTTACACGAACACGACATGAATCCAACACGAACACAACACGAAATTATCGCGTCCTTATCGTGTCGACACGATAAGGACACAAACACGATAAGACTGAACACTAACCCGTTAATTTCGTGCGTGTTCGTGTCGTGTTCTCGTATCGTGTCGAAAATTATCAGCCCTAATTCTAGAGTTGTCAAAAGAAATTTGGTCCGACGAACTAACTTGGTTTCGGGCTGAACTGAGCAACATAGTTTTATTTTATTTTTACGAAATATTGAGCTAGCCCGGTCCGGACGGACCCAGCTTTGTGTACATAAAACTATGTTTCAGGCCGTATTTGATTGGTAAAATAGCAAGGAGAAAAATGTTCGGTTTAGTGATGCTCAACTACTTTTAACAGCCTAATTAGAACTAGTAAATGTAATGCCGTTTTCAATTTAACGGTATTGAAAAACGAAAGTCCTTATCTTTGTATTCTACATACTAATTAATCAACATGAACGTTAAGAAACCCGTTAAAGAACCTCAACGTTTCAATGGAAACATCACTTTCAAATCCGTACCTAAATTTGGAATTAGTGGCAGAGATTTAATGATTCTTACATATCTATTGGCATCGAAGGCCTTTTATTTTGTCTTCTGAAAATACGACTTTTATTTTGGCTCCACATACTTACTAATTTTGTTTTATCTGATGTCTTAATGAAAAAGTAAAAATAATTAAAAGAAAAACGTATGATTATGGTTCGCAGCCAGTGGGCCCAAAAAAAAACTTTGAATTTCTGAAAGGGCCCAGGCTCACGATATAGTCCATAATCCATATCATGCTTTGCGTCAACACATAACTCATAATTTCACAGAATGTTTAAGTGCGTTGTCATTCTAGTAATTTAATTATTTTTTAATATTTAAAATGGAAATAATGATTAATGAACTTATGTAGTTGCAATTCCGAGCATGATCCATAGCTAATTTCATCAAAATTAAACTGAAACTAATGCTAGTCTCTTTGATTCTTAGCAATTTTTCGTATGTAATTAGTTCTAATTCGTTGCCTAACTTAATGTGTACATCATATTCTTCTGGTGAAATAACACATCATCATTCGGCTCCACATCATAAATCAATCGTCTCAGATAAGTTTTGGTAATAAAATTGATATAAATAGATATAAATTGAAAAATTGCAATAGATTGATAAAATTTAAAAGTTGTAATATAACCGATGAAAAGGTTTAAATATATCTCATATTTAACCCCATGAAATAAATCACAAACATAACAATATTAGGGATCCTTCAAAAAGATGGAAATAAATCACAAACATAACAATATTAGGGATCCTTCAAAAAGATGTATTATCACTAGGGGTGGGAAACGGTTCAGGTAACTGCACCGATTTTTTTGGTTAACCGAACCGAAATTTTCATAAATTTAATAACCGAAACCGAACCGTTTATTAAATTTGGTTAACCAAAAACCGCATCTGTTAGTGCGGTTCGATTTTCGGTTAACCGAAAAACCGAAAAATTATTTGGAGATTACATGAATTTATAAGAAACGATATGTCATAAGATACAACTTTGCAATCAGATGTGTAAACTTTTCAAATTTTAATGTCCATAAAAAAATTCATCCAATATCCATCAATAATTCAAAATAAATCAAAGCAATCAACATCAATCCATCAACAAACTATCATGTTCATGCAATGATAATTTGATACATTAGAGTAATTTGATACATTAGAGTAATATGGTTCAACTTTAATTAATATTAGTCATTAGTTTTTACAGATTTATAAAAATTAAAATAATTAATAAAATAGAAAAGATTTTCGGTTTTTCGGTTATCGGTTAACCGAAAACCGAAAAAAATTAAAAATATTATACCGCAAATCGAACCGCAAACCGAATATACGGTATACGGTTAACCGAACATGGTACGGTTTCGGTTCGGTTCGATATTAATCGATAACCGAAAATCATTTCCCCAGCCCTAATTATCACTTCTCATATATATATATAATGTTGTTATAGTTAGAGATGCCAATCGGGTCAACCCGTTGGGGTTCGAGCTAATCCACTCGGATTTTCGGGTTATTCAGTTCGGGCTATTTGGGTTTCGGGTTAGAAATATTCAACCTAACCTTAAACTTTCGGGTTTTGGGCTAACTCATCGAGTCAATTGGGTCAGAAAACTTAAGGTAAAAGATAAATTATATATATTTTTTCTTGATAATCATATATTCATAACAAGTACTTTATATTAATTGTTTGAGTAAAAGTCAAAGAAGTAAAATAATAAGTATAACTTTCGAATATTAAACCAAAATACATTTCACAAGTATTGTTTTAAAAAAAAATCTTATAATACTAACTTTTAAGAGCAAATAATGAAGTTTGAAAATCATATAAATAGAAAAATTTTAGTTAATCGGGGAACCCACTCGGGTTGCCAAGCTATTCGGGTTGACAATTTTTTCGGATTATAAATTTTCAACTCTAACTCTATCGAATTGTCAATCTATTCGAGCCTATTCATAGATTTCAGACTAAATTGACATCTCTGGTTAGTACGGAATCAGTCAATTTAGTCGGAAATCAGTATGTAGTAAGATATTGTGCCATATCTAGCCACTAATTGCATGTGCCATATCTAACCACGTCAAATATTATTCCTAATTGCATGTGCTCATATTCGTATCATGCTAATACATATTAAGCGGATAATTCCCCTATCCATGGATAATTTTTGCTAATAACCCAGGACCCATTATCTCTTGCAAATTGCCTAATTAAGCAACAAACTGAGCAAATTTATCACATCAATTTTTATTAATCTGTTTCCTGCAAAGCGGAAGTACATTAAAAGTATTGGAAAATATTTTTCCTCCTACAGATGTCAATGCGATTAGGAAATCGACACATGAATTTACAACGCGTGGTTTAGTTAATTTGAGTTTATCACTTTGCATTTACGCATAAATTATAGGTAAAGAAAGGAAATGGTCACCTTTCTCATGTTGTTTCACGGTAATTATGGTGGTAGCACAAATTAATACTAAGCAACATATTTTTGTCACATTTATATTTGGTTCCTTTGTGAAGCAGTTAGTCAAATGAATTTTAGTGAGTATAAATTTCTCTGTACATTTTGAGCTGGAGTTAAACAACATTTAAATCCAATTAATGGATTATTCTTTGAGAAAAGATGCCAAAACTTACTTTGGTATAATTCGAACAAACATTACTTTTTCCTATGCGAGATCCCTAATTAATTTTTATTAATTATAATTAAAATTAATTAATTTAATAATCTTAATTTTGAATTAGTAAATCTTAATTTTGAATTAATAAAGTCTAATTGGAATTAATAAATCCTAATTGTGAATTAATAAATCCTAACGGTGAATTGATGAATCTTAATTTTGAATTAATAAACCCTAATTATGAATTAATAAACCCCAATTGTGAATAATAAAACCTAATTATAAATTAATAAACCCTAATTTTGAATAATAAACCCTAATTATGAATTAATAAACCCTAATTGTGAATTATTAAATCCTAATTTTGAATAATAAACCCTAATTTTGAATTAATAAACCTTAATTATAAATTAATAAACCATAATTTTGAATTAATAAATTATAATTAGAAATTAATAAATGTAATTATAAATTAATAAAATTTAATTATTCTTACTCACCATAATTAATATATAATTATTTTAACAAAAACAAGGGTGAATTCATGATGAGTCGGAGCTCATACAAGTTTTTGTCTTTTCCTATTTGTATGTGTAGTTTATATAAGTCAAATAGATTGAGTTTATTAAAACAAATTAGAGAACAATATATTCAACTTGACTGGTTCATTGGAGTGGAATAAATAAATTAAATAACTTTTAAACTAGCAATATTTTTTTTTTTACATTTCCAAAATTTAAAAGGGTTTCTTTACATGAGACAAAAGAAAAAAGAAAAATATTTTTCTCACTTCTGTAGTTTAAAAATTTTGACAACGCATTCTGAGCACACTGCACACACAATCGAAAATGAAGATACAGTAGTACATAATCCAATTTTGGCATTTTTTTCAGAATTTTACTCTTTAATGTTTCTAGTATTAACATGAATATTTGACTTAAATAACATGAAATATATTGACTAATATATAGACTAATAAGGAAGTTTTAATGATAATGAGAGGCCATAAAAGTTCCCAACTAGAGATGACAATGAATCCCGGACCCGATCCAGATTCCGTGGATCCAGATTCATTTTTTAGGATCTGAATCCTAAAAAATTTGGATCCGATGGATCTAGATCGGATCTGGATCCTACCCCTATATTTCGGATCTGGATCTGAGATTTATTTTTTGAGACCCGGATCCGATCCAGATCCGGCCCGCGGATCCGTTAGTTTTTATTTTATTATATATATATATATATATATATATATATATACTTATTTATTTATTATAATTAAATATCTAACCCCAACTTAAAACTCTTTGATTTTCCTTTTCAAATTCTCCCAATTATGTATATGTCGGCATTCACGATGGATCGTGCCACTTACACCACCGGCGATCGAGTTGTTTGTTGTTTACTACCTTATAGTAAATTTATAACTAACGTCTTCCAATATAATGATAATTGTAGAAATTCTAAATAATTGTTATAGTATTATTGTGTATTTAGATTATTATGGTATTACCGTGAATTATAGTCGATTTAGAATTTATTTTAGAAGCGAAAACATATGGATCCGGGTCTAGACCCTGGACCCTGCGGATCTTACTGATCTGGATCTAGATCTAATTTTTTTAGACCCAATAGATCTGAACCGGATCCGAACCCGAGTAAAAAAAAATCGAATCTAAATCTTGACCTAGCCAGATTCGATCCAGATCCGATCCATTGTCATTCCTATTCCCAACCCCACAAATCTCTCACCCTCATTTGACTTAAAAAGTAGGAGCCTTTTAAATATTTATTCACCTCAAAAATCTCCCATCCACACATTTCCAACAAGCAAGAATTCAACAACTCTAATATGATATAATTGTTATCCTACTATCAATATATATATTTTTAGCAATATAATCCCAATATTAGGCATCCTTGAAAATCCCTAATACACATCGTCTAATTGATAATAAGTACACGGTTTGTGCATGCATATAAGAAGATCTAATCAAATCCAGAGGAATCTAACAAATCCTAATTAATAGACTTAAATAGAAAAAGAGAGAGAGCGAGAATCTGGATTTATTATTAAACTTTAGATACATAGCAACAAAATCCTCTCTCAGTTGGATGAAATGAGAAGTTTTCTGCGCATTTGAAGGAAAATCAATGATCTAGGAAGAAGTCACCGAAGGGAGAGAGCATAGTCCAAAATGCATTAACTTTACTAATCATGTTTAATTAAGACTAACAAAACGCATTAATTATAGCTGCATTTGGACTCTTTAATTAAATCATTAGTCCACTTTCCTCAATTTTAGTTCATTTTATTTTAAACTTCTTCAATTCCCATCCTTCTCCCTCCTCCAAATCCCTTCATTCTTCTCTTTCCACTAACTCATTCTCATTCTCTCTATCTACAAAAAATCCAATTTTTTTTAACAAACCCAGAAAAGATCCTCGGAGAGAGCCTCTTCAAGAAACCTGATTCCACATCAATAAAACTCGTATTTTAAAGATTCCCTTTTTAATTCTTTTTCTTTTTCCCCCAAATCTTTGATTCCACATTCATCGGCAACAAGAAAAGGAAAAACGCAGACAGAGGGAAACGAAGCAAAAATCGAAATTTGATTGCCCCACTTTCCTGGTTTTAGAGAATCCGAGAAAAATCTGCAGATTGCAGCGGCCAAAAAAGGGTCGAATTCCCAAGTGGGGGGATTTCTCAAATCTTTGAAGAAATTTTGAGTGGATTGTTTCACAGATGAAGCACATTGACAGCCCATCAACCCCTGGGAAATTCAAGATGGAGAAATCTCCGTACAACCGGCTGCGGCTGCAATCCTCAATAGCTAAGCTCACTTTTTGGTCTTTTGTATTTCTTGGAATGATATTCGTATTCTTTTATAGATCACCGTCTTCGTCAAACCCCGCCTCCTCAGATCTTTCTAGAAGGTCCCTTAGAACTAGCTCATACGCAGGCCCCAATTTCGAAAAAAGAGTTAGACAATCTGCTAAACCTAGGTCAAGACATGGGATGTCTGTATTGGTCACAGGGGCTGCTGGTTTCGTAGGCACTCACGTCTCCGCCGCCCTTAAAAGGCGAGGCGATGGCGTTTTAGGGCTTGACAATTTCAACAGTTACTATGATCCCTCGCTTAAGAGGGCGAGGCAGGCGTTGTTAGAGCGCAGTGGGGTGTACATTGTGGAAGGGGATATCAATAATGGTGCATTGTTGGCAAAGCTGTTCGATATCGTGCCCTTCACTCATGTTATGCATCTGGCAGCGCAGGCTGGTGTGCGTTTTGCCATGGAGAATCCTAGCTCGTACGTGCACAGCAACATTGCTGGCCTCGTTAGTGTGCTCGAGTTTTGCAAGAATGCGAATCCTCAACCTGCGATAGTGTGGGCTTCGAGTAGCTCAGTGTATGGACTGAACACAAAGGTGCCCTTTTCCGAGAGGGATAGGACTGATCAGCCGGCTAGCTTGTATGCAGCTACTAAGAAGGCCGGTGAGGAGATTGCACACACGTATAACCATATCTACGGGCTTTCGCTGACGGGGTTGAGGTTTTTCACGGTGTATGGACCTTGGGGCAGGCCGGACATGGCTTATTTCTTCTTCACTAGGGATATCTTGAAAGGGAAGTCTATCCCAATCTTTGAGGCGGCTAATCATGGCACTGTGGCGAGGGATTTCACCTTCATCGAGGATATAGTGAAGGGTTGTCTGGGTGCATTGGATACTGCAGAGAAGAGTACTGGCAGCGGTGGCAAGAAGAAGGGGGCGGCTCAACTGCGTGTCTATAATTTGGGGAACACGTCCCCTGTGCCTGTGGGGGATCTTGTGAGCATTTTGGAGAAGTTGCTTAAGGCGAAGGCTAAGAGGTTGGTGATGAAGCTGCCGAGGAATGGAGATGTACCATTTACGCATGCTAACATAAGCTTGGCTGAGGTGGAGCTTGGGTATAAGCCCACAACGGATCTGCACACCGGGTTGAAGAAATTTGTTCGGTGGTATCTCAGTTACTATGTGGATGGCAAGAAGAGCGCACAGTGATGCAGTTTTATTTTTCATGAATTGTGCGGTAGGATTGTTCTATTCTTGTTCATTTCGATTCATATGATTGTTTTCTGAACTGTTTTGTTCACCCCTCCTCCTCCGATTATCTTGTTATTACATTTCTTGATAATGTCATACAAAGATAATATCCATAATCCGACGGTGAAGAAGCTCTTTTAGTTGTTGGGCTTTGTTCCTTGGTGTTTCTGACCTGCATTGAAGCACGAATCAAATTTGGCCTCCAATAGGATTGTGATTGTTGTAGAATTCCTTACTGAGAGCAAGTTACTCATTGATGAACATGTATCATTTGGATCCGATGCAAATAAATAGCAGAGAAGAGTATGGCTGCCAAACATTCCACATAAATTTCTTACATAAACTTGGTCATAGTTATTCTTTTTTTTTTGGGTCAATTAATACAGAAATTTTAAAGGCTGCGTTACGGTGGACTCGAACACGAGACCTTTGGCCTCGGGCATTAACCACTCTACCACTAGACAACACACACACACGTCATAGTTATTCTTGCTGTCAAGCCACATTATTAGGTTTAACCAAGCTCATCGCCCTTTTTTTCTTAGTGCAGTGTTATTAATATTTACATTGCTTTGCTGGTGTTAGGGTTGTGATTAGATGATACATGAATGTTAATCAATTGTCTGCGTTTTATACACTCTTGTCGCTACAAGTCTGATAATCAATCTTCATATTTTCCTGAGAAGCTAAATGTGATGCGAGCGTGTGATCGTGATTTTGGTAGGGAAGTCGTTCATGAACCTTGTTTGGATTTATGGGGTGGATGGTCCTTTTATAGACTAATAGACCTGACTTGCGGATTTATATGAAGTCATCATGTTATGAGAAAGATGTCTGTAGAAGTTTGTTACTATTGCTGCCATAGTTCTTAGCTATGAAGCACAAATACGCCTGAGAAGAAGCATATGTACAAAAGACGAATTTAATAGATCCAAAAAAAAAAAAAAACTCTGAAAATACATTTTAAAATATGTATTTTTTTTAATTGAAATATATTTGGAACACGGTCAAAATATGTTTCCTTAAAGCCAAAATACGTTAACCCTAGCTAGTCTTTGCATCTGCTGATTCAAAGCCCTCTATAAAAAGAAAAGTAATAACAGAATTACGCACATCACCCTCGCAAATCATTAGCTTCGTGGTGCTCAAACCACCTTCGTCTTTCCTCGTCACCGTTGTGGACTGCCATTGCCTATCCTTGCCCACCACTGGGGTGGCCGCCCACCGCCTATGGACTTCACATGTTCCCACTTCTATTCATATTTAGGGTTTTCTACTCATATTTAGGTTTTGTTATTATTAAGTGATTGTTGGTGTTGGGTCTGACTATTAGGTTGTATTTAATACTTTTAAGTCTTAATTAACTATTTATTGTTAGTGTTGGGGTTTAGGCTATTGGGTTTTATTTAAGACTTTTAAGTTTTAATTAACTATTTTTATTATATTTTTGTTTTGATATGAATGTGTTTATATAATTGTCACAATATTATTGTTAATAAAGTATAAAAATATAAGAAAAATATAAATATATTTTGAACGTTTATATTTATATTGGTGCTTCATAGGTTCTTAGTCACAACTTACTTCAACCATCATGCTCCTTAAGAGTTAGTTGAAAAGCTTACAGTTGAAATTGAGAAAGGGAAATACAAGTTAATTGTGGCATAATCGAAGAAAGCTCTAATTTCGATTATTTATGGAAGTTAGATTTGTGGTCACCTTCGTGCTCTGTGTGGTGTGTGGCACTGCTACTTGTGAGATGTTGTTATGCTTTTTTCTGGCTTTTTAATCTGTAGAAAGTATAAAATGATAAACTAACAAATATTGAACTGTAACTGTCTCGTACTATTTTCGTGCTGTGCTTCCCGATTCTGTTTCTTCTATGAATAATAGATCGGTTAGGTGTTTGATTATTTTTTCTCACAGTTTTCTTGATAGGTGGTACATGAAAATGTAGGAAATCTTTACCACCTTGTATTTTTATGGATGCATCCATTGCCATTTTGTTTGATAATTTCTACAAGTTTCAGTTGTTTGGTTTTCTGTCACCATTTTTTTTGATGATTTCTACTTGTTTGGTTTTGGCTTTCTGTTTCCTGCACCGAAGTCAGATCAGCATACTGTAACATCTCAGCCAAATAGATTTCTGTTTATGGGACAGAAACACATCACTCTTCAATTACGGACCTTTATCTACTCATGTGGATTCAATCTTAACAAATAACAAGATTCAAACCCTAACGAATCTTTTTGCTGGTTTTACGAATATCTTTGAAGAGTCTCTTGGAAGAACAAATAAGTTTGGACCATTAACATTTTTCATTGTTTCGTTGTAAGTAGGAATGACAATAGATCGGATTTGGATCGGATCTAGCTAGATCCAGATCTAGATTCAATTTTTTTGTTTGGATCCTGATCCGATCCAGGTCCATTGGGTCCAAAAAAATAGATCCAGATTCACATGTTTTTTTTTCCTAAAATAATTCAATTATAATTCACAGTAATACTATAATAATAATCTTAAATACACAATTACAATAATTATTTAGAATTTCTACAAACATCACTATATAAAAAAAATTTAGTTATAAATTTATTTTTGTTTTCATGCAACAAATAATATTACATTAGGAATAAAAGAAGTAGCACACATATCTTAACAAATATGCCACTCATATACAAAATTTCATCAAATACACGATATAATTTCATATGTTATTGACCTAACATTCAATTCCATAACCTAGTTTATCCAATCTTGACTAGAAAGAAAAATAATATAATACAATTATAAATAAAAATAAAAATTACAAAATTTTATGGATCCACGAGCCGGGAACAAATCTAGATCTTAGAAATCAAGATCCAGATCCATCCAAATCCGGATCCGGATTCAAAGGAATGGTCCGAATTCGATCCAAATCCATTGGATCCTATTTTTTGAAGATCCATATCCTGAAAAATGGATCTAGATCTACAGATCTAGATCGGATCTAGGATCCACCGCCATCCCTAGTTGTAAGGATGTAAATTTACCACACAAAGTACAAGATTCATTTTGTATAAGAATTTATCATGGTTGGTATAAGAAAATTTAGGTGCTACATCGGGTCAATGAGATTTTAACAAACACCAAACAACCCACAGAGATAATATGCTCATACTCCATCACTCAAATCTCAAATCCTCAAGACAGAAAGGTTTCTTGGATCTTGTTCAAAATCAATAGTTCCTCAAACGAAGGAAAACTACATAAACACCCAGGACTAAACTTTTGTTCAAGATAGCTAGCGCAATAGATACACTATTTGAGTATTCATAAATTAAGGACTATAAAAGGTTCTCAAACATATGAACCTTGAAAGATAAAGTTTCAGTCGGAATACCCGTTGCTATCTAAAAAGGTATTGGGCGTCTCTGAGGCCATGACTCTATCTTCTGGAAATACGTTACGGGCACCACTCCATCAAAACCCTCAGTTAAAATCACCCTGTTGTCGGATACGTAGAGTTTCATTCCATCTGAGTACAGGGAACAATGTAAGCAACGCAATATAAAACCATATCATGTCTGTTGTGAACTATATTTAATAGGAGTACCTTCCAGAGCTTTTCTCACATCAAGAAAGATTAACGTGTCAACATCTCGCCTCATACCTGAAACATCATGTCACACATATCAACGATCATTCACAACTACGCTGATTTATAATGCACATGTTGAATTATCACCAGTCCTTCGATTTCCTTCAACAGAAAAGTATTCCAGGCTCGTATTTCAAGTGTGAAGCTATGCAACCAAGGTTAAAATATTTGTTGTATGGAGAAATTTCAGAGTGACATTCTTTTGACTGAAGTTAGTTATTCTAGGAGAAAGTAAACACAATATACAAAGAAAAAGGAAATATTATAAGCTTGGTTTCACTGGGAAATATCTTACCACTAACAACTTCTACATCCCTCGGCAAGCCACTAGAGAAATGCACGTGTAACCTCTGCATGCGCTTGAGACCCTCCCTTAGGATTGATTCCAAGTTACTCTTGTAGGTCCCATGCACGCAAACTTATAAAATCAAGACCAGATGCATGAAAGATGTAAGCAGTTTACTATGTTTGACAATGAAAAAGATGGCAATCGTTGTGGAATCTAACCTGGCACTTCGTCAGGTGAAAGTACAGGTTTCAGCAGGCTCTCTGTTTCCACTGTCTGTAAAAGCAAGACAGTGGTGTCAGTTTGTCAAAACGAACGAGTATGTACTTGAGCTCCTTTCTAGATTACGAGTCATCAAGGAAATTCCATATTGGAAAATTTCTAATGAACTATATTTATCCCTTTCGTAGTTTCTGTAACCGGAAATCCTCACACTGTCAAAACTTTCTAACTTTTGAATGACTAAAGATTTCTAACTTGTTTATGCACCATTCTAGCCAAACACCTTAGATAAAATCAGCAGAAAGTTCACTACTTCTGTGGGAAGAAACAAACAACAAGTCATGAGATGCATAAACCATTTTAGAACAAATGATGATGAGAACTTTCAGTTACTATTTCTTTTTTAGATAATCCAACCAAAATAAAGCCTCTTTTGCAATCTTTCATAAGGTATATTACCGTTATACTGTGACCTTGGTTTGCACGTAGCAGAAGCTCTCCATTTTCCTCCAACAGGCTAAACCGCTGCTTGTTATCGTGACTGACAGCCTGAGAGCATATTATAATTATCATTAAGAATTTTACACATTAACTAAATCGAAGAGAAACTAAAGACTAGGTTAAAGAAAAGCATGCATCAAAAAACAAAACAAAACAAAACAACAAGAGATACTCATAGCAAATATACTTGAAAATACAATAAACTTGCAAATGAAGAACCAAACCTCTCTGATGTCTTCAATTGTGTGTGACTGCAGTGGAATATTCGCGAAAGTTTTTAGATTTAACTTGAGCAGATCTTGGACCTTAACATAGCCATCATTCCTCATGTCCAGTTTCAACTCAGAGGCCTGGTGTCTCAATATGCGCGTTCTGAAATTTTTCCAAAAAGTAGCCAATAGGACGAATAAGAATTTGATCAATATTACAAACTTTACAAAAAATCAACTCAACCTGCTAAACTATTAGGAATTGGAGTTGATCAAATTAAAAATCAAAAAGCAATCAAACAGTCCAACTTTGAAAATCAAAACATGTTAGTTGTAAACCATCCTTTCCAAGTTTATTCACTTCACCATGAAAGATAATATAAAAAGTACCCCCTCTATCTCACCCAAGATTGTCTGTATTCTTTTTCAGACTATCCCACTCAAGTTGACATGTTTCCTTTTTAGAAATAAATATCACTTCAAAAGGTGTGGGTCCTACTCCTACCTACTTTTTATCATTTTAACCACTTTATACACTTCTCCTAAATAATTGCGTCGAAAAGAAATGAGTCATCTTGGGTAGGATGAAGGGAGTATTAAATGGTGTAATTAACTTCCATTCTAGTCAAAGTTTTCAGGGAGCTTATTTGAATACAATACCCAATCATATAGAGTTTCCTAAATACTTTTTTTCACGTGTTTTAAAACGATTTACTCTTTTATAGCATTTATTCTTCATTGTTTTCCATGCAAAAAAATACAGGATACCTGTAACCGACCTATATGAACCATTCACTAACAAAAGAAAAAAACAATCCAAGAAAATAGAAGAATAAAATTCCAATGAAAGCACCAACATAACCACTTACAGTAGTCTGCCAAGTGCATTAATTTTATTATTTCCAAAAGAGATGCTATTCCCTCTTGATCTTTGGCGGTTATCTTCCGACTCAATTCTTCTACCTCTGGCCCCACTACTGCCAAAAATTTACGCCAAACATTAGCCACAGAAAGGCATTAAAAACAGCAAAAAGAAGCTCATTTAGGTAATATTTCCTTCTTTGATCAGAAAATTTCATGATAAAGACTAAGGAAACAAGCAACCAACCTTCTGTTAGAATGAGCCAAGGTAACAAAAGTGTGGTTTCCAGCTGGATTGCGATGACTGTCCATCAAACTTGAGTGTTGGAATCTGGAAGTTTGCAACAAAGAACGAGCATTAACTATGGAAGGTGGCAGCGAAAGAAGGTGATAACCTAGAATGCGGAAAGCTGTGCCAGTGATTGCAGCACACATCTGCATATGACATAAGTTAGTTGGTTAGGGTGGCTAATGGGGTCAGTTGTGACTGAAAAATCGGCATTTTTATTTCTAAGTGATTATGTTCTACTTGAATTAATAATTAAGAGTGATGAAGAAGGCTGGCTACTAGATAGGCATCGACGTTATACTAGTATTCACATGGACTTCTTAAACTTTGGCTAATTGTGATATTATGTCATTACATATAGATGAGGGAATTTAAATGAAAAAAAACATCAATAATATCAATTATTGAAGATTTCAAAAAGAATATGCTATTGTCTTTGGAGTAGTTTGATCAATTATATGATGCAATTTACCTTACACACTGCAATGCAGATATTTATATGATAACAACTCAGTGTTCTTTACATTGTTGGCGCTCCAGCACGGCTCGAGCTTTTTTAGTTGAGCTCAAGCCCTGTCCTCAGTTTGAGCTCGACTTGAAGAAAGTTCTTTTAGTATTCATGTAACCGAACTCGAGATGTATAAAAAAATTCTTAAATCAGTAAACAATTGTGCTCAACTTTCTCATGAAGACAGTTTATCTCTCTATCTCAGATGTTGCAAGAAAGGAATCAGCGATGACAAATCAGAATGCAGAAAATACACCTTCAACACAAGGTAGAAATATAACTATTATGAATCCCTCCTAATCACCTTCTTAAAGTAGATGTTTTTGTGGGTTATATCAAGACAGGCGGACATGAAAAGGTAAAATTATTTATTGTATCAAAACTAAAATTATGTATGCTCTTTATCAATTGCGTAAGACTTATAATAACATAACATACCTTATATCTTCTGAATCTACAGCAAAATGTGCAGCTTCTGTCGCCCAGTGTGCATTTAGGGCATATGAGAATGGATCAGGAAAATTTATGTATCAATCGGATGAATTTGCGGAATTGATGTGAGAGTTTTTGAGTACTGCCTAAAATATAAGAGGAAAAGTTATGCAACAAGAAAAAGTTCGAAGGTTATCTTGAATTTGCTATTTTCTTAAATTGACACAGAAGATTAAAACTATAATGGAATAGTACGGTGAAGAAGAAGAAGAAGCGGTCCTGAAAGTTTAGGATTTTCTTTATTTTTTATTTTTTGGGAACGTGGATGCTGTTTGCATTTCTTTTAGTCGGTTTTGGTTTTGTGTAGGCATGTCAATTTGTGTGTAGGGATCGATATTGTATCGGATATAATTTTGATAAAAATTTAGGTGATCTTTGTCACGTGAGTTAATCTAAATAAGTTAAAATAATTATATATTAATTATGATGAGTAAAAATAATTAAATTTTATTAATTTATAATTAAATTTATTAATTTTTAATTATAATATATTTTAATTATAAAATTAATTTAATTTTAAATTCATAAATTAATTAAGTTTATTATTTCAAAATTAGGGTTTATTATTCAAAATTGGGATTTATTAATTCCAATTAGGGTTTATTAATTCAAAATTAGAGTTTATTAATTCCAATTATGGTTTATTAATTCAAAATTAGGGTTCATTATTCAAAATTAGGGTTTATTAATTTCAATTAGGGTTTATTAATTCAAAATTAATATTTATTAATTCACGGTTAGAGTTTATTAATTCACAATTGAGGTTTATTAATTTAAAATTTATATTTATTAATTCATGATTATGATTTATTAATTTATAATTAAAGTTTATTAAATTAATTAATTTTAATTAGAATTAATTTAAAATTAATTAGGGGTTGGTCTCCTGTGCGCATGCGCCCCATAACTTTTTTGTATTGGTATAACATGATAGTTATACGATACATTTAAAATTTGCATTTGTCTTATATGAAATAATGAAAGAAATGTTTCATCCGTCTATCAAATGTGTTCATTTAATTAATTTTATTTTGGTCCGTTCAGAAAAAATGTTCACTTTCCTTTTTTGAAAGGATAACTCCATAATTTTCACAAAAACTCATATACATCCTCGTCCACATGGTACGGACGAACAAAAATATCATTTGTTAATAATGAGAATTATCATTTATATTAAAGAAAAATATTATTTATTTTTCATCATATATTTTAGAAAGTACCATTTATATCGAAGAAAAGTATTATTTATATCGAAAAAAAGTATTATTTACACTAAAAAAAAGTATCAAAGTCCGCATATACGGACGGATGTATAGGAGAGCAAATCTATCCACTTATTTATAAAAAAATCACTCATGGCCACTTTTTTAATCCCACTATTAATTAATATATTTATTTATTATCTCAATGGTCCACTTTTTAATCTCACTACTCATTAATCTATTAATTTATTATTTTCATTCACTCTACACTCATTGTAATTTGTTGAAAAAATTATATCTTAACTTAGTATTTTGATTAGATCCCAAAATCTCACTGATGATCACTCGCTAATGTAGCTAATGTTGCTCACATGTTAGGAAATCAACTTTTTATTTACAGGTTTCAACAGAAAAACTAGTAGCTGAACGAGTTTAAGCAATACTGAAATCAGTTATACTATAGAAGTATCAGTACCACGACTCTAAAAAGTGAAGAGTTAGTTACCGGTCCAACTGACCAACTACCTCAACAGTCAATAGTCAGTATGATTGCTAATCGATATCATTCAGTACAATACTCTCCGTACTTGAACTGAACAACAGTACTGATATAGTACTGAACTGACTTCAATTAATAGACATCTACTGATCAGTAGAAGGTCTAGTCTTGTTACAAGAAAAAAATTTAATTTGCTTTAACTGGTGTGTTCATCTTCCATCATACACCAATACGACCCCCAAGGGACCATCAATTGGTATCAGAGCAAGTTATTCGCGAAAATTACTACTTACCCTAGGTCGTTCAAACCGAATAGATCCTTTAAAGCTGCATACTGTTGCATATTTGCTGTAATAGAAACTAACTATAGTAGGTCAATGTCACTTCCTACGTTTGCGGTAGACAACTATGAGATCTGAAAGTTTAGACTCAAGAGCTATCTCACCGCACAACACCGCCGTATGTGTAGGGATGTCAATCGGCCAACCCGCCGGTTCGGGCTAACCCACTCGGGTTTTCGGGCTATTCGGTTGATATTTTTTCGGGTTAGAAAATTCAACCCTAACCCTAAACTCTCGGGTTTGGGCTAACCCATCGGGCCGAAAGCTTAAAATATATAATATATATATATATATATATATATATATATATATATATATATATATATATATATATATCAAATATTTTATATTAGCGTTGGAGTAAAAACAAATAATTGAAAAATAAATATAATACATTCCACAAGTTCTTTTTTAATCTTATTATACTAACTTTGAATAGCAAACAATAAAAATAAAAATAGTGCTCATAATTAAATTCTTTTTTCTAATATGCTTTAATGTCCGCATTCCATGTAACTAAATGATCTCTAATAATATAATACAATTATAGCGAATTAAAACTAATATCTAGAAAAATTTTAATAAGTTAATTCAATATAATACTATTTAAAATATATTACAATATCAAAATTAGAAAATAATGCTCACAACTAAATTATTTTTTAATATATCCGAATATTCATATTCCATAATAGCTAATTCACTATTTTTTTGTAACTTTTAACAACACTATGAATATCTTCTATAATTTCTTGATAGATGTAGGGATGTTAATCGACCAACCCGCTCGGTTCGGCTAACCCACTCGGGTTGTCGGGCTATTCGGTTCGGGCTATTCGGTTGACATTTTTTCTGGTTATAAAATCCAACCCTAACCTCTAATTTTATCGCATTATTTAGGCAAATTTACGGCTTCGACCCATATTGACATCCCTACGTATGTGGAAGTCATTACTAACGGGCCAATCATTATCACATAGAAGATTGCAAAAGTTTTCGCCGAAGATAGTAAAGACATGATCTACGAGTTCAAGCTGAAGGATCGAGCTAATTTTACATATGAAGAACTCAAATAAGATGAGCTCAATAACCTGGCCAAAAATATCTTTTTCGGAACAGTTCCCCACTTTCATAGTGGAAAGTCTTTGTACAGTGTCAGAAGAGATCAAGAAGAACAAGCTGACGATAGCTTGTTAGAAGTTTGACAACTTTAATCAGGAGAATGGATAATCCATTAACGATATGAAACTCAGATTCATGACTATCATCATTAATGAGATTTCAGCTCTGTGCAATTTTTTTATTCAATCCTTGTGTGTTAAGTTTCCAAACCTGGCCGTTTATTCTTATAATGATCTATGGCATATGGTTCTTATTTCCTACTGAAGAAATTATTCTTATTAATGTAACGCATATTACTTCATCTATTAAAAGTATCCAACTATATATACTTGAGATAGCAACACACCCTAATTGATCGCGACCAACTCTCAAATAGAAGATCGATCTACATCAAAATGTCTTCTTTATTCATGCACGTAGCTCTTGCTACTCCTAACAAGCCAGCCCATCATTTCCACACCTTCAACGGCGGAGCTCGGAAACCGTCACGTATCACGTCGTCTACCAGCAAGAGCTCCACCACTCAATGAAGCGGTACGCCACAACGATCTACAAACTACAATCCTCCCTTTTGGGATTCAACTATATTCAGTCGCTCACCACCCAATATACCATCATCTCATCTTCAATTTCTTGATCCAATTATAAAACAATTGATTTATTAATAATAACGGTGGAAATTAAACTCCGTAGGGATAGAGGCATTCAACGTGGGCTGCGGAGCTAATTGTGCAAGTGAGGAAGGTGTTGCTGCACCAAGAAATGGAGGTTGTTTGATGGCTGGAGTTGATTGATGACTTGCAGAGGCTCGGCATATCTTATCACTTTGAAGAAGAAATCAACCAAATCTTGAATTCTATTTATTTAGAGAATGGATATTATAAAAATTACGACACAACTGAGAGGGATATGTATTCAACTTCCTTTGGATTCAGACTGCTTAGAGAGCATGGCTTTCGAGTTTCTGAAGGTGGTCATGGTGATGAAATAGTATCAACCCTTAAAAAAAATATGGAATCGATAGCCACTGTTACTAAAATACCATTCCATATGAGATTAACATGAATTCACTAAGTTTTAGTCGTGAAATCGTGTAACATTATAACATACGTTGTTACACGATTCTACAAAATCTTATAACGATCGGAAATCGTGTAATGGTGTAATATCTCATAAAATGTCAAATTATAGAAATAGTACCAATAGTACCAATAGGACCAAATGGTCCTATCGAGACACTAGGTGATAATCACATAGGAAACAACTTAGCTATAATTTGAATTTTTAGAAGAAAATAAACATTCCTTAAAAGATGAGAATTAGTATATATAGTTATATATAATATATATAGAAGTATTGTAACATAAGTCATTAATAAACAACACTCCTAAGACGAGATCCTAGCAAGTAGACAGGTCAAAAAGGAAATTAATTCAAATTAAAAGAAAAATATTCAAAATCTTGACACAAAATCAAGGTGATGCAAATGTCATCCCATAGAAGGGTGCCTATGCATTTTCGGCTAAGCAGTTCGGAGGCAAAAAGCAGATACCTGGCGCAGTCAGCGCCAGGTCCATGTCTGAAGAATATAGTGGAGGTTAGACTATCCAAGAGCATAACATGCTTGATAAGTCAATCTCTAGGTACTATGTCGTTGTCTCACTCTGCCATGCCAGCTCCTCAACCTAAAAACATTTGAAAATATTTTGGGATGAGTACTAGCGTACTCAGTGGGATGAGGATCGAGTACCCCGTTTTAATAAAGACCAGTTCATAAGTAGTTGAAAAAGTGCATGCTAAACCACATATCATAGGGAGGTTTCAAAAGTAAAATAAGTTATCCCTATATATGCAAAACGTAGTTTTCCGAGCAGAGCTCGTAGTGAACAAACAATAATCATAGCTCACCGCATCTGTGCTACCTACTGGACCATAGGGGGAATAACGTTCCACTAATGGTCAACATCGTCTAAACTAGGGAACTCGATCGAATTTACCTAGCCTGGACTTCCGTGTACACTATCTCAGCCAGTACTTAGCTCGAGACACGATCGTTAACTGTTCCTGGCCGAAGCCGTAGCGGTTTAACCGCTCCAAGGTCAGCACCAAGCATGCAATTCTTAATTTTAATAAACATCTTGGGGCTTAATAACCCGAAATATATTGCAGAAATTAGATCCCACCTGTCACCGAAGTGGTACCAACAACTTGTCTTACTTGTACACCTCCACTGGTTATCTTGGGTGAATCTTAACAAGTCCTACAAGACAAATCTAGTTCTTTAATATATATACTAATACAGAATTTCTCGGAGTCCAAGTCTTAAGCTTAGCCTGTCTATTCCCGGCCTTAAGGTATTGGAATTGAAATATCCATCCGGTCTTATAACCCATATTTCTACTTTAGTGCATGTCATGGTATGATATGCAGTCAACTGATCATGTAGTAGAACATAGTCAAATATTTCACGTTAAGGCATGCTTCTATAAAAATACCATGTTGTGCTGCCTTATCATTTTTCGTGTGTCTTATCAATGCTCTAATGTTCTTTCGTCATAACATGGAATGCATCAGTTAATAGCATTAGTTACATAAGGTATATTTCACATAGGTGAGTTCCAATACTTAGCCAAATTTGAAGTATTTTAACTTACAACAAAACTGCCCAAGTGACATATTTTGATAACTCATAACTCTTGACTCAAAATATGTATGGATGCAAAAAGACACATTCTGGAAACCTTTAAACATATACTACAAGTTCTAAGAAGGAATTGGGTCCCAAAGAGTAGTGGTTATGGAGATATGAGGTCTCCAAGTAGGCAACTCGAATTGACTTCTATACTTGAATATTTTCAGGATTTTTAGATTTAGCTTAACGACGAGGGATCTTACGAGGCTCGTAACTTTTGACTCAAAATACTAAAATAGGAGAGAGTCCCCATTCTGGAAACCTTGTAACAAGAACTACATGTTCTATTCAGAAAGACTCGGATGATACCCGACGCATCAAGAGATACAAGAGCTCAAAGTTGACTAGTTGAAAACAGATAGTTTTGGATAGGTGATTTTGGGTGGACTAAAGACATACCTAAAGGATTTGGATTGAGATAAAACTTTCCGGATCACAACTAGACATGGTAAGGAACGTTTTTGGTGAAGAACCCAAAATCCAAATCGGACTACAAATGGCTCAAGCATCCCTCGTAAAATTCGGACTTAGGCATTTGTTCAAGAAGATTCACTGGGATATGTTAACTTCGAAAATTCACGGAGAGCTTATTAGGTAGAACCTATGGATAATACCAATCATTTTGGAAATCCATTTGATAGTATTTTAATTGAAAAAAGACTCACTCAAATATTCTCGCTAGATTCGAACATAAAAATGATTTACTACAAGCTATCACTACAGTGACAGTTTTGCGCAGCTCATTTGTAAATTCCCAAATAATTAGTAAACATTTTTAGAAAACTCTGAAAATGTACAGAGAGCTTCTATACATACTAAGTTATGTTTATGCAAAATTTGGGCATGCTACTAATAGCCGAACTCTAGACGGAAGCCAAATACCGTAGGCTCTGAACAGGGGATTTTTGACAGCTCGTGCAGTGAGTTTGAAAATTATATTTAAAGTAGTAAAACATCTTGGATCGACCTGAAATTTTATAGAGATATACTAGACACGCTGAAGATAAACATATTCAAATTTTGTAACCATCAGAATAGTAAACAATAGTCAGTTAATTTTATAAACGTACTGTTCGCGCAGCCAACTCCCAGATTTCATACACGTTCATAGTTCCATTAATTTCTTTCATGCATTTCGTCAAACACCTTATGTGCACATGTTAACACACGAAAATGACAGACTTACAAACTCCAATTCACAACCAAGTTCATAAACCCAGACATGAAGTCTATCCCAATCGACATACAATGATCACAAGTCAAGAATCTAATCATTAATTCAACATGCAATCACTTTTCAAGCATAGACCCAACACTTTCAAGTCTCTAGATATACATGCATGTATGATTAGGCTATTGTCAAGAATAAAAGATGTGGATATCTACCTTGCCAACAAATTTTCAAGAGGTCGAGAGAGATGAAGTCTGAGGCTCGACGTGATGCTTCGATCGTTCCTCTCTAGCAAAAGAGTTCGAGTTCTTATACAAAATGAAAATGTAGGAGCTGCATTGAAAGAATTAAGCAAATGATATCCTTAGCTTAAGAAAGTGGGAGAGAAGTCGAAGACTCCTTTCGAGTTTTAGTTGAAGAGGCTCGGCAGTATGTAAATTTTGTGATATGGGAGACTTGGAAAAGCATGAACGAGGAAAGAGTTGGAGACTCTCAATTTCAATAAAATTCATAAAATGTGCAGTTGATCTTGGCAGAATGGCTTATTAAAACCTACCAACTTGGAGATGGTGTTGGAATTCAGAATCCTCAAATCAAGGACCGTATTTCAAGTTTGTTGTTTGAAGTTTGAACCTATTGTTTAGAAGTTCAACATAGTCACTGCCTATTTCATATTTAATTGTTATTTGGAACTATATATTGTTTAGACAAAAATTTGGGTGAGTTCCGCCTCACCATGAGCTCACTCTTATTTTTTTGTTAAAATAATTATATATTAATTATGGTAATTAGATTTTGTTAATTTATAATTAAATTTATTAATTTTTAATTATAATTCAAAATTAAAATTTATTAATTCATAATTATGGTTTATTAATTCATAATTGATGTTTATTAATTTATAATTAGGATTTATTAATTTATAATTATGGTTTATTAATTTACACTTAGGGTTTATTAATTTAAAATTAGGGTTTATTATTCAAAATTAAGGTTTATTATTTCCAATTAGAGTTTATTAATTCCAAATAGGGTTTATTAATTCAAAATTAAGGTTTATTAATTCATAATTAGGGTTTATTATTCAAAATTAATATTTACTAATTCACGATTAGAGTTTATTAATTCATAATTAGAGTTTATTAATTCAAAAATATTAGTTATTAATTTACCATTAAAGTTTATTAAACTAATTAATTTTAATTAGAATCATTTAATTAATTAATTAATTAATTAATTAACTAATTAGGGTGGGTCTCACTGTGCGTGGGCGCGCACAGGAGACCACCCCTATTGTTTATATCTTGAAGAATAGTCTCCATATTTGGTGTGCAGTTGTATGGATATGGTTCATGATTCACTACTATAATTATTACTAATCACATATATACATATAGGGAGAGGATTTAATAAAAATTAATGTCGCTTTATATTACTACGACGTAAGTGTACACTTTCCTATCTCATGATGGATTAATTGTTGGTCCGAACGAATCACTTAGGTGACGGCGGATACGCAGGAATGAAATTGGATAAGAATGTAATGAATGAAATATATGATTCTTTTGGCTGGTATGTACAAAGAATGAACGAATATGATTGAAATAAAACAAATAAAATAATTATTATTTTATAATTTATGTTATTATTACTGTAATAAAATAAAAATAAAATAATAATAATAATAATAATAATTAATTAGGAACATTATTACTATTATTATTATTATTATTATTAATTTATTAGTAATATATTATTAATAATTAATTAATAATAATATTATTATTATTTTAATATGATTACTTAGGAATATTATTAATATTATTATTACTAGCATTTAGAAATTAACATATTATATAGGAATATTGTTTTAATATTATTACTTAGGAATATTATATATTATTATTACTAGTATTTATTATTATTATGTTATTATTATTTTATATTAATAATAATATTATTATTTTAATATTGTATTAATTATTATTTATTATGTTAATATTATTAGTAATTATAAATTTTTATCACTATTATTATATTATAATTATTCATTATTAATAAATACTATTTATTTATTATCATAATTAATTAATTAATTAATTAATTAATTAATTAATTAATTATAATATTTAATATAATATTTATTATTATTATTATTATTTTTAATGTTAATAATAACTATACTTTTTATCGTTATTATATTATTATTATTATTATTATTTATTAATAACTACTATTTATTAATTATCGTAAATATTATTAGTATTTTATTATTATTAATTTTATTAGATAGAAAATAAATAAATATAATTTTTCAGAAAGAATAAATAAATTTGGCTAATCTCATATTCATGGGAATAACTAATACTATGGGGGAGGGGAATAATGACTAATCTCATGTTCATGGGAATAAGCATTCCTTCGGGAATGGTGATTCCTGACGTAAAAATCTTCTAGCTATCGAAATGGGAATGGACGCATGAATCACCATTCTATTCTCATTCCATTCATGCATATCAATCGACACATTAGGTGACGGCTAGTATGTGGGAATGGAAAGATGATTCATGCTTTCATTCATTATCCTACGATTTGTAAGATTTTTATGTTATGAATCATCATTCTCAAATGAATGTTTATTCCTATGAACATGGAATTAGGCATTTCTCTCATCCCTCATGATATTAGTTATTCCTATGAACATGAGATGAGCCATTTTTTTTATTTTTTGTAACAAAACTATTCTTATTTATTTTCTATCTTATAAAATAATAATAATAATAATAAAGATAATAATAATAATAATAAAAAATTATAATATAATAATAATGATAATTATTATAATAAATTAATAATATAATAATAATGATAAAAATATAATAATTAATATAATAACTAATTAGTTACATTGAAATAACAATAGTATTATTAATATAATAAAATAATAAAATAATACTAAAACAACAATAATAAAAATAGTAAAATGATACTAATAATAATAATAATAATAATAATAATAATAAATATTATTAATTAATAATAATAATAATAATAATAAATATTATTAATTAATTAATATTATTAAAAATATTAACATAAAAAATAATTAATACAAATAAACATTATAATAATTTAAAATTATAGTACTAGTATTAATTAATTAATAAATAATAATATTAATAATAAAAATAATGGTTATTTCATTTGTTTTGTTTCATTCCTATTCGTTCATTCTTTGTACATACCAACCATAAGAATCACATATTTCATTCCATTTCATTCCTATCATCATTCCAATCCAAAGTTCATTTCATTCATATTCAATTTCATTTTTATGTATCAACCATCCCATTTTGTGTAGACATGTGTATGCAAGGGAGGAATATACTAAATATATTAGTTTAGAGTGTAATTTTCATAGTCAGCTTGTCCAGTTGGAAATCAAGACAATATATATATATATATATATATATATATATATATATATATATATATATATGCAATAAAGTTTTATGTCCTAACCTAACGATTATAAGATAAAATCAGAAAAGATAATATACCTACTAATAATTAATTTAGGTCAATTACCACTAATTTCCTAGTAATAAAATATCGGAATTAAACGGTGTTTATTGTAGTCAAATAATAAGTAGAGTATCGTATTCACACGAACTGATATCACGAAAAAAAAACAAATAATAAACATAAACGGTTCATCATTATTGAGACAACCCAATAGATGTAGAAGTTAGAGAAAATTGAGAAAATAAAAACAAGAACAAAATAAAACACAATCTAGAAAGATATCAAAGTAAAAGACTTATCCTAGGAATGTAGTAAAATAATAGAAAATCACACAATCAATCTATAGCCCTATTAACTATATTTAAGTCAATTCAGATGAATAATCACATAAATAACACAGTCTCTTGAATCGGGCAGCCTGTAGTAGTAGATTAATATATCTTATATCTCCATTAGGTTTCAAAAACACATAAAACTCTCAAAAGCACATAATATTTATTCTCCTATATTTAATTCTAAAATCACCAAGTCTTTAGATTAATTGTATTATGTATTCCTGAATTCGATCATCTAATTAAAACTGATAAGTATTTAATCAGGCACTTATCATGTATCAGTAGCGATAAGTTATCTAGCATAAAATAGCACCAAGAATCATGAATAATAATTTGATAGATAAATAGGATTCATAGATTAATTACATAAATTCCTACTATAAAATACAAATCCTAGAATCAATAAAAATTTAGTTACCCATAACCAAAATTAAATAGGAAGAAATAAAGCAAAACATAATTGAAATAAACAATAAAAATCAATGTATAAATTCTACAATGAAGAACTCCAAATCCGAATGGTGGAAAATAATAAATCTATATTTTGCAGGGAACTTTAAAATAGTTTAACTTTGGAAAATATGAAAAATGATTGAAAAACAATGTTAAGAGGGGAATATTTATATGTAGAGAGGCTTCCTTGAATTATAGTAAGAAAATAATATATAGATGGACTAAAAAGGAAATAAGATAAAAATCGAATAAAACGCGTAAGTCCGGATCTAGGCGGAACGGAGCAACGGCCGAGGCTCGTGCATGGGCTGACCGCGACACGCGAACTGAAAACCAGTTTCTGATGCGACCGCGGCGGCGGTCGTCTCTCTCACGCTGCTCATGCCAAAATTTGCATTGTGAGCTGCGGCACTCCCTGCCGACAGTGCACGCGATGTTTTTTCACTCGTATCTTCCTCGTCCAACCTCCGAATTATGAATCGTTTGCGTCTATGGATTCCTAACGCGATGTACTTTCAAATCATCCATTTGGAACACATCAATTTTTTCTTTGTTTTCCTATGAAATGAGCACAATAAACCCACGAGTATCAATTCTCACAAATAATACAAAATTAATCAAATACTCTCTACAAACATGATTTTCAACATCAAATAAGACTAAACTAAGCATAATAAAGCATTGAAAATCCATATTTGTCAGTCAATTGGATAACAATCTATAACAGCTAGGTGGAAAGTGTAATTCGTACTTATTTATACTCACTTTTACATTAGTGAAAATATTGACTTTAATTAATTTAAAACACATTTCAAGCTTATGCAATCAATTCAATGCAGCTTCAAGTAGGTAAAAATTAAACCTGAATTTTATCAAATACTTAAATGATTTTGAAAGACTTGGGTGAAATGAATCTTTTCTCCCAGCACTACAAAAACAAAAAACTCTGAAGTCTATCTGCTCCCGAAGAACCTTCTATTTCAAAGAAGATCTCAATCTACAATGAAGAAATGATTCGAACCTGAGGAAAGACTGCATAGCAGTAGTAGAAACAACCTCTATGGAGGAGCTCATTCGATATGAACGTTCCAAGCCATCGAAAACGGAAAGGATAAATGATAGTGTCAAAGTTGTAAATAAAGGGTAAAGAACACAACATATTTATAGTTGTTCGGAGTAAACTCAAACTCCAACATCTACTGTTATACCTAACTAAATAGGATGATAATTAATACACCTAATTGATTCACTTGCTTGTAGAGACTAGATAATTGTCCAACAATCAACTCGTATGAAGATTGAACCTAATATTTAGGCCTGGACCTCTTCTTCTGCTACAAACTCGAAGGTCACGACTATATTAATGAAAATGTAATATCAATATTTTCCTGATCGCTGATGGTCACAAGTTTGTCCTTGATGAAGAGTGTCCACCTGAATCAACCAAGGAGTCGACTAATGGTGGCAGATATTTTGGGATCGGTGAAGAATCGAAGGGGTTGGGCGTCATGGTGGCGGGGGCTGTGGCGGATGGGAATGTGAAGGGAAAGAGAAAGGTTGATTGAGTTTCGGGGAGGATGATTGCAACGGCGAATGTGGCAGTTGATGCAGTGACTACCGCCATTGTTGGAGAAGAAGATATTATAAAGGTTGATTTTTTTTAATTAGACGTCATTTTTTGCCATGTTAATTGAAAAAATAATTAAAAATTCACTGTGGTATCTGACGAGGTACATCAATATTTCGGAGGGCGGAAAATGGACAATCTGATATTTAATGATTTAAATAAATATTTTCGAAAGTTCACAATATTTTTTATAAAGTGAGCATATTCTAGAGTTTAAAGTGATATTTAACATTTACTAACTACACGCTTAGATACAGTAACTGCCTAATTTGTATGCAAGTGCATACCCCTAAATTGAGAAAGTGTCGACTCTTGTGAGGATGTCTATATTTATGGATATTGATACTATTTGTTAATGTAAATGACACTTTCTACTACCTAGTAAATATCAATTTTATTGAATAAAAATGACATTTGTAGAGCATCCACACCTACAAACGTCTAGCCATAAATTTTTGTGATTGAAAAAACCCCGAATTAATATTTTCCTTAGTATTACAATCAGTGGGTAGTATCAGAATTATAACATACTTCCTTTGTCCATCAAAATTGTATCATTTTTTATGGACACCAGTTTTAATAAAATTATTGATGGTTGTTGTTTGAGTGGAAGTAATGATTTTTTTGATAAATAATGATTGGTTGTGAGATTGAATAATAAAGAGTAATTTTTTAAAAATGAAAATGATAAACTTTTAGTAAACGCTAAAAATGGTAAAAATGATACACTTATACTGGATAGATGGAGTAATATTTTTGCAAATCTCAACAAGTACTATGATAGAACGGTTAGCACCACCTTGTTTATTCTCAAAATTTTCCTAATGATCAAATAGCATAAAATGTTAGCGAAATCTATGCTGAAAAACACACCCAGAAAACAAAACCAAAATACACAAAATAACAACTTAACCATTTTGCAGGCGGGAAATGTATGTAATTGCAAAATCAGCAGTGAAGAATTAGCAGAAAGCGAAATCTACAGTTTGAGAAGATATGTCATTGGAGGAAGAAGCTTTAGAGTCACCATCCCTGCAGGGAGCATAAGTAGACGACGAGTACGATTCCAAGGAGAGTGTGTTGCAGCGATACTTTCTTCAAGAATGGAAGCTCGTCAAATCCCTACTCGACGACATTGTTTGCTCGCGCGGCGTCTCCGATCTCTCTGCCGTCCACAAAATTCGATCCATTGTACGCCCCGCCCTAACTTCAAACTGAAGTTGATGTTGTACATTTGTGAAATTCGAGAGTTTTATCTGATCTTTTTGTTTTACTTTGTGAGCAGTTATGTTTCTTTGGATAGGAGTGTCCAATTATGCTGAATTAACAGTGTGGTATTACGTGTTAGTTGATATTTAGATTTGCAGATTGTAATCAGCTGGAAGCTTGTGTGTGATTGCTTTACTGGGTTATTATGCTTGATCGTTGTAGCTGATTGGAACATTTTAGTGTTTGATTAGAGAAGCGCGGAAGAAAATCGTGGTGGGATTATCTCTGTGTATCAAAAAGTTGGTAGCTTTTATACTGGATAGTGAGCCCTGAAATAAAACTCGGGAGTAAAATGTTGCATCTTTCTAACAATATAGATATCTAACTCACTGTTTTTACCACTCCAGAATTATGGTGCTTGGCTTGGCTGCTGCTTTGCTTTGTTACGGCATTTCTAGAAAACAATGCCTTTCTTCGTTTGGCGAATCTCTGTTTCTTGAAGATTGTTCTAATGACGACTGCGCATTAATTCATTATTAATTTATGATGCCAAACTTCTTTTTTCTGTATCTTGTTTTCATTGATGATTTCTATACTGGTGGCTCAGCGTTAATTCATTGTTAATTTATGATGATGGTCCTATATTCGTTCTTTTCTTTTTTAATCTTTTGCATAGTTTCACTGCTTCTTGAAAACATGGCTCTAGGAGAAAATAATCTCCGGACTGGTAGTATCTTTGGTGACTGATTTTGAAAGCCACAGATGCTACTGGCTAGGTTGTTTGTCAGTCTGCTAATGTTTTTTTTCCCTAGAATAGATTTCTGTTAATAATACTTGGCATCTTTGTGGAACTTCGCATAGACTTCTGTAATGCTTATTTGCAGTTGGACAAATATCAGGAGCAAGGCCAGCTTTTAGAGCCATATCTTGAGAGTATAATTTCACCTCTGATGGCTATTGTCCGTTCAAGGACGACAGAATTAGGGACAGCCTCCAATGAGATTGTGGACGTGATCCAGCCTATATGCATCATCATATATGCTTTGATTACAGTGTGTGGGTACAAGTCAGTTATCAGGTTCTTTCCTCATCAGGTCTCAGATCTAGAACTTGCGGTATCTCTATTGGAGAAATGCCATGCCACAGATTCTGATACCTCATTAAGGCAAGAAAGTACTGGAGTGATGGAAACAAAATGTGTCATACTTCTTTGGCTTTCTATTCTAGTGTTGATTCCTTTTGACCTATCCTCTGTGGATGCTAGTATAGCTAGTAGCGACTATACTGGGAGAGATGAGACTCCTCCATTGGTAATGCGGATTTTAGAGATCTGTAAGAACTATCTATCAAATGCAGGTCCTATGCGCAGCATAGCTGGATTGCTGCTGTCAAAGCTCTTAACACGACCAGATGTGTCAAAGGCATTCACCAGGTGCATCTTTTAATTGTCATATTCAGAAGGAAAAAGATGTACTTATGATAAGTGCTAATCGATTTTTGTATATTATCAAATGCTAATCTACTAATGCCATAAAAGAACTAAAGGATGTGCCCACTATCTTTCGAATTCAACATTCTTTAGGAAACCCTATGAATAGTTTTTGTCTCCTCGTCCGTGTCCTTTACTGCTGGCAATTTCTTTTTGCACTTGTTCTTTCAACTTGCTTACATTGTTTGTAATCCTTCAGCTTTATTGATTGGGCACACAAAACTCTTTCCTCTGTGGAGGACACTGTTATAGACCACTTTCAGTTGTGAGGTGCAGTTGAAGCTTTGGCTGCCATTTTTAAGGTATGTGTTTATTGTCAACTAATCTTGCTAAGACATGTTTGCTAAAAATATTAAGATGACTGTCTATACCACTTTCACTTTTCATATATCAGTGTCCTTTCATATTTATCATGTTTTGCATCTTCCACCATTTTCTTGTCAATGCTTTGATCATTAAATGCAGCAATTTTTTTCATGTAAACACAGATCGGTTGCACATCAGTATTGTGGAATGTGGTCCCACTTTTATGGAGTGATGCATCCATTTTGATCAAGTCTCGTACTGCTGCTCGGAGTTCTTTACTGCGTAAGCATCTTGTAAAGCTAACCCAGAGGATTGGGTTAACTAGCCTGCCACCTCGCTCAGCAACTTGGCATTATGTGGTCAGTTTCTTTTTTGATTGTCACTTATGTATTACTTTAACAGATGAGTCCATTTGCTCACAGATAATTGACTGGTAGTTCTGTAAGTTAGCCTTTCAGAAGTCAATAGGAAATACAATATTGAAGAAAAGAAGTGTTTGCTGAGAACAAGTTTTAGATATTCCCCTTGATGTAAATTTACTCTCCCTAGGAAACTTCTCGGAAGAGAAACATGCAAGCTGCTTTTAAGTTCTAGTTGACTTTCCATATTTTTTATGTTAATATCAGGAATCCATAATAGCTAATACAAACTCTGATAGAGTAAAGGTGATTGTGGGAGAAGAGAGAACGTAAAATAACAGATAGGTAGCGAAAAGGAAACTAGAACACTCCTCCGAAGAGGCCAACTGCTCCGAGGAGGCCACAACAATATTGAATATTATAAATCTCATGATCCTAATACAGGAGATAGAGACTCTTTAATAATAATGCAGAAACCCTAATGAAACCGTATGCCATGTACTTACGGGCTTGACCCAAACTGGATATTTAAAGACCCAACAATCGAATCTAAAATCAATTCTAAAGAATTATAATATGAATGATATTACGGGCTTGCGTGCGAAATTTGCAGATGGAGGCGGTCGCCCCGGGGCGATTTCCAGCTGCCTCGCCTTGAGGCGGCCGCCTCTGGCGCTTTTCGCAACAGTGTGCACATGGAATGAAATAGTAACGAATCTGAGGAAGATCAATTGGTGCTTGACTTTCTTGAGATTTTTCCAAATCTTAGAACTTTTCATCATAAATATTGGCAGATGTGTCTTAGTGGTAACTGGTAAGCAGCGAATCGCGTTTTTTTATAACTTTGGTACTTATGTAATGCAAAATAATTGGGGTTCATCGATAGAGAAAGCAGCAGTTATTTGATATAAAGAGATTATTCGAAAGAATGTGGAAAATTTCAGTTTAATGTGAAGTAGCTTCCGGACCTCTGGTTCAAACTTGTACTGTTGTTATGATTCTTCTGTACTATGTTCATATATTACAGGGTTGAAAAAAGACTCTTGGAGAAAATATATCCTTAAATGAGACAAGAGATATTGAGCAATTAAATAATCCCGTGGACATGAACTCCTGTAATACAGCACAAGAGATGAGCTGCCTCGATGAAGAAGAGGATTTGGATGTTCCAGATAGCTTAGAAGATATTATTGAACTTTTGCTGTCAGGATTGAGAGATACGGTATGCAGAGGCTTCTTTTCTGTTCATTTGGATGATTCAGTTTACATTCTAAGTAGTTTGTCTACTGAAGTTGCATATCATTTCTAGTGTCTTCCTTGTTTCTGTTGATTTTTTATGTTTGGAGGCAATAAATAGAACTATTTTTCACTGGACCAGTAAGTTTCTTTGAGCTACATTTGATTTATACCCCATGTTTACTCATACAGGACACTGTTGTGCGATGGTCTGCTGCAAAAGGTATTGGGCGTGTTGCTTCACGTTTAACTTACTCTCTTGCAGATGAGGTCCTCTCATCTGTGTTGGAACTCTTTTCTGCTAGTGAGGTATGCTGGGAACACATCTTGCATGCTTCTTGTTCCTCAGTATTGAACCTTTCTGCTTTCTTCTACAATTTGGTAAAGTTTTTTTAATTTTCCACAGAGGTGCAGTTTCACAGTGTGTTAAATTATATCAAATTCTTCTATTAATGTAGTTAATCTTTCAACATAAGCCATGGTATCTTGATTAAGACTGTTCTACCATTGGAAGAACTCACATGAAATTAACTATGGTGGTCTCTGAATGGAAAGATCAGAAAACCCAACTTTTGTGGATAGCTAAAACATTTCACCTTGTCATCACACCTGCACACATGAGATAGAGAAATGCAGCACCAGGATGCTTACCACACCTAGCTAGAATGATACTCCTTTCAGTGTTGTAGCTTAAGTGATTACTCGGCAATAAAAGATGTGATGACAATACTTTGGTTTATCACTGATTCTGAATTTGTAGTGTATAATATGTTGCAGGGTGATGGTTCATGGCATGGTGGGTGCTTGGCACTAGGAGAACTGGCACGCAGAGGATTACTCTTACCAATCAGCTTTCCTAAAGTTGTTCCAGTGATCATAAAGGTGTGTTTTTTTCCCTCCCTGTGGTACACTAGAAAAGTTACTTGTCTTTTTAGATGTAACTTCAGTTCTTATCGAACCATTCAATTGGTAAGCTTGCAGCTCTATCTAAGTTTTTAGAGAATGGCATGCACCGTTTTATTTACCACAAGTTTGTCTCTTCGATTATCATCGGAGTCGCTGTTTTATTGATTCCCTTCATAGTTTGCTCCATGCATTTAAGCTCAACTCTTTTTTGTTGTGGAGTTCAGAATGGCAACTCTTGTAACTGTTGTAGCTTCTCTTGGAAATACTTGATCAGATCTTTTATAGCTGTTTCATATTCCTACTCAAAAGCAATATTCTGCTGCTTCTTTTCTTCTTGATAAGACAAGGTTGAGACTTATTGTTATGATGTGGGATATCCCACATCGACTACACATGAAAGTGTGGAGTGGTATATAAGTGAGTGTCAATCCTTTCCCTATAACCATGGTTTTGGGGAGAGTTAGGGCTCCTTGTTTGTATCCCTAACAATGGTCCGACCTGCCGGATCGTACGTCTGCGGGAAGGGGCGACCCGTTGATTGGCCCGGGAAACCGGGTGGGCCCGGGGAATAGTTCCCGGGTGGGCCCAGCACTGGTATCACAGCGAATGGAGTCGTGGGTGGGCCAGCAACCTGGGTGGGCCCCACCACGGACCCAGCCGTGGGTGGGGAGGACTTCCGGAGTTGGCCGTCCGTGGACGTACGGTTTCGAAGGGGAAGGTATTGTTATGATGTGGGATATCCCACATCGACTACACATGAAAGTGTGGAGTGGTATATAAGTGAGTGTCAATCCTTTCCCTATAACCATGGTTTTGGGGAGAGTTAGGGCTCCTTGTTTGTATCCCTAACACTTATCCGTTATTCCAATTGGTTTGATCTTCATAGTTCCTTTTTTTCGTTGGGATGGAATTTTCAGCCAAATTGTTTTGGCTGGTTCTCCACCTTTTTTTTTACCTGGAAATGATACCCAGAATTATGTTCTTTCCCTTTGTATGTTACTCTTAACTTCGACAATAAGCTTCTATAAGGCTAAAGAAATCACAATTTTTTATTTGCTGCTGAGCAGATTGATAGAATTATCATGTTTCCTTGATAGGCTTTGCATTATGATATTCGAAGAGGACCTCAGGGACCTCATAGTGTTGGATCTCATGTACGTGATGCTGCGGCTTATGTTTGTTGGGCTTTTGGTCGCGCATATAACCACAGAGACATGAAGAATGTGCTGGAACAGGTTGCTCCACATCTTCTAACAGTGGCATGCTATGACCGTGAGGTGCATAACCTTTTGTAACAATATGCATTATGCTGATTTTATTTTCTATTACGGGTGTGATGACGATTCTATGAGCTTAATGGTTAGGTTAATTGCAGAAGAGCAGCAGCTGCTGCTTTCCAGGAAAATGTTGGGCGACAAGGGAATTTCTTGCATGGCATTGATATAGTAAATACTGCCGATTATTTTGCACTGTCATCTCGAGCAAACTCGTATCTTTCTGTTGCTGTTTGCATTGCTCAATATGATGGCTACCTTCATCCGTTTGTGGAGGAACTGTTTCATAATAAGATCTGTCACTGGGTAGGTGCAAGCTGATTACTTATAATTTTCAATTTTCTTATTTGTTGTGTCTTCTCATATATATGGTAAATACAGCTCAATATTTTGCTAGCATCTCGTGTAAACTCGTATTTTAGTGTTGCTGTTTGCATTGCTCAATTTGATTGCTACCTTCAATTATTGGTGGATGAACTGTTGCATAATAAAATCTTTCATTGAGTATGTGCAATCTGGTTTCCTTATTAGGATTTGTCTCTTCTAACACAATTTCTTACCTGAATGGACTTTATTATCTCCTATAAGTTTTGTGGTACCTCTTTACTCAGTTTGATTCCTCAGTAACATTTTGATGTTACATCTCATGTTTTGCTTCACCGATGCACACATGTGTATATATCTATGATGTCATCAAATAAACCAGTATTGTGACCAATACACATAGCCCATTGATGGTAGTAAAGTATGAGATGTTACAATAGGAGATCTAATACCCCTTAACGACCTCTAGAGTTGGGAAATAGAGATGGTCAGGTAGGCAAATAACTGTGACTTAATCATCTTTCTTGTTTAAGAAGCTAGTTTACTGAGTAGGATTTCATTCATTGATTTTTAAGAAAATGTTATGACTGATTTTCTGTTGCAATAGAAAGTAATCCATAAATTTTGCTAGCAACATTTTTTTTTCTATGATTTACTTTGTTTGAAAAGATAATATGGATGTGATTCTCTTCTCATTGCTGCTGTTGCCCCCTATTAATTTATGATCTTTATCTAAAGCTCGTTCAAATTATGTTGGATGTGCAGGAAACGGGTTTGAGAGAACTTGCTTCCACTGCCCTTCCATTGCTTGTAAAATTTGAGCCTGAATATTTTGCCAATGTAATTTTGGAGAAATTAGTTCCTTGCACTTTTTCATCTGACTTGTGCATGCGGCACGGTGCAACCTTGGCCACTGGGGAGGTAGTTTTGGCTCTACATAAGCACAGTTATGCTCTTCCCACAGGTACGTGTTACTGCCCTGCTTGCCTTTTTCGTATTGTGGAAATACCTTTTCTCCTGGTCCAGCCTTTTTGTACCCACATGCAGTATATTCTGTATGTTTACTTATTTCTTTCAGCTTCTGCAGATACTCTTTGTCTTTAATATATGCAGATACTCTGTCTTTAATATATACATTTCCCGAGCAAAATATTTATATACTAGCCTAAGATAAATATTAGTTGGTGTTTTATTCATGATAGTCAACGATGCAAGATAAAATTGACTCTGTTTGACATTGATATAATTGTGTAATTGTTCAAGAATCAAAACTAGTTTTATAACTACTCTTGTTGTTTAAAATCTATCAGATCTGTCCTTCATTTAATTAGGAAACCAAATATCTTTTTTCTCCATGTTCATTGACTGTTATATGCTTGAGGCTTGAGCTTGAAGTGATTGTTTAGGAATACATATTCAGCTAGTCTTTAACGAGTCACTGCACATAACCCTTTGGAATGGTTTTCTCAGTTCTAATTTTCAGTTTTCACTATTCCAATGCAATCTACAAGGTTTCCAGAAGAATGTATTGGTTTTGTGTGGAAATTAAAAATATGTTTGGACGACTGATTGCATTTTTTGTATATTATGATGGGATCTACTTTAAATTTGTAGTTAGGGTGTGATAGAGTAAAGATGATTGACACTGAAAAATCAACAAAAGACTGAATAGGAATCCTCAACCGAGGCCTACGGAGAAATTCCGTCCAAACCCCACAATAATCCACGATAAAAAGCTGCTAACTCTCTACTGCAAAACTTATAAATAAAACCCTAATCTCTACAGCCCATGGGCTTTACTTAATTAACATAATAAACCCAACAAAATAAATAAAATTAACCCAACTAAATTAATCAATAATCAGCCACTGCACGCTGCCCGCGTGCATAAACTCTCCAAGGGCGCTGCCCGCTATCAACTGCCTCCCCGATCGAAACAGCCTTGTCCTCAAGGCTAAAGTATGGGAATTGTCCTCGCATGTCGGCTGAATCCATCCACGTTGCCTCCTCGGAGTCCAGTCCCCTCCACTTAAGCAAAACTTGAGAAACCTGTTGCCCGTCCTTATCCACAGTCTGCCGCTCCAACACAGCCTCTGGTAAGTATGGGGGGTCAACAGACAACAACTCATCCGGGAGATCCGGTTGCGCACAAGCCGCACCAATAGCCTTCTTCAATAACGAAACATGGAATACGGGGTGTACTCGAGATTCAGGGGAAGTTTTAGACAATATGCAACAGCTCCAACCCGAGCTTCCATCTCAAAAGGACCAAAAAAACGGGGCCCAAGCTTACGATTAGTACCTTGGAAAAGAGATGATTGCCGGTGTGGTCTGAATTTCAAGTAAACCAAATCGCCGGCTGCCAGCACCACATCCGTTCGATGCTTATTTGCTTCACGAACCATTCTTTGCTGTGCTCGCTCAAGGTGGAAACGCAAATGATCGAGAACCTCATCGCGAGAGCGAAAGGATTCAGCAAGGGCCTGTACACGCACTTCTCTAGGCAAGAACCGGTGCAAGGTCGGCGGGGCCCGGCCATAAACAACCTCAAATGGTGTCGTCCCTGCTGCCGAATGGAAACATGTGTTATAGCAGTACTCAGCCCACGACAGCCACTTGCTCCACTGCTTCGGCCGATCGGAAGAAAAACAACGAAGATAGGTTTCCAAACCCCGGTTGAGAACTTCAGTTTGCCCATCGGTCTCAGGGTGATAAGTTGAACTCATCTCGAGAGTAGTGCCTGCCATTCGAAACATCTCCCGCCAAAACGAACTAAGGAAAATTGGATCGCGATCCGACACTATAGAGCTTGGAATGCCATGGAGTCGGACGACGTCCTTTGTGAAGATTTCAGCTACGGATTTTGCTGTGAAATGATGGCGCAGGGCCAAGAAATGACCATATTTTGAAAATCGATCTACTACCACCAATACACAATCAAAACCTCCCGAGCGAGGTAGTCCCGAAATAAAATCCATACTGACATCATCCCAGACACGAGAAGGAATCGGCAATGGTGTGAGTAACCCGGCGGGAGACTTTGTTTCATACTTACTTTTTTGACAAACTGCGCAAGCTGCAACAAATTGAGTGACATGCTTCATCATACCCGGCCAATAAACATTGGTAGCTAAACGCCGATATGTGCGGTAAGCCCCTGCATGGCCGCCTGAAGGTGTAGAATGAAACTCAGCCATCAGTTTTGGAATCCATTCCGAGAGTGCCGGTACAACTAAACGACCTTTATAAAATAATGTATCATGCACCAAGGAATAATGTTTCGCTGTATTCTGCCCCTTCTCCAAATTTTCTACGATCTTTGCCAAACCCGAGTCTGCCCGAACCTCTTGTTGTAGTGCGGACCAGTCTACCCACTGTGGGAATGAGATGGCTGCCAGCTCTCCATCCTCCGCACGACGTGATAGGGCATCGGCTGCTCGATTTAAGCTGCCCTCTTTATAAACAATATTGAAATCATACCCCAAAAGCTTGGCAGTCCAGTTTTGTTGTGCCGGGGTAGTTAATGGTTGGGTCAAAAGATGGCGCAAACTTCGCTGATCAGTTCGAATGGTGAAATGCCGTCCCAGCAAGTATGGCCGCCAGTGTTGCACGGCCAACACTAATGCCATGAGTTCCTTCTCATAAGCTGATTTTGACAATAAGTTGGAGGAAATATGCTTGCTGAAATAAGCAATCGGTTGCTTGTCCTGCATAAGCACTGCTCCCACACCTAAACCTGAAGCATCGCACTCCACTACAAATTCCTTAGAAAAGTCGGGCATACGCAATAGTGGCGCTGTGGTCAAAGCTTGCTTGAGTTCTTGAAAATCTTTCTCAGCGTCTCTCGTCCAGGCCCATGGTTGCGGAACTTCCTTCTTCAATAATGCTGTTAACGGGGCAGCAATCTTCCCGTAACCTTGGATAAAACGACGATAATATCCCGTTAGCCCCAAAAACCCACGCAAACCCCGATTATTCACCGGCGTCGGCCACCGCATCACCGCTGAGATCTTAGCCGGATCCATGCGCACGCCTTGGCTTGAGACTATGTGCCCCAAGTACTCCACCTCCTGACGACCCAATGAGCATTTCTTGGGGTTAATAACCGGAGCATTTTTATGAAGTATGTGCAAGACCTGATGAAGGTATTGCCGATGTTCCTGCCACGAGCGACTATATATGAGTATATCATCAAAAAAAACGAGCACAAACTTTCGCAGGAAGGGTCGAAAGATGTCGTTCATCGGGCTCTGGAACGTGGCTGGAGCATTCGTTAGCCCAAAAGGCATGACCAGAAATTCGTAGTGGCCAGAATGCGTGCGGAAGGCGGTTTTGGGAACATCCCCATAAGCAACTCGTATCTGGTGATATCCTGCCCGAAGATCCAATTTACTAAACCATTGTGCTCCATGCAATTCGTCTAAGAGTTCTTGGATTACTGGAATAGGATATTTATCTGGTACAGTGAGTTTGTTAAGCTCACGATAGTCCACGCAGAAACGCCAGGATCCGTCCTTCTTGCGAACCAAGAATACTGGACTAGAATAGGGGCTCTTGCTTGGCTGTATGATGCCTGCAGACATCATTTCGGCTACCAAACGTTCCATCTCGTCCTTCTGTGAATGATTGTAGCGGTATGGCCGTACCGACACCGGATGGGACCCCGGGTGTAGTACAATTTGATGATCAGTTGTACGCGCCGGGGGCAGCCCTGTTGGTGGTGCGCTCACAGCGGGAAAAGCTGATATCACTGTCTCCAACTCCTTTCGGGCAGCCAAGGGTAGGGTCTCAGATACCCCAAATCGACCGAGTAGATCCTCACCATCCATTGCCCATAGAACCCAACATTCGTCCTCTTGTACAAGAGCTCTTATCTCACGATGAGTGCAGGCCTTGCATGTTAGAGTTGGATCCCCTCGGAGGCTGTTTTGACGTCCCTCAATCACAAACTCCATGGTTAAATTCTTCCAGTTAGCCTTTACATCTCCTAATGTGGCGAGGCCACGAAACCCCCAAGATTAATTCCATGCCGCTAAGTGGAAAAATATAGCCGGATATAATAAAGGTCTCAGAATCTATTCGAAGATGAACATTATTACATACTCCACGTGCTTGAATCCGAGTCCCATCGCCTAGGACTATAGAGAAATATGCAGTGGGTTCGATGGTCCAGCCCAACATCTTCGCGACACGCTCAGCAACAAAACAATGACTTGCGCCGCTATCAATCATTAGTAGTACGCGTGTCCCCTCCACCGACCCAAACAACTTCATTGTTTGGGAACCATCAATTCCATTGGATGACAATGCTGAAAGTTGTAGTTGTTCAGTCATTGACGGGTCCTCATATTCTGTCTCCTCCAAGCACATTTCTATCACCTGCCCCTCCTCGTCGGTAGGGTCGTCCTCCATTCCACCCACCAAAACATGAAGTGTTTTAGGGGGACATCGATGGGTTGGGCTATATTTTCCACCACATCGGAAACAGGTTCCTGCAGCCATATGTTTATGGTACGTTTCTTCGGACATGTTTCGGAATCGACGGAAGTTCCGCGGGCCAGAAGATGCTTGCGAGGAAGCTGCCGGTGTCTGCTGTGCTGAGTTCCTACTGGAGAGGAAGTTGAGTAAAATTTGGACGAGATGCTGAGCTTGTCATGTATGTATTTCGCGCCGAGTGGGTTTGCGGAGTTGAGATATGATCTATCTTCCGAGCCATTTGGATGGCAGCCGAATAATCTGCAACATTAGGATCTTGAATTTGCATCCTAATCTGCTTCCTTAATCCTCCCAAGAAAAATCCCAACAATTGATCATCCGTGAGGTCTGGAAGTTGAGAAACTCTGTTTTCAAAAGCAGTGATATACTCCTCCAAGGACCCCGTCTGTTTCGTCGTAATCAAGGCTTCAAATCCATTTATGGCTGTTCCGTCTCCAAATCGAATAAGCAATTCTCGTGAAAAACGAGACCACGCCAGTTTGGGGTGGCGGCGTAGTAACAGTTGAATCCACGACATCGCTGGCCCAGTCATAGCGATCAAGGCTGTCTTCAAACGCTGTCCCACTGGTGTTTCATGCACGAGGAAGTATTGTTCCGCACCATGCCGAGGCATCAGAACCATCAAAACTTGGTAGGTCCATCTTTTGTAGAACCTGAAGGGGAGGTACCTGTTCTTCCGTCTGCGGTGTTTCGCTGCCTTCCGATTCATTATCACTCGGGATCACCACGGATAACTTCTTCAGCACGGCGTCGAGTTTTGCTTCCATTGATGCGTGCTTTGCATCCACCGAAGCCTGTCGCGCTTCCGTTGACGTCTGGAATGCACGTAGCCCTTGTACCACGCCAGACAAGTCTTCAACCATCTTCACCAATCCCTCCATTCGTTGATCGGTACTTCGAGTGCTCACCATCGTTTCTGATCCGGCAGGTCGGACCAATTTGATAGAGTAAAGATGATTGACACTGAAAAATCAACAAAAGACTGAATAGAAATCCTCAACCGAGGCCTACGGAGAAATTCCGTCCAAACTCCACAATAATCCACGATAAAAAGCTGCTAACTCTCTACTGCAAAACTTATAAATAAAACCCTAATCTCTACAGCCCATGGGCTTTACTTAATTAACATAATAAACCCAACAAAATAAATAAAATTAACCCAACTAAATTAATCAATAATCAGCCACTGCACGCTGTCCGCGTGCATAAACTCTCCAAGGGCGCTGCCGCTATCAGGGTGAAAATCAGAATATTTAAGTGATGAGTCCCATGATGATTTAAGATTAAAAAAAGTGTCACTAACAGCTGAAACTGAAATTAAGTATTTTGTGTGAAGAAAATTAAATGTGTTTTGAGTGTTTAGCTGAGTCAAAATTGAAATGAGGGGTTCGGGGATAAAAAGAAACGAGCACAACCGCACGTATCAGTGCCCTTATCGTGTGAAATATTGAGAGTGCACAACCACACGTATCAGTGCCCCTATCAATGTGGCTGGCAATGACAAATGATAGTGCTAGCTCAGATTTTTTTATTTTGCTGCAAAATTGGGCCAACACATTTCTGGTTTGAAGTGAGGCGCAAATACTAAAATTCGATATCGGGCTCTTGAATTCTATGAAAGGGGAGTTGTGGTAATTATAATGAGGGAGGTCTGCGTAAGTAGTTCAAATGAACTTCAACGGAGTCAATGCTATTTACCCAAGTGTTGCTAATTTGGAGATAAACAACTAAACTATGACTAATTTACTGATTGGGTTTATTCTTGCAGATAAGCAGAAAGCTGTGGCTGGTATTGTTCCTGCCATTGAAAAAGCACGACTTTATCGTGGTAAAGGAGGCGAAATAATGCGTTCTGCTGTTTCTCGTTTCATTGAGTGCATCTCCATAGCTCAAATATCTCTGACTGAAAAGATCAAACGAAGTTTGCTAGATACCCTAAATGAAAATTTGAAGCATCCTAATTCTAACATACAGGTTTTTCTCTTTACCCAACTATACTTCCAGCCAAATTTCATATGCCTGCCTCTTGAATTATTTTTACATGCTTTTAGAATGCTGCTGTTGAAGCCCTCAAACACTACATTCCCACTTACCTTGTATTGATGGAGAACAAGGGAGTCAATGATATCATGTCAAGATATCTTGAACAGTTGACTGATCCTAATGTGGCGGCAAGACGAGGATCAGCTCTGGCACTAGGTGTTCTGCCTCTTGAATTTCTGTCTAGAGGGTGGAAATCTGTAATAACAAAGCTCTGCGGTTCATGTGAGATTGAGGTATAAATATGGTTTCCTTTGTTAATGGAGGGGACATATCTAAATCTTCTTTAACTACATCCTCAGTTATCGTTGAATTAAGAAAAATAAGGACACCCAATTACTTATTTGACTGAAATTTCTTGTATATGCAGGACAATTCAGAAGATAGGGATGCTGAAGCACGGTCAATGCTGTCAGAGGCCTTGTATCTGTTTGTGAAACTTTATCTGAGGCTGGAGAATCATCTGATTTCTTTTCTGGAGAAAATGGGATCGCTTTGTTTCCTCTTATCAGGAATGAAGTGATGGACAGTCTTTTTAAAGCTCTTGATGATTATTCCACTGAAAATAGGGGTGATATAGGTTCTTGGGTTCGTGAAGCAGCGATGGATGGCCTTGAGAGATGTACATATATTCTGTGCAAGAGAGATTCTTTAAATCAAGAGAAGGCATCTTCTTTACAACTTGAAAAAAGTTATAACTCGAGTGATGACCAGTTCAGCTCATATTTTGATGCTAGTTTGGCCAATAGTTTAGTTGGAGGCATTGCCAAACAAGCTGTAGAGAAGATGGACAAATTAAGGGAGTCAGCAGCAAGGATTCTCCAAAGACTCCTATATAATAAAATCACCTTTGTACCGCATATACCACATAGGGAAATTCTTAAACATATAGTTCCCAATGAGGCTGAGCTCAAGTGGGGGGTAAGTTAACTAGCAATTTTTTTTTTTGATAATGTTGAATTCTTAGTTATTTTTGAAAAGAATGTTGAATTTTTTAGTTTATTTGAGAATATAATTTTTATTTAAATGCAGGTGCCAACATTTTCATATCCTCGTTTTATTCAACTTCTTAAAGTTAGTTGCTATATCAAATATGTTGCGTCTGGGTTGGTTATCTCTATTGGCGGGCTACAAGATTCTTTGAGAAAGGCATCACTAAGTGCTTTGTTAGATTATCTTCAGAATACAATAACTGAAGGTGATGATGCTTCCAAAGAACCCAGTTTGTCGATGGACATTCTATGGATCCTTCAGAAATATAGAAGGTGTATAAGAGTCATCATACCCACTTTGAAGGTAATTTTACCATTTGGCTTTATTCTCAGCAAGAATGATATGTCTAACTTTACCACTTCCTGCATTTTATCTCAGACCATTGAGATTCTTTTCAGCCGGAAGTTATTGTTGAACATGGAGGTCAGTGTGTCATGCTCTTTAGCCTTTCTATTCAATGTTGCTTCTAATACTTGCTTGTACTCAATTAACATGTCTTTACAATGCCGTATGGTCTATCTAATCTTTTTATGAATATTCAGTGATGGTTTGTTTTTCTTTCTCACCATTCATGAATCTGCATTGAATTATGCTGGTTAATGCAAGTATTTCTGACACGATCTTTTTTTCCTACATATTATGAAATGTGGGAAGAAATTATAACTACCCAGCATATTGTCCTTACTCCTGTTGGTACTATTATCCCCATATTTTTGAATGAAGATTATAACTAGCCAGCATATTGTATTTATGATTTCTCAGGATCAGACTCCAGTATTTTTTGTGGGAGTTTTGGATTCTCTCACTGTAGAGTTGCGAGGAACGAAGGATTTCTCTAAATTAAATTCAGGAATCGCAATACTAGGATATATCGCTTCAATTTCAGATCCTATCTACACGAGGGCATTCTCTCATCTACTGACTTTCCTGGGCCACCGATATCCCAAGGTCTGTGGTGTTAACATGTCACAATTACTGATACGGTTATATCTTAATGGCGATTTTCTTCTTCCAGATCCGAAAATCTGCTGCTGAACAAGCATATCTCGTACTTCTGGAAAATGAAAATCTAATTCCATTAGACAAACAAGATGAAGCGACAGAAATCATTACTGAAACTTGCTGGGAAGGTGATGTAGAAGAAGCAAAAAAGAGAAGGCTACTGCTGTATGAGATGGCCAATTTTGAAACTGAGCAACTGTAAATGCTATTCAGAGAGAATCGAGAAAGGCTGTCGATCAGACCCAGACTTGCGCTGATGAGAACGCGTGGTACTCCTCATTAGTGGGATCAGCTGGATTCTAGGAGCAACAACTAGGTACATCTGCTCTCTCTGCATCATGTCATATAAAAGTTGATTGTTTTCCCGTGTAATTGTAATGCAATTATAGTGAGAAGGTTGTTTCAGATAATTTGGCCTTCTGTTTCTTGGAGATCAACTGGTTGTCTGAAGCAGCAAACTGCAAAAAAATGCAACTTTGTGAAGATTAATTTAGGTAACCCCTTGTATCATCGTCTTTTGCAGTATAATGAACCCCTGTGAAGGTATGAGCAAAGTTGTTATTTCTTCTTCAGAAATTTGTATCTACAAATTTTGTTTGCCTTTTTCTATTCCCAAAAGAGTATTGGAAGCTATTTTCTTTACCAATTTATTACAAATTACAGGGCTTGGATTTATCTCTATCATTTTATGAGAACTTTCTTTCAGTAGTTATGCAAACTTCCAACGACTTGATTAGAAATTATCATAAAGTTGACCTATCTAGATGTATTAATTACGAATATATATTATTATTGAAAGCCTAGTGGTCATGAATATTATTTGTATATTTTCTAATGAAATAGTTACATTCTTGGAAAGAAGCCAACGCCGACGACTAGTGTCCAAGTTGAACTTTTGTGAGCGAGAGGTTTACTACTATTCTCTAATGGAAAAAGGATCAAACATGCGATTTGAATAAGTGAGCGAAAATTTATTAACAAAGGGTTACTTGTTTACGAAAGCACTAAAAATACTGATTTTTGTTGGGTATCTGTAGGTTTGAATATTTGAGTTTGTAGGCTGCTCTCTTTCACACTATATTTGCATACGTGTTTATTTGGTCATGCTCTAATAAATGACAACTAAGCACTTATTTGGCTTCTACTTCACCGTTTGGAGTTTCTTACGTTATTATCGTTTTGGGTTTATGCATTTGGCGGAGTATGAATTTAATTGTTCGATTAGAGTTACTTTTTTTAAGATTTTATTTTATAAGGCCTTACATCAATTATATGTGATCCAATTACTCTTGATTTTAGTAACTGAGGGTAAATTTAGAAAAATAAAAGTAATCTCACTTAAAATTAAAATTAAGTGATCAGATCCTCAAAAAAATCAAAAATAAGACATCAGAGATTTGAGATTGTGTATTTTTATATGCATAAACTCTCGTAAATTAAAATAAGTTACTTTACTTTTAATTTGATAAATAAAATATTTTTTCTAAAATTATAGAGTGGTCGAAATACAATCAATTGCTGAAAATAATGATTTTCTGAAATACCGACTGAAAAATTCAAACATCACAACCGACCTGGATTGGACTAATGATCACACAACCCCACAAGTGGAAGTGGTGGACGCACTTATTTGGTCTTCATTCATCCATAGAACATCATTACTCGGTTAATATACTTCTATGAGTCCATGAGCTAACCCAACAACATTCTTTCAACTATAAATACTTGAAAATTTTATTATTTTTTAGTATTAATATTTAAATATGGCGTAACTTTTGGTACTTTATGTTCCGACATTTTAAAATATTCCATATGATCCAAAAATTATTATATAGTTACGAATATATCCTTCATTATTTAAAGGCGTCGAAGAAAACATGACGTGAACTAACAACTGTTGATGTGGCCGTCAATTCTTGTCACGTAGGACATAACGCCGTAGTCTTGTCTTATGCCACGCCACATTTTCTTTGAAACCATTAAATAATCAGACTTTATTTGTAAAAACGAAGCAATTTTCGGCCATATTCAAATATTTTAGAATGTCAAATTATAAAGTATTCGCACAGACAAAAGTTAAGCCATATTTGAAATATTAAACCTATTTTCTATATACCCATATTTGGATTGGGGATATGTGCATAGACATAAAAAAATTCTTACTAAAAAGGGTAAATATCAATTTAAACTCTAAACTATACATGTTTTATCAACAATATCATGTACTTTCAAAAATATCAATTTAAACCACAAACTATCATATTTGTATCAGTTTAAACCCCAAACTATCATGAATACAGGGGATATTTTTGATACAAATATGATAGTTTGGGGTTTAAATTGATATTTTTGAAAGTTCATGATATTTTTGATAAAACATGTATAGTTTAGGGTTTAAATTGATATTTACCCTACTAAAAACTGGAATTTCTAAATTTCTTGAGATTTTTATAAATAAGTTTTCCTATAATTCAATTTGACGAAGGAGGACTTTTACACAAAATGACTCACAAAAAATATCCATAATACAACAAATAATAAATTTTGATTTTTAGGGTAGAAAATTTTTATTAACAAAGAGTTGTTAATTTGAACAATTGAATATAATAATAATTTTTATTTTGAAAGTTTGTTTCAACATTTGTTTTAAGCTTATATTTTTAACTGACCCTTATATTTTAAAAATACTAATTAATAAATCCTGATCAAATAACCCTACCATACAGTCAAACTTACTAATACAAAGTCCAACATTGAAGCAAAACTTAATCCACTATGGGCTTGTTTGGATGACGAGATAGGAGCCCACATAAAATTATAGTCCATGTTCGGTCTCCAACATATGTAAATTTAATATCTCCACATCCTACCTTGCACTTGTATTGAATTGTTTAAAACCCGGGAAGAATCCCCCAAACTTAAGCTTTTTCTAGGATTCTTGTTTGCCCCAAAAGTGCACCTAAACGGATGCTCGTAAAAGGAGTGGTGAGCCCAAGTCGTATTCTCAAGGAATATTTAACAAGGCTATGTGTTTTGTGTGATGCACAACTTAATCACTCTATTAAGGAGGTTAGGAACGATAAATACGTAAGAATAGAAAAAGAAAATGTACTTAAAACAACAAATTAAAATGACAAATTCACGGAAGTATAGATGGGCCTAGGATCTAGGGTTCTATCCTCATGATTCATTAGCCAACAACAGATACACACATACAGTCAAACTACTCACGCAACCCTTACACTTAACACATAGTCACTAGCTCCCGCGTTTATGAAAAGCCTAAGTGAATCGAATGACCTGAGTAAATTAACACCTATACTATGCGTTTCCCATTAAGTCTAGTTTTGATTTCTTTTATTCAGCACAAACTTATCTCTTGATCTCGTTTGTTGTTTAATGTAAATTCGTCTCTTAACCTCTTACAATGTTAAACACGCAATCAACAACAAAATTACCTCTCGACCTCATTCATCATCAATCACGAAGGAACAATCAAATACACATATCAACAAATTGAATCACGATTCAAGCCCTAGAATAATCCATTCTCAATGAAGAAATCAATCTCATCTGAGATACATTGACATAAAAGGAACAAGAATTACTTACAATCCGATCACGGATGAATTTGTTGACCACAATACAAAATTGTCTATCCAATTGCTACTCTTAAGTATAAAGAAAAGGAATAGCAGAATAAAAGAAAAACAAAAATTGAGAGAAAGATATTTGTTCTGTTCCTGTTGTTTTTATATAAAAACTTTGATTAGAAGTCGTGAAAACTTTCCAAAATTAGCCCAAAGATGCCGACCAAGCGCGCATTGGGTGCCCGATGTTGAAACGAACACCCAACGCGACCGAGTGTTGGAAAAATTATATCTTAATTGTGTATCATATATATATATATATATATAATCACAGATCGAACATAATCATATCCAGAAATAAAATGTGTTAACGATGAAGTATTATCCCATTAATACAAGGATCTAGTGTCTACATCCTGATTTTCATGAAAAGTTAAAAAAAAGGTATTGATAACGTCCTTTAACAAAGAAAAATGAAGAAAAAAGCGTAAAAAAAAGCTACCTAGGCTAATTACAAAGCTCTATTCGTCATCATCAAATTAACCCGTCAAACTCCTATTCGGACTCTTCCACCTCAGCAACTTCCGGGTACACTGACCCGTCTTAATCCGGGTCTGGACCAGCTCAAATTCCGAGATTCGACACGGTATGGTTATCCCGCCCGGCTGATTGAACCCGAACTCGTTTTCGGACTCCTTCAACAAATCCCCAAACAACGGGTGGTTGAAATACACCACCGGCACCAAAATCCTCTCGAAGTCGCCGTCGTTCTGTCCCACGTACACCGCCATGTGCCCCTTCGGAACGGGTACGGGCTTCTCGAGAATCGGATCCCGCTCGACCCGGCTGTATTGTCCGCCCGCGAGCGCTAGTGTCGCCTTCGCTTTCGACCGGAGCTTGTGCGCCCACCCGATCAGCCCGCAGATGGGTTTGACGCGGCGGTGGTGCTCCGGAAAGGCATGCCGCCGGAAAATTGCGGCGATGCGGTGTTTTAGCGAGAAACCTCTTGTTCTGGCCATTTTATGAGGTTAATTTCTATGATTTTGTCACTGTTTATGAAGATCAAGAGGGTTGATGAAAATCATAAACAGTTGTAAAGAATTGTTAGCATTTAGGAGAATGAGTAATGAAGAGGTCGAGCAAAGAGTTACGGGTTGCTGCGCTGGAAAATTCATACACAGATGAGGAATGGAGCTGGTATATATATATATATATGTAGAAGGCGTGTGAAAATGGGAGGAAATGAGTAGCGGAAGTTTCCCCCACACGCTTATTTGGTGCGTGCTTTCAACTTTTTTCTTTTTTTTTATTAATATAGAAAAATCAACTACTTTTGGTGTAGTGTATAATATATGTATATGCATAGAGTTGTCGCGTCGATTCAGTACTTAATGAGCTACTTTTATATATATATATATATATATTTGGTTCAAATATCACTTTAAACCAAAATTTAAAATATATCAATTTTATCAAAATATTATGAACTTTAAAATATATATATATATATGGTAAATATCACTTTAAACCTTAAAATTATTAAAAATTTATCAAAAAATATCATTTTATCAAAAAAATCCTAAACTTTGAGAAGTATCACCTTAAACCTTAAATTGTTAATTTTTTATCAAAAATATCCTACATCAATTTTTCATCTTCCGAAATTAGACGAGAAATATCTTCTGATTGGCTTATCGGATATATCCAGCGTTCATTTCTTGCATTTGAAATTTTGATGTGGCTCATCTAACGAGAAGAAGATATTTCTCGTCTAATTTTAGGAGCTTAAAAATTGATATAGAATATTTTTTATAAAAAAAAATTAATAGTTTGAAGTTTAAAGTGATACTTCTCAAAGTTTATGATTTTTTTGATAAAATATTAATAGTTTGAGGTTTAAAATGATATTTTTTAAAGTTCATGCTATTTTTGATAAAATGAGTATAGTTTAAGGTTTAAAGTGATATTTACCATATATATATATATATGTATATATAGGGGTGGATCAAATGAGAATCATATATCTTTTGAGAACTAAGAACTAATTTAGTATGTTTATTTTCTGTAATCCAATGATCATGATTTCTTAAATTTGTAAGGCATTTGATTTTCAGATTTTATTATTAAAAATATTATTGTAATTTTCTGTTTTTATGTCACCGATTTGTGAGTGTTTTAATGGATTTTTTTATGTGTATGGTATTTTGATTTTGCATATCTTTTTTTTATCTATATTTTTATCCACCAAATCATCAAACAATATAATTAGTCAATCAATAATTATTTTTTAATCTGATTTAGCAGTATCGATCATCGAAAGTAATGATTTTAATTCTTTATTTTGCAATAGATCATAGAAAGTAATTAGATTATAACCAGTCGAGTTCACACGCTTATGATTTAAATAATTCTGTTTGTGCACATTATACTAAACGGTATGCATATTAATCCATTTATTTGCGCAACTACTATCTTATGCACAACTACTATATAATTATGCATATACCCAAATCACAAGAATAATCAATGTTGTATGTCTATCATTTACTTTCTCACTCACGAATTGAGAAATTTCCAGTGCTAAATTCTTATATGTGATCTTTATTTAAGGTAATTTTATAAATTTTATCGTTACATTAATTATTATTCAAACAATAATTCTCAATTTTATAAGTTTGATTCTTAGTTCATATTTCGTTTCGCATAACTACTAACGATATTATGCACAATCATTTTAATCATATGCACAAACACTATTTTCAAAAAAAAAATCAAATTGAAGAGAGAGAAGACGAAAAATTAGGGATATGCCGAATATTTAAAATAACCTTAGTACCCCTAAAACTTTTACGATCATAAAAACGATATAAAAATAGTAAAACTCATTTTCAAGCATGACTTAATATAATTAATTAGATAAGATGAAATCTAGAGTGATGATTAGTTTTTAGTTCTATCTTAATGGTAGTTCTCCCTATAACAAATATATATAGAGAGAGAGAATATTTTATCTTTTCTTTTGAGTTAGTATTTTTTCAGTTCATTATGCTTCATGTTACATCATTGTAATTTTGTATTACATTATTAATGTATAGTTATTGCATATATAGTATATTTTTGCATATAAACAAGAAATTTATTTTGTATTGGTAATGTTGTATTATTGTTTCTAATATGTATTATCTTGAGTTTTTTTTTGGTATTTTGCAAGATTTTTACATTGTTTGTATGAAAATAATATGTTTTAGTAATTGCATATAATATACAATATATTGCATACATGTAACATATTTGAATAAGAATAAATATAAATCATTGACTTTAGTAAATCAATGGACATAATTTATTTTCGTTATGCAATAAATAATAACTATATGTGTTATAAAAATTTTATCTGTGTTTTCACCCAAGGTTATATAAGTAGTTTCATCTTATAAAAATCTGTTTTTTTCTTAATTTAAGTTAACACATGATTTTATCCTTATTTTTAGGGATTTTTTATAATCTATCATTTAACTTATTTTCTACAATATTGTTTCAGTTTCAATACTTAATATGTGCAGATTTATTTATGATTCAAGCTAGCAAATCCATGGAAAACTCAAGTAAAATAATTTATATATTGATTCATACGTGTGATTCAGACTATAGTACTAGTGTAATATTTTCGTAGCATTTTTTACTTATTTGTTGCATATACTACTAAAATTTCTATAATAATTATCACTCCATTTTATATGTTGTTCTAAATATATGCAATATTATTGATATATATGTTCTACAGAATATATGTATATGTGCAAAAAAACATTCAAACGTAACAAAAAATAAATAAACACATCATATATAAAGAACAAAGAATCAAATTAACTGTCAATAATTTACGAAATTTTAGTATATGTGCACAATAAATAAACTAAATATGCTACGAAAATGTTTCACCAGTGCAATAAGTATTGAAAAACACGTATAAATGAATACATAAATTTTTTACTTGCATATGTGCAAAATGAATACGTTAAAAATGCTACAAAAATATTCCACCAGTGAAATAACTTAAAAACATGTATGAATCAATAATTTTTTTTTAACATGCTTTTTCCATGATTTTTGTAGCTTTGATCACAAATAAATTTTCAAATATTAAATACAGAAATTGAAATAATCTATATAAAATAATAAGTTAAAGGATAGATAACAAGAAATTCCTTAAAAATATGTTAAAACCGTGTTCACCTATATTTAAGGAAAAAAATATTTTTAATAATAGTAAATTACTGATTTAACCTTAAAAATATCATGTAAAAAACAATTATAGCACATATAGCTACAACTTGTGACAAAACGAAAATAAATCTTGTCCATTGATTTACTAAAATCAATAATTTAGATTTATTCATATTTCTTACAAAAAAACATCCCTACATGATTCATCCCCTCTCTCTCTATCTCTATCTCTCTCTCTCTCTCTCTATATATATATATATATATATATATATATAGTTCGGTTCAAATGAGAACCACTTTTATCCTAAAAACTAAGAACCAAATGAATTTGCTATGAAAGTGTAGGAAATAGGAATAAATATGTAAGTCTAGCACATATTTCATATTTGTGTAGCACAATCAGAATTACTATGTTGCACATTGTTAGTTTAGCACATATTTCATCCCTTCGTAGGATATATGCTAAATATATTAGTTTAGCAAACCTTTCATTGTAGCGTAGCACAAGAAGGGTTCTAGTGCTGCACAGTAATCCGCGTAGCACACAAAACTGTAGCACAACTGAAATTAAATCTCAGCAAATCAAAGGCCCAGATTCATTCTCAAACTAGTGAGAACTCATCTTTTTTTAGAAATTGAGAACTATGCACAAACATATAAAGCCGATGAACAAAATCTATAAAGTTGTGCATAACGAAAATATTTTAAAATTGTTACACAACAAAACAATTTTAGAAAGTTTTCTTTATGCACAACTTTATATCATTCTGTGCTTCATATTTATACGTCTTATGCATAGTTCGCAGAGTTCTCAGAAAAGATATGATTCTCATTTGATCCACTTCATATATATATATATATATATATATATAAAGTCTCATGTCATGATGTTTTTACGTAAAATATAAGAGTAGTTATGGATGTAAGGGTAGTTGGAGTGAGCTCAAGCACCTCTTGTTTGGTATGTTTTTGTATTTGTTTTTAGTGTGTGTATGTGTGTCGTTGACTGTTGTTCGTTGTATTTTCATTGTTATTTTAAGCGAAATAAGTTGATTCAGACTTATTTGCTTTGTTTTGTGATTTTGTAGGAAACAGAGCGAAACTGAGGGAAAAGAGCAAAAAATAGATAAGTGCATGCGGATCGAGGAGCCCACCCAACCGGAGCTACATCCTAACTGGCGCTCAATGGGATGCGAGAAAACTGACAGAAGCCCACACCAACACCCACTGGGCCGCATCCAGTGTTGGGTGTCATCCGTTTACCCAAATAGAAGCCTACACCCAGCGTCCATTGGGCCACATCCGGGCCGAGTGGCATCCATTTACCCAAATGGAACACTCCGCCCAATCGGCGCTGGGTGGGCAGCCGTTTGGCCAAATAGAGGACCACACACAGTGTTCGTGGCACCGAGTCCAGCGTCGGGCAAGCGCCCGTTTGGCTAAACAAATAACACACGCAATACTTGCGGCGCAACGTCCGGGTCTATGCGGGTCTGAGCTGATGCGATTTTCAGTGTTATAAATATGGTTTTAACCTTATTTTCACACACATCTTTATTCGCTACAGCTATTCCATTAACCTTAGCTATTTTTTTTTTTCTCAATTTTCACCTTGAAAATTGATTGATTTCACTTGGCTAAACCTTGTAACAAGATTGGATTTGAGATTCATTGTTGAAATTAGTAGTAATTTATTTTCTTTCTCTTTAGTTTTTGGGATGAATAATTCTTATCTTTTTATGTGTTTGTTTTGTGGGATAATGTTGATGAACTAATTCCCCATCTAGGGTTAGGGGGAATTGAATCATGTATTGATGAATTGCATATCGTGTTGAGCATATCTATCCTACTGAATTTGTTTTGCTTGCAATTGAACAACTTGATCACTTTTTTGATTTTGTTAAATGTCGATTATGGTCGAGAGGCTATTTTAATATTAGATTTTTTATTTAATCGAAGTGAATCTTACTTGGAACGAGTGATTCATTGTAGGGGATTGAATAATCGATTAATTGAATAATTTTTCGGTAGCGAGAGCTTAGGTTAGCTTGAGATTAATAGAATTGTTAGTTCTTGTCATGCGTAATGATATGTGATTAATTGATACACGAGGAGAGAACCCTGAAGTCCTAGTCCTTTAATCCAATCAAATTATTTGTGTTTGCCTGCACATTCATATTTTCTTATTGCTTATCTTATTTTCAGTTTTCAAGTTATGTAACAAAACCCCCAATTATGTTAGGAATTAAAATTTCCTTTTCTGTTTTAGTTTTTATACGAATTACAAGCCCTGCAAGTCTTCCTCGAGAGATGTGACTTGGGTCGACCTTATCACAAACTACATTGACCTCGTCCTATTACGAGAACTTAGATGTATACTTTAGGTTGAACACCCCCCTACTAAAAAAATATATTTTTTGAACACTATAATTTTGATTTTTAGAATTTTTTTGTATTAGTACCCTCATAGTCGAGTTTTTTTTAACTTCTCTCCTAACTATAATTCTGGCTCTGCCCCTGCGTGAAAGGTTATACTTAATTAGAAAATTCTATTTGAGTCTAGCTTGTTACTTTCAGTGGAAAGAATAAAAGATGTGCTCCAAGTCCTTGGGTTGTTGAACACAATCCAACCACACCAGAATGGATGGTACAAAGTCCTCCAGCTTTTCATGATGGTACAAAGTCCTCCAGCTTTTCATACTTTTGGAGAACTTCCAGCTATCAAAGAGACGAAACCGCCCCTTGCCTTGAAAAAATTCACAAGCGGCCACCTAAGAAAACTCAGTAAACTAGCGCGAGATCACACGTAGACGTTCTCATAAGAGACAACCTCATTTGTTAATGATTTGGGTTTTTATACTTCCATTATTCTAAAAAATATTGTACCATTAATTATTTCTTTGAGGATGACCTAGTGATAAAAGTGACATTTTTGAATCAATGTTTAACGAGAATTCATTCAATACACATCGAAAATAATAGCTGCAAATTCCCATTATAAGAAAAAAAAAACTTAATAAGATAAGTATTGGTACACGATTTCAATTTTATGTTTTTAAAATATAAAGACCCTAACATCCCAAAAGAAAAAGGGAAGAACCAGGGGAGAAGGAAGGAAATGTACATAAATCAAAGCATGGATGTGTTAATTTGTACATTAATTTGACTATTATAAAGATTTTCATATCTAAAACACTAGTATTTGTTAATTGAATATAAAAAAAATTTTTTCTTTGCGGTATTTTATTTGGAGGGGTAAATATCACTTAACGTCCCAACGTTTTACGATTTTTTACTTAATGTCCCAACGTAAGCATATTGTTATTTTGGTCCCTAAAGTTTCATAAAATTTTACTTAATGTCCCACCGATCAATTTTCGCGTACAAACTCTTACGTGTCGAAATTCCATGCTGGACTCCACGTCAATACAAAAATGAAATAAAAACGTGAAAAAATTCATCCAAAACGACGCCATTCTATTTCTTTCATTATATTGGCGTGGAAAAGAAATAGAACGACGTCGTTTTGGATGAACTTTTTCGCGTTTTTATTTAAATTTTTATATTGAAGTGGAGTCCAACATGGAATTCCGGTAGCTATGTAAGCGTTTATACGCCGAAAATTGATCGACAGGATATTAAGTGAAAATTTCTGAAACGTTAGGGACCAAAATAACAATATGTTTATGTTGGGACATTAAGTGAAAAATAGCAAAACGTTGGGACATTGAGTGATATTTACCCTATTTGGAGACTATATGTTAGGTCTTAGGCGTTCAAATACCATGTAAATGTACTCAAATGTAAAAAATTACAAAAAAATCCATGTAAATATAAATTTTTGGTTGTTCTAGACACTTGACCTACACTATAAGTATAAAAATGATAGTGTTATATATTAGTATATTTGATCAGAGTAGATTTGAAATATTTTAACATACTTATTTTTGTTGAAAACTTCATTTCAGAATAATAGAACATTCCATTGAAACATTAACAAAGAGAACCTATTCAATTGGTCATGAGAATAATTAGTATGAAATGGAAACTGAAAATACTTTTTAATATCTTAATATTATTCATAAATTATTCGGTATCAACGAAAATATCAATTTTAAGACCCATAACTCATAAAAATATAATAACTAACCGATGCAATATACGAAATATAATAGTAGAATTATATAATTAAAAGTGAAAATTATGAAATAAATGACAAATTATTCCACATTTGGTAATTTTAACTCTAATTTAGAAGTTTGTACTTAAATACAGAATCTATATCTTTTTTTTTTTTTTGTAATTGGAACTCATCGGTGAATTTGGTATTTGGAAGGCTTCTCAATCATTTGACTTCTTGTTTCAGCAATCCATTAAGGAAAAAGATTAGCCTCATAGTTGGAGTAGTTTGGTGGTTGAAAAGAAGGTTGAAAGCAACTAACGATGAGATTCTAAACTACAAGTTAAGTTCAAAATATAATCGCGATTTCCAAACTTTTTGTTGCCAAAATAGAATGTTATTCGTGCTATTAGTTTATGGCTTTTGGTATTTTTGAAAAAAAATATATTTTAATATACAGTTTATTGATTTTGATTGAGTAATAAAAGAGAATTTATATAGAGAAGATTAGCAATAAGAAAATCAATAAATATATTATGTTACTGTGAATGAAATAATTTATTTTTTAAAATAAAATAATTAATATTCTAAACATATATCTAAATTTGGAAAGTTTGTTTGAATTATTTAAAAGTCGAATAATTTCAATATTCGAAATATTCGATAAATAAAATATTCGATAAATAAAATTCGAGACTCGACTCGATATTAAACAAACCATATTTGAATACGATAATATTCGATTTGATTCTGTTCAACTATACCCGTAATATTATGAAGTATGAAAAACTCTTGGAGGTTTCCAAATAAGACGTTACTTAAATAATCCGTACATAAGTTGTACTCATAAGTTTAAAATTCGATACTTCCAAATAAGGGTGGGCCCCCAACGGCCGACTTGATAATGCTTCCACGTAGGAAATCCACTTTGTTCAAAGTTTGTGACTCGGACGGTTCGATGAATATTGCCCGTTGCCCTCAATTTTCATTTAATATCTCTAACTTGTCACTCTCAAGTGTCAAAACAAAAAAATATTAAAAAAAAAAATATCACGAATTGGAAGAAATTAAGTAATGGCCTACTAGTAATAATACTTCGGTTTCATTTAGAAATTCCAGACTAAATTAGTAGTCAATTTTGGGGGTTGAAACTTTTGGCCACTTTAAGAAATTAAAGAGTCGAGTGTTTGTATCTAAATTTTTTGCAAAACACATTATGAGATCCCTTACTTTTATATTATGTTTTAGTAGGTTTCTAAATAATTTTTTGATTTTAATATATTTTTGTACTTATATTATTATATCTTTAATTGACGGAGGTAATTGATTTGATTAGTTTTCTGTCAATCAATTACGTATCAATCCCTTTTAATTTATAATTAAATTTCATTTTTTATTCAGCACTGCGGTGATAGCAAGATCTGCATGGGAGAGTTGAGATTCATTATGCGCAACCTCGCCATCCATCATGGAAAAGGAGCTGCTCAGCATTATATATCTGGGAGGTTGACAGATAATCAAAACATAAATTCAGTTTCATAACTTTTATGCTCCAATTTATTTCAATTTTAAATTTTTTTCGATATATATATAGGATGAGGTTCAAACAAAAATCACATTTAAAGTGAGAACATGAGAATCATTTTCAATCATTAGATCTCAAAGATCTACGACGATGCATCACTTTGCTGGATGAGTGCATTATGCATTACTTGAGTTCGAATCTCATGATGAACGAAAATTAAAATATTTTTGTATAGTGCACTAATTTTCAAGGAGAATACATTGTTATCATATTTATAGGACAACAAATTTTTTATAATAACTCACACACACACACACACACACACACACACATATATATATATATATATATTAGTGAGAAATATAAATTAATACTATTCATTGATCTTGTTAAATTGATGGATAAGATTTAAACTATATGTATTATGTCTTTAAACTAGTTGTGCAACGATTTATGATTGCGGAATAATTATTGAAGATATAACATATTTTGATAATTATTTTAAATAATAAATCCCTATTTTTATGAGATTTGATATCTTGTATTATGGAAGTATTTATGATAAGTTTTTATGTGATATTCAGTATTATTTTTCTTTATTTTTAGTGCAAAAATTCTTTATCTCCATCGTTCCATTCTTTTTTTTTTTTATGATATTATCCGATGTTTTGATTTTTTTAATCCTAATTTTTTTGGATTATGTTCGATTTGTTCAATATTGCACTATATTCTCATTTTCGTAGCACATTATTCATAAAACCTTGCACTAAGATGATAATTTTTATGATGTTTTTATTTTATTGTCATTACATATCAACTCAAATTAATTGCACCAGCGTTCATAAGCAACAGTTACATGAAAAATATGGTAATTTGAGAGTAACAACAAACTCAATGTTAAACTATTATGAACTTTGTGGAACATTTTTGACTGAAAAATGCTACAAGATAAAATAATATAATAAATTAAACAAGATAATAGTGCAACGATTACATGAATTATGTGCTAAAAATGATAACGTAGTGCAGTATGAGACAAATCACAAGTATTATTTACAAGTGTTATCTCAATGTTAAACAGTTATAAACACTGTGCAACAATTTTGACGAATAATGAAATGAAACAAATTAAAATAAAAAAATTAACAAAATATATAGTGCATCGGTTGTCTGAATATCGTACTAAGTAAATGATAAATAGTGCAGTGCCGAACAATCAAACAGAATCTAAAATTACAAATTAAAAACAGTAACAATAAAATAATTATTGTGAAAAGAAATAAATATTTATCTTGTTGTTGTGAAAAATTGATGAAAATAATAGCAGAAATAAAAAAAAAGTAAGAATTTTAAACACTTCCATAATTGAAAATGTGAAATTCCATAATAATAGGGATTAATCGTTTACTATAAAATTTAAATTATAAATATGACCTTAATAAATATACTACGATCATAATTTATTGCACCGCGTGGATAAAGTTTTTGATTTTGTCCACAAATCTAGCAAAATCAAGGGTTATTATTTATTCATGTTTCTCACAAATATTTACATTCCTATAATGATCCAAATCATATATATTAGAGGGGTGGATTATTATAAAAACTTTTTTTATCCTACAAATGTGATAACAATGCATTCTTCATGAAAATTACTGCATTAAAAAAAATATTTGAATTTTCGCTCGAACCCGAGTAGTGCACAATGCACTCGTCCATCAAAGTAATTTATTACCGTATATATTCACGATCTAACGGTTAAAAATAATTTTCACGTTCTCATTTTAAATAAGGTTTTTATTTGAATTTCTCCTATATATATGTGTGGGTGTTAACGTGAGAACCATTTTTATAGTGAAAACAAAAAAATGATGAATTCACAGTGAAAGTTGATGAATCCGATGAGAAAGTTACTAAATTAAAAAAAAATAGAATTTTCGCCCCTCATAGGATTCGAACCCGGATGAAAATTTTTTAATTCAATAATTTTCTTAGTGGATTCATCAACTTTCATAACGAATTCATTTGGTTCTTAGTTTTTAGGATAAAAATGGTTCTCATTTGAACCTAACTATATATATATATATATATATATAGGATGGAAATAAGTGTAGGAAATATGAATGAATATGTAAGTCTAGCATATCTTTCATATTTGTGTAGCACAATCAGAATTACTATGTTGCACATGTTAGTTTAGCACATATTTCATCTCTTCGTATCCCATATGGTAAATATATTAGTTTAACACATCTTTCATTGCAGCGTAGCACAAGAAGGGTTCTCTGCTGCATAGTAATCCATGTAGGACACAAAATACAAAACTGTAGTACAACCGAAATTAAATCTCAACCATTGATCCAGCAAATCAAAGGCCCCGATTCATTCCAATTTCCTACCAAATTATCATTTCCTACCTGATCCATCTCCTATATATATATATATATATATATATATATATATATGAGTTGGTTATAAGGAGAACTCCCTCTAAGATAAGAAATAAGAACTAATCATCACCCTAAATTTAATCTAATCTAATGGATCTTATTTAATTCATACTTAAAAATGAGTTTCACTATTTTTATACTATTTTTATGATTTTAAACGTGTTAGGGGCATTAAGGTCGATTTAAAGAGCCCAACCCCTGATTTTCGCCTAATCCCTAATTTTTCGCATTTGTCTCATTCATATTCTCTCTGCTGAAAATAATAGTTCTGCATATGATTGTAATACATATGATTGTAAGTAGTTATGCAAAACAAAACAGTAACTAACAATCAAACTTATAAAATTGAGAATTTATATTTGAATAATAATTAGCGTAAAAAAGTATCAAATTTATAAAACTACCTTGAATAATGATTAACGTAAAAATATATTTTTACTTTAAAATAAAGATAACAAATAAGAATTTTGCACCGCAAATCTTACAATTGTGATATGACTATGGTTATTTCCGTGAATCGATAAACATGCAAAACTAGATAGTAGTTGTGCATATGATTATAATGATTGTGTATACGGTTGTAAGTAGTTATGCGAAACAAAACAATAACTAAGAATCAAGCTTATAAAATCGAGAATAATTGTTTGAATAATAATTAACATAAAAAACATCAAATTATAAAACTATCTTGAATAATAATTAACATAAAAAAATTTAAAAATTATATAATTACCTTAAAATAACTATCACAATTCTTTTTATTCATAGGAATATTCAAAATCGCTAAAGGTGATGAGCATGCACAAATGTACAAATTGTTTGCATAATAGTATTGTTTGTTTGTATAAGCGTATTGTTTGTTCGAAAAAAATTTAACAACACACGAAAAATACATTTTTTTTTAAAAAAAATACTGATAAAAACATCATATAATTCATGTCATTCATAATTTTCTAAAAAAATAAGAAGTCTCAACATTACAAGTAGAGTGAAATAAAACCATAAAAAAAACAGACCTTGTGATGCCATTAATCTTGTACAATGAAAAAAAATCATTTGGAACAGTATAGAATTAGTAGGGTTTTCGTTATAAAATAATATATCTATATTAATTAAGATAAAATAGAATTGGAAGCAATCAATATGAATCAAATCCCTTGAATGTAGGAGGCTGTACGTTGGAATTTTTTAAGATTACAAAATTAACCTTAACCTTACTATCCTTACTTAATATACGAAAATAATGAATTAAATTAGGGACCACATGATTAGCTCAAATCAAACATTAGGATTAGTTCTTAGTTCTCAATATATTTGTGGTTCTCATTTGATTCATCCCCTATATATATGAGTGAGTTATGGTGGGAAAGCTCCTTAGTGTATGAAATATGAATAGTAGCATATCTTTCATATTTGTGTAGCACAATCAGAATTATTTTGTTGCACGTGTTAACTTAGCATATATTTCATCACTTCAGTAGCACATATGCTAAATATATTAGTTTAACACATCTTTTATTGCAGCATACCACAAGAAGAGTTCTAGTTCTGCACAGTAGTTCGCGTAGCACACAAAACACAAAACTGTAGCACAAACTGAAATTAAATCTCAATCATTGATCCAACAAATCAAAGGTCGAGATTTATTCCTATTTCTTACCAAATTATCATTTCCTACCTGAACTATCTTCTCTCTCTCTCTCTCTATATATATATATATATATATATATATATATATAGTTGGGTTCCCGTAGTACCAGCTCATCATATAGTATGTAGTACTCAATTTAGACCACACATTTTGAATATGTGGATGCACCATTATTTGACAAGTGACAGCCCCTTTTTCATTTTTTTTAAATTTTCGCAAGGGACAAAATAGGAAGAGATCATAATAACATCCTTCTTCTTCTTCGGAAGCGACGGCGGTAGACGACTGTGGAGAACAACGACGATGACAAACATCAAATTTTGAAAGGAAAAAAGAAGAAGATGATTTTGAAAAGAAAATTGAGTGATTTTGAGGAAAAATAAGAAGGAGAATTTGAGAGAAGATTGATGATCGAAAGAGATGGTGGCTATGACGGTGGCTTTCGCGAAATTTATCAGTAATCGGAGAAGGAGGCGGCATAACCGAATAACAAGGATAGGAGAGTGTTTTACTGTCGAAACATACATGCATGCATATAACAAAACACACTCATGCATATGAATAAACATAAAGATGTATGTTGGTCATGAAACACAAACATAAATATATTACAACACAAACATGCATATAAGAAAACATAAACCTGCATGTTGGTCATGAAACATAAACATGCATATAATAATACATATATCAAAACATAAACATGCATATATTACAACACAAACATGCATATAATAATACATATATCAAAACATAAACATGCATATTGTTGGCCAACTAGTGCTGGGGAGTGTGCGAGCGTGCAATGGTACGACGCGCGAGTGCAAGCACGCGTTGGGTGGACGAGCGCTTCCAACATACATACATGTTTTTTTCAACCACATGTATTTTTGTGTTCATTTATATGCATAATTATGTTCAATTATATGCATTATTTATTTTATATATAATATAATAAATCAAATTACTAATCTACACTAAATCAACGACATTAAGTTTAAAAATTACGAAAAAAAATCTCCATCATATGATCTATTAGATGAGTCGATGAGATTGAGTACTACATACTACCTCGGGCTCGAGTAATATATGATCCCTCCTATATATATACATACATACATACATATATATATATATATAATATTTATTTATGTTTTTTAGTTTAGAAATATGTAATATTTATTCATGTTTTATAGTTTATTTATATTTTTATAGTTTATGAGCCATCCACTATTAATATTATCCGTTAGGTAGAGATAATTTTTATTTAGGAACCAAGGTTTATACAAATTTTAGTTATTTGGTTTTATATTAATATAGAATTGAACAATTTGTTCAATTAAATTCGGTCTTTAGACAATATGGTTTGTTTTTTCAGTTCTTATAATTAATATAAATTTTGATTTTTTAATTCAATTTTTGCAATTCTACAAAATCGAACAACGTTCACCCCTAAACTTAAGGCAATACTGTTTATTATTTGTGTAAGATTAAATGACGTCTTTTTATTTAAAAAATCCAAAATTTTGGTAAAAGTTCTCAATTTTCTTCTCTATCTCCAATATGGTCCATTCATCCATGATTACAAATGTCTATTCATAGAAATTATTAATGACACGAGAAACAAATTTCACCCTAATAAATTTTGGAGTGTGTTAATTACAAAATTGTTAATTGTAGTTTTATAATCGAAACGACACTACAAGAATTTTCTTCATAGAACACGTCATGTATCACGACATTAATCTAAAGTGGTACATTATGACGTATAACAGCGTGGATGGTGAAACGCGTGATTTATAACCATATTTTTAAACGGTTATAAACCACGGCTGAGAAACGCGTGATCTATTAGCGTTTTTCATATGATGATCGCGCGCTTTTCCGCGTGGTTTATTAACGCATTATTTTTATTAACCACGCTTTTTTCGCGTCGCTCAACATCCACGTCGACTAAATATCACGGGCTTAGGCCGCGTGGTCTTTCGACACTTAGTCATGTGGTCTTTTAGCCCATCCTTTTCTTTTCTTTTTTTTCACTCCAGCCTCTCTCCCTCACGCACACACAATCAGAACACCTACCCCTTCTTTTCAATCTGACGCCGCTGCCTCCATTCCCATCGGAGCATCACCGTCGACGAGAGCATCATCCCCGACGACCGCTCTCGCCTATCCCTTTCTCTTAGCTCTCTCTCATTCGGTCACTCTCACCAACACACACGCACAGCCGCACTAACAGAAATAAAAATGAAGCCGAACTCTGAATTCTGAAACTATTACGCATCCAAACACTCCCTTATCAGTAGGGTTTTAGCTCCGAAAACCCTTCAATATTTGGATATTACCAATAAACCCATTTTTCTTATTTACGCACAATTCCAACAATAAGCTCGAAATCGTCCACACAGAGGAAGGAAAATGGCTATCGCCGCCGCCAGATCCGTTTTCCGGTCGTCAGTCGTCCGTAGCGCCGCCGCGAGGGTGGCGTCCCAAGCGAAGTCCACTCCGTCCCCCTCGCCGTTCCGCCTCCCCTCCAGAACTCCCTTACTGGCTCATCGCATCTTCCGGTACTTCTACTCTCCTTCATCTATAGATTTGAGTTATATTGAACAGTGCGCTGATGTGATTGTGAATTTAATCTGTAAAGTTCGCTTCTTTCATTTTGGAATGTGTACGATAGGTCGCCTGCTGAATTGAGTGCGTGTCTGGATTCGATGCAGCCGTTCCACACCGCCACTGCCTCAGCGTTGATGACGTCGATGCTCACCGTCTCTCGATTCGGTTACGGTTGGCTCCCTGAAGGTACTTTAACACAATCTTTTATTTTTATTTTGGATGTGGAATTGTTAGATTTCGTCATGATTTCATTTTGGATTTCTACAACTTTGGAATGATAAATACTGCGAGATGATCATTATTTGACCATGTTCTTCAGTTTCGTGTTTCAAAGAAAATTTATAGAGTTTTTATTAGAACTAGACGTGACCTTTCTATCAAAAGTTATAGCTCCTGAAAGTTAGTTGAGCCGCAACTCTTAATTTCTCAATATATCTAGGAATTGTAGTATCGTGAATCGAATCAGAGGATGCTAGTGAAAGCATTTGAGTTTTATATTTGGATTAGAATTTAGACGAATCAACCTTTCCGCTTAGGTTGCAGGTATTGGAAAGTTTTAATTTCTGAAAAATGCACTTACTTTGACCCTATTTTGGTTTTTGACATGTTTTCTAAAATTGTTGCAATGATAACACCACTTTTCAATTTGTAGAGGAATAGACATATTCAACAAATTTCAACGACGACGACTTCATTTAGACCTTGATACTCATGTGACTTTGTTCCATGAATTATATATGGCGAGTACACTTGGGCTTGTCGATTTTGCTACAAGCTGAAAAGTGATGTTATTATTGTAATAATTTGTAAAATGTGTCGAAAACTAAAATCAGGTCAAAGTTCGTTAAGTTTTAGCAATCAATCCAATTGGAAATAGAGAGTTTTAAGCCAATGAAGTGCTGAAGTGTGTGGTTACGTTGTTATGGAGAAATGCTTCTTTGTTTCAAATTGATAATGGAATATACCATATTGGTTTTGTTGGATATAATGAAGCTATTGGAGATGGAAGGCTAATAGAGTAGATTTGCTCACTTACTTTCTTTGTGTGAGTGAAAAGTAGATCTTTTCTTTCCTTTATTTTTTGAAAAGTTATTCCTTTATTTCTTTCTGATACAAAAGAGTTTCATCTTGTGTTACAAATTGCAGAATCAAGGGCAACTTAAAGTACATTCAGGTGGAATAGTATGGAAAAAACAGGGCGGCGGCAAGACAATCGAAGTTGATAAATCTGATTTGCTTGGCCTTACTTGGATGAAGATTCCTCGAACAAATCAGCTTGGAGTTCGGACTAAAGATGGTCTTTATTATAAGTTCACTGGTTTACGGGATCAAGTAGCTTCTCCTCATCTCTCTTTGTTGGATATTTGTATATTAGATGCATGCATTCTTTCATCTGATTGGTAAGTATACTTAATATGCCATCAGTTTTTGGTCATGAGACATTATGGAGTTTAACTCTATATATTTGCCGATCAGATTTTCTCAAGCAAAAAAGGTAGAAAATAGTGAAAGTTCAGCTTATAAACATCCCAGCTTGAATTCTGCATCAACCTCAGTTGTCCTCCTCATGTATTTATGTAACTACTTAGGACATAGGTTGTTTGAAGTGCATAAGATAAAAACAGTATTCTCCTTTGTATTTTAGTTTCTTTAGATTGATTTTTTTTTTTCTATTTAAAATCTCAATGGTGTATTTCTTATGGATGTCTGGCATCGGGATGCTACCAGCCTGTAATACCAAATTGTTCCATTGGATTTTGTTAGTTGAACTTGTAGTATGGTTGAGAGCAAGTGTCGTATGGTTGCACTATATACAAGTGTCGTTCCTAGAGAGTTCAAAGAATTGAATTGTTAGTGTTTACTTATGCTCTACTGTTTGATTGTTTTTGGAATGGAGTTTATTGCGTTATGAGATAAAGCTACCCTATTTTTACCTTCACATTAAAAAGTGGATATGTTGCTCGGATTTTTACATGTTTCTAACTCTATTCCTCGTTGCTCTTCTAGACTTGAACACATGGTTTTCAATCTCTAGGGGTTTACCCCTCATTGAAGAAGCTACTGAAGCATGAAGGTATAGCAGGACTTTACAAGTAAGCTTCAAATCATTGATTTCGAGTCGTTATCTATTTATCATCACAAGATTTCCCATATGGCTTATTCTTCTTCATCGCCTTCATTGTTTTCCTATGTTCTAATGATCCAGAGGGAATGGAGCAAGTGTACTTCGGATTGTACCTTATGCAGCATTACATTTCATGGCCTACGAGCAGTATCGTACACGAATCATGGATAATTACCCAGCTTTGGGAACAGGGCTTGTTGTGGATCTTTTAGCCGGCTCTGCTGCTGGTGGTACTGCAGTTTTATGCACTTATCCACTAGATTTGGCTCGCACCAAGCTTGCACACCAGGTATGCATTCGAATTTCTCTTTTAAGAAGTTATACGAGATCCAACAAAAGTTATCGATTGCAGTAGTCCTCTTAGTGAGATGCTTTGGTTTAAACATTATATATAACCTCGTTTACTAAACATAATTTTGCTGCAAAAATCAAAGACAGAGAATATGATGTTGTTCATCATTACATATCCTATTTTTTTGTTTAGTCGATGAAATTATTTCATAATCAATATTTTGTTATCTTTATACGAACTTATCCTAATGACTGGAGTTGATCTTAAGCGATCACGGTGTGTAGATACATACATGATTTGTGAATGCTAAATTCTTCAGACATATTGCACGTGTAGCCACTGTGTGAAGATGGATTATTTGTGAAATAATAACTGGTCTAATTGTAGTAGCAAATTATGTTTTTGATGCCGTTAAATTCCACACAATACACACATAAATGCATAAAATTTTCTGCTTGTTATATGTGCTTGATTTTACGTTCGTTACTCATATTTTCAAGTTTGTAGACACAAGAGGAAATTTGCAGCACGGGACGAGATAGTTTAATGCCACTGCTTACACTGGAATTGGAAGCGTATTCAAGAGAGTCTACAATGAAGGTGGAGTCTGCGGGCTCTACCGAGGCATAGGTAGACTTCAAAAACTGATTAACCTATGTGATCTTTTATTCATTCAACATCGTTCTGAATTATTTAGAGGCATGTATGTAATGCATATAATAATAATAATAATAATAATAATAATAATAATAATAATAATCTATATTTGCTATATTTCACTACTTCGTGCAGGTCCAACACTTATAGGTATTCTTCCGTATGCTGGCCTGAAGTTTTACGTCTACGAGGAGTTGAAGAGGCATGTCCCGGAAGAACACCAGAAGTTTTGTGGACGAATTTAATTAGTTAGGTTGACAATATTTGTTGTGCTACAATTGTTGAGTGGGGATTTTCCCGGTATATAACGTTTATGTATTGTACCTTGATTTCTCTATTTATGAGATAATATATATTTTATATCTATTTTGTATTATTGTTTTTTAATGGCAGAAATATGTATTTTGAATTATATAATAAATAAATAAATTTATTTCGTTTTGTCTATTAATATATAGACAACAGGGATGTCCGCGTGGTCTAAAACACAATAGACAACGGGGTTTAACCATTGTATAAAGCTAGAACAATGTTGTCTATGATGCTATAGACAACGGGAATATCCATTGTATATTACATAGGCCCCGTCGCTATAACATGATAGACAACGGGTAAATCCGTGGTACATATTGTGATGACAACGATTTCCGTGGTCTATATTGTGATGAACAACGGCGATTTCCGTGGTCATAAATTTACCTAATAGACTATACCTGATGACAACGAGGTTTTTTTTAATAGACAATGAGAATTCCCCGTGGTCTATAACCGAAATTCTACAAAATCGAACAACGTTCACCCCTACACTTAAGGCAATACTGTTTATTATTTGTGTAAGATTAAATGACGTCTTTTTATTTAAAAAATCCAAAATTTTGGTAAAAGTTCTCAATTTTTTCTCTATCTCCAATATGGTCCATTCATCCATGATTACAAATGTCTATTCATAGAAATTATTAATGACACGAGAAACAAATTTCACCCTAATAAATTTGGAGTGTGTTAATTACAAAATTGTTAAGAGGTGGTCTCCTGTGCGCGCCCGCGCACAGTGAGATCACCTCTAATTAGTTAATTAATTAATTCTAATTAATTAGTTAATTAAGTAATCCTAATTAATTAATTAATTAAGTAATCAAAATTAATTAATTAAATTAGTTTAAATTAATTCTAATTAAAATTAATTAATTTAATAAACTTTAATTGTAAATTAATAAATAATAATTTTGAATTAATAATTAATAAACTCTAATTGTGAATAATAAACCCTAATTTTGAATTAATAAACCCTATTTTGAATTAATAAACCCTAATTTTAGAATTAATAAACCCTAATTTTGAATAATAAACCCTAATTTTGAATAATAAACCATAATTTGAATTAATAAATCCTAATTGAAAATAATAAACCCTAATTTTGAATAATAAACCCTAATTGTGAATTAATAAACCCTAACTTTGAATTAATAAACCCTAATTATAAATTAATAAACCCTAATTATAAATTAATAAACTCTAACTAAAATTAGTAAACCCTAATTTGAATTAATAAACCCTAATTGAAATTAATAAATCCTAATTAGAATTAATAAACTTTAATTGTGAATTAATAAATATCAATTTTGAATTAATAAAACCTAATTGAAAATAATAAATTTTAACTAAAATAATAATTATAATTGATAATTAATACATCCTAATTAATAATTAATAAATTAAATTATCATTAATTATCTAATTAATCATGTGAACGCGCATGGTGAGCGCGCGCTCACAGGAGTGTTTGTCAATTGTTAATTGTAGTTTTATAATCGAAACGATTACAAAGTCGTTGTAATTGCTAAATGACATAAAATTTGAAATTTTAAGGGAATGAACCCGTAAAATGTTTATTGGTATTATTTGGTTATGGATATTTCACTTTTCAAAAGTCTTCTTAAAATAATAAAAGTAGTTGCCGTATTCAATAACTTAATTTTCAATTTCTTCTACTTGGTCGTGGTGTTCAATTATTTTATGCTGAATTTGTCTGTTCTATATTTGGAGTTTCCTGACCACATTGTACCAAGTTGACTGCTGCTATGGCTTTTAATGAAAATGGAGAAATGTTCATTTCTTGTAACATTTGTTCATTAAAAATTAAATTGTTCGCCTATCATTCACTTTATAAGCTGTTGCGTCTCCTATGATTCTATTTCTCCTTTTAATAAACCATTTATTTGGAACATTTTCTTCTTATTATTAATTATTTCTCCTTTTAATTATTAATGAAAATTTCACCCTTATAAAATTGGAGTGTTGTAATTACAAATTGTTAATTGTAATTTTATAATCGAAACGATTACAAAGTCGTTGTAATTGCGAAATGATATCAAATTTGAATTTTTAAGGGAATGAACCCGTAAAATATTTATGAATAATAAAAGGAAGCTCTAGCTAGATAACCAACTCTGCATTATGTTTCTTGCTTATATAGATCATTAATACTTGGAATTTGATGTTCTAAAATTCTTACGAAAAGAAAGAAGGTTACTTTTCCAAAATCTGATAAAAAATTATGGGTAAATATCACTTTAAACCCTAAATTATACACATTTTATAAAAAATATCATTTTAAATTCCAAACTATTAATATTTTATTAAAACAATCCTAAACTTTGAGAAGTATCACTTTAAACCTCAAACTATTAATGTGTTTATCAAAAATACCTTATATCAATTTTTCAGCTCCCGAAATTGGATGAGGGATATCTTCTGATTGACTCATCAGATATATCCAACGTTCATTTCTTGCCTTCGAAATTTTGATGTGGATCATCGAACGAGAAAAAGATATTTTTTATCCAATTTCGGAAGTTAAAAAATTGATGTAGGATATTTTTGATAAAAAAAAATTAATAGTTTGAGGTTTAAAGTGATACTTCTCAAAGTTTAGGATTTTTTTGATAAAATGTTAATAGTTTGGGGTTTAAAATAATATTTTTTAAATTTCAGGATATTTTTGATAAAATAGGTATAATTTTATGGTTTAAAGTGATATTTATTCAAAAATTATCTGAGATAGTTTTACAAACTGAAAACGATACTTGCAAATGTGAGCTTCAAAAGGTGCGCTTGCCAATATTCTAATGAAAATGTTGTCGGCATTAAAATTCATAATTGTCCAAAATACAACCACCACGCTCCACTAATTAGACCAATCAACAATAAATTACTATTCATATCACATATTTTCTTTTCATTTTTATTTCAATTTTTCTTTGTCTTCCGTACTCTTTTGTGTGTGCATGTTTTCTTGAGAAAAAGGCTACTTTTAAAATTAATTCTCAAATTTCAAGAAATTAAAATATGTATCAAATTCAAATATAAACTATCTAGATCCTACAACTACAACTTCTAGAATGTAAATTGTGCTGTGATGAAATGACACGTAGGCTGTGGAGAATTTATATAATTGTTAAAGAAAATTATGATCATTAATAATAATTTGACTTCGTTTGAACTGAAACAATTTGGACAATCTTACACTTCATTAATCTTTGCGTTCCAATAATTTAAGTTGAATTTACCTACTCAAAATGATACATGAGCTCACCCAATACTAACTCATCAAAGTTGTCAAGTTTAGACTTTTATTTATTTAATCCAAAAGTAGAATTAAAAGAAAACAATAGATTATGCTAAAAATGTAGCTAGAAACAGTGAATCATAATCCCATAAAAGTAGCGATAAAATTCATAAGAATTTTCGTTATATAGGTTATTTGAGAATCGAGTGCAAAACCAAATTCTCTTTCGGGTTAAAGAAGGGCCCCACTTCTACGTATTGTAAATAGATTGGATTAAGTTAAATATGTGCTTTACTAATCACGTTGGGCTAACTTATAAAACTTTCTTATTATATTACTCTTATTTTTCTCATTGCCAAATACAGACGCTCGGGCTTTTATTAATTTCTTTTTTAAATTCTCAGAAAATTTGCTTAGATGACAATGCTGATTAAATCTAAATAGTAATGGAAAATACACCCATAAACATGTCCATAAAAGAAAGTAAAGTATTATATAATAATGTTAATATTTGCGAGGTGTGTGTAAATCAAGAACATAAAGTAGTTCTTCAGTAATTCACATCTCGACATACGAATTCAATAGTAAATCAAAATTTTAATAAGTCTGTTAATTTTTACGACTGTAAACTACATTTAGATGGTGATGGGCCGAAAGCCTTCAACATTAAGAGCAGAGTCCAATAAAATCTCATAAGTTAGTTAGTTGACAGAACTTGTTTCTACGACGCTAAATTCTTCTAGGGTATGATTTCTAAAAATAAATAAATAACTGTTCCCATTTTAGTATTTTACTAGTTTTGTCAAATAGCTACCACCATGTAATTATAAAAAGTTTATTTTTCACATGATATTGAAACAACAAAATATAATTAATTCATTTTTAAAATGAAATGTGGGTGGTGCCACGATTAGGGGTATTATTAGCAGATCGGTGATCCGATACCCGACCCAAAATTATCGAGTATAGTAAGTGCCGACACCGAAAATCGGGTCTAGGGGACGGGGTCGGTATTCCTCATGCTGTATTTTCGGGTATCGGGTATACCCGTCGGGTAATCGGATATACCCGAATACCCGAGTTCTTTCAAATTGCCCTAAAATCAGACTAGTTACTACACAACACAGAACTTTATGTTCTGTCTTCTCTCTCTCTCTCTCTCTCTCTCAATTCTCAACACACAGTCTCTCTCTCTCTCGGTCTCGGCGCGCCGTCTCGCCTAGCTCCGTCGCGCCGTCTCGCCTAGCTCCGTTGCGCCGCCTCGCCTAGCTCCGTCGCGCCGCTCACACCTGGCAGTCCCCGCGAGTCGCGACGTTCAGCACTCACCTTTCATCGATGGCCGGTCCGTCTCTGGGAGGCAGAGGCAGAGGCAGTGGCGAGCACTCAGTGACGTCTCTGGGAGGCAGAGCCACTCACGCTTCAGCCTTAACTTAAGTAAGATTATTTGCTTTAAATTTTTTTCAATTAATCTTTTGGCTGCTGGAATCAAAATGTTGTTGGAGGTAGAGGCAGTCGCGCAGAGGATGTTTTTATATTTTATTTCATGGGCTAATTTGTGATTCGAGAGTTTAAGGTTGGAACATATATATAGTTTCATGTTTGATCCTTCTATTTCAGTTCTTGAGATTCTATTAATGTTCAAGTAGAACAGTACTCTTGTTATAGATTTTGTCATGTTATTGTGGTGATTGTTCAGTTATTGTGATTGTTTCAGTTCTTGTGATTGTTCATAGTTTGTAAATGTGATGTTATCCCATATGGAATCGAAGTTTATGAGATTGGATCACTTGAATTAGCAGCATCTTGTTCTACATTTTCGAAGAAATTGAACAGTCGAGTTATTCTGGGTGAACTTCGTCTTCCTATTATTCAGTTCTACAGAAGATATTAATGTGAATGGTGGAAATAGTTTAATTAAAAACTTAGGTCTCTTTCATGTAACTCACACCTTTCCAGTACCATCAATCGACAATTAGTTGCTATTCTGCATAGTTAAGATCTCTTCATTTTTGTCTGCGAAAATCTATTACAGTATGCATATAGTTTGGGGAAAACTATTACAGTAGCCACTTGTATATACAAATGGAGAATTAATTAGTTTATTACTATTTTGGGGAATAAACCACTTATACAGTTATTTTCGATGGAAAATAGCATGTGCAATTAAAACAGTACTTTCTCTAAACAAATTATATCCTCTTTTTCTTTTCCTAACTGTATTAATAGTTACCACCGACTTTAATAAATTTCTCTTACAATTTCTCCGATCTCTCTAATTTATTATTCATTCATCCTTTTGCAGATTTTTGCAGAAGACAAGTTTGAGTTCTAGAGTTTAGCGAGGTAGACGATGACGATGTGTTTATGGATTTCAAATCCATCAAGCTAAGGGGAAACATTGCATGCTTCAAGTATTATGATATCTAGATGTATTTTGTAAATCTTGTTTTTTGTTTGCTTTTCCTCATTATGTACCGGGGTGTATAATATATATAGTTAAGAATGCAACTTTGACATTCTAATTCATTGGACATAGCTTGTTTCTATGAAGGTTGCTTCTGTAATTAAACCACATACCACCATTTCTTGTTGGCAGTAGGAAGCATGAAAAATAAACACCCAAGTATTTGTCCAGAATAATAGCTTGCTAAGTGCAATCTGCAATGTGTGAACTGGAATGTTTGTTTACGCAATAGTTGAAAAAGTGAAAGCATCAAACAAAAGTTAAAAAAAAAATCAGAATCAGCCGCCCACAAGATTCGAACACACGACCTACAAAAATTTAAGGGGCGAGTCCAACAATATAACAAATAGGCTGCACAACCTCATTGTATATTGAAATGTGAAATTTATTAATAACGGGTAATTCGGGTACCCGCATATCCGAGTCGGGTATTCGGGTACCCGACTAAAAAATTCGGGTCGGGGTCGGGTTTCGTTTTCTCTTCGAAATCGGGGTCGGTACCCGATTTTTTCGGGTAGGGTACCCGACCCGTACCGAATAGTCACCCCTAGCCACGATCCCCTTTAACGTGGAGCCGACCTTGTGATTAGGGGTATGCATCAACTTAACCGAATCGAAAAACCGACCGAATCGATAATTTTTGATCGATTCGGTTCGGTTTAAAATTTTAATTGAAATAGGTTTTACGTTCAGTTCTCGATTTTACATTTTAGATTCGGTAGGTAACCGAAATTATTATTTTTATATATTCATATATTTTATATGATAATTAATTAATATCTTAATTAAATAATTAGGATAAAAATATATTTATTTAGAAAAATATATATAAAATATATGTTTCGATAGGTCCGAAATTATAAATCGGTTCGATTTGGTTCAAAAAAATAAGTTCGATTCGATTTTTGATTTTAAAAATTTCATTCGGTCGGTTGAACCGACCAACCGATGCACAACCCTACATGTGATAAATAAAGTTTGATTTAATCCTAATCAACCTCTAACTATTTTTAATATTATTATTAGTTAAGGATTGCATATGTCCGCAACTAAGTTTTTGTACGTGGATACTTATCCGAATCTGCTCTCGTTTCAGTTTTGGGGTTTGATTTCTTTATATAGAGATACTCGTAGTCTAAATGATTTCTTTAAAATTTGTGAATTTTAGTGACGAACAAATAAGATTGTGCATGCTATAGGGAAAATTTTGTTATTATTATTATTTTTTATTAGATTTCAAAATATTTTTTATGTTTATCATGTTGAAGTAACATAGTGATGCTTACATGTTATAGAACAAATTTTTTATGTTTACAGGTTTTAGTAGAAAAACCATCAGTATAGTTGTTCAGATATTGAAAGAGTTCAAGAGTAGTATTGAAGTCAATCGTACTGATACAAAAGTTAATACAGTGCTCCTAAAGAAGCACAGACTCAGTGATACTAAAGAGAAGTGCTATTTAAGACTGAAAACTCGACGAGACTAAAAATAAGATATCAAGAAAATGACCAAGTGTCATTGCTGCAGAAGAGAAAAAGAAGCTGCTGAAGAACTACATCAACTGAAGTGTCTACTGAAAATACACAGAGTCAACTCTATTGAAAATACACGAAGGCGACTCTAATGAAGGGACCCAAAGTCAACCGTAGTGAAGAAATACAAAGTCAATCCTACTAAAGAAACATGAAATATTTTAAAGCGTTGGTGTTTGATTTCTGACATGTCAGAGCAAATCTTTTGAGGATCCTATCATGCCAGAGCTATGTATGAGACATGCAGAGCACTTTATGTACGATGTTGCAGACACAGAAAATGACGTACTAGAATTCAAACAGGAAGAATTCAAACGACAAATGAACAAATGTGATTGATGTTTCCTCCAACAACACTATTCATCGTCCCTCCTATAAATACTCTCGAGATTTAACCCTAGACGGTTATAGAAAATGCTGAGCACACAAGTCCACAAAGCATTCAAGGTAATAACATTAAAATATGAATAACGTATTTTGAATAAGGGAATTCCAAGTGTTGTTAGTAAATCTTAAAAGTAAAAATATAATTACTTACTCAGGATTTCAATATATATTCCATTAGTGTCTATACTTCATAGATGTAATATTCTACGCCTAGAACATATTAAGTTGTTGCTTGTAACAACTTAATCAGAAGTTGGAAAAATAAAAAACCCTCTATCAAAAACCTGTAATAGTGTTAGAAGTAAAAGTTGGTTGCTAAGCAACGAAGGTTGTTGAAAACTAGATTGTCTTACACCCGTAAGCAAGAAGGTTATGTCGATTGTACCCGTAAGCAGTAAGCGATTTCCTTAAACTGGTAAGCAAAGGAAGATACGACAAGTTAGTTGAGTTACAAATAAGGTGAACTTCTATATCTAGGTTTCTCACACACGTAAGAAAGACCAATCCTAAGTAGTGGATTGACCGATTTATCAGTCCGTGGACATATGAATTGTTCTCTCTGAACCACGCAAAAACTAATTGTGCTACTTTACTTTCACTACTCTACTTTACATGTTATTGAACCAACCATCACTCAGTACACGCAACACAATATACTCTTTGAAATCTCCATCAGTAGCACTTTGCTATTGAAGAGAAAAACTAATACTGACTAAACAAATATTTGACTAAGTTATTTTCAGTATCAGTTTCAGTAAGACAGACTTAATCACCACTTTTCGCATGCACATTATTTATCCGTCCAACGATCACCGCTAAGCGATCAAGAGGATTGCTAGTGATCACACTCGAGATACGACTTCCTCGATGAACTAATAATCTATACTAACTGATATCAGTAAGCCAACACCTATTGACTTCAGTTGAACGTAAAATCTTATTATAAGAAAAAGTTTTATTTGCCTTAACTGATGTACTCGCTCTCCCATAAACCATTACGACTCCATTGGGACCATCAATTAATATCAGAGTAAGTTGTTTTTAAGAACCACTGACTCTTCGTAAGTACGAGTTCAACTGAACAGATTCAAAACTTATACTTTTTGTATACTGCTGCATATTTGTTGTGATGGAAACTAACTACAGTATGTGTGCGTCACTCCCCACCTTTGCCGTGGATAACTATTAAATCTGAAAGTTCAAAATCAAAAGCTATCTCACTGCCCAACATTATCGAATGTGAAAAGTCATCATGAAGGGTCCTATCATCATCAAAGAGAAGACTCTCAAAGTTAGCACTGACGTAGCGAAAGACCCTGTATACGAGTACAAGAAGGTCCGAGCTGGCTTCATTTTTGAAGGAAAAAAACAAAAGGAGCTCGATAACCTGGCAAAGAACATCATCTTCGAAACTATTCCCAACTCATACATTGGGAATATAATGAAATGTGAAGGCAAATGAGATGTGGGATGCACTCGAGAGCCTATGTGCTAGCTTTGAGAAGATAAAAAAGAACAAGCTTACTATAGCTTGTCAGAAGTTTGACAACTTCAATCAGATGAAAGGGGAATCCAGTGATGATATAAAACTCATTTGTCATCGTCATTAATGAGAAATCTACCCTAAAGAAAGGACAAATAAATACATAGAGAAATCAACCTGAAAGTCCTATGAGCACTCCCAGCTACTGATTAAAAATTCTATATAGTAGCTCTTCAGAAGAAAATCGAATTTAAGGATTTAGCTTCTGACAAACTCTTCTCAGCACTAAAGGCCGATGGGTAAGACATCAGTCATACTGAAGTGTCATCAAAGGCTGAAGTATCTGAACAAGAAGCTCAAGTTAGCACGCCCAAAGGCATTGCCCTCAAAGCTGACAAGAATAAATAAACAAATAAACTAGCCAAAGATAAAGGAAAGTGCAACAATGATGATTTGCTGACTCAATACACACTGATGGCTTAAAGATTCAAGAAGATAAAAGCCTGATTAAAAAAGGTATAGCAAGTATCGAAAAGAGAGAAACGACTATGATCAAATTGATCAAGCAAAGGTCGGGCTAACGACAAGTCCAACAGATCAGACTACAAAAGGGATGAATGCTTCAACTGTGGAAAGAAAGGGCATTTCATAATGGACTGCCCTGAAGCCACCCACTCCCATTCCTCAACCCACATCACAAACACCTCTACCTCAGCCTCCTTTCACGAAATGCCTCATCTCCACCTTAGAAAATACATTTTCCCATATTTTACATATTGCCACATGCTCACCATCTCCTAAACACCAATCCCCTTCAGCAACCTCACCTCAGCACTTTACCATGTACTGCCCCTACATAGTCTTCAACGTGGCAGTCAGCACCGACCATATATGAAGCCATCCTGAAATGATTGACCAATAAACTTGAGACAGAGATTGAGAAAGCCACTGTTCTGACCAAGTCAACAAGACACTGGCAGCTAACTTATGCTGACCATGTGGATGCAGCAAACAACGTCTATTCCAAGTTGCTCGCCGTCTTTGAAGAACTCAAATTGGAAGCTATTGAGTACAAGAGCTCGGTCTAAAAAAAAGATCAAATCTGAGGTAGTGACCGTTCGCACAATGATAAGAAATCTTATCTCAGCCATTAGACTGACTTCCTCAATGAGCTCCAGGCCAGGACTAAAGCTATTGCCACTTTGTGCAATGAGATGCTACCAATGATGGAGAAGTCTTTTGCTGCTGATTTTGAAAGATGCATCCCAACAGCTCTTCAGCCTCTCAACTCCAATTTAGATGATGTCCAGAACTAGTTGGTCTTCACTTTCCCCGTTGTTTATGACAGAATAACCGCAATGGAGGAAGAGATCAACATACTGAAATAGCAGCGAGTCGCTACTCAAGATATCATGTTCGCTTATGGACAAAGACTGAATCAGCTGGATCACACCCATGTTTACATGAACACGCCAATCAACGACCTCTTTCTCTTCGCCTCTCTACCCTTATTGCTGATGCTAAAAAATGAGAAGAGACGTCAAATATAGGGAAAGAGAAGTCCAAATATGATCAGTCTACTACAGAGAAGGATGCTGAGATGGCCATGGCTCTTGCATCAGAAGAAGCTACTGCTGATGAAGAACAGAGGGAAAAAAATATTGTTGCTGCTAAGAAGAAAAAAGCCTCCACTTAGCAGATCCTTCTAAAGATGTCTATCTTGCTGCTTTCCACGCTGGAGCATCTTTTTGAGATGCTCAATGATCCAAACCAGCTTAAAGCATGGTGGAAGAATAAGAAGGATGCTAAAAAAACTGATGCATGATGCTCAGAAGACATCGAATGCTGAAAATCAAAGACTGAAGAGAGAACGCAACAAAAAGAGCTTTAATTGCAAATATGAAGAGAAAAGATACTCTGGAAAAGAAGTAATCAGCTCTTGGAGTCAAGCCCCATACTGATAAGTGGGAGCCTGAGCAGCTAAACGAGTGATGAAAATCCTAAAGGAGAAATTCATTATGTGGTACTACTGTATGCTAAATATGCCAAAAGATACTGAGACTGTTGCAGATGGACTCAAGGATTATCTTTTGACGTATTTTGAAGAGGATTTTATCAAGTCCATCACCAATCATGCTCACAGGAACAAAGCAAGCATCATGGTCCCTGCAAAAAAAAAACTCTCCCTCATCCTCAGGAGAATCATTCAGGTTTTCACTGTTGTGATCAATCTATATTAGGGAGTTATGTGGTATAATATATTTTTGGATTTTTTTCTTACTTTTTTTAATATTTCGGATTTTTGGTCCAAATTGGATTTGATAATTAAAATTTCAGATTTTCAGATTCGGATTTTCGAATGATGAGGTTCATATCAGATATTTTTCTTTAAAGAATTTGAATTTTCGAATTGATTCAGATTAGATAAAAATTCGATCTAAAATCCGAATAATCACTCCTACTCATAACATTAATATATTTCAGGATTCAACAAAAAAATGATACAATTATAATCTCTCTAAATATTCTTTTCAATAAAACAAAACCAGATTAGGATACGAAGTTGGATCCATAACATAAACAAAAGAAAAAGTATAAGTGACATGATTTTCCAAATGTGAGTTATATGTCTAGTGTGGTTTAGAGATTATTATATAGAAATATGAATTTTATTTGATGCGTGTGATTGTTTTTTACATAAAGTACAAGGGGTAATTACGAATTTTTACCTTTATGTGAAATGGGAAAAAGAGTGAGAAAATAAACGCTAAAACCCAACGCCCTCTCCAATTTCTGAATCAACTGCAACAGCAGCGGTAGACACTGAACTATCGTATACTCGGACCCGATAACCCGTTTCCTGTCCTATGCGATTACCCGATTCGGATTGCTGACCCGTACTCTAGCGGTAGTGACCGAGCTCTCTCTTTGAAGTGGTCGGATCCATTTAGATCCGAATATGGATGCGTTGCAGGAATCCGGTTGGGAGGAGCTCCGGAAAGAAGCTCGGAAGATCGAAGGTGATATCGATGTCAAGCTCTCCTCTTATGCTAAGCTCGGCGCTCGCTTCACCCATGGCGGTACAGTCACTCTGCATCCATATGCTGCGATGTTGATATTCTTAGAAGATATTTTAAAGATGTGTTTTTCACGATTTCTGATAGTACAAAGAGGATACGTTTATATTTTCTATTTGCATTTGGGAAATTGTATCTATGAATTAACGGATTTTACAACTTTACCTAAGCAATGGTGCAAGAAATTGAAAAGAAGAAGAGAATCTGTTATCTGTGTTTTAGATCACCGTTGATTTTGAATTGTTCGTAATAATCTTAGTTCGTTTTCTCATCCGCTGCATATGTCATTTTCTGGATAGGGGATCTGGTCATTAACATTGTTAAAATAAATTTATCTGAAGGTGCGTTATTTTTTTTTTGGTATAATTGGGGAATTTGAATCCTTGTAAGTGCTTTTGGTTGCTTGAAACTTGAAAGTTTATATATAAATTATTGACTAGAGAAATTATGTAAAATGTAATGCAAGATGGAAGGATATAATGACCTTGTTCTCTTTGGCTAGATGAGAAATATTTGTAAGTTCCATTACAAAAAATTCTAACCCGTGCAATGTTTACACGTGAGCTTAATGGGCCGTATTAGACTATTAGGGCAAATAGTTGTTGATGCATATTGGTGTCTGTTGTGTTTCTTTATGTTTGCTAGGCAGGTCAATTTTCCCTTTCTGCAGTGACTGGAGCTTAGGAAATTATTCTTGTGAAACCTTCTTTTAGGTTGTCAGCCTAAAATATATGTGGTAAACCATTGTTTACCCCCCACTATTTCCTTATCTTGTACCTTAATGAAGGTGAAACCAGGTTAACTATCATTATATTCATAGGCAGCCTCTGGGCCTGCAATGCATTTTGCTTCCCCATGTTACTCTATTGTGCATTGGGGCAGCTCCTTCTGGTAGAAAGCTGCAGCTTGCCCACAACAGAAGTTATGCTAAACAAAACCTAAATTCTCAAAGAACATTTTGGCATTAATAGTTCTTGGTGTTGGAAGGCATGCTAGTATCCATTCACTGAGCTTGTCTAAACTATCAGCAAGTTTTGCCTGTTGCACATGTATATAAGTTATTTGTTTCATCATTATTATACTGGACTGTGGTGTTGATTCTACGGTAAAAATATTGAGTCAAATCTTTTAGGAAAGTGGTGGATCCATGTTTGTTTTGAAGATCTTTTCCCTTTGAATATACCCATCTTTTTGGCATCGTAGTCTTTTATCCCTGTAGGGTGTACAAATTCGCTTAAAAAGTGGTTCTTATGGTTCTATGGTTTCCAGGTAATGTGGATGCTGGTTCACCAACTCTTGGATCCAGCAGGTCATGGAAGTCTATGGAAATGGAGATTCAGTCGTTGCTAGAGAAGCTACTTGATATAAATGATTCAATGAGTCGATGTGCTGCATCTGCTGCACCTACTACTTCAGTTACTCAAAAGCTTGCTAGACACAGAGACATAATGCACGAATTTACACAGGTTAATTTACTGTGTCTGATCTTTCTTTTTTTCATTACGCTAGGATACTTCTAATATAACATATTCATCCACTAACTAGAAAAAGTAATAATTCACATGGTTTTTGTCTCTCTGAACACTTCGTTGATACGGCTTGTTCACTTGAGCTTTAACTCTGTCAATTCGGTGCTACAATCATTCTCTGCAGTCTGCACTGCAGCACTGAAGTCCAGAATTCATAAATAATTATTACCATCATGAAGCTCTATCTTGTACAACTACTATTGGCCAGACATGTTATTATTTTCATCATTATGGATACTTAGGTTCATTATGTACATGGGTCTAAATATCAGCTAACCTGCCAGTTAAGTTGCTCCGTATCTTACTACGAAATATTTTCCCATTTTGATTCGCTGCACAATTTCATCCAAATTCAGCTCTGTTTTTCTTGCACATGCAATAAACATCTTTCTTCCTAGTTATTTTTCTGTACTTCTATTCTTTAATAATTTAGGATGTCACAGGTTAGAATATATTGCATGTGGTATGAAATTTTAAGACCGAGCTTTCTAAGAAATTTGCAGTTTATACATCTTAACAAGGCTTTGTTTGAACTATGGGGCTCGCTTCTATTAATATTTGGGCTAATACATCTGTGCTGTCCTCCACCTATACACTATGACATACTTGGAATTTACTAGACAAACTTTTTCTTTGGTCGTATCTTTGGTTGTAGACTACATCCTAACATTTATGGGAGTTGTAGTTTCTCGCACTAGAGCTCCCCAATGGTGGAATATTCTCGAGATGTTATCAAATGTGATGATTTTTCCATTCAGTGACACACTGAAGTGGCAAAAATGCCCTTGAAAGGCATGCCTGCATCACATATGACAACATCTTGGTTGGATATTTTTGCTGCCAGGGGGCCCTAGGTGACAATAGAATTTGCGCCTCGGTTAGGATGCAATCTGGCAAACCAAAACAAAAAAAAGACAGAAAAAGAAAAAGAAAAAAGTTTCCATCATAGTTCAGGCGGACAAATGAAATTAAAAGTTGTGTCTTTTCTAGTTGCAATGTTGATCCAGTATGCTGACTCAAGTGACTTCGCATATTTCTGTAGGAATTCAGGCGAATCAAGGGAAATATTAACTCAATGAAGGAACACGCCGAACTTCTTAGTTCTGTGAGGGATGATATCAGTGAATACAAGGTGAGAGCATCTGACTTTGAATATCCAAACTTGTTGGTACCTCTTTGAACTAAAATTGAATTAATGCAGGCCTCTGGGAGCATCTCCCCAAGAATGCAATTACTAAGGGAGAGAGCTGCTATACATGGAAGCATATCTCACGTAAGACTTAAGCTGCTGACTATTGTTGCTTGGTAGATAATGCAGGGAAACATTTATTTGTGATACAGTGAGCTGGTGGCATCACTGGATTAGGTCAAAAATGCTTTAGGGTTAAAATTTATTTTTTGTGTGGAAACGATTAAATGTCCTTTATAAAGTGTTTCTGTGATGTTTTCCACAAGCTCCAGATGTAGGTAATTCTTGGACCAGGTTGTAATAGAAACTAGTCCGATAACTCATTTGTCTGAGAAATGATAGTGGACGAGAACTCAGCAATCAGAATTTTTACAATATTCTGTTGGTTAAGGTTTTCTTTATTGCAAGTACTTTTTTTATAATTTTCCCCATAGAATGAACTACATGTTTAGCTAAATGTAAATGTTTATGTCTGTCTTGGTTGACTCGGTCGCTGTTGTGAACATATCGTAGACCATTCTGCTCATCAAGATAGTTGTATTTTCTTGTTGATTTTGCTGATGTTTTTCGTGAGGCCATGATCTATAAAATTCTATACAGCCTGTATAACGTATTCCATCTTTGATTTGTCCAACTTTTGATCAACCTCATGCAGATTGACGATGTTATAAGTCAAGCTCAATCAACTAGAGCAGTCTTGGGCTCGCAAAGGGCCCTGTTTGGAGACGTTCAAGGAAAGGTTAAGGTACTAGGAGACAAATTTCCAGTCATTCGTGGTCTAATAGGTAGCTTTCTTGGTATAAATTTGGTTGTATATATTTTTTCATGAAAATGTATTCTTGATTGTATTGTTACCTGATCCTCACAGGTTCAATCAGAAAAAAACGATCAAGAGACACGCTCATCCTATCTGCCGTCATTGCTGCTTGTACGCTTTTTCTTATCATCTATTGGCTCTCAAAGTGAACAAATTTTTAATATGTCGAAATTGAGTTAGAGAGAAGAGGACTTCAGCACGGATTTTCCGTTGCATGTATATTTAGTATTAAATTTATGGTTTCTTATCCATGATTCAAATGCTTACATTAATGTGCATTTCATCAATTACTTACCCTGCAGATGATGATGTGTTATTCAATATATAATAAGACAACGCCTTACATGTTACTTTCACTTATCCTCTGCCTCAACCTAAAATTTTGAGTTCTAATGAAAAGTTTTCTTATTCGAAATCAAGAACTTTCTTTGAGTTTTTTGCCTTCACATAGGTTGTGTTTGGTGGAAAGGATTTAGATTTAAAGGCAGAATTTTATTTCAATGATTAGAATGTGGTGAGGGTAGACCACATTTTGAAAAACAACTAGATTATGTGCGACTGAGATTCTGTAGCTATAAGGACTTCAAGAATATGTATAATGAATAATAAAGGATTCAAACAGATAGTAACTGAAAAATTACCAAAACACTACGTATGGGATTTGAATTTTGAAGTCCCCACCCAAACTTCATTCCAAAACAACTAGATAGAAAAATGAAGCACTGAGGCTATCTGGATCCCAATTTAAACGTCGGATCCTCTATTATAATAAAATAGTACTTACTCGTCGTGTGAGTCGATGTATTTAGACTTGTCAAGGGGTGGCTTTTAGTCGAAGTATAACCAATAAATAAGTATCGATTCCGGTTCTGGAACCGACCCATTAGATACCGAACGCGAACCATCAACTATGAATCTAGGTAAGGTAATTACCCAAATGCTAATTCATATGATTTTTTTATACCTTAATAAAAATAGTAATGAATTAGTAATAGAATGTCTAATTTTTTTCGATGTAAATAGACACATTAGACAACACAAAAAAGGTCCAATCAGGTCAGATCAAGAACAACTGAGTCGGTTCTGGACCATGTTCGAGTCTGAATGAATATGGAACCGAAATCGAAATTGCTGCTAATGAGCTATGAGTAGTTCCAGATCGATACAGTTAAAAATTAGCTCATTGATAAGGCTAAATGTGTAATACCCCGTCTTTTTAAGCTTCTGTTTTGCATGGCACGTTTTTCGAGAAAAGGTCAAAGGTTGACTTTTGTTTCGTGATGCGACCGTCACGAAACCTCGTGCGTTGTGAAGAGTGTCTTATGACGAATTCATAGACACTAAGTATGCAGTTTTCGACCACCCATGAAGGTTCGACACTCGGAAGTTATCGAAAATCGGACTTTTCATCGGTCTCTTAAAAGCATATCTTGTTTATAGTCATTGTGTCCGTATTTTATTTCGTGTCCATGGGTACCAAGTTTGCTAAATTTGGAGTCCGTTTGCAAAGTTGCGTCGGTTTTGCGTTTTCGAAAAAGCGGTCATTACAGAAGAACAAGCTGCTTTCCTATAAATAGGAGGCTAGGCCTTCATTTTCAACGCTCATTTCTTCGCCTCTCGTGTTTACGGAAGAGCCGAGCAGCCTGTGCACGCCGCGAAGTCACTGGAGAGTGGGGATCGAGCCGGGAGGCTCGGCGGGCGCTTATCATACCTGCCGAGCCACCACCGCCGATCAACCACCCCCGCAGCCCGTTTTCGGTTTTGTCCTTTTCTTGTTTTGATTCCGCCTTTAGTAGATCGTATAGCATAGAACTCGGTTTCTAAAGGACGGACGGAAAACGGCCGAGGCCTACCGATTGTCGAAACCGCCGCCGCCCATTCCCGCCGATTTGGTGGTCGTTGTCACGATTTGGTGGCCGACGGCCCACCTTTGCTACGGGTCCTTTAGGTTTTGAGTTCCGCCATGCATTCTACTAAAGTACCGATTCCGCTTTTCCGCTTTTCGCTTTACGCATGCTCGGGATGTTTTCCGTTGCTTGAGTTTTCTAAAGGAAGACATGCCCGGGTTATCCATTTTCAACGTCGTTTGTCATTCCATGTTCTTCGTTATGCATATTGCTTATGTTTCCATTTTCATGCATCGATTTTGGATGGTTTATCCTAGATCTGAGGATAGGCATCGATTTTTGAAGCTTCTTCGCTGCTAAGATTTGAGTCAACTTGCATGCATACATATTTTGAAGGTACCCTATTATAGGTCTTGATGCCCTGAATATATTTCCCTTCTGCATCGAGTTGATTTGAAAACCCGGAGAGTGCCAAATGTGGGTTCAGAAAGTCGAAAACCCTAATTTTGCTACGATCGTCGTTTGGATCACGTTGTTGCTTTGCTTTGTGGGATGTAACCCCAAAAGTTGTTCCGTCTTGTTACCAGGTACCTACCAGTGCGATCGGTGAAGTCATCGGATCCGTAGATATCTCCCGGTTGACGTTTTCGTCTGTTCAGGTTGGGTTATATATGCTTATTTTGAGTTATTTACTCTGATATTTCAAAATAAAACATGTACGCCGTAAAATGTTTTTGTGAAATTATTACTGTTCTCTGATCCAAGATATGGTTCTATCATGGTTGTGCACGGATCTCTATTCGCGGGTTGATCACCATCTCGAGTATTGATCATAGGGGATAGACCCCAACACGTGGTTATGGTTCGAAGGGATAGACCCCTAAGTCCACACGAAATGGTAATGAGGTGGTTATGGTTCGACGGGATTCACCCAAGTCCACACCGAGTTAGCCTACCGGATACGCCCGGGCGTGGGCCATCGGATATGTTCCGGCCGAATGAATGTCATGTGACGGGTCAAGGGATACGCCCGAGCCGTGGTTCATGGTTCTATGATGGGAGTAACAAGAATAACGGATCGTATCGAAAATGAAAATCTATTTTGCTTACTTAGAAGTGGATTTACGCTTTAAAACCTTCTAAGGTAAGTGCTCTAAACACGGCCTCACGATTCTTTTGATTTATGATAAAACCCCACCGAGTGCGCTAGACTACCCCAAACTCTTTTCAAATCTTTTCACGTATGGAGGAGGGTCGGACGGGCCACGAGGGGGTGGAGCTGCTGGTTCTTCATGCTATGCTTCCGCGATGTTGTGTTATATACGCACTCGATAATTATGTATTCTTGTCCCTTATTTGCTTTCGATTGGGAACAAGATTTGTTATGTTATTCTCACGTGAGTCTCGACACGAGCATGCTATGTGGTCGACCGGTCTAGTCGACAGGATGTAATGCTATTTTGCCTTCTTGCATTACTTATAATAAACCAAGATCATGTTTTCGAGGTTATGGTATCGATATTATTCATTGGTGGATTGTTTGTGCACCCTCCCTTCGTGATATGTCCTAGTTATAGAGGAGATCTTGCCCGATTTCATGGTCACATCTTCTTATCGTATGTTATATGTATCCCCTTCTTCCCCGCTTCTTAACCCCACCCTAATCACACCCCGACATCCGTGCCTTCCTCGAATTGGGCGTGATGACCTGGTATCGAGCAACGATCTTTGTTTCGACATCTATCTTTCTTATCGATACCGCTGGTATCGAGCGCTCGCTTTGGGTATGTGTTCATGTTGTTTGATATCAAAGCGCTTTGTTTGCTTTATATCATGTGCGTTTTGAAATCGAGTGTTTAGAACTTGTTCTTCTAAACTGCTCATCGTGCACACCTACCCTCACCACCGTCAGTCCGCCTCCTTTAAAAAGGGGATGAGGTATGTGTTTATTTGCTGATGCTTTATGTGGCTATGTGATGCTTGATGTGATCTTGGTTTCATGTGCTTTGGCATGGTAAGAGTTTACGCGATGTAAACGTGATGTGGATGAGGTATGGTTGGATGGTGATGTGGATGTGGAAGTGATTGTTGATGAGACGGAAAGGCCTGTGAGGCTGTGATGTGAAAATCGTTTATATGATATGATGTGATTGATGTGATCACATATGGTTGATGTAAGTCTATGTGTTTACATAGCAATGTATTGTTGATTGAAAATCTTGTTTATTTTGATAAACGAGTGCTTGTAAGTGAATTCTGTATTTGCTTACGTGATTATATCGATATTGATATTGATATGTGTTGAAATGAACATGTGTATGAGACATGATTACCCAGATGACTGGGATGGTAAAGGAAACGTGAATATTTGTTGTTGTTTTATGGTGAACTAACATGTAGGTTTATGGATATTCAGTGGCCCGCATAACGCTGGTTAAGGTCTCACGAATGGATGAGCATATCCGTAAATTCGTGAATGTACCCGAATATTCATGAGCCATTGGGAGTATTTCGGAAGATTTGTTGGGTTATGAAGAAAGGTTCGAGACAAGGGAAAGTGTCGAATACGAGGCCTACTATCGGACGATCGAAAGGCTACCGACGGATGGCGGCCGTGGGCTAGAAAGCAAGGACATGTGTTGTTCGGACGGATCCTATCACGAGGCACCTTACCTGACTTTACCGAGTTCGCTGCTCGAGTATGGAGACAAGGGACGCACCACCGAGGTATACCATCCGAGGAGGGCGTGGTAGCGAGACACCTCGAGGACCGATCCGATCGATGATAGGGATGATGTTCCCAAGAGCCGTTGGGAGAACAACCATCAATCAGCGATCTCCAAGCAACAGATACACCACCACTACACCTCCATCGACGATCCTTACCTTCCGGAGGACCCGAAATGACTTTGAGGCGTGAACTTCCGGGCGAGAGATATTGTCCGTCCGACGCGGCGGGGAAGAAGCCGTGATCGGGATCTTCATGCCACCGAACCGTGTCAGCCGGCATCCGTAAGGCGACTACGAGGAAGAAGAGGACCCGATGAGAACGAGGAGGATAGTGAGGATTCGGAGGACCGGTGATCCGGATAGCCATGACTCGATGAGATCGGGCACATTGAGGAAGGGCAAGCGCCAGAGATGGGACTCAGCACAACTTTCACCGATACTCGTGCAATCGAGCACGCTTGACGGGATCATACCCAAGAGAGGCTTGCTTCCATGCAGATCGCTCAAGCCGCACCCAATTCAAGCCCCGATTGGAAGGAAAGAAGATGAGGAAAGGCGAATGGAACCGCTGGGACGAAAGGGAATAGTGGATGGATATGGAGGACAGGGATCTAGGTAGTCGGTGTACAGCGACACCGCAGAATCGCTAGAAGCATGGACAGAGCGGCATCTTTGACAAAGGACCGAGTCGATTCTTTTGCTCATATCCGACCTTTTCGATCGACATACCTTGATCTTGTATTTTGACGCCCTTCATGGACACCGAATATTCGATACTAACGCCGCTCTATGACAGGATGTTTATGTTTGATGCTTATATGTGATATGAGCTATGCCATGATGATATATGATCTATGTGATATGTGATGATGATGTTATGTGAAATGCATAACGATGATATGTTGACAGGATTGCATGATTATATGTGATCGTGCGTGATATGTGGTATATGTGATGATATGTGATAGGGGTGATGATATATGTTATGCGAAGATACCCGGTTATCTATGCGAAAGCGTTCTAATGTTTCAAACGTCGGTACAGAATGCCGAGAACAAGGAATCAGAGGAACAATAACGTGGAAGAAGCCCAAGAACCACCTTTGGTTCAGCGGCATGCGATCGAGAGTTTTCGCAGTGTAATCCCCTACGCTCGACGGTCTCGGCGAACCGATCGACGCCGAGAACCGGATACGATCCACCGAAAGGATCTTCAATACATCGGTGCGCGAAGAAGCGTAAAAGCTGAATTGCGCGATCTTTCGCCTAACCGACGAGGCTGATTTACGTGGGAATCCGTGAGAAGGACCCAACACCGTGACAATGGGCAAGGTATACGTGGGAAGATTTCGGAAGAACTCATGGAAAAGTTCGTGCTCGGCGCTTACGCGCAGAAGGCAAAACGAGTTCGAATCTTCGCCGAGGAAGAAGGACGGTCACCGAGTACGATCGCCGCTCAATCGCTCATCACGTTATGCTACGCACTGGTTGGCACCGAGGTCGCCAGAGCGCATGTGTTCGAGAGGACCACCGAGATCGAATTTCGCCGTCGACCGTGAGATCCGACGTATCGCGAGCCCTCGAACCGGCATTAAACATTGAGTCAATGTTGCCCTAAGAAAGAACGATGCCACCCGGACAGCCATCCGACGGAGGAAGAGGTAAGAGGAAATGGGAAGATCGAGGAAAGGCAATCGGTGTTCCAAGGAACCAGAAGCGGTCCAGATGATTCCAAGGAATCAAGCATTCAAGTGAGAGAAAGGCAACCTTGGGAAGGAATTTCCAACCCATGCGGCGGAGTGAAAACCTTGGTGCCGAAATGCCAAAGGAATCATTTCGGCGAGTGCGAGCAAGGTAGCACCGAGTGTTATCGTTGTAAGAAGTCCGGACATTACGCCGAGATTGTCCGTTAGGAGGGCTAACAATGCACCGCCAAGAAGGCAAGATCCAGCCCATGAGGCGTAATCATGCTCGCCAAGGACAAACAACGGAGCGGAGGTCACCCAGGCCAGAAAACCAAAGGCCACCGCAGCAAGCGCGGTGTACGCCTGAATCGCCAGCAGACAGCTCAAGCTCCCGAAATCTTGCGGTATAATCCATATGAGTGACATACCCGCTTCGCTTTGTTTGATACAGAGCCTCACATTCTTTCGCTTCGAGAATCGCGTGTGAGAGGTTGGGTTTGGTACCCAAGGAATCACAGAGTACCACGAAATTAGCATCCCGTCGAGAAGTGCTAAAGGCAAAAGAGATATGCCGTAACCGTGAAGTAGAAATCGTGAGCGTAAGGTCTTTGTCAATTTGCATGTCATCGAATGAAAGATTTCGATGTCATCTTTAGCATGGATTGGTTGAAAAGCACATGGCAACTATACGTTGTCTCGAGAGAGAAGTTGCTTTTCGGACACCGGAAGGAGTGGAAGTTTGTTTCACGGCATAAGGATGGGTGTTTGCGTGCCAATGATCTCAAGACCAAGGCGGTGAGGATGATCGAGGAAGTCACAAACTTTCTTGTAAGTTTGACAGGCACGATGAACAACAAGCAAGCGATTGCAAGAGGAGCGATGGTGTGTGAATATCCGGACGTGTTTCCCAAGGACTTGCTGTGTTTACCGCTGATAGACAAGTGGAATTCACTATTGATTTGGAACCAGGAGCAAGACCAATATCAAAGGCACCATATAGAATGGCACCTAAAGAATTGCAAGAACTGAAAGCGCAGTTGCAGGAGCTGTTGGATCTAGGTTTTATCCGACCTAGCGTATCGTCGTGGGGAGCGCCAGTTCTGTTCGTCAAGAAGAAGGATGGGTCGATGAGAAGCCATCGTGAGTGCGCAACGAGGAGACGAATTCCTGGAGAAGATGCGTTTGAAAGCAAGGCTAGAAGATAGCAAGGGTTTCACGGAAGCGAAGGACAACGCGCTACTATTCCGAGGAAGGTTATGTGTGCCACTCAATAGGGAATTGAGAGATAAAATCATGAGTGAAGCTCATGAGGCACCGTATACAGCTCATCCAGGAAGCACCAAAATGTACAGAGACCTTAAGAGGAACTTTTGGTGGGAAGGGATGAAAAAGGATGTAGCCGCGTTTGTGGAACGATGTTTGGCTTGTCAGCAAGTGAAAGCTGTACACCAACGTCCGTCAGGATTGTTGCAACCGCTACCAATCCCAGAATGGAAATGGGATCATATCGGTATGGATTTTGTGGTGAGTTTTCCAAGGTCAGCGAGAGGAAACACCGCTATATGGGTTGTCGTCGATAGACTGACGAAGTCACTCATTTCATCGATTCGGACGACGACGGGTTAGATAAGCTTGCTCGACTTTACGCCGAGAAATCGACGGTTACATGGTGTGCCCATATCGATTCGCCGATCGTGACCCGAGGTTTACGCCGAGGTTTTGGAGAGTCTGCAGGAAGCCATGGGGACCAAGTCAATCTTAGTACGGCATTCCATCCTCAAACGGACGGTCACCGGAAAGAACGATTCGTGTTTTGGAAGACATGTCATGCGGCGATCGTGGCGACGAGGAGGAGGAAATTGGGAAGAGATACTACCTTTGGTGGAGTTTGCCTATAACAATAGTTATCGTGTCACCATAGAATGGCTCCCTATGAAGCGTTACGGAAGGAAGTGTCGATCGCCACTTTATTGGGATGAAGTGGGCGAGAGGAAGATGTTAGACCGAGATGGTTCAACAGACGGTCGAGGTTATCGATCGATCAGCGAAGGATCAAGGAAGCTCAGATGCGTAAGTCCCATGCGGACAAGCGTCGTCGGATCTTCGCTCATGATCGGAGATCGCGTTTTCCTTGGGGTTTCCCGACGAGAGTGAGTCGCTCGCTTTGGGAAACGAGGTGTTACGACCGAGGTTCGTTGGACCTTCAAGTTCTTGAGAGAATAGGCCCGCTGCTATAGGTTAGCTTTGCCGCCAAAGATCGGAGATGTTCACGACGTGTTTCACGCTTCTCACCGAGAAAGTACGTGTTCGACCCAAAACACGTGATCAAGCATGACCAGTGATTCTTGCTCGGGATCCGAGTTACGAGGAAAGGCCGCTGGCTATCTTGGAACGAAGTCAAGGAATTGAGGAACAAGAAGATTCCGCTGGTAAAAGTGTTGTGGAATCACCACTGAGAGGAGGAAGCTACGCGGGAGTTGGAAGACAAGTTCGTGGCTCGATGACTCGAGTTGTTTTCTCCACGTGTTTGAAATTTCGAGGACTAAATTTTTATAAGGAGGAGGATGTAATATCCCGCCTTTTAAGCTTCGCTTTGCATGGCACGCTTTTCGAGAAAAGGTCAAAGGTTGACTTTTGTTTCGGTGATGCGACCGTCACGAAACCTCGTGCGTTGTGAAGAGTGTCTTATGACGAATTCATAGACACTAAGTATGCGTGTTTTCGACCACCCATGAAGGTTCGCACTCGGAAGTTATCGAAAACCGGACTTTTCATTGGTCTCTTAAAAGCATATCTTGTTTATAGTCATTGTGTCCGTATTTTATTTCGTGTCCATGGGTACCAAGTTTGCTAAATTTGGAGTCCGTTTGCAAAGTTGCGTCGGTTTTGCGTTTTCGAAAAGCGGTCATTACAAGAAAGAATGCAAGACCCTTTTTCCTATAAATAGGAGGCTAGGGCCTTCATTTTCAACGCTCATTTCCTTCGCCTCTCGTGTTTACGGAAGAGCCGAGCAGCTCCAGTGCTGCGCGAAGTCACGGAGAGTGGGGATCGAGCCGGGAGGCTCACGGCGGCGCTTATCATACGCCGCCGAGCCACCACCGCCGATCAACCACCCCCGCAGCCCGCTTTTCGGTTTTTGTCCTTTTCTTGTTTTGATTCCGCCTTTTAGTAGATCGATAGCATAGAACTCGGGTTTCTAAAGGACGGACGGAAAACGGCGGAGGCCTACCGATTGTCGAAACCGCCGCCGCCCATTCCGCCGATTTGGTGGTCGTTGTCACCGATTTGGTGGCCGACGGCCCACCTTTCGCTACGGGTCCTTTAGGTTTTGAGTTCCGGCTATGATTCTACTAAAGTACCGATTCCGCTTTTACGCTTTTCGCTTTACGCATGTCGGATGTTTTCCGTTGCTTGAGTTTTCTAAAGGAAGACATGCCCGGTTATCCATTTTCAACGCCGTTTGTCATTCCATGTTCTTCGTTATGCATATTGCTTATGTTTCCATTTTCATGCATCGATTTTGGATGGTTTATCCTAGATCCGAGGATAGGCATCGATTTTGAAGCTTCTTCACGCTAAGATTTGAGTCAACTTGCATGCATACATATTTTGAAGGTACCCTATTATAGGTCTTGATGCCCGAATATATTTCCTTCGCATCGAGTTGATTTGAAAACCGGAGAGTGCCAAATGTGGGTTCGTAAAGTCGAAAACCCTAATTTTGCTACGATCGTCGCTTGATCACGTTGTTGCTTTGCTTTGTGGGATGTAACCCCAAAAGTTGTTCCGCCTTGTTACGGTACCTACCAAAGGCGATCGGTGAAGTCATCGGATCCGTAGATATCTCCCGGTTGACGTTTTCGTCTGTTCAGGTTGGGTTATATATGCTTATTTTGAGTTATTTACTCGATATTTCAAAATAAAACATGTACGTAAAATGTTTTTGTGAAATTATTATCGCTTCTCGATCCAAGATATGGTTCTATCATGGTTGTGCACGGATCTCTATTCGCGGGTTGATCACCATCTCGAGTATTGATCATAGGGGATAGACCCCAACACGTGGTTATGGTTCGGAAGGATAGACCCCTAAGTCCACACGGAAATGGTAATGAGGTGGTTATGGTTCGACGGATTTGACCCTCAAGTCCACACCGAGTTAGCCTACCGGATACGCCGCGCGGGGCCGACCGGATATGTTCCGGCCGAATGAATGTCATGTGACGGGTCAAGCGGGATACGCTCCGAGCCGTGGTTCATGGTTCTATGATGGGAGTAACAAGAATAACGGATCATGTATCAAAAATGAAAATCTATTTTGCTTACTTAGAAGTGGATTTACGCTTTAAAACCTTCTAAGGTAAGTGCTCTAAACACGCCTCATGATTCTTTTGATTTATGATAAAACCCACTGAGTGCGCCAAGACTCACCCCAAACTCTTTTTCAAATCTTTTCACGGATGGAGGAGGGCCGGACGCCGACGCCGAGGGGTGAGCTGCGGGTTCTTCATGCTATGCTTCCGCGATGTTGTGTTATATACGCACTCGATAATTATGTATTCTTGTCCCTTATTTGCTTTCTCGATTGGGAACAAGATTTGTTATGTTATTCTCACGTGAGTCTCGATACGAGCATGCTATGTGGTTGACCGGTCTAGTTGATGTGATGTAATGCTATTTTGCCTTCGCATTACTTATAATAAACCAAGATCATGTTTTACGAGGTTATGGTATCGATATTATTCTGCTGGTGGATTGTTTGTGCACCCTCCCTTCGTGATATGTCCTAGTTATAGAGGAGATCGCCCGATTTCATGGTCACATCTTCTTATCGTGTATGTTATATGTATCCCCTTCTTCCCCGCTTCTTAACCCCCACCCCTAATCACACCCCGGCATCCGTGCCTTCCCTCGGGAATTGGGGCGTGACAAAATGCATTCATGCTTGTACATGCGGGGCATTAGCATGTGTGAATGGAATGAAAATTGAAGCAAAACAACGTATTGCGATAGGGGATTTACTGTGATGGTATGGGCAGAGTTGGGGAAGACTTTTATATCATAATGACTAATAATTGATAGTTACTGTTTGTAAGCAAGTACAACGACAAATGCCTACTAGGGTTTTAAATTCTAAATGCATGTAGGCCGCGGAGACCTTAATCAATTTTCACTCTTTAATCAATATACATCCAACTTATATGTCTGACAACTATTGTCCAACCCAGTTTTATCAAGCAAACTTATCTAGATTTCTAGAACTTGGCACAAAAGTGAAGAAAACCTTCAAGTAAGACGAAATAGGAGGTGTTTTGGTGGAAGTTTATTGAAAAACACGAACAGTTTACATAATTATAATTAAACTGTTTTAAGGAAGCCTGTAACTTCAAATATCATCAGATAGTCAATCTCAAATCATGAATCTGAGATTTAATGCAAAAAGACAGTTAAAGTTGGGTAAACATAGGAAACAAACTATCAACTCGAACTCATATGTGTGATTGATAAGAAGCTCAAAGGTAAAGTAGGAACTCATATATGTTGAACAAAGTAAAACATGTTGGAATTGAATGGTGTTACTTTATGCCCATAACTGTCACGTGCCTAATGCATGACTAAACACTTTTTTGTTGGCATTTGATAAGGGATGGGAGTTTGAAAAGGTGCACGGAGATGTAAATGATCTATATATTAAGCTGCTGACACTTTAATCAATGGGTACCATGTCCTTGCCTTGGGCCCAAACTCTTTGCTAGCTACATCTAAATACTATTGGCTTCAGCCTCTCTCTCTCTTCAAGAATCAAAGTGTGGGAGAGATTGCAATATTACACAGTAGCTGGATTCAATGTGTGTTGGTGGAATTTTAGGCTTTAATCTGTGAGGAGTGTTGAGTGGCCTGCATCCAAAACAAACAGATTGGAGTCCACTCTTGATTTAAATGTCATTTCATGTAATTTATATCCACACAGGTCTTCATATGTATGGCAAAAATGAAAACATATATGTAGTGCTGACACCATGCTCCAACTCCTCTGCGGATCCCCATCCCTAAACGATGCCTCTCTGTCTCTCTCTCATATATATATATATATATATGTGTGTGTGTGTGGAATCTGTATGCATAGGTTTTAAAGTGGACTCTTCCAGCTAAATATGTAGGCAGGAACTAGCTCTTCTGCCTCCTCTATCTCTCTCTCCATATGGGGTGAGTTATGATGAGAAAGCTCTTTAGTATAGAAAATAGAAATAGATATGTAAGTCTAACACATCTTTCATATTTGTGTAGTACAATCGTATTACTATATGCTAAATATATTAGTTTAATACATATTTCATCCATTCGTAGTACATATGCTAAATATATTAGTTTAATACATCTTTCATTGCAACACAAACTATAACACAACTGAATTAAATCTCAACCATTGATGCCCGTTCTTCTAATTTCCTACCAAATTCATTTACCGCATCTCCTATATATATATTCTCGTAACACACAAAACACAAACTATAACACACATATAAATTAAATCTCAACCATTGATGCCTTTGTTGTGCAACATTCTAATTTCCTACCAAATTATCATTTCCTCATTATCTTCAACTCATCTCCTATATATATATATATATATATATATATATATATATGATTCGAATATGATAGTATCATATCCTTTAAGTAGTATATATATAATACTAATTTTAGACCATATTGTGGCTTGTGGACACACCAGAAAATTGACAAATGACAATCATTTTTCTATTTTTTTTAAATTTTCGCAGAGGTACAAAAATGGAAGATAGCTTCTTCTTTTTCTTCTTCTTCTTCTTCTTCTTCTTCTCTGCCCACAAAAATGGAAAAAACGGCTTCTACGGCGAGATACAGCCGCAGCTCGTATGGTGGACAATGGTGGTGACGGACGATGGTGGCTGATACGGCGAGCTCTTGCCATAATTTGAGGAAAAAAAGATGGAATTTTAGGAGAAGATTGAAGGATCGAGATTGGACAAGGACTGAACTGGTGGAGCAGGATGGGGGAGGGTTTTACTGTCGAGATTGAAACCCAACGGAAACATGTATATTAAAAAACAGAAAAACATATACTACAAAATATAAACCTACAATTTGTAAACAAAAACATGCATATTATAAAACAAAAACATGCATACTACTAAATCGAAACTTAGAAACCAACATACTTTAAACAAGAGAAGAAATTACTTAATTATATGCATGTTTCTATTCAACCGTATGTATATTTATATTTTACAATATACATGCTTCACATATAACAAATCAAATTATTGTTCCACTCTAACTATAACAAAATCAGCGTGCACCAGATAACAAATCTAAAAATTTTTCTACCCTAGAATAATAAAATAAAGGGATGAGATTGAATATTACATATTAGTATTTATATAATCTCTCATATATATATATATATTGTACAGTTGCATGTGTAGTACATTTTTAATGGCTACCGGCTAAACGGATAATGCATGTATATGTACACATGAAAGATAAGCCTGCTAGTGAAGTTGAAAAGCTAATAACATGCTTCATTCATTAACTGTTTTCGTCTTTATCGATCTTTGCGGAAATTAAATTATAAAATAAAGAAAAAATGCAACTCTATGGTGTGCATTGAGAGGCTCTTACGCGTTACAATATTGTGTTTAGATGCATTGGCTTTTGTGAGAAAGCTGAACGTGTTTAGGATGCACCACTAATAATGCTAAGTAAGTTGGATCCTATATTACAATATTATTGTATAATAATCACTCCGTCATATTATTGTTAACTCGTTTTTATTTTTGGATTGTCTCGCTATTGTTGGCTCGTTCCAGAAAACGAAATAATTTTACACTAAAAAATACCTCGAATTTCGTATCATACACTACTTTACAAACAAAACACAACTTTTTTTAATCTACGTATAAAAAGAAATGTGCCAATAATACCGGGACGAAATGAGTGTATATGATTACCATATATCAAGAAAATTTTAAAATCTATCAGAATTTTGTTTATATAGAAAATGATTAAGAATTTTCATAACTAACACTTGATTTATTGTTAAATTTTTTATTGGCATTGACATGTGTCGGTCATTTACAAATGTAATAAGCAAAAATTACTCTATGATGATCTAACTTTGTTAAAAGTGTCGTGACATGTATTATTAAACTGATAAGAGACAAATTTATTTGGTGTGTGACGGCATTGGGATATATTATTCAATTCGTAGCCGTCTCTCTTTCAGCAAAGATTATGTCTTTTTATCCCTTACTTATAGAATTAATTATTACTGCGCATGATTCATATATATTCATTCATGCATAAATAAAACTCAATTTCTACTTCTTCTTTTTTTAATATATAAATTCAGAGTAAACCCCAGAACTAAAAAACAATTCCAGTGATAAATGAATTAGAGCAAAGGCAGTTGCAGAAAATAATGCAAGGACAAAAGGCTGTACATTAATGAAAAGATAAATATGTCTTCAGATTTCACTGACAATTACGTATCTATGTGTGTGTCTGACGATCAGTCAAATCACAATAAAAGATAAAATCCCAAAATATATTTAACAGCCCTTTCAATTGCATTGTGTTATTTACTGCTTCATTCCTGTGAGCATTTTTCTTTTCTTTTTATACATTTTACTTTTAAGAAAATAATCTTTAATATAGAAGTTAATTAATTAGAAATAGAATTACACGTTACTTTTTTAGAGTATGAATGCGGATAATTAATAGTACCATATATATAATTCAACTACAAAAGCAAAAATAAATAAAATAATACTATTTTTTGATACATAGTGTACTGCTTTATTTTACTTTATAAGAGTTATGTTATCGCTTTTTGTTGGATCTTGAAAGAACTTCTGAAGATGCTAATTAAATAAATTAATAATATATAAATATTAACCATCACCTTGTAAGCAAGATATTATTATTATTAAAAGCTTCGTAACTTCTTCCAACTATAGCTAGGGTGATTGAACTCATTTTTTCATAAACAAAGCTAAAGTTAATATTTATAATTATCCTTTATATAACTATTTATAATTTTAGTAATTTACAAACTATGATATGATCATATATACAGTATAAACCCCCATATAGAAATACTCTATATATGAATATATTTTATATAGTTATAAAAAGCACGGTCACGATTCGGGATCAGTTATATTTAGGATTAAACTCCACATTGTAATATTTTTTTTCCTGATCTTGTCTTAAAAATTTATTCCTCCATATAGGAATAAATGATATTAGAAATATGCAATGATTTTGTGAAAAATATACATATATTGGACTAGCATATTTGTACAAACGAGTAATAACTATTTTTTAGTTCCTAGGTAGTTGGTACATGATCAACAAATATATGTATTTTATGTACTATAAAGGTTCATACGTTTATTTTATTCAAATTTATAGTAATAGATACATGACTTTGTTAAATGGAGTTATACATTATCATTTTTTTTATTAATTTTTTTTTTCTAAGAAAAAATGTTTTTCTGTGTAAAATTATTTTGTAATAATCTCATATAGTAATATTTTCTCCGACCATAACAGTATGATTATATTAAATTTCCACAATAATTATATAAGCATTTTTGTTATAAAGTGGAGAGAAAGTAGAGAGAATTGTATAAAGAGATAAAAATGAGTGTATCTTATTATGAGACTAAAGCCTCTATTTATAGGGAGATACATATTAGGGTTAGGGTTTTGGTCATCATTAATATATGGGATAAATATAAAATCTATCTTTACAACACTTCCCCTTGAATGACCAAATATAAAAAAAGAAAGAAAAACGCTGCCTCATTAAAACCTTGCCAAATAAAAACCCAATGGGAAAAAAATTTGGTCGAAGGAAAAAGAGTACAGCCGCTCCCCCTGAAAAAAAATCATTGCAGATCTTTGAGTCTACACATGCCTATTTTGTGTACCAGCTTTCTGAATATTGATGTTGGCAACGCCTTTGTGAATAAGTCCGCCAGATTGTCACTTGAGCGAATATGTTGAATGTTGATGTCAAGATCATGTGTGTAGAAAAACTTTGGAGAGATATGCTTTGTCCTATCACCTTTGATATATCCTCCTTTTAGTTGCGTGATGCAAGCAACATTGTCTTCATATAACACAGTTGGATTGTCCTTTGGTGAAGCCAATCCGCACGATCCTTGGATATAACTTATCATGTTTCTCAACCATACACATTCTCGACTTGCTTCATGGATTGCAATGGTTTCAGAATGATTTGAGGATGTTGCAGTCAAAGTTTGCTTCACGGACTTCCAAGATATAGCAGCTCTCCATATGTGAAAACATAGCCAGTTGATTTAGCTTTATGTGGTCGATAAATAACTCGCATCTGCATACCCTACTAGAGAATACTCGAAACTTTTTGAATAATGTAATCCAAGGTCAATGGTACCCTTTAGGTAACGTAGGATGTGCTTAACACCATTCCAATGTCTTAAAGTAGGTGCAGAGCTATATCTTGCTAGAAGATTTATATAAAAGCTATATCCGGTATAGTGCAATTAGCTAGATAAGTCAATGTCTGATTGCACTAAGGTATGGTACTTCGTGACCAAGAATCTTTTCCCATCTTGAATAGGTCGAATTGATCTTTATTTACATCAAGTGTTCTAACGACCATTGATGATGGTAATGGATGCGCTTTATCCATGTAAAAGCGTTTTAACACTTTTTCTGTGTCTGTAGATTGGTGAACTAATAGACCTCCAGGGACATGTTCAATTTGCAAACCTAGACAAAATTTTGTCTTTCCTAAATATTTCATCTCAAATTCATTTTTCAAGTATTTAGCAGTTTTACTGAGCTCTTCGGAGTTCCAATCAAATTCAAGTCATCAACATAAACTGCTATGATTGCAAATCCATTTTCAGTTTTCTTTATGAAAACACAGGGGCATACATCGTCATTTTTGCATCCTTCTTTTAACAGATACTCACTAAGTCTATTATACCACATACGTCCAGACTGTTTCAATCCATATAATGATTTTTGTAATTTGATTGAAAACATGCTTTTGGGCTTTGATTTACATGCTTCGGGCATTTTAAATCCTTCGAGGATTTTCATATATATGTCACTATTATCTAGTGAACCATATAGATATGCAGTTACTACATTCATAAGGCGCATATCAAGCCTTTGTGACACAGTCAGACTAATCAAATATCTAAAAGTAATTGCGTCCATTATTGGAGAGTATGTTTCTTCATAATCAATTCCCGGTCTTTGAGAGCAACCTTTTGCTACGAGTCTTGATCTATATCTCGTAATTTCATTTTTCTCATTTCTCTTTCGAACAAAGACCCATCTGTATCCTATAGAGATAACACTTTTCGGTGTTAGGACTACATGTCCAAAAGTTTTCCTAATTCCTAATGCATTTAATTCTGTTTGTATGACATCTTTCCACTTTGGCCAATCATCTCTATTTTGACAGCCTTTAACCGACTGTGGTTCAGGATCCTCATTTACAACTTCAAGAGCCATATTAAATGCAAATATATCATCCACGACGATATTATTTCTCTCCAATATTCTATTAGAAGATAAATAATTAATTGAGATATCATGATTTTCGGATACTTGTAGTTCTTCAGGAACTACATTACTTTCATTTGATTGATTAATCATTTCCGTCATTAATTGGTCCATATCTTGCGTCTTTCTTTTTCTAGGCATAGAATCTTTGGAACCAACTGGTCGACCACGTTTTTAACGAGCTTTTGATTCAATTGCTGTCATTGTTATTTGTCCTTCAGGGACATTAATTCTTATTGGAATATTTGCAGCAGGGATGTGAGATAATGTCACTTTTATTGTATCTACAAAAACATCAGGAAGTTGGTTTGCAACTTTTTGCAAATGAATTATCTTTTCGACTTCTTGTTCACATTGATTACTTCGGGAATCAAAATATGATAAAGTTATTTCATTCCAAGAAATTTCCTTATGCTTTTCAAGATGTAGGTTTGTCCTACCTAGTGTTGGGAATGTCATTTCATCAAAATGACAATCTGCAAAGCATGCAGTAAATAAATCGCCCGTTAAAGGTTCAAGATATCTTATAATTGAAGGCGAATCAAATCCAACATATATCCCAAGTCTTCGTTGGGGACCCATTTTTGTACGTTGTGGGGGTGCAATTGGTACTTGAACAGCACAACCAAATATTCGTAGATGAGAAACATTATTATTATTATTATTATTATTATTATTATTATTATTATTATTATTATTATTATTATTATTATTATTATTATTATTATCGTGCTATCCAATTTTTTTATGCTAAATCTCGAATTAACGTTTAGTCTCCATCATCATTGTAGACGATTCTCATATAATAGATGCCTTTAATTATTTAAATACATTCTGATTAATACATAGGATTTCTACTAGACGCGCGCATTATTAAATAAAGGCCCTTCAAAAACTGAATTTAATATTTTTCTCCCAACTCTGCTAGTTTTTAACCGACTGAATTAAGTTTTTGAAAATATATATATTTTAAATAAATAAAATTTGTAAGTGGTACTTCACACATACACATATATAATTAGATTCAAATAAGAATCATTTTTATCCTAAAAAATAAGAACCATAAAAATTTGCTATGAATCAAATGATTTGCTATGAAAGTTGATGAATCCGCTGGGAAAGTTACTGAAACCAAAAATTCAGAATTTTAGGCCCGGTTCGAATTCCATGAAGGGCGAAAAATTTCAATTTTTTTTGATGCAATAACTTTTCCAATGGAATCAAAATTTTCAAAGCAAATTCATTATATTTTGGTTCCCATGACAATCATTTTTATCGTGATAACGTGAAAATAAAAAAATGACAAACTCGTTATAAAAGTTATTAATCCATCGGGAAAGTTATTGAATCCAAAAAATAGTTTTTTCGCCCCTCATGAAATTCGAATCTATGTGAAAATACTGAAGTTTTGAATTTAGTAACTTTCCCAGCAAATGCATCAATTTTCATAACAAATTCATTTTGTTCATAGTAAATTTTTATAGCTCTCCATTTTTCTGAAGTTTTGTTCTTTTTTTTTTTCAGCTTAAGAAATTTTAACTTGAGTATTAGTTAATATGATTAATATATTGAGAATTGTCTTCGAAATTTCCAAGTATATATATGTTTAAAATTTTCAGATCTAAACAAATCATATATAAATTTGGTGGGATAAATTCATGATAATATCGATGTTGGAATTACGTTCACCTCATGAACTTATATCAAACTATATATCAATGATTAGCACTAATATTCTGAATATCCGATGATTATATATAGTACTAGGAAAACAATTTCGAATTATCACTCTTATTATATGATATTATATCGTTGGTAAGAGGCCATAATATTGGTAGCAAACGTTAACTTTGATGATTCTGAATTTGGATTTATTTGGATATTAGCCAATAAAATGAGGTACTAAGTTACTATGCTAATAATTTGATTGACTAGGGTCAACTCCATACCTCTCACAATACCAAAGAAAACAAAGTATATGAATGATTTAATATCTGAATCGTCGTATTGAATGTGTTTCAGAAACTTGCTTTCTACATGAACTTTGTTGAATAGATCTTTCAAATAGAAATTGCACATGAATAAATCGAATAATACGCAAGACCAACAAATAGAAAGGCAAGAATCTCGTTCTTCTTTGTGTGCGTAGTAGTAGAGTGGTTAATGCCTGAGGCCAAAGGTTTCAGGTTCGAGTCCATCGTAACATGACCTTTAATTTAAAATTACTATATTAATTGACAAAAAAAATATCTTTCTTCTCTATAACCCAGAAAAGAATCATATTACAAAAGTAAATTAACGTAATGATGCGCGTACATATGAAATGTTTTACAGAAAATAAAAATATGGTAATGATAGTACTAAGCTAATTGATATTGGAGATATATAAATAGCGGAAAATCAAATAATTTTTTCCCCTATACATGCAACATCACATATTGAATAAGTAATGAAAGTTTAAACAGTATATGTATGAGTTTAATGGATTTTTCTAACCAATTTGGTTAATCATTTTGGAAAAGCAAAGATGGATGCCAAGTAGTTGCTAGTGAAGCCTATTGTGCCGCCCTAGCACTACGAGTCCCCATCCCGGGAGCCATCCGGACGGTCATGCAAGAAGGTTCACGATGAGAATGTCGCGCACGCGGAAAATATAGATATGCTTACTTGATATTTTCTATAAAGCCAACTTTTGAAGATAAAAGTTGACTTTTTGCTTTTTCAAGGTCCAAGAACAATTTTTCTCATTTTTTGGGGGTCCTATGAAAACAAATAGGTAAATTTAAAAGCTGATGTGATATCAAAAAAGCTGGAAGCCAACTTGACAATGTAGGAACTAGAACCAATCTTGATGGTTGGTCTTTATATGACCTACGATTATTATAAACGGATGCATGAGTTAGATGCATTCTTCAGCATGAAAATTAATCTTGGTCATTTATTTAGTCGAGATCTGCAAATTAATGCTGCTGTGCAGTCGTTGTTGATTTCTAGTCGAATTCTCCAGAGTGAGAACTGGTCTCGATCATCTACGTACTTAGTCAAAAGTTATGTTACAATGACAAAATAATGGATCATCTGTTTAGTCAAAAATTATAGATCAGCTATTGATTTCTAATTCCTTCCATACATCTACATATAATAGAATCTTGGATATGCTATAAAAATACAAAAGCATATTGCAACCGAGAAAAAGGAAAACAATAACTAAAGTTCTCGAGTTAGTTATGTGTTATATGTAATTTAATTTAGCTTGATTTAATAATCAAGTAAACAAGATTGAATATTATTATTATTTTAGACGGTTTTTTTTATATATATAAAATACTACTATGGGGAAAAAGAATATCAATGACAAATCAAATCGCAGGCGAACACTCCTGCTCAAGTTCTGTTTGATACATAGTAATTATCATTTCAAGAACACATTTAAATGCATGTGCACAAAATTTCATAATTCCTTAAAAATGTTACACGTGCATCCGGTTGAGTAATTTTCATTATTATTTTTCTCTTTGGGGGGCTATAAATGAATTACGCAAAATAACGATTGACGTTTCAATTTTGAAGAGCTAGCTATAGATAAATTGCCAGACATCTCCAAAATTATTTTTGAAAAAATGATGGAGAAGCAAGTAAGTGTATTTGAATTCTGAATTCTGTGTATTTTGAGCCCGGGAGGCAATCGAAGAAAAATAATATTATATTCGAAACATCTCTCTTTCATTAATGGGAGATTCACTGTTTAGGTATCTACACTACGTAGAGATGAGATTAGGTGGAAAATTTTCTATTCTAATAAATAGATAGTCAAGATTGATTTTTACACAAATTAATATAAATTATTCTAATATTTCTTCTATGATAATACTTCATTATTTAGTATCATAATGCTTCTATATTATAATGTTTCTTTGTATATTAAAATGTTAATCCTTCTTTTACTTTAGATCATATAAGATCAATGATACAGATTGATTTAGTTAATGATAAAGAAAGTTTCAATAAGGTCCTCCATGTATATGGACAAATATAACTGTACAAATAAACGAATTATATTTTATGAAGAATATAATTAATTATGTAAGTTAATAAGAATAGTAAATTGGGAAGCGAGAAAAAAGGGCTGCATGTACAACTCTTAACTGCGAAAACAACAGGTGAAAAAGAGAAAGCTAAAGAGGGGTGCATGTACAAGGCCAAGGCCATGCTCTTAATGAGCCCATGCACACGTCCTTTTCTCACTTTCCTCTCCCCCACCTCTGCCGCATCTGCATCCTCTCTCTCTCTCTCACACACACACACATTGGGAATGCCCACCATATATTTACATCTACAATCGACAACTTGTGCATAAAAAATTGGAAATATCTATTTGTTATTTTATTATCTCAAATATTTATTCATAAATTGAGCCTTAGAACGGACGATTTTAAGTTTTCAATCTTTAATATTTACATTTTAGGGATTCAGGACAACATAATAAAGGGATTCTCCTCTCAAACACATGCTTGTATACATATGATCGTGCATGCAATAATTATCGTATAATTAAGGAATATTCGTAAATGACCGCAGTCAAACATATCTTACTTGATTCCATTAATACTATGTCCTTAGGTAGTAAGTAGCATTCAATCTGGATTATATATTTTAGATATGTGGAAGTACCAAAAATTGAAAAGTGACGATTCCTTTTTTTTTTTTTTGAATTTCACAATGAGCATAAAAGACATGTTCACCTCTTCTTCTTCTTCTTCTTCGTCGTCGTTGTCATCGCACAAAAATAGAGAAACAACTTCTTCGGTGCCACGACGACGACAGACAGTGACGACAACGGTGGATGGTCCGTTGTGCACCAACGTACCACGGAACAATATGCATGTTTTTGTTTTGTCACATGCATGTTTTTGTTTAACTATATGCATGCATTTCTTGCCTACATACAAAATTTTAGTTTGTTACCTACATGACTCTATTTTGTTATATGCATGACTTTATTTTATTTTATGCATGACTTTGTTTAACTATATACATGTTTTATTTTATTTTTTGTATCACATAACAAATGAAATCATGATTCTACCTTTACTGTAGCGAAATGAGATAAAAACAACTTAAAAATTTAAAAAAATATCCACCTTAGGATTTATGAGATGAATGTATAAGATTGAGTACGGTATACTGCCTAAGACTTGGGTACTATATGATCCCTCATATATATATATATATATATATATATGGGTTGGTTATAGGGAGAACTCCCTCTAAGATAAGAAATGAGAACTAATCCTCACCCTAAATTTAATCTAATCTAATGGATCATATTTAATTCATACTTAAAAATGAGTTTCACTATTTTTATATTATTTTTATGATTTTAAATGTGTTAGGGGCATTAAGGTCTATTTAAAGATTCGTCCAACCCCTGATTTTCACCTAATCCCTAATTTTTCGCATTTGCCTCATTCACATTCTCTCTCTGCTGAAAAGAGTAGTTATGCATATGACTGTAATGGTTATGCATATGATTGTAAGTAGTTATGTAAAACAAAACAGTAACTAACAATCAAACTTATAAAATTGAGAATTTATATTTGAATAATAATTAACGTAAAAAAGTATCAAATTTATAAAACTACCTTGAATAATAATTAAAGTAAAAATATATTTTTTTACCTTAAAATAAAGATAACAAATAAGAAATTTGCACCGCAAATCTGACAATTGTGATACAACTATGGTTATTTCCGTGAATCGATTTACATGCATAACTAGCTAGTAGTTGTGCATATGATTATAATGATTGTGCATACGATTGTAGAAAAATACGCATAAGAAAATATATAAAAATGCACAAGGTCAAAAAATACATTACACGTGAAATGCTTATGTTATTTTTCTGTATGTGCACATTCGAGTATTAAATTATGCATTGATATGAAAATGCTTATCTTGTATATGCGTAAAATATTAGTTGATGTGCATTGATTATCATCCATTTGCACATAAATACCTGGAGAATAAATGGAGATGAAACCAAAATACACAAAAAGCGTTTTCAATAAGTATTTGTAGAGATGAGGTTATAAAAAAAATTAGTTATCAAAAAATAAATCAAAAAATAGATATGGTAAAATTCTATTGACTACCGAAAATAACTACACAAATCCCATGATTGTAGGGATACTATAATTAACTAAAATTGTATATATTACCTTAATGACCTTTTCGTGCATAAATAAATATAAATTACGCATAAATTAAGGATAATCCACACCATAGATTGCATCTAGATCTACGATTGACATTAGTTCTCATTTCTCAAAAATATATGGATTCTCATTTGATCCATCTCCTATATATATATATATATGTGTGTGTGTGTGTGTGTGTGTGTGTGTGGTTGAGTTATAATAAAAACATATTTTTCATAAAAACCTAAAACCAATGCATTTTAAGTATAAATTTAATGTACTTTATGTATAAAACTAATGCACCATTTAGTTCTGGTAAAAGACAACATTCATCAATATTTCATAGTGCAGTAACTTTATACATAAAATGCATTAACTTTGTACTTAAAATATATTGGTTTTTAAGTTTTTTACGAAAAATAGGTTTTTATTTGAACTCTTCCCTATATATATACACGAATGATGTTTAAAAAACTCACTTTGTAGGACTTAAAAACAGATCTGGACCTTAATTTTTATTTTTATATGATTTATGTTTATTATAAACGAATGATTGACGTTGTATATAAAATGTATCATTATAAAAATGTATTATTGTATAAATAAATGTATTATCATGAAAAAATATATTCATTTATATGTAAAAAAGTATCATCCAATGTAAAAATTAATCATAACCATCCATTTAGTCAAGATCTATTATGAATCATTTTGGTTCTCGTTGATATTTCGAGATATTCATGATAAGACAATTTTCTTTTTGATGTAGAAGCCTTACATAAAAAAAATTGTAAGGAGAAATTATCAACGATTTATATTGTCGTACTTAATAGAGCTGAGATATAGATGATCACACACACACACACACACACACATATATATATATATATATATATATATATATATATATATATATATATATATATATATATATAGTTGGTTATAGAGAACCACCTCTAAGTTGAGAACTAGGAACTAATCTAAACCCTTTAAATCATCTAATCTAACGGTTGATATCAAATTTGTGGTAAAAAATAAGATTTGACCAGGTTTCATTCACCAACCTTGTTTCTATGATAGTTAGACGGATTGAAGGCATAAAAATAATTTTAGATTTTAACTTCCCCCATTAGTTTTCCCCATCCTAAATTACCGCAACTTTCTTTCTCTCTATCTCTCTTTCTCTCTCCCTCTCTGCCTCTCTCTCCTTGTGCCCTAACTTACCGTCTTCACAACCACTCTGTAAAATCAGATCCATATCTGCATTTCAACGTTGTAGACAAATTTTGATTCGATTCACTCTTTCGCAGCATCGATCGGAAACCTTCTCCGATGTAACCAAGGATATCGAAGTTTGTTCGTTGAATAAGTTTGCCTGTGCACATATTGCTAGGGTTTGTTACTACAAGTTATGCATAATAAAAAAATTATTATGCACAGTCAATCATAAACTACTTTAAAAACTACAAGTACCATCGATCTTCAGGGTATAATGTTGTAATACCCCAAACTTTTAGTTAGTAATTAATCGACGATTAAGACTAAACAGGGCATTGCATCCTTAATAAGAAAGAAATTATACATGTTTAAGATTCAAATTATTTAACGTCAGTTAGCAAAATGAAATGTGATCGAAGATTGAATTCTAAAAGTTTGAATAAAAGATTTTTTTTTTGCTTAGAAATTTAAAATATTATGTAGATTGATTATTTGATCTTAATGATCAAATAAATGCTATAACTATTGGAAAGTTTAAATTATGCTATTATATGTGCTATATTCTTATGTTATATAGTAAATATAATTTATGAATATGAGATTATAATGTGATTAGTTTACTTCCTAAAGTAATGAAAATAAGAAAATAAGTTATATGTATAAAGTTAGTATCATTAAATAAAATACCTATACATACCATATTATTAATATTAAGTTGAAAAAAAAAATGAAATTAAGAGCATTTAATAAAGAATGCTCTAGAAAAATGATGAGTATGCATGCATTAAATGAAAAACTTGGATAGTAAGTATATACTAAATTAAATCAAAAATAAAATAGAATTTGTTATATAAATATACTATCTCCACACTATTCTACACTTTCTAAAATCCTCATTTTGCTCTCAATATTTTCGAAAAACACACATAAACACACACTTGGAGAAAAATTCAATCAAGCCATTTCCTTTCAAGTTTTTCACCTTCAAGCTTGATTTCAAGTTGGAATAAGGTATAATCCTATCTTTTCTTTAACTTTTGACCTTTATTATTGTTAGAAGATATGTGAAAATATTGATGGTAGGAAATTGAAGGATTAAGTGATATGTGATAAATATTGATGATATATAGTGATAATTGATGGATTAGTAGTGAAATAATGAAATATTTATGATTTAATTGTAAGATTTAAGTTAAAACTACAAACCCTAGTTCATGAGCTTTGAATTAAAGTGATGATATGTTGATCTTATGTTGGAAGTTTGTTTGAAATTATGTGATTAAGCATGTAATTTGAAAGAAAATCTAGCAAAAATAAACTTATGAAATATATATATGTTTCCGGCAATTTCAAAGAAATTGGAGAAAATATTGTGTTGATTTTATTTTCTTCAATTAGCTTGATATATGAGTTTAATATGATGATTTAAGCATTATGTAAATTAATTAGAATTTTCTAAGTTCATATGTTGAAAATGGAAAATTTTAGTTTAGGTGTTTAGTTGACATAATTATGTTAAAGTTGATATATGCTATTGTTATTGTTGTGAAAGATTAATATATGATAGTTAAATAAGAAATTGAAAGAAAGTTGAAAGAAAAATATAGTTATGCATATGGTAAGATTTTCGAAAATCTTAGAGGAAAAAGGGGAAAATGAAAACTTGATGTTATTATGTATAAATCATATGGATTATAAACCTATTAGGTAAATAAGCATTTATGAAGCTTAATAAGGATTTTTGAACTAAGAATGTGAAAAGCTAAAGCTTATGCACATATTTATGTTGAATGAATTCATGTTTGTATAAGATGTGTTATATGATTATATAGAATTGATTTATAAACCTAAGAACATAATAGTAGTGAAATGAATGTCATTTAAGTGTGTTGATGACATATGGGTTCTTTGATAATGAAAAAGTTTAAGTTAAGTGACTAATTGAAGGATTATGTATAAATATTAAAGAAGAGAATATGAATTGAGTTCACTAATGTATAATTAGAAAATAATTATTAGTTGTTCCTTGAATATTCGAGTGAACTTGTAAGAATCGAACAAGATAAATATGTGAAGAAAGTTAATGAATAAAAGGATGCAATGACCCGAAAACTTTAAAAATTCTTATAGATGAAAGTTTAGACAAAAGCGTCTAAACAAAACATAAGAAAAGAAGAGAATAAATAAAAAGAATTCATATGTGTTTGATAGATAAGAAATGCCCTTTATATGAGTACTGATATTATCGAATAATTTAAGGTACATCGAAAAAGGGCAAGACGATTAAAGGGGAAGAAGAAGAAGAGAAAGGGAAATTTATTAAATTTATCGAGTAAAGTCTACAGGTGGGCTTTCGAACTAAATAATAGCACGTGCTAATTTATATTGTTTTATTATATCTATTGCATGACATTTAAAATCATTGACTTGCCAAATGTTTGAGCATGAGCATGATGCATTACCTGTCCACGGAAAGAGAAAGAAAGAGAAAGAAAAGAAAAGAAAGAAAGAAGAGAAAAGAATGAAAGAATGTTACCGACGTCGGGTATGACCGTGGCATGGTACCCTTCGGGACCATCAACATGGGTATGTAATGTTAAGGTGTTTGAGAAGGAGGCATACTTCTCAACACATAGAAAGAATCCGTGGATATGGGAAGAGAAAGATGTCTGCAGACAAAGATCATGCATGTGCATTTGTTTTAATTCTATGAAAATGAAAGCAAGTAAGTGTTTTATTACAAAAAGCATGCACATGTTTTTCACTAAAACCCCTATGTATTGCAAAGTTATGGCAAGTCAATCTTATAGCTCTAAGAGCAAAGTTTTAAATGTTTTCGGCATGTGTCCACTGAGTGCTTATGTACTCACGCCCTGCATGTATTTCTAAACATGCAGGTTGAGCTGGGAGTTGGAGATGGAATTGGAAGAAGGAACATTGTGGTTATCTTGGTTTTTGACTTCCTTCATATATGTTTACAACATCTCTTATTATTCTGTTTGTTTCGTACATTTGGTTATGATCGTTGAGATTAAACTCCTTGATATCTCTTGATGTTGGAGTTGAACTCCTTAATATTTTTGTTTACTCGAATGAGACTTGGTTGGTTGTCTATTATAAGGCATGTTGGGAATGTTGGAATTAAACTTGTTATGATGATATGTTGGTGAAAATTTATCTTGAACCTATGTTGATGCCTACTTCGTCTTGTTGATAATTGAAACATGGGCGATTGTTGCTATAAGTTGATGCCCAGAGTTATCTGTCCTCATACATATAACTCAACTACCCTTTCTGTTGCCACACTCTGAATTGAATGATCGTTATGTTGTTGTTGTTGCAATTATAGAAGGAAAACCCCTTTTTGATCAAAAGTCGAATGTTTTGATTATCCTTCCACCATTATTCCTTTTATTCATCCGACTTCATGAAAACAAATCATTTCATTCTATTTGAAATTAATACATTCTTTGACGTCATCCAATATTTATTTTCCATACATTATTGACATATTCCTTATTGAATTCTTTGAATCGTCATTAGTGCTAATAGTTCATGTAAAGTCATTAGTCACGGCCTAATCTCTTGATTAAGAAGTTGGGCTGTGACAAATGTATAAGAATCAATCTAAAGGTGTCCATCCATCAAGAATAATAACTGATAAGGTAAATATCAAAAAAATAACATGACACATTCACATACCTGTCGAAGCCATTTTTAAGATAATGTGTAAATAAACTTTAGATAAATTAGCTATATCTTATATGATTTATGCATAATAAAGAATGTATTATGCACGGTAAACAACAAACTAATTCAATCAACACATGTATAATCCATGTTGATGATATAAAGTACAATAATTAATCTACAACTGTCCATCTCCATCAAGAATAAAAACTAATAACATAATTATCAAAAAAAAAAATCTCAAAACATATTGACGTACATGTCGACTAAATTATTTAGATAATGCAAAATCAACGAATGATAAGTGTGCAAAATGATCAGTAAGAAGAAAACGCAAAATAATAAAATATCATATCTAATATACCATAAATATGGGATATGAAATCCCTTGAATTCAGCATGGCAGTCGTTAAAGCAAATATGCAATATTATGTAATTAACCTTCTTCAATTTTTGGTAATCAATATTAGGAAAGTCAGTAATGAATTATAGACTATTAGATCACATCAAATCAAAGGACATGATTAGTTCTTAGTTCTCAAAACATATATGGTTCTCATTCGATCCATATATATATATATATATATATATATATATAGAGAGAGAGAGAGAGAGAGAGAGAGAGTGATGAGGGTTTATATAGTATCAAAGACTTAAATAGTATGATAGTACTCAATCTCATCAATAAGGGTAGACATTTTTCGGATTTTTAAGCTATTTTTTGTAAATTTCGCTACAATAAGGGTAGACTTAATTGTAATTTGATTATTTAAGTGATATATAAAAACAAAGCATGCATCTAGTTACACATTATCATGCATATAATAAAACAGAAACCTGCAGTCGTTTTGTGGTACGTTGGCGAACAACGCATTATCCACCGCTGATGCTGTTGTCCGCCACCGCCATTGTTGTGGTATCTCACCGAAGAAGTCATTTCTCCATTTTAGTGCATAGAGAAGAAGAAGAAGAAGAAGAAGAAGAAGAAGAAGAAGAAGCATATGCCTTTTATGCCCTTTGCGTTTTTTTTAAAAATAAAATAAAAAATAACCTGTCACTTGTCAGTTTCTGGTGTGTCTACATGTCCAAAATATGTGGTCCAAATTAGATACTATATAATATATGTGTATATATATATATATATATATGGTGTAAAGAAAACGAGATTACATATTTTTTGCGAACCTACGAACTATGCACAACACATATAAGTCGATGTAAAAAACATATGAAGTTGTTGCACAATGATGTTGCTCTAAAATTGGTATCTTGTGAATCAACTTTAGAATGTTATCATTGTGCAACAACTTTATACGTTCTGTGTATCAACTTTATATATATTATGCATACAAAAAAGATATAGCTCTCACAATAATCAACCAATATATATATATATATATATATATATATATGATTAGATCAAATGGTAATCAATCTTAAACTATAAATATGAATCATTTTCAGTCTCATGATTCGTGAAGTTCTATAGTGAGTTCGTCATCTTACTTGATGAATTCAAACACTTGGATTCGATTCCCATGAGGGGTGAATTTTTTTTTTGAATTTAGACACTATCACGATAAATTCAAAAGATTTCATGAGTTTGTAGTTATCGTTAAGGAGGACTTTACAATAATCACTCCACACACACACACACACACACACACACACATATATATATATATATATATATATATATATATATATATATAGAGTGGATCAAATGAGAACCACATCTTTTGCGAACTCTGCGAACCATGATAAGACGTTGAAGATGATGCACAAAACGGTATAAAGTTGTGCATAACGAAAACTTTCTAAAATTATTTTGTTGTTCAACAATTTTAGAAAGTTTTCGTTATGCACAACTTTATATTGTTTTGTGCATCATCTTCAACGTCTTATGCATGGTTCTCAAGTTCTCAAAATGATAAGTTCTCACCGGATCCAACCCTATATATATATATATATATATATATATATATATATATATATGTTCAAATACGGACCATTTTAAACTGTGAACGTGAGAATAAAATGAATTCCCTGTAAAAGTTGATAAATCCGTCGGAAAAGTTATTAAATCCATAACAATAGAATTTTCGTTTGGGTTCGAATCACATAAGGGGCAAAAATTATATTTTTTGGCTTTAGGAACTTTCCCGGCGTATTCATCAACTTTCACAGCGAATTCATAATTTTTTTGGTCATCCATTAACCTACCCTATATATGGTTGACTTCCGATAGTACCATATCTTTAGGTAGTATGTAGTACCCAATATGGACCACACATTGTGGCCATGTAGATAGCCTAGACAAGTGATACGTGACATAACATTTTTTTTTATCTTTTTATTATTATTTTCGCTGAGGGGGCAACACATTAATTTCTTCTTCTTCTTCTTCTTCTTCTTCTTCTTCTTCTTCTTCTTCTTCTTCTTCTTCTTCTTCTTCTTCTTCTTCTATTCTTCGGAGAAGAATAAGAAGGAAAGCAACGATGGCATTCATGATGATCGCGATGGTGATCGCTTAGTTCTTCTTCTTCTTCTTCTTCTTCTTCTTCTTCTTCTTCTTCTTCTTCTTCTTCTTCTTCTTCTTCTTCTTCTTCTTCTTCTTCTTCTATTCGTCGGAGAAGAATAAGAAGCTAAAAGCAACGATGGCACGGTAGCGGCGGTCATGACGACGGTGATCGCAGTGGCTGATCGCTTTAGTTACCTGAAATTGAAGAAAAATGAAGAGAATTTTGAGAGAAGATTGAGGTATCAAAAGAGAAGGTGGCTATGATGGTGTTTACGACGAAGTTCGTCGAAAATCGGAGTATGAGACGATGGTTTACGATGGAGTTTTGTCAGAAATTGGAGAAAGAGGTAAATCGGAAAAAGAGGCGACGAGATGATACCCATTGCCAAGAATACGCATACTAATACACATAAATCTACATATGCATAATAATATATAAACATGCATGTTAAAAAACAGAAACATGCATACGACTAAACATAAACATGCATAGAACGAACCATAATCCTAAATGATTTAAAATACAAATTTGAAAGTTTCTCATTCTCGATATCTTTATTTTCCCTCATCTCCAATATGCACAAACAATGTTCTTGTTGATCTTATGCTTTCTTTCTTGTTGATCAGTTACTTTCTTTCGAATTATGAAATTAAAAGTAATTAATCTAAACTAGAGAAGAAATTATGGATAAACAATCTCACATACATTTTTTTGTTCAACATTATGCTGTTTTTATTCAAGCATATGTAGTTTTCTGTTTTAAACATGCGTGGTTCATTTTTCTGTATTACATAAAAAATCAAATTGTGTAATTTTGTGTTCAACTGTTTTTAGTTTTATGTATAATAATATACATTTTGTGTTCAATTGTATGTATTTTTCTGTTTAATTACATGCATAATTTGATTTTCTATATCACAAAACAAACCAAATAACTAATCTACCCTTACTATAGAGAAATTAACGAAGATAAGCTTAAAATCTGGAAAAAAAAATTATCTCCACCATAAGATCCATGAGATGAATAGATGAGATTGAATGCTACATACTACCAAAGACTTTAGATACTATATGATCCCAATTTATATATATATATATATATATATATATATATATATATATATATATATATATATATATATATATATATATATATATAGAGAGAAGGTTCAAATAAAACCTTATTTAAAGTGAGAATGTGAGAACTATTTTCAGCCATTAGATTGTGAAGATCTATGGTGATAACTTATTTTGCTGGATGAGAGTGCATTGTGCACTACAAGGGTTCGAATCCAATGAGGAGCGAAAATTCAATATATATATATAGGAGATGGTTCAGGTAGGAAATGATAATTTGGTAAGAAATGAGAATGGATCTAGGCCTTTGATTTGCTGGATCAATGGTTGAGATTTAATTTCAATCGTGCTACAGTTTTATGTTTTGTGTGTTACGCGGATAATTGTGCAGCACTAGAACCATTCTTGTGCTACGCTGCAATGAAAGATGTGCTAAACTAATATATTTAGCATATGTGCTACGAATGGATGAAATATGTGCTAAACGAATTTGTGCAACATAGTAATTCTGATTGTGCTATATAAATATGAAAGATTTGCTACTATTCCTATTTTCTACACTAAGGAGCTTTCTCACTGTTGTTGAAATTATTTGATGTACGCAAGTGCACGTAGTCAACAAGTAATACACGGAAATATTCCGAGATCGAATCCACAGGGATCGCACTTTTTAAATCACGCCGACAAACAATTTTTGTTTAAGAGAACAACACAAGGGGAATAAAATAGGAAATAACAATTTAATAAAAACAGACGAAAATCAAAATTAAGAGAATGTTACCACGAAGCGAGGTAAAATTTCAGACAAGCGTATGATTAAACAGCTGATAAAAGGATGAGAAATAGACTTGACCTCTCGATTCCACCCATGCTCTGTATTAAATATGCTACAACATTATCATCGCCTCATTACCATGACATGAACTTCTCCGATTCTTAGTATTTTTCCAAATCTAAGATTATATTCTATAAGTCATTCGATATATTCCTATACCAAACAGCTCTTAGAATATCTTTACTAATCCATTCATTAATGTCACGCAAGGTAAACACATATTCCTATGCTATTCACACACATAATGTTTAAATCATGTTCTTACGTCACTCTCTTGTTTTCCACTCTATAAGAGCTTCCCAGAAATTACAGAGCTAAGATCTCACCCATGGTGATCATCACAAGCAAGATAAATAATCTCCAAGAGAACAATAGCAATTTAACAAGATAAGCGTAGAAATAAGCTCGTCATGCGAGCATGGGTTTCATCAAAAGATCAAGTCCTACAAATTTAGCTCATAGCGAGCTGCTCAACAATATCCAGATAAACGAATGCCATAACAAGTTAAAGAATTCGAGAAAATAAAGTAAAACTTGTCGTCGGAATCACGTGCTCCTTCTTGGATCGTTGCCTCTTCCGATGGCTTCTTCTCCAAGTTGTCGCTCCTCTGATTCCTCTTCCTTCCAATGATTGTGTGTTTTTCCCCAGAGTTGATAGAATTATGGTCTTCTGTTGTCTGTCCCCCTTTTAATAACCAACTCTGGCTCTTTTTAGGGGTACAGACGGCGCACCTGCCAGCCCTTCAACCTCTGATTTTTCAGTCCTTTTCTGATGGCTCTGACAGATAACAACCCGCGCGTCCCTTTTATGCTGCCGTGGCCAGATGCCACGTGGCTGTGGTCCTGCAGATCTCCTCAGTCTTTAGCCAAAACCTTTCATACTTCGTCGTAGATCATCCATCAGCATAGGCTCTTCTCTGTTTACGACCTGACTTCGCTCCAGATTTTGACTTTGGTTGCGAGCTCGACTTAATTCACGAGCTCGGTGTTAGTCACGAACTCAACCTTGTCTGCTCTTCTCTCTTTCCTGGAATCTGGTTTCGCTTACGAGCTCGACTTCTGTTTATGAGCTCGTCAGTCTCGAGCTCGGCTTCAGTTTATGAGCTCGTCATTCTCGAGCTCGACTTCTGGTTATGAGCTCGTCATTCTCGAGCTCGGCTTCTGCGGCGAGCTTGAGTGTGGTCAATTCTCTCTTCTGGAGCTCGGCTTCGAGACTTCGCTCCGGCATCCTCGATTTTCACTTTTCCTTTGAGCTTTGACTTCGTCTTTTGAGTTCGACCTTGCTCTCGCATTACTCCAGTCTTGTTCGTTCTCTCCTTCCTCGTATTCCGAAGTCACGCTCGCTCACGAGTTTAGCCTTGTTTGCGCGTTCGACCTGGAGCTTGGCTTCGACTTAGCGGACTTCAGCACCGTCTTCACTGCCGTTCTTCCTACTACAAGCCATAGATTGATTAAATAAAGCTTTAAAAGAACATAAAACCCATTAAAGGCACCCAACTCAATCCTACACACGCACACACGAAAACACAACAAAAACACACCGAACAACACAAACACACGAACATATCATACAAAACTCAAGGTTATTATCATCAAAAAGGTCATATAATAACTCTTTTATAAGAGTTATCACACCCCCAAACTTAGCTCATTACTCGTCCTCGAGTGATGCTCTGCCCAGAACACACAAAACACAGAAGCGATGTTCAAAATGCTCTGATGACAGCTAACACGATGACTTCATCAACTAAGGATGTTGCTTTCAGTCATAGTTCTTTAAAAGAAAATGAATCATTCAGTTCTTCTCGTTGCAAGTATGTCAATCACCTCGTGTTGCAAGGGTGTCGCCCTTCAGATATCAACAGGTATATAACACATTAGCAACTACATGAATCTTCCCATAACTTAGTTCTTCTTAATATGACCATGCTTTGATTATCAAGTGCACAGATGTCACCACAGATCAGTTCGGTCAACCCCCTCTCCACTAACATAAGTGTCATCAATATTGGATCAGTAGGTCTTTAACAACTTATAATGTTAGGCTTGGGTGACGGTAGGATTGTTTGGGATAATGTAGCTCAAAACACCTGGGCACCTAAACTCATTCTCGGTTTCAACTTGCCTGACATTTCTCTTTTCTTTCTTAGAGGAACCCCGCATCTCCACCTTTTTCATTTAGCTCTTTTTTTTTAAAGAAATAAGCTCAAAATTAACCATATTTTATAACGACTTCACCCTCAACTTCCGAGGTTACTTTACCTCGCCCACCCCCAAACTTAGAACACAACATTGTCCCCAATGTTGAAATTTATACAAAAATGAGGGTGAGACACTATTATTTTGAAATAGAGATTAAGACGGCACTATTATAGAATCGAGAAAAAGCCAACCACCGGTAGGCATGCCCACGGTGAAGGGTAAGGAATAATATATGTGGGTATACAGGAGAATATTTAGTGGATGCAAGAAAGAAAAAGCTTGTAAGCTCAAAAGGGGACCCTAGGAAAATATGATATTAGGGAAGGCTAGAAAGGCACAATCGATCCAAAAATGACCTACGTCCTATCCATGTTGACACACTCATGTATATTGTCTCAAGGGGGAGTACCAACCCAATATAAGAGACATGCACTCATACAAAATCGTAGGCCAATTAAGATTTACCGATGCAATGGTCAATCCCTATAGGAACTAATATGCTAATACCAAAATTAATAGAGGTACACCCCACAAAATAAGGGTAAAAACCAGACAAGCAATAAGGCGTACCAAAGATCACAATATAAACAAAACAGATTGACATCATAAAGCTATCCCTTGCCAACCAAGCATCATCCTTAGAAATCATCGAAAACAGAATCACATGCTTTTATTGAACAAACCAGAACAAAACCAACAAAACACTGACAAGAAAACTTAAAAAAAAACAGAACACAAACAAAACACCAAACACAAACAAAGGATTGAGTTAGAGAAAACGCCCCTAGCCTACACCTCGGGAGAACCCGAAGGAGTAGGAGAAGCGTGGGTAGATGGGCTGGTAGCAGGAGAAGCCTCATCAGTTGACGGGGACACAGCCAGTTCGGCCTCGGACGAGGTACGCTCTGGCCTAGCGCTGTCAGCCGACCTAGGAGGGACATCTTCAGGTGCCACTTCGGTAGATGAAGCAACTGGTGTCTGGACCCCGGAGGATACAGCAGGAGCAGTCTGTTGGGAAAAACTAGGTTTAGCCCTCTCCCGAGGATCTATCTTGGATGTTTAATTCACCATAGATTGATTATATACCTAGCATGCACCTATATAATTAATTGCAACACGTTGGGGTTTTCTCGTGTTTACCTTTGAATCTGTCGAGACGGAATGGATCGAGACTCGTGCTTTGACCTTCCGGATCGTATCCGGTTGCCCAATCTCCAACGTCGAGTGAGGACGATCTATGGAGAATGCTTGAAAAATCACCCTTAAGCTCTCAAGAATTTTCGAAAATCTCAAAGGATGAACCTCAAATTCTCGAAAATAATGATGATTATTAATCATTGACCTAGATTTAATCTCTTACCTCATATTTATAATGCATTATCATAATCCTATATGGAAATTACCATAATCCCATATGGAAATTACCATAAACCTTTATGGAAAGGATTATTACCATAATCTTATATGGAAATTACCATAATCCCATATGGAAATTACCATAATCCTTTATGGAAATTACCACAATCCCATATCAGCACGTCCCCTCGTCTAAAGATTTCTCGTATGACATGGTACTTTCTCTTTATGTGTTTGCTTGCCTTGTGGATCCGTGGTTCCTTCGAGTTTGCCATTGCACCTGAGTTATCACAGTAAACCATGATACTCATGGGCAAATCAGGTACCACATATAGATCCATGAGGTAGTTCTTGAACCATACAGCCTCCGAAGTGGCTACATATTCGGCTTTCATGGTAGAGTCCACAATGCATCGCTGCTTTGCACTCCGACAGGATATGGTTCCACCTCCCAAGGTAAACACATAGCCTGAGGTAGACTTTTTCTCATCACGGTCAAATTGGAAATCGAGTCTGAATAACCCAAAGGCATTAGACTATCTCGCATGGTAAGCCGACCCATAATCTCGAGTCCTTTTGTTGGATTTGTATCTTGAAAGCGCTTTGGTTGAGCTTGTATACAATGTTTCTATTACCACTATTACAATCTCCTATCGGATTTGAATACTTGATTGCATATATCATGTCCCTTATCTCATATATAAGTTAGATCATACGATGTGTAGAAGATCACGAAGTCTCGTATGATTGGTCGCTTAATGAGATATAAAAAGTTTCACAAATGAGACGACTTAAGGACGAGTTGTCGGTTTAGTCTGCGATATAGATAAGTGACTTGACTTAGTTGTTTGTCTATCTTTGATGCGTCTCGACGTATTGAAGGATCACGAGAGATGTTCTTCTTCCGACCGTCGTGAAGAACCAAGATCTCGGTGACTTACGATGATCTAAACCTCGATAAGGTATTAGGTGAGTATGAGTTCTGACCATCACTTTGACTTGTTATGAGTGAGGGTTATATGTTCTAACCAAGATTCTCCGCATCTTGGGTGGTGGTAGTCTTGTATGTCACGCTAGTTATCTCAGACATGTCAGTCACCGTATCCGTTAAGGATGATGGCGTCCCTTAAGGAGCTCAAAGGTTTATTGTACTAAACCTGCGCAGTTGAGTTAGCTCAAGTACAATAATAAGGTTGAGTGGTACTACTTAAGGAAATGAAGTTATTAATCGTTTTAAGCGATCGATTGCTATAAATGATTAATGGACGTTCGATATCTTAAATACGGGATTCGTAATGTCTAAGTGCAAGCCCGACTCAACTTCTAATAAAGGGTAAGTCGGCATTTATTCTCTAGTGGCATGAATAAATGTTTATAAATTAATTTATGTTAGGTGAACATAAGATAATTAATTTATTTGAGGCCCATCTTTATTCCTTGCATTTGATCCTGGTTTGGCCCGTCCGGCCCGTAGCCAAGGAAAATCGGCGCCCTTATGCTTCCAAAGGCAAGATTTTATTCTCTTTATCCCACAAGGATATAATTATATTTATGGTATATGCATAGATCCTTTCCATATAAGATTATGGTAATAATCACGAGTATGGAAATAATCACGAGTATGGAAATAATCCTAAGATTATGGTAATTTTCCATATAGGAATATGGTAATTTCCATATAGGATTATGGTAATTTTCATATGGGATTAAGGTAGTGCATTATAAATATAAGGTATGAGATAAAGTCTAGGAAAATGCTCACATAATTCCTACAAGATTTTCGGCCATCTCATAGAGCTTGAGAGAAAAATTTTCGTGAGTTTTAGTGTAGAGAGCAAGGGTGATTTTCGAAGCATTCTCCATAGATCGTCCTCACTCGGCGTTGGAGATTGGGCAACCGGATACAGATCCGGAAGGTCAAAGCACCAGTCCGATCCGTTCATCTCGTTCCATCGACCTCTTGGATCCAAAGGTAAACACGTGAAAACCCAGCGTGTTGCGATTGAATTATATAGGCGCATGCTGGGTTTATAATCAATGTATGGTGAATTAAACACCCAAGATGGATCCTCGGGCGAGGTTAACATATGTTTTCCTACAATTGGTATCGAGCACAGGATCGAGAATCTTGGCTCTGTTGGATTAATTCACGTTTGATTATTATATGCGTTTATTAATTGTGGATCCGCTGCGTTCATCGTGGCTCATTTATTGTTTTGTTGGTTTTGTTTTTACACCACCAGAAAATCCGTGGTTAGATTAGATTTTATTATGTAAATCTTATACGTAAAAGAAGAAAGACGAAAGAACGAAGAACGAAGCGACGGGAAAAACAGGTAGCTCGGCGATCATCGGGTGGTTTCATGGCGAGCCTCATGCGATCGCGAGGGCATGGGCGACAGTAGCGCTCTCGCGAATCCTGGCGCCTAGCGGCGAGCTTCATGATCGCGAGATTACCAGCGGGCTGCGCGTCCGCGACTAGCGGGCGGCACGGCGTTGCTGGCGAAACCCGGCGCCGCGGGCGGACTTCATGGTCGCGGTAGCCCGCGAGAACACGAGGACAGCGGCGGCAGCGCTGGCGCTGGTGGCTTTGCCCTGCCGCCCCCAGACAGATTGGGCCGACCCGGCCCAGACCCGTTTTTCCAGCCCAATCCAGTTTTTCCGGTCCGTGCCCGTGCACGCGAGGCCCATTTGTTGAATCCGGTCCGTGCCCATGCACGCGAGGCCCGTTTTCGAAGTTTAATTCTGTACTTTGTAAATCTATGTAATAGATTAGATTTAAATGTGCAGGTTTCACGATTGGGCCGCGATGAACGTTTTATTTTATTTTTATCGTTCATATGCATGTCGTGGATGTTTAAATTATGCAGTAGCATGCTATGTATGTTTATATTACGTTGACAAACCTTTATGTGTTTTACGTAATTGGATGCGATAGTAAGCATGCTAGGTTTATCGCGTTTATCAAGCATATTTTAGAATTCTGCGAGCATGTTTTACATGTTGAGTTCTATAGAAAAGCATGCTAGGATTACGTGATGCGCATGGAAAACCTTTTGAATAAAAAGACTAAGCAACCCGACAAATTAATTTTTCAAATTAAAATGTCGAGACCTCCACTTTTGATCTCTAAACAAAGTGAGGCGACTTGCGTGAGTGGCGTCCACGCGTGGCTTGCTTGCACTTTATCATAAGTTTGTTAGATGAGATTTCTAAATAAAACATTTTTAATTCTATTGAGAAGTGGGAGTTTCATGTGTAGCGATCCACACGCGTTAGCTTGCATGTGCGATTTTCATAAGTTCTCTAGAGATAGATATAAAATGAGATAACAAAAGAATTTGAATTGGAGCGGTATGGTCAGGTGAGTATACGATTCTAAAATTCATTTCTCTTCGTTAAAATTGTGGTCAATGCTTAGACATCACCTCAGTACAACTTCATGAAGTCCTTCTTGCGATAGTGATGTGGTCAGTAAGGTCAATTGTTAATTTCATTTGTCATAAGGATAAGTTGACATGGATTGAAATTAAGCGACTAAAAGGTATATTTTAGTGCAGTCGGGGGTTCGTGTGTAACGTCCACGCAGCGTGGCTTGCATGTGGGATTCCTTGGGCGATTGGAGGTTTCAATTAATATTGTTTTATCAAAGGTTACAATATTATTATTACGAATTATTTGCGATCGTATGCTTATGTGTTTTACATTATCGTTTAGGATATGTCTCTTCGCCGATTATCAATATGCTCGCACAAAATCCGTTATCCGGTCCAAATTTTATCGAGTGGAAGCGAAACATGGAATATGTTCTTATCATTGAAGAACACATGTTTGTTCTCACTACTCCTAAACCCGATGCCCTTATCGACGCATCGACTAATGAGCGTGAGTCAGCGGACTTTGGAATAAGTCGAAACAATATGGCTAAATGCTATATGATGACTACGATGTCCAAAGGCTTGCAGTGCTGACATCGATCGATGGTGACGCCTTGACGATATTTGGTCAAGTCTCGAGGTAAGTTTGGGCGGTCGGATCGGACGATCCGCTTCCACACAATGAGAGAAATCTTGGCGTGTAAGATGGAAGAAGGAAGTTCGGTCCATGAACATGTCTCCATACGACTCGTCTCATGGATAGTCTTGATCGGTTGGGAGGAGGTATTGACAATGGGAAGCGAGGTCGATATCATCCTCAATACACCGCCAAGTCTTTTGAGAACTTTCGCGTGAATGCGATCATGAGCAAGACCGAGTTTACACTTAGTCGGTTGCTTAATGATCTCGTTCTTTGCGGAAGGAGTTATGGGAAAATGGAAATAGAAAAGGGTGCCAAAGGTGGTAAAGCGAGGAAATAGTGGGAGTAATGGGAGCAAGAACATGGTAGCCACGGAGGCTTGAAGAAGCGAAAGGAGAAGGCGAGTGCTTGAGTGCGGTGACGGGCATTGGGGCGAGTGCCCTATGCTCGAGGCTCAAGTGCGCCGTTTGCTTTAGTAACGGAAACATGTTTAGCGACTTGTTCTACCCGTTCTTGGGTAGTAGATACGGCGAATGATCATGTTTGTTACACCTTGCGGGGTTCTGCGCGACAAGGCTGTTTGATGGCGAGATAACGATCTCCATGGGCAACGCCAAAGTCGAGGCTGTGCGGTTGGAGATGTTTCTTTATGTTTTGGGACAACAGTTTTAGTTTTGAAAGGCGTTTATATGTGCGGATTTTTCGGCGGAACCTTGTTTCTGTTTGAAATTATTTACTCATGGATATTCATTATTTTTGATAGTGGTGTTTCTATCATAAGAAATGGCGAAGTTATCGTGTAGCACCTATATAATTCGCTTTATACTATTTCGCAAAACATAATACCTATAACTATGTTGCATCTTCATCAAACCCTAAAAGAAAGTTTTCTTAGAAGATGACTCTACTTTCTCTGGCATCTTAGATTAGGTCACATCAATCTAAATAGGATCCAGGCGGCTAAGAATGGGCGTTGGGTGATCTCACGGTTCTTCGTTCCCGGTCTGCGAATCCTGATAGAAGGTAAGATGTCGACCGGACCTTCAAAGCGAAGGGTTATAGAGCCAAAGAAATGTTGGAGTTAGTCCATTCGACTGTGTGGACGATGTCCACACAAGCTCGTGGAGAATGCAGTATTTTGTCACTTTCATTGGCGATTACTCGTGCGGATACATATACTGCTTGCATAAGTCTGAATGCTTTGAGAAATTCAAAGAGTTTAAAGGCGAGTGGAGACGAAGCTAGGTAAGAGTATCAAGTCACTTTGCGGTCTGATCGCGGTGGCGAATACCTCGATAACGAGTTTATGGACTATCTGGTGAAGTGTGGGATTACATCCCAGCGACTTCACCCACGCACACCACAACAAAATGGTGTGTCGGGCGAAGAAATAGGACTCTTTTGGAAATGGTTAGATCTATGATGAGTTATGCTACATTGCCTATTTCGTTACGGGGTATGCATAGAGAGCGGCATACTTGCTAAATCTAGTACCGTCAAAGTCGATCGAAAAGACCCACTTTCGAGGTTGTGGTTTGGTATGAAGCCGGTTTAAGCCACATAAGGATATGGGCGATCCGGCACATGTCTTTGAACAAGAAGGCGACAAGTTGGAGGCTAGATCCGAAAATGTGAGCGTTTATTGGCTATCCTAGAGGAGCGAAGGTGGTTTATTCTATAGTCTAAGGATCGGAAGATCATTATTAGCACTAATGCTCGATTCTTAGAAGAGACTACATGAAAATCATAAGTCCAAAGTTGAAATCATTCTTCAAGAATTAGAAGATGATCGTATTCCACCGATTAGGCGAAGTGCGAGATGTCGAGTCAGTGGGAGGATCGACACGGATACTTGAGGAAATTGAAGTGGGTGGAGTTCATTGGAGATACCGACCGTGTCAAGTGGTACCTACAGCAAGTTGTGCAAGTTAGAGAACCATAAGTATACTGCATGGTTGCCATTGTGCTGTGAGAACCTCGTCGTAGTGGGAGGGTTGTTCGTCGACCCGGCGATTTATGTTCGTGGGTGAATCTTGGTTTAGTCGGTGACGAACATGCAATAATCGACCCATGGACATACGAGGAGGCGTCTGAGATATAGATGCAAGATCATGGCACACGCTATGGACTTAGAAATGGAGTCCATAACGGCTATGGATGTATATGAAAGACATCTATACCCGATGGCGAGGAAGCCATGGGTAGTAAGTGGATATCTGAGAGGAAGAGATTCCGATGGAGGGTTTCGGCTTTTAAAGCCGGGCTTGTGGCGAAAGGTACACTCAGTTGAGGGCATCGATTTCGATGAGACCTTTTCGCTGTAGCAATGCTCAAGTCCATCGAATTCTTCTAGCCATAGCGACCACTTGAACTGGGGTTTGGCAAATGGATGTTAAAACCGCTTTCTAGCTGTTACCTTGATGAAGGTAGAGACATCTATGCAACAACACGAAGGTTATGTGGTAAAGGTGAAGAGCATCTAGTATGGAAGCTTAAGAAGTCCATTTATGGACTTAAGTGAGCCTCCGTCATGGAACTTACGCTTTGACGAGTAGTAAAGTCTATGGATTTACCGGTTGCCTAGCGAGAGTTGTGTGTATCGGTTAGATGTCAGCAGTGATGTGGTATTTCTTGCACTTTATGTAGATGACATCCTTCTAGTTGGCAACAACGTGAAGTTGTTATCGGGCGTAAAGAGTTGGCTATCGATCAGTTTCAAATGAAAGACTTAGGAGATCCGGTACGTACATTCTTGGGATCAAGGTTTACAGAGATCGCAGAAGAAAATGTTGAGCTTATCTCGGGCGTCTTACATTGATCTTGTGATTACTCGTTTAGTATGCGAGACCGCGAGAAAGGATTGCTACCTTTCGGACATGGCGTTCCTTTATCTAAAACGCGATCACCTATATTGCAAAGGAGATAGAGAAATGAGACAAGTTCCTTCTGTTGCAGTAGGAAGTCTCATATGCTGTAATCTATGCGAGGCCCGATATACGCTATCACGGTGAGCATAGTAGCTAGATATCGATCTAACCTGGACAAGCTCATTGAATTTATGATGGCATATACTCAAGTACACGAAAAGGACTCGAGATTATAGGCTGGTTACCATCGAGATAGTCTAATGCCTTTGGGTTATCTGAGACTCGGTTCAAAGTGACCGTGATGAGAAAAAGTCGACCTCGGCTATGTGTTTACCTTGGGAGGTGGGCCGTATCTGGCGGAGTGCAAAGCGGCGATGCATGCGGACTCTACCATGGAAGCCGAATATGTAGCCGCTTGGAGGCTTCTGGAGGCTGTATGGTTGAAGAACTACCTCGTGGATCTGGGTGTGGTACTGGTTTGCCCAAGTATCATAGTTTCTTTGTGATAACTTTCGGTGCGATGTGCAAACTCGAAGGAACCACGGACCCACAAGCGACCAAACACATAGAGAAAAGTACCATATCATCGAGAAATCGTTAGGCGGTGGCGTCTTGATTGAAAAGATTGATCGACGGAAAATCTAGCGGATCCATTCACGAAACTGCCGCAAAAAGTCTACGATGGACACGTTAGAGGACTTGGATTGCGCTTGATGGCACCACTTAGAAAAAACTTTTGTATAAGTGGGAGAAGCAAAGTGATGGTTGTTTGTAATAGCTAGTAGAAAGACACATTGTATACTAAAGTTTGCTTTAGTATAAGTGGGAGATTGTTGGTTGTATCTTGGCGGTTTGGTTGAGCTTGTATACAATGTTTCCTATTACCATATTACAATCTCTGTCGATTTGAATACTGATTGCATATATACATGTCCTTTATCTCGTATATAAGTTAGATCATCCGATGTGTGAAGATCACGATACATATGATTGGTCGAGCAATGAGATATAAAAGTTTCCTGGTGAGGGCGACTTAAGGCGAGTTGTCGGTTTGAGGGCGCGGTATAGATGAAAGTGACTTGACTTAGTTGTTTGTCTATCTTTGTGCGTCTGCGGCGTATTGAAGGATCACGGTGAGATGTGTTCTTCTTTACGTGATCGTGAAGAACCGAGATCTCGGTGACTTACGATGATCTAAACCTCGATAAGGTATTAGGTGAGTATGAGTTCTTGACCATCACTTTGACTTGTTATGAGTGAGGTTATATGTTCTAACGATTCTCCGCGTCTTGGGTGGTGGTTGTCTTGTATGTCACGCTAGTTATCATGTCAGTCAGTGTATCAGATTAAGGATGATGGCGTCCCATAAGGAGCTCAAAGGTTTATTGTACTAAACCCTACAGTTGAGTTAGCTCGAGTACAATAATAAGGTTGAGTGGTACTACTTAAGAAATGAAGTTATTAATCGTTTTAAGTAGTCAGTTACTATAAATGATTAATGGACGTTCGATATCTTAAATCGAGGATTCGTAATGTCTAAGTGCAAGCCCGAGCTCAACTTGATAATAAAGGGGTAAAGTCGGCATTTATTCTCTGGTGGCATGAATAAATGTTTATAAATTAATTTATGTTACAGGTGAACATAAGATAATTAATTTATTTGAGGCCCATCTTTATTCCTTACATTTGATCCACAAATTTTGGCCATCAGGGCCCGTAGTGAGGAAAATGCCCCTTATGCTTCCAAAGCAAGATTTTATTCTCTTTATCCACAAGGATATAATTATATTTATGGTATGTCATAGATCATTTCCATATAAGATTATGGTAATAATCACGAGTATGGAAATAATCACGAGTATGGAAATAATCTAAGATTATGGTAATTTTCCATATAGGAATATAGTAATTTCCATATAGGATTATGGTAATTTTCATATGGGATTAAGGTAGTGCATTATAAATATAAGGTATGAGATAAAGTCTGAGGAAAATGCTCACATAATTCCTACAAGATTTTGACCATCTCATAGAGCTTGAGAGAGAAATTTTTCGTGAGTTTTAGTGTGAGAGCAAGGGTGATTTTCAAGGCATTCTCCATAGATCGTCCTCGCTCGGCGTTGGAGATTGGGCAAGCGGCACGGATACTGAGTCGAGGAAGGTCAAGCTGCAGTCCGATCCGTTCGTCTCGTTCCGTCGACCTCTTGAGGATCGAAGGTAAACACGTGAAAACCCCAGCGTGTTGCGATTGAATTATATAGGCAGCGTGCTTGGGTTTATAATCAATGTATGGTGAATTAAACACCCGAAGATGGATCCTCGGGCGAGGGTTAACATATGTTTTCCTACACTTTGGTGCTTGAATATATGCTTTCTGCGGTCAGTGAGCTTGTCGAGGTTAGGCGATATCTAGCACTATGCGCGTAGCATATATCGAGCCTCGTGCATAGCATTGCATGCATGAGACTTCTCTGACGGTGAGCGTAGGAAACTTGTCTCATTCCTCTATCTTTGCTGCGGTCGTGGGTAGCGCGGCTTTGGATAAAGGGCGCCGTGTCGAGAAAGGTAGCAATGCGTGGAAGGCGTGTAACCCCTGCGGATCCGTCTGGTGTTTAATTCACCATACATTGATTATAATCTAGCATGCGTCTAATTAAAAGCGACACGTTGGGGTTTCCTCGTGTTCTGCTGGATCTGTCGGAATGGATCGAGCGGGATGAGCAGTTGAGCGGTCGAGACTGCGTGCTTTGACCTTACGGGCTGTATCGATACCCAACTCAGCGTCGGTGAGAGAAGCTCTGGAGAATCTACAATCGCCCTCGACCTGGGCTAATTTTGAGATTCACTCTAATGAGGTGGCCAGAAATTTGCTCTCGATATTAAGTGTGTACAGACTTTATCTCATACCTTATATTTATAATGCACTACCTTAATCCTATATGGAATGTTACCATAATCCTTTATGGAATATTACCATAATCCATATGGAATATTACCATACTCAGGGATTATTTCCATACTCTTAGGATTATTTCCATACTCTCGAAGATTATTACCATAATCTTATATGGAAAGGATCTGCATATACCATAAATATAATTATATCCTTGTGGGATAAAGAGAATAAAATCTTTCCTTTGAGGAAGTGGGAGGTGATTTCTTCCGAGTAGCTGCGGGCTTTGGATGGGCCGACGGGGGATCAGTCTGAGGAATAAAGATGGGCCTCAATAAATTAATTATCTTATGTTCGACCAGAACATAAATTAATTTATAAACATTCGATCATTCCACTAGAGAAGAATGTTGACTTCTTACCTTTATTGCAGTTGAGTCGGGCTTGCACTAGATTTCTGATCCCGTATTTAAGATATGACGTCCGTTAATCATTTATAGCAATCATTTGCTTAAAGCGATTAATAACTTCATTTCATTAAGTAGTACCCTCGACCTTATTATTGTGCTTGAGCTAACTCGACTGCGGGGTTTAGTCTGATAAACCTTTTGAGGCTCATGGGGGCGTCGTCATCACCAACGGATCACGGTGACTGATCTGAGATAACTAGCGTGACATCAACGCCACCGCGCAGAATGCGGAGAATCTTGGGTTGACTCTATAACCTCCTCGTAACAAGTCAGTGATGGTCGACAACTCAGCCCTACTAATACCTTATCGAGGTTTAGATATCGTAAGTCACGAGATCTTGGTTCTTCACGGCGGTCAGAAGAACTCATCTCCATGATCCTTATTCGAGCACCGGCGCGACAGTGACCCAAATGAATCCTTACCGTCTATCATGACTAAACCCGGCTGTTCGTCGCCGTCGTCTCGGTGTGAAACTTTATATCTCATTAAAGCTTGACCAATCATCGGA